>JAGPOW010003395.1:60307565-60357428 GCA_030014935.1 Caiman crocodilus
CTGGTCCTCAGTCGCCCCCAAGTTGACGCTCGATGCAGAGAAACACTCTTTGACATAGAGCGCAACCCCTCCGCCTCTTTTCCCCATCCTGTCCTTCCTAAAAAGGGCATAGCCATCGATGCCTACGGCCCAGTCATGGGTCGGGTCCCACCAGGTTTCCGTGAGCCCAACCAAATCTGGGTCTTCCATAGCCACCAGGAGAGCCAGCTCCTCCTGCTTACCTCCCATGCTGCGAGCATTTGTATAGAGGCATTTGAGGCAAGCCACTGCCACCTCCCCCCGCTCCACGTGTTTTCCCCAAGCTACAACCACCTACTCTTGCCCGACTTACCTGGCTCAGTGGCAGAGTGTCCTTTCCTCTCCTGGCAGGCCAGTCACCCGGTGAAGCTAGTTTAAAGCCCGCCACACGAGATCAGCCAACCTAGAAGAAAAGAAACACTTAGCTTTAGGCGATAGGTGAAGTCCATCCTCTACCAGCATGATCCATATAGAAAAATGTGGGCTGTGATCAAAGAATCCGAAGTCCACATCATAACGCCAACCCCGAAGGTGCTGGTTTACGGCTGCGATACATGTCTCATGTTGCCTTCCTAGTTGACTCACCGGTAGAATGGAGGAAAACACCACCCGCGCTCCAATCTCCTTGAGGTGTCTTCCAAGAGCCTTGAAGTCTTCAATGATGTCCTCCGGCTGGCCTCTCAAGGTGTCGTTGGTCCCCACGTGGACTACCACTAACGGATGGTAATCTGTGGGCCTCACAATCTTCCGGACGCAGTCCGTGACGTCCCGAACTCTCACTCCAGGGAGGTAGCAGACCTCTCGGCCCAAGGGATCAGGACAGCATATGGGACCCTCCGTGCCCCTCAGGATGGAGTCCTCGATGACCAGGACTCGACACTTGTTCCTCCTTTGGGACCACTTCTTCTTCTCCGCTTGCGATGATGGTGCACAATCGGCACCTTGAGGCGGGTGCTCCTCAGCAGTCTCCTCCAGGGTAGCCAGGGCTGCATACCTGTTCCCAAGTGGTACCTCAGGTATAGGCTCTGCAGCAGAACGGGCTGCCCTGGGTCCAAGGGGAACTTGCTGCCACCAACAAGTCGCTCTTCTGGGTCTGGGGGGCTCAGTAGGTTTCTGGCCCTGCAGAGAACAAAAGATGTGGGGATTCTCAGTCCCAGCTTTGCATGGTGCATAGCCAGTACGATCAGATGCAGGACTTTAGTTCCCAGCTGCACCCTAGTTGGGACCAAGAGCACCATTAGCTACAGGACTCTCAGCCCCTGAAGCCATGGGGTGCTGCTAAGGTGCTTGGGAGTGCATGAAGTGCCCCAGAGCTGGGAGATCACATTAGCTGAGAGAGCACGGCAGCTATGATATTTAGAATTGTTTGTGGCCTGGAACACCTGTGTTATGATGCAGTACAAACACATGGAGCACTTGACCCAGTGTTTACAGCTTGGAGCACCCCACACCCCTGCAGCTGTGAAAACACATTGGCTGTGATCTCTCAGCCGTGGGAGTGCATTGTGCTCCTCAGTGGCTGGGAGATTGCAGCAGCTATGGTATCCCAGCTACAGACTGCTTACATATGCAAATTAAAGCTGGATAGAAACCAACTCTAAAGTTATTACACACTTTTAAGCAATAACTTTATAGCTGGTTTGAGCTCTTTAAGGTGCAATAGTTAATTTGCACATGTAGCCAATCTCAATTTATAGGACAATTAATAAGGTAATTGTGCAATACATATAACATATAGAGGGGGCTTTCGTGTCCCTTTAAAATGGACTTTTACAAAGAACTTATACTCTGTCTCTCTGTACTAAATCTGTTATTTCTGTTTCCCTGATCTTCCTCCATCACAGCTGCAAGCATAATATGTGCTTCCCACTCTTCCAGGAAACGGGCCTGAACAAATGTGGTACAATCCTTTTGTACTAAGTATTACTCTGGCCTGACTTTCTTGTGGTGTTCTCAGTTGTTTCCATAAAGCAAGTCTTCTGCATGCTTTGTACCATAATGGAGTTAAAGTACAGCAAGAATGGCAGCCTTTTGCTTTTTGCAGTAAATACAATATAAGCGTCTGTGTGTGTTCCCACTTTGTAGGCTTTTACAAGCATAAATATTAACTCTCACAACCCCCCTGTGTCAGCTAAACTACTGTTATTGCCCAGGGAATAATTTGAAATGGAAAAAAAAAACCCTTAGAAACTTAGACACTTTATTTTTCTTGCCTGCAATTTCTGAGAGAAGGTTATCACTTTATCAAATTTATTTGCTGTAGGTAAACCATGAGGATTAATATAAGTATTAATTGCAATAATTGAGTGCAAATATTTGACTATCAATATTTAAAGTTTGAGATGTCTTGCTTAGTTTTGACTAACCTCAAATCACACGGCATGGTTTCTGTTCTCTCACTGAGTAAACTTGATTCCTGTAATCTGGAGATACATTTAAATTTTCACCTGGGCTTTTGTCTTGATCTTGATCTTTTCAGAAAGGCATAAGATTTAAGGGAGAAATAAAAAATACTCAGGGTTAGGGTATTCTAGGGGAAAAAAGTGTTCTCAGAACCACGCAGACTTGCCTGAAGCATCATTTTAAAAAATAAATTGAAGTTATTGTCAGACTTAATTTAATTTTAATTTAATTTTCCTCTGGTCACACTCATACAAAGGGAAAACACGTGTATATTTTATCTTAATTGTGAACAGTATGGTCAGATCCTCATCTGGTTTATTTAATTGTTTCTTTGCCAGAGACTGTGGGAAGCCTGTCTCCTTTCTAAAAGAGTGTTCCATACCACATAAAATATACCAAATGTTTTGAATGTAGTAGTCTCTAAGGGCATTTATATACATGCTCTGGGAACTGGGGGCTTTAATTAGAGAGGTTCTGAGAGCCACTCTAATTAATGTGCCCAAAGTGTCATGTGTATCAGGATCTCCACACTGAAAATGGTGGTGGAGGTGCTTTAACTACAGTTCATCGAACAAGCTTTAGTTAAAGCAAACCCACTGCCATTTTTCAGCATGATGATACTGATACATGTGATGCTGGAGTCTGCTGGAGAGCTGCAGAGCACTGCTGGAATGATTGATTGAGTCTGCTCTGACGTGCTGTAATTACAGTGCATTGGAGCAACTTTGATGTATGTTAATAGGTGCCCCAAATTTCTGTCACCATCACAGCTATTGACAGAAATAATGGCATGTACATACCCTGTCTCAGTTGTGAAAGGCAAAGTTGTATCCTTGTCTGCTTATTTACCAGTCTCCTTAAAATGTGTTTTCCAGAAATACCTAAAGATGGGAATCTGAAATGTACTTTCCATGAGTATTCATACAAACAAATAACAATTGCTCTGTTGCTCATACTGAACTGAAATAAAAGAACAGTAGGCATCACTGATGCAAATTCATTTCTGAACATGAATGAAAAGTTACATAACTATATTTATCTAGCTATCTCTATTACAAATGAGAATAAAAAGCCAGAAATATATTTGATTTGACCAGGGCCACAAGGGGACTCACTTTCAGAATCAGAATTACAAGTAAAACGTTCTAAGCCTTTCCTCAGTCTGCATTTTCCTGCCTGTGAATATCTTTAATGCTGCAAGAATGTAGTGATCACATCTTTTTGTGTCTTTAAATGCAGCAAGAATATTGAGAAAATCCAAACTTACCGAACTTTTATTTAGCTGGCACAAACATTGTTTGCGTTATCTTTGTATTGTTTTCCCAAAGTTCCATAGGGCAGGGATTTTCTATCATAAGGTACACATGATCTTTCAGTGAAGAAGGAAGCAGCACTCAGTTCATTGTGATGGTGATTGTATTGTATATTACTATGTTTGGTTTTCATGGCCTGGGACATTGGTGACATGTAGGGGGTGCATGCAGGTGCACATGCAGGATCACCACTGCTGCAGCCCCAGATGGCCCCCAGGACCTCAGAGAAGGCTACTGGGACAACCCAGTGCTGGCCCCAGCTTCCCCTAACCCACCCAAGGTAACCTGCCACACGCTAAAGGGTGTGTGGCACTAGTGTTCCCCAGGGACAACTAGGCATTCTACAGGGACAAAGTGTGATGCTGCTAGTTGTTCACTAAATGTCATGTGGACACAACCATTGTGTTTAATTCTATTCTCTTAGTTACAACCATTTAGGTTTCTTTAACATTGTACTGTTAGTCACTTCAGTAAGTAAGAACAGATTTAGGCCTTAATTAAAAAATAATTGGCTTTACACCCCTTTCCAAAAATCTAGGTGAGTGCTTTATATGCTGGGGCAACCTGACTTGAAACTGTCCAATACATGAGCATAACCGAACCTTTATTAGGAATTGAAAAAAAATTTACTTGAAGGGACTCATAGTCATTACCTTTATTCTATACATAGTTAATGAAAAGTATCACTGAAATCAGTGAGACTCTTTCCTTAATAAACAGTAGAGAAAAAGCTGATACAGTCCAGTGGACAGGACATTACAGGGCTTCAAGGAACTTAACTGGATTCCCTTACCCTGTTGAAAATGATTTGGATTTTGCTTTTGACATCAGTTTAGGAATTATTTCTCAATTCTTTTCCTGTTGTGTGGCCTTAACCAAATCTTCTCATTGTTACAGTTTCTCTTTCCCTCAGTTGTCTGTTTGCATCAGTGGGGACTATACTTTTTGGCATGCATGACACAACATAAGCCCCACACCATCCCCAAATGCCAGTCCAATTTGCTTCCCTTTCCTGATCTTTTGCTCTGCTTTCTACACCCTGCCCTATCAGCTGCTGTGTTCCTGGCTCCTTCCCTGAACTGATGCATGCCATAAGCCCAGGATGCCTGTGCCAGCTTTGCCACACATACCATGACTTGGCCAACCTGATTTAGACTGTAAGCCCTTTACTATAGGGGCTTCCTCTCACATTTTGTGTTCGCAGTATTCAGCAAAACATGGACCTGGTTTTGGTCAGATTTAGATCTGGCTGAGAATGTTCTATCTAAACTGTAATTCATGCAAAAATTTTAATTTTGATTTTTTTTTTCATTCAGACAATCAAAATGAACCACTGAATTTCAGATCAAGTTTAACATTGATTTGTGTTTGCCTGAGCTGTTTGGTGGACTTATGGGAATTGAAATAAGAGAGTCTTATGTTACCACCCTCCTGTAAAATGCATTTAAAGGCTGTATTGTGTTTCCCAGGATGCATTTTAATTTTCTATTATTGAATCAGATGCATTGTGGAAGACGTAGTCAGTTCTGGCAAAGAATAAAACATCTAGGGTAGGGACAGACATGCAAAGGCCCAAGTCTAAATTAAGTCAATCTTTGCAGGTTCGTCTAAGTTTCAGATATTGAACCAATTTGCAAGTAGAGAGACATTTATTTATGATTTATGAAATGCAGGCACATGTCTGCAGTGGTTCAGGCTAGAATCCGGGGGGTGTTAGACCAAGCTCTCCTTTCCCTTCCATAGTGCTGAGCTAAGTGCATAGTGCATTGCCAGGCCCCAGCAAGATGTTATGATTAGGGAGGGGTTTAAACCCCCACCCTGGGCTGCACAGTCCCCAGCAGGGGTGTGCTTGGATGGGGATGGGGAAGCAGTGATTACCAGGCTTCCCCTCCCCTCCCCTCCCACTCACTACTCAAGGGATGTGGAATGTCATTAAACCCTGCTGCCTGGTTAGCACTCTGAGGCAAAAGGTGGGGGAAAGGGGAGGGAGGAATGGTTATGTGGACTGCATGCATCTGCTGATGATACTGAACTTTTCAATCTCCCTCTCCCTGCTTCTTCATACTGTCTGCAGCAAACTGACAGGCACTGTATTCATTGCAAACCAGGTCGTTTTTTACACCTCTCTCTGCCTCTGTCAGCAGGATGCTTATCATGACACAAGGGTTATCACACCATCAAGAAAACAAAGCCCCTCTCTCATTAGTTAAAGTTCTTCTTAAACAGCTTTTTGCAAATCATTTTAAGGAAGAACAGAAGGACATTAGCTGTTAGCTAATTAGCTGACCTGTTGATTAGCTCCAAAAAGCCCTAAGCAGGCACTGTTCTGTCTGTCTTTGTTCCAGTGAAATTGGAGACACACACATAGACACATCTCAGCATTAGATACCATTGGGGTGGAGTGATCATGACTAGATGCCAGCTGCAGTCTGTGCTGCTAGGGTCTATTCTGTGGGATATGGGAGGAGGGATCTTTGCTTAACTCGCTTTGCTCACTGCTTAAGCAGTGAGTGGTGAGGTGGGGAGAGGATAGGGGGAAACCAGGCAGATGCTGCTGTGCTTGCAGTCTCTAACCATTTCTCAGCCAGCTGGAGCTCTGTGAGGGTGGGGCCAGCCCTGCTCTCTGTAACAGGCAGCCCAGCTCAGCCCAGGCCAGGGCTGAAAGGCATGCTAGGATGCTGAGGGACTCTGATTTAACTTTAAGCAGGAAGAGGTCTGGGACACAAGTTACATCAACTGGTTTGACCCAAATCAGTTAAGTCTGATACTACATTCAACCAGATATGTCTTAAGCCAGTTTTGGCTATTTTAAAACTGGATTATGTGCATTAAAATTATGCTCTGTTACAGGTTTAAATCAGTTTCTCATCACTTAAACCAGTGTATGTGTAACTTCCATTTCTAGTCCAAGACTACAACTGTCAGGAACCTCTGTAACACTTGAGGTGGAGATACATGAATGGTGAACTAAGACAAAATAAAAGGCTTACATTTGCTTCAACAAACTGCAGCAAAGCATTGCAGTTTCAGACTAAGAACCCCCAATATTTTTTCTTTTCACCCCAAACCTGAGGGATAATTTTTTAAAATCATTTTTACCTGGATCTTATAACAAAGGTTGCTTGCAGACATTAAAAAACAAAACAAAAACAGTGCTTTACTTTAAATTCCATATTCTCCTGCGCTAAGCCCAGCTCATGCTCAGAAGAGGCAATGCATTATTTGGACTTGGCTCACCTGAAGTCTGTATAGATAAGGTGCTTCAGTGGGGCTTTTTTGGTGCTTTTATTTAATAGCTGATTGACTCATGTTTAGATAAAAGTGCCAACCCCCCCACTGAAGTGTCTGATCTATATAGATGCTTCAAAACTGGATCAAAGTAATACACTACTTCTTCCAGTAAAGCACTTTTTTTTTTCAACATTTGCAAGCAACCATAGTGTTGTGCCTTTTGTAGGGCCAGGGAAACTGGGAAGGTAGTCCAATCTGTTTAGTTTGCACTGCTTGCTATACCTGAATGGTTGCACCTAAAATAGAGAAAGCTCACAGATAAATGGGACATTCTCTCACTGGGGGAAAAATGTAGACTGTAATCTGCTAGATCTGGTCTTGGTTCTGGGTTTAGAGTTCAGGAGGTAGCAACAAAGCAGCCAAAGAAGACATCACTGCTTTGGCTTACCTATAGAGAGGTTGCGGAGGGGGACAGAAAACTGGACTTGTGTATGCTGGGGTTACCTTGCTGATATCCCACCCTTCTGTTGCTGCATATCTGGTGGGAGGCGTTAATTAAATATTGAAACAGCTACTATCAGGGGCTATCCTGATGGAGGGACTGTTAGAGACTTAGTTGCAAGGTGGAAATCATAGTTAAACCATCAGACAAAGAATGAAAATTGGTGACAAGGATGGGAAACAGAGGGTGGCTTACTACAGCACTTCACATTATTGAATAGTGGGTACATGTAGACATATAGTTTACTGCGGAGTAGATTAATTAGCTCCACAGTAAAGCATCATCTACACATGTGCCAGTGCAGTAAACTAATTAACTCTGCCAAAAGATAGTACTGTCAGGTACTGTAGTATTTTAAACCAGAATAATTAATTTCACTGAAATAAATGTGTAGACGCCAATCAGGGTGTAAATTGTGCCTGTGTAGCCCAGCCAGCCGGACGCCTGCTTTGACCTGGCTCAAACTGTTGCTGTCCCAGCTGCATATCTTGCTGCTGTGCCCACGAGCAGTTTACTTTGGCTCAAACTGTTCCAGAGTTTTGTGCTTTGCGTGAATTGCACATGTAGATGCACCCAGTGGGCATGTCTACACATGAAATTAATGTGAAGCAATAAACTCTGGCACAAACATGCCTGGAGTTTATTACTCTCAGGCACTATGTTTACATGTGTGCTTGGGACTGCAGCATGTTGAACTGGATCAGAGCAGCCCCAGCTGACAGAGAGCCAAGAAGGGTCTATCTGTCAGCTTGGGGTTGCTCTGAACTGGCTCAGTATTCTGCAGAGGGGCTACCTGGAGTATGAGGATGCTTCAGTGCATGGGTAGCTGGCAGGCAGCCCCCACATTGAAGCACCCTCATGCCTCAGCCAGCCTCAGCAGCATCTACCCATGTGCTGCTGCACAGTATAGAACTCTGCTACAGAATAGTACTTGTATGTACAAGTATTTGCAAGTACTAACTTGCAGCAGAGTTAATTAGTTTTCTGCAGCCTAATAGGGATGCACATGTAGACATTGAGACTTTACTGCAGAGCTAATTAGGCAGCTGTGCAGAAAATGTCTTGTGTAGATGCACCCTCTGAGTGTCAACAAGGCCTCTTTTACTAAAAGTCCCCTTTATTTGTGCTGCTGTACTAAACCTTCCTTTCTCCATCTGTTTCTAGAACCCTAACTACTGAAAACTATGAACGTTTCTGACCTGAAAGAAAACTGGGTTGGGTTTTTCTCACAAAGTCAGGATAAGAACTAAATTTATTACCTCAATCTTCAAAGTTTACAGGTATTTAGACATGTGGTTGATTTGGACCCACCTTGACTGGAAGTTGTATGTGTTGGAAATATCACAATATTACTATCACTTTCCTTCTGTCATTAACCAATCTCTTTCCAAGCTCTAACTTATGCTACCCTTTTTTAGTCAAGTAGATAATGCTGAGGGTAAGCTAATAACCCAGAGCCCAGGAGTCAGCAATGTTTTTGGGCAGAATGTTTGGGCCAGAACACTCACAACCTCATCTTGTAAGATGTTGGTTCACCAGGGGCTGGTGGCAGAGGACCTGCAAGGGGCCTGATCTTTGCTGTAGCAGCACAGCTCTGACCTTTTTACTGCTGTCTATGCCTTTGCACTTTGCATGAAACACTCTGGCACCCATGCCAAGGGTTGCTATGCCTACTCTTACCATAGAACCATTATGTATAACCCACAGACCCATTGGAAGCATGGTCTGCAGGACTGAATGGCTAATTGGATTTCACAAAATTCTTGGATCTAATCACAGCACTGCTACAGTCCCCTTGGATTGTCCTGGGTAATGGATTGTCCATTTAATCCCTTGTTTCAATTAACAATATCAAAAATAGGATAAAGAGTACTTGTTCTTGGTGGCACCAAAACTGTAGCAGGGTTTCCAGACAAGAGGGCATACTACTTGTCCAGAGAGCCTCATGTATGGACATGCAACAATTTATCACAAGACAAAAGAGGGCTTTACCACATATAGTAACAGCCCATGTTGCGTACTCTTACCCTATGCTAAGTTTCATTAAGCATCCAATTACCATGGTAAAGCCCCACCCCGTTGTATCCTGTGGTAAATTATTTGTATATCCGTACCTATATTATAGGAAGAACCAATGTAGTAGAGATTGTTGGAGGGGAAACAACACCTTTTAAAAAAATAACACCTTTTCAGGTTGTATAACTGCTTTCTTGTGAGCAATACAAAATAAGTGGGTGTTTGAAAGGGGCTTGTATGTGGGGAAAGCAGAAGCCTTGCACATAACCTGAGGAAGAGATACTGTTTTGAGGTGTGGATCAGGTTCTGAGACATCTATGCAGGGAGCTGACACATGAGATAGAATCATAGAAAATGAGGGTTTGAAGGATCCTTAGGAGGTCATCTAGTCTAACCCCCTCCTCAAAGCTGGACCATCCCCAACTATATCATCCCAACCAAGGCTTTGTCTACCCAGGTCTTAAAAACCTCCAAGGATGGAGATTCCACAACCTCTCTGCGTAACCTGTTCCAGCATTTTACTACTGTCTTGGTCAGAGCAGTTTTTCTATTATCTAACCTAAACGTCCTTTACTGCAACTTGAGACCCTTGTGCCATGTTCTATCATCTATCACCACTAAGAACTGTCTAGTTCCAGTGAGTTGATGAGCACTGGAAAGCAATATGATACAAGGTAAGAATTTAGGAAATTAGTGAAGGAGGCACTGAGGGTCCAAAATGTAGAAGATATGGGAATCCACGAGGGATGGTCGTACCTTAAGGGGATGATCCTCCAGGCTCAGAGTGTAACAGTCCAAAGAAAGAAGGGAGGTAAAAGTACTCGGAAACTCCCATGGCTCAGCAAAGGCATTCGATAATGCCTGAGGGCCAAAAGGGAAGTGTACACCTGGTGGAAGAGAGGGGCCATCACCAAGGAAGAATACTCCTCCTTGGCCCGTGAGTGTAGGAGGGCCATTAGGAAGGCTAAGGCAGGGGTGGAGCTCAGGCTAGCAACCAGGATTAAGGACAACAGAAAGTCCTTCTTCAAATACATTGGGAGTAAGAACAGGGCACCGGGTAATGTAGGGCCCCTGTTGGATTCAAATGGTAATCTTGTGGCTATGCCAGATGAGAAAGCTGGAATTTTTAACAAATTCTTTGCCTCTGTTTTCTTGGACAGGGACCAGGACAGATTTCCCACCACAGGTAGGGGCAATCTTGGGGATAGCACTGCCAGGCCTCGGGTCTGCACAGAAGTAGTTAGGGATCTTCTGGAAGGACTGGATGTTTTTAAATCTGTGGGCCCTCATGCCCTCCCCCCATGGGTGTTGAGAGAGCTTGTGGGGGTCATTGCTGTGCCCTTGGCCTGGCACAGCAATATGAGCGATTGTGGTCCATGGGCCAGGTGCCCAGAGATTGGAAACTAGCTAATGTGGTCCCCATTTATAAGAAAGGGAGAAAGGAGGACTCAGGAAACTATAGACCCATAAGTGTCACATTGGTCTTGGGGAAAATCCTTGAAAAAATTATCAAGGATCACATCTGTGCGGGGCCATCAGGGGAGATTATGCCCAGGGGGAATCAACATGGGTTCATCAAAGGCAGGTCCTGCCAGACCAACCTGGTTGCTTTTTATGACCAGGTAACTAAATTCCTGGATGATGGTATTGCCGTGGATTTAGTCTTTCCGTACTTTTGACACTGTCTCTTACCCCATTCTCATTAATAAATTGAGCAAGGCATTCATGCCTGCACAGTTGGATGGGTCAGAAACTGGCTGATGGGGCACACCCAGAGAGTTGTGGTGAACCGGTCATACTCAACCTGGCGGGATGTGAATAGCAGGGTCCCCCAGGGCTCGGTCCTGGGGCCTCCACTGTTCAACATCTTCATCAGCAACTTGGACGAGGGGGTGTAAAACATGTTGTCCAAGTTTGCCGATGACACCAAGATATGGGAAGAGGTAGGCACGCTTGAAGAGAGAGAGAAGCTGCAATTAGATTTAGACAGACTACAGAAGTGGACAGATGGTAATAGGATGGGCTTCAATGTGGATAAGTGCAGGGTGCTGCACCTGGAGGGAAGGAATCCACAGCACACATATAACCTGCCCCCCCATCCCCCTCTTGAGAGCACAGAGGTAGAAAGGGATCTTGGAGTCATTAATGACTTATTGACGGTTTAAGATGAACATGAGCCGACAATGCCAGACCGCAGCCAGCAAAGCCAACCACACCTTGTTGTGCATCCAAAGACGCATCTCAAGCCAGTCCAGAGAGGTGATACTCCCCCTCTATGTGACATTGGTCCGGCCTCAATTGGAGTACTGCGTACGGTTCTGGGCACTGCAGTTTAAGAAGGATGAGGCACTATTTCACTGTTAGGGTGGCTAGGATCTGGAACCAACTTCCTAGGGAAGTGGTCCTCACTCCTACCTTGGGTGAATTCAAAAAGAAGTTGGATGAACACCTGTTTGGGGTCATGGGATCCCACAGTGTGCTCTGGCCAGTGGCAAGGGGTCAGACTAGATGATCTATTTAGATCCTTTCTGACCCCTAACTATTATGAAACTATGAAATAAGACAAAGGGGGCACATCTATAAGAGATGCTACTGCCCCTGATATAGCATAGGAGGGCACAAACTGTGACGCAGATGCCATTGCTTGTTGCTACTGTACAGTAGCATCAGAAACGAACTGTGCACCACCAGTACTATGCAGTAATGGTGGTTACTGCACGGTCATTTAGTATTTGCTTAAGCGAGTACTAAATGACTGTACAGTAACAACTGTGCAGTCTGGCACATGTGTAGATGCTCCCAGGGAGTATCAAATCTGTTCAGGGCTTTGAAGGTGGTAACAAGAAGCTTAAATTTGGTGGCATACTGAAGGAAGAGCAAATGGAGTTACCTGCCTAATATTGATGCTGTGAAGATTAATTGGAAATTGTTTTTACGTTACTTACTTTGAACATATAGTGTTAAACATATTACTATGAAGGTAGAGTTGTAGGGCTGATTCAAACCATACTGAAGTCAATGAGGAGACTCCTGTTAATTTCAGAGGGTTTTGGATCTGTCCAGTGTATCCACTGATCCTCCCTTTAGGCAGACTGCGTTGCTGGTCAGAGGCTAACTACGTGGGTTTGATGGTCTTGAGGCTCATTTTGGATCTGTGTACTCCTTACCTCATCCACTGTACTTCAGAGCTGTTTTCTCAGAAAAAAAGTGCTTTTTATTCAAGCTTTTCTCCATTTGTTAGACGTGTGCTGTGTTTAATTGCTGTCATGCCAAATCACAGCTCTGTACATTATACAGTACATGCTTTGTTTATTCCAAATATTGGCCAGATTCTGCTGTACTAATGCAAATAATACCACTGAACTCAATATAATTAGTCGCAAGTACAGAGAGCAAGATTTTTCCTGTGATTTGCCTAAAAGGAGCATAAGCAAAAATGAAGCACAGATTTAATAAGTGAGGAAACAGCTTGTGGTTTTGCACTAGCTCAAGCATTTGCAAGTGATCATTCAGTTTTGTTTTGCAGTAAAGCAGACACAACATTTTTAGCATATAGTGAATGTTGGCATAGAAGTATTTCACTATGTTGATGAATTTTAGCATGTCAGAAAAAATTAGATTAACTTGTTTAATAATCTTACCTACCAATCAAATACTACAATGACTGTCATTAATCATTTCCATTTTATATACACAGCTTGTAAAAAGTTTATGTATGTTTGAAATTAACCTTAAATGTATTGTTTTAGTTTCAAAACAGCATGTTGAACATGTTTTTTTAATTTTCAAGCAAGGGAAAAGAGAGTTGTTTTGCAGCAGGAATGTTTTTATATAATGGAATATAGCAGAGAGGAAGGGAACAAAGTAAGAGGATGAGTGTACCCTGGGTTAAAAAAAAAGGTTGTAGTGGAATATACAGGAACTTTACCAGATCATGTGGTTAGTAGGACCATGGCACTGTTTGGTCAAGATCAAAAAGGAAATTGATGTGAATGAGGGAGAAGCATGGGTTGACTTCAGAAGGGAGTGGGGAGAGAAAACGAGCATGGAAGTACCATCCTGAAATTTATCCTCACGTTGCTCCTTTCTCTTCTACCTTTCCAATTTCAGATCGATCAGCACAAAAACCAAATTTTCCTCATACTTCTTCCCACCTTGACATCCTAGCTGACCCTTCCATTGTCAGTCTCCATGGCCACAGACTCCTTTCCCTGGTATCCAGTGTCCCACAGTGCTGCTGTGTGATACCTAATGTGAATGAAGTGAGCTGCAGAGGGATATACAGGGAGCCAGGGGAGAGTGAAAATGATGTTGGGAAGTGGGACTGAGAAGACAGGAATTTGTTTAGGAGGTCATCACTTTTTAAATTGCAATAGGCTTATGTCTAAGAAATGATGGAAGTTGCACTTGGTATTTTATTGACACTCCAGCTATTTTTCTTGTAAGAACCAAAGAAATGTGAGGAAAGCCAGATTACATTTTAAAAAGAGCTTGCTGCTTTTCTGCAAGTTCTGCAAAAATTGGTAACTATGTCACTAATAGGTAACTGGGAAACGATTTGTCCTGTGATGCCTTTGTCAGAACTGGAGAATGAATTCATTCAGGCAAGCATGGAATAGAGGAACTTCACTGCTGCTTAAGTGCAGATCTCCATGCAGTCTTAATACTGGAATTGTTCATTACAGCAGAAAAGAAAAAAGAGCTGCATAGAACTGCTGGTTCACCAGGAACAGAGGATGTGCTATTAAGTGTGACACTTTCCATTCTGGTTACCATCTGCAGTGGAAGATACATGAACAAGGAAGACCCAAAATGTAAATACTGAAAGTTCTTAGAAGTTGAGATAGTCTTCTCTTTTCTGTATATTTTCCCTGAGTCAGGAAGAAGACATGGGAGGTTATTGAGCAGAAATATTTTTTTGAAGGGGTTGGTGTTTAACAGGATTAGGCAGGGCTTGTGTGGATGAGAAAGGGAATTGAGCTCCAGAACAGGTGCTTAAGCTGGCTCAGCAAACCTGGAAAGTTAAACACTCCATTCTGCACAGGCTTGTTCACCATGAGATCACATCTTCCCCACCCACTACGCTCCCTGGAATTACTACCAGGAAAGCTGTATGAAAGCGGGGAGGCGGGGGTGTTCCTTGTGCACACTGGGTGTAGCTGGAGGGATCTGGTAGGTCCTGAGCAACTCGGTCAGGTGAGCAGGATTCTTCTTCCTTTTAATAAATAGCCCAAACCCGTGCCTCTTATGTGTGTTTTCCTGCCTGTCTGCTGAGTGCTGCAGAAGTGGGGGGACAGCTTGTTTAATGATGTAGTCAGCCTTTCATAGGCACTGGGGAGTGGAAGCATTTTCTTTACTCTCTATGGACTGAACTGAAGGGGCCTTTCATGCTTCAGTGGACTAACAGCTGTGGATCCTAATTATTACTATCCTGAGCCTCAAATGAGGTCACAATCTTCTTTAAGACAATAATACATGTTTTAAGCAGGTTTTTGAGGAAGATATAGCATTTGATGTTCTTTAATAGCTGGTAACTTGGTTAGTATCTGGGGCACCAATCATTTTAGGAAGCATTGAAGAAAGTAAACAACATCATTAGTTTTTCAGGTATTAGATTATTACTAGATTTTTTCTTCTTCCACCATTTTCTCTTCCCCACTCTCTTTTTCCTTCTGCCATTACAAACCCTTTCAAGTAACTGCATTGTTCAGTCCTTCCTGCTTAAAGCCCAACCTCCTGCTATGAAAAACTGATAGTGAGAAAAACTGATACAAGGCAGACGTTGTGCAGTTAAATTTCTTAGATTTCTGGCATAACTGTTTCAGTAAATGTATGTTTTCCATCACGGTTTGCTCTACTATGTGGCCTAATCTTCTTGATATTTTGCCCAATATATTATGAGTTCAAGCTACTATTTCTTTCCTTTGTACAAGCCAATAATGTAAAAGCTAGAGTAAATGTATAAACCCCAATGGAAAACACATCTCTATTTCATTATGGCTATTATTTGCCAGTGGGAATAAAAAAATTTCTCCTTTTGAAGAGCTCATTAGCTTCTAAGGAAAAAACAAAACAAAAAGAAAAACCTTTTTTAACCTTAAATCTCTGGGGACCTGAATACAACTATTTAATTTAATATTTTTGGGAGCCTCCACTGACCTTGGCCATGACAAACCTTGTGAGCTGTACTTTAGCCCACACAGATTCAGATGCTTGCAGTTAATTTAGAGTGTATCCATTAGTGCCTGCGTCCAAACTGCAGAAGGGTGTTGGTTTGGAAAAGCAACTGACTGAACTTCCCCCAATGAACTCTTTTATTAGATCACTCTTATCCCCAGTTTTGCCTTACCATTTCTATTCTTGCTTTCCCTTCAAGGCTAATTAGTTCAGTGGCTTGTTCAGGTAATACAGGACACACATCTGTGTTTTTGTTTGAATCCTATTCCTATCTGAAACTTCAATGTGTTGCTGGAGCTGTGTCTACTGCTACAGCTTTCTGTCAATCTACTGGCTCTATTTAATTTAAGAAATACAGAAATATGGAAACAAACAAGACAGGTTAAACCAGTATGGTGATTTCTACTTGAGCAAAACTGTAACTGAAGTTAAGGTTGGGTTTGCTTGAGAAGACACTGCAGTATTTGTGCCATTTTTGTCTCCCCTGAAAGTAGTACATGAATATTTGAAAAGTGCCATCTCCTAATAGTGGGGCAGACTGAAAAGTGAACTTTTTCAAGGAAATTTAGCAAAATGAAGCAGCTATTCTTTTATTTTAGGCATTTGCTACATATTAATTTTAGGCAGCTCCAGGAGCTCTTAACCTCTGGGTTGTCCACATATTAAGATGTCTAAATCAGTTTTAAGCACCCTTTAGGCAGCTTAAATTTATTCCATTCCAGGGCAGGTTTATTTCTGATCCATGTTACGCAGCCTATGGTCCACAAATGTGTGGCTGCTTCCCAGAGATAACCAATCCAAGTTTCAGTCCTCCAGCTTCCAAAGATGCAGTGTCCCCTCCTCTGCCTCTCTCCTTTTCTGTGTAGACAGAATATCCACTCCCTGAACTCTATTGCCTAGGGGAGATACTGGTACCAAGACAATTCCTCCTCCCACCTCCGCGGGTATGACCTGGGCAGGCAGTTTGCAGGGGCGCAGACATGTCCAGGAGGGAGGGCTGGGAGAGAGGGGGGGAGGGGATGGACAGACTGAAGAGGAGAGCAAGGCAGGGGCCAGATTGGGGTTATTGGGTGCTGGGGTTTCCCTTCCAGGGCAGAGGCAGTGTCCCTGTGAGTGGAGGTATCCCAATTCATTAAAGTTAAGACTTTCTTTAATTTACTTATTCTTTATTTCTTTTCATTTTTTATTTTCCTTATTTTATCTTTAGTGGCTTCAGTGGCTGACTGACTTCATTTTATCACCCAACCACCATTCCCAGCCATTGCCTCTCTACCTTCCATTTCCCTACCCAGTCCCCATCATTAAACTGTCCCCCTTCCAGCCTCACGTTCCTAACCCAGTAATCCATCTCAATGGCCTACCACCACCTAGAGCAGGTATAGAAGCCTGCCCTGGGTCACCGGCCCTTTGATAACAACTCAGAGCTGTAGCTCCTAGTTGGGCCTCTGCTCATGAGACCTCTAGTGGCAAATCACAACTGTGCAGGTGAGGAAAAGTCAGAGAAGGTTTTAAGCCTGAATGTGTGACTGCTTTAAACTTGACTTAATTCTAACGCTGATTAACGTTTGAGAAGCTTAAATTGTAATGTATAACAAAGACCTTAATCTCATGTGCATCAGAATACAAGTTAGATTGAAAACTCCCGAAGTGCCCTGGATACATAGCATGTGTCTGCAGATGCAGGATCTATACTTTTATAAAGATAGATCATGTGTGGTCCCGGTTTACTTGGAGTGATGATATTGTAGCAGGAAACTACACTGACAGACTCAAAATTAAGTTTTAAATACATTGGTTTTCAGCCTAAATATAAAATGTATAACTTGTAATTGCTGTTGAATTCATTCAAATTTCCAGACTTGCAAACATAATGGCTGTACACATTCTATAGAAAAATATAAAAATTTGATTGCAGTACAATATAAAATATATCTCATTTTCAAATGCATTTAAAAGGCCAGTAATAATGACTGACAGTGTATTTAAAACTTAATAAAGGTTTCAAATTATGGGCTAAGAAAGAATTATAATAATAGCAAAATCAGTTACTGTAGTAATATGGATGGAAGTAACCCATTATTTGATCTAGGGGAATAGCAAGGGATATTAATGCTGAATTTGTGAGACATACATGAATAAAGTGGATAAAATGAATTTTTACTTGCCAAAAGAATCAGTTAAGGAAAAATATTTTGGGTTCTTATTATAGAAAACAGGCACAAAGAGAATGGCCACTGGTATTTGAAGAGTGAAGTTATTATACCCTTTCTCAGTTCTGGTGTCAGACATTTTAGCACGTGGATAGCACAGATGAAAACAGCCTCCTGCTTCATCATTCCTAAGTATTCTCATTTAAATCTGTCCTTATACCTTATTTTCTCCCTGAAAAGTTCCAGTATTGGCTTATAGTACACCTCTTCTTCTTGCCCTGAACAATTATTCTTTAGATTGCATTTTTATGAATTTGGATCCAATCCTGTTTTCAATGAATTCAACAAATTTTTAGGCTCCTAGACCCAACCTTAACTAGGAAAATGATATGCTGATGACAGTACTTGTCAACAGCAGTTTCTTTCTTGATGTCCTGCCATGAACTGTTACTAGAGAGGGGTAAATACTAGTAGTGTTAATGAGACCAAAACATTTTCAGCACCTATAGAAAGAATGATTGAGATCTTGTTCTACAAGATTGAAAATGTTTTCTGCTATTGTGATGAAAATGCTTTTTATGAAGCTATTTTCAACATAGGCGGAATCATTTTCCAAATAAAACATGGTCTTCATTTTGAAAATCCTTTGGAACGTGAAGATTTTTCTTCTTACTTGCTTGCTAAATGCAGGGTTAATTAATTATTACTCAAACATAGTTTGAGCATTTTAGCTTTCATGTCCCATTGACTTTGATAGAGTACTTATTGCTCAGTGCAGAGAAATATTAAGCCCCTTGGTGAATTCAGTGCTGAATATAAACAAAAGAATTTAAAAAAAGTTAAGCTGTAAAACAAATATAGTTAATTCAGGGAGGCAGAAGTAGAAGATCTCCTTGCAAAGGGACATAAACTTCTTTCATGTAAGTAAAATGAAAACAAAGAAAAAAGAAGTGGGGGCACTATGCAGTGAGGATGGGTGTGAGATTAAAAATAGTTTAGACATGACCCCAAAATTAAATATATACTTCTAAACTTCCAGTAAGGATAAGGTTTTTAACCATAGTGGGTCAATGGGATGGCTAATAGGAATAACCAAAAGGAAATCACTATATTCTACATGGAGGTGAAACTCAAAGGGCACATCCACACATGCAAGCACATGTACTTGCAGCAGCTCAAATGGAAGCTGTGCAGATTTGAACTGGGGCTTTTTGCCTCAGTGCACGTGCTCAGACATGCACTTTGTTGTGGAGCAAGTTGTGCTGCTTGGGGCAAAATAACCCTGGCTGGCTCATCCTGGATCAGTAACCAGGGCACAACTGGAGCCCTCTGATGTGGAAGACTCCTGCCGCACTCCCAAGACCACCACATGGGGGGAAAGAGTGGTCCAGCTTACAGGGGCCTCCCTGGCTGCACTTGAAACCCCACCCCCAGGAAAAATCAAGTGAGTAATCCCCATGGAGGAGGTTTCGGGGCTGTTGGACAGAGACCTGTCACTCCACTGTCCAGAGTCTATCCCCCAAGACCATGAGCACTGAGGCTGACTCAATGAAAGATCCATCAGTGGATCCCTCCCTGTTCCAATGATCTAGGGGAGATGCTTACCCTGGAAAGTTCTGAGGTTGGAAGTAACCTTTCCCAGGACCCTGAGACAGGGATTAATAGCACCCTGGTGCCTAACTGGTCTCCTCCTCCCCACTCCCAGTCAAACCCCACTACTAGTCCACCCAATGATCCCATACCAGAGAGGGTTGACATGGGGTCCCTGGATCAGCAGTCCGATCTTTTCAGGAACCCTGTGCAGACCCTTCAGGACTCCAGCTCTGCCCTGCCATCTTGTGGGGTTGTGGGGAACCCAGCCCCCACACTTACCCCCACCTCCATCCTAAGGGGCTGCAGAACTCTCCCAATCTCAACCAGAGTCTGGGTTCTTAGTGGACTGGGAGCTTCACATGGTGTCTAAGGAGCCTACTGAACCCCAGGACCAGAAGAAGGACACCTGAGAATCAGCAGGCTCCATAGAAACTGCAGACCCCTCAGTCCTGGCAGTCCCCAGGGGTGAGCTATTTGCATTTCTTGACTGCTACTACACCTGCCAGACCACCAGCAAGGTGCAGCTCACCTTGCTGGGGAGATTCTGACAACATTCTTGCCACTGTGAGGGCACTGGTGGAGGAAGGCAAGGGGCCCAAAATCTTCAATGCCCAGATCTATAGATGAGTCTGCAGTTTCATAGATGCTCTCTATACTTATGGGAAGATGCTGTGTGAGCCAGTAAACCCCACACCAGGCATGAAGATGCACGAGGCCCCTGATGAACCATCTACTCCACCCCCCAGCTATGAGGTCATTTAAGATTGCAACCCTCAATGTCTATGGCTGCAGGAAGGGTCTCTGGAGATGCTGGGTGCTCTCCTTCCTTCAGGAGGGGGGATACACCATGGTATTTGTGCAGGAGACCCTGATGACTCCAGCCAATGAGCCTAATTGGCAGCTGATGTGGGGAGACAGGGTCTTTTTTAGTTACCTCTCGGCCACCTCTTGCTGGGTGGCCACCTGTTCTCTCCAGGCCTGCAGCTAGAAGTTCTCCAAGACGTTGAGGTGCTGCTGGGCTGGCTGCTGCACTTCTGGGTCCAGATGCAGGGGCTTGTCTAAACCTTCTGAATGTGTATGCTTCTGTGAGGGACCTGGAGTTCGTGGACCTTTTCTGCCAGGCGGCCACTTACATCAGCACCCTCAACACTTGTGAGTGCCTGGTCCTTGGTAAGAACTTTAATGTCACCCTAGATGCATGAGACTGGGTGGGCAGGGAGTGGAACCAGGCTGCCATGGGCATCCTCAGAGTGACCCTGACAGATTACTCCCTGGTGGACATCTGGTGTGCTTGTCATCCTACCGATCCCCCTCCCTTCACCTATGTGAGTGTGGAGGAGGAGCAGGCATGCAACTCCCAGCTGGACCAGTTTAATATCTCTTTGCCGCACTTTTCCTGGGCCCACTTCTCCGGCATCTAGCTGACCCCTTTCAGTGGTCACCACCTTGTCTGGGCCCAGGCGATGCTAGGACTGGGTGTCCAGGGTTGGCCTACTTGCATTTCAATGCCAGTCTGCTAGAGGATGCAGGCTTCAGGGAGGCCTTCTGGGAGTTCTGGCTGGCCTAGCAGGAGCAACGGGCAACTTTCCCCTTGGTTTGGAGATAGTGGGACATGGGGAAGGTGCACATCCAGCTTTTTTGCCGTGGCTACACTTGTGGGCACCTGGCAGAGGGAGGTGGTCCAGGAGCAGCTTGAGAGGGAAGTGCTAGATCTGGAGAGGTGCCTGGCCACTGACCCAACCAACACTTCCCTCTGTGGAGAGTGTTGGGGGAGGCAGGAAGAGCTTTGTGCTCTGGATGACCACTGCACCCATAGTACATTTATCCGCTTGCACTTCTACCTCCTTCAGGAGATGAACCATGGTTCCCAATTCTTCTATGTCCTAGAGAGGAGGATGGGGGCCAAGAAGTACATCACCTGCCTTCTGGTGGGTGATGGTACCCCACTCACAGATCCATGTGAGATGCACCAGTGCATGTGGGCCTTCTAGGAAGAACTTTTTTCCCTGGATCCAACCGATGCCAAAGACGGTCAGGCCCCGTGGTGGGGACTTCTGCAGATCAGTGCAGGTGACCGGGACCAGCTGGAGGCTCCTTTCACTCTGGCTGATTTTTAGCTGCTCTTCACCCAATACCTGAGCAGACATACACAATGCCCGGACATTCCATCTTCGAAAACCTGTGCCTGGTTCGGGACCTTCTGGAGCTAGTGCACTGGGAAGGCCTGTCTTTCGCTCTCCTTTTCCTGGATGAGGAGAAGGTATTTGACAGAGTGGATCACAGGTACCTCACAGACATGCTGTGGGCCCTTGGCTTTGGGCACTGCTTCATGTGGGCTCTCCAGGTGCTGTACGCCTTTCCAGAGTGTTTGGTCAAGCTTAAGTAGACCCTGATGGAGCCCATCCCATTCAGGAGAGGGGTGTGTCAAGGCTTCCCACTGTCAGGCCATTTGTAAGCCTTGGCCCTGGAGCCCTTCCTCTTTTTCCTGTGGAAGCAGGTGGCAGGGTTGATGCTCTGGGAGCTGGTGGAGTGGCTGGTCCTGTCAGCATATGCTGACAATGTTCTCCTCGCAGTCCAGGACTCAGGTGACCTGGCATAGGTGGCCTGTCAAGCATTGCACTCAGTGGCCTCCTTTGCCTGGGTCAACTGGGTCAAGAGCTTTCTCCTGGAGGTGGGTGATGGGTGACAGGTGGGATCACTCGCACCCATCCTCCATGGGATCTGGTGGAGCACAGGCCGCTGCTGTACTTGGAAGTTTACCTGTCCCCCACAGAGCCCTTCCCACTGGAGAAATGACACCAGCTGGAAGCAAGAGTGGTGGAGCAGCTCCAGGCATGGGCAGGGCTCCTGAGATATCTCTCCCTGCTTGGAAGAGTGCTGGTGCTGAACCAGCTGTTGCTGTCCATGCTCTGGTCCCACTTACACACCCTGCCTGTGCCCCCTGAGGTCCTGACAGGATTCCAGAGATGAGCCCTGGAGTTTTTCTGGCTGGGATGGCACTGAGTTGTTGCAGAGGTCATGAGCCTCCCTTGTGGGAGGGAAGCCAGGGCCTGGTTTGCCTGCACAGCCAGGTCCTGGCATTCTGCCTTCAGGCCCTACATCAACTGCTATATGGTGTCAGTAGCCAGGTGCCATGGGACCACCTGGGGTGCGCTTTCCTCCACCACTTCCTGGGGGCCCCTGTATGACTGGCAGCTCCTCAGCCTGTGGGGCTTCTCCCTGCAGAACCTGTGGCGGCTGCCAGATTTCTACCAGGACCTCTTCCAGGTCTGGAGGCTGGTCTTTACCTCTAGGTCCCCTGCAACAGTCACCCAGTGTGCCGACCTGCTCGTCAAGCCCATCCTCTGGAACCCCCAGTTGGAGGTGCTGATGGCAGAGGTGCCCCAGTTGTGACAGAAGTTGATCCTGGCTAGTGTCACCCATATCAGAGACCTTCTGGACTCTGATAGGCAGGAGTGGGTGGACCCCACTGTGCTGGCCTGGTGCATGGGTCTACCCATGTCATGTGCAACCTGCTGTTTGGTCCAGGAGGTGAAATCTGCCCTATATCCTGACACCCTTGCCTTTGTCAACCAGGTCCTGCATGGTGGTGGTCCCTGCCTCCCATGTCCTCCAGCTCACTGGAGTTTGTCATGTGGTTGGTGCCTTGCCCAACCTCATGATGCTCCTTGGTCCACCACCTGAGCTGGCTGGAGGACACCAAACTGGTCCATTTTTCTACCATCCATCACCACCACTTCTACAAGCTTCTGTGCCACATGATTCATCATGCTGCCCTTATGTCCCTCCCAGACACCAAGTGGAGGGACCTGCTTGTTGAGGGCATGGCTGGGTCACCACAGTGGCTGAGTATGTATTCCACCCTCATCCCATGAGCAACCGGGACCTCAGCTGGTGGCTCCTCCATGGAGTTGTTGCCATGGGTGTGTATGTGGTGAGCTTCACGGACACCCCAGTCTCCTACCTCTTCTGCAGCAGAGGGAGACCCTGGTGCACATGACTCTCAAGTGCACCAGGCTGCAGCTCCTCCACATCCACAGCCTCCTCCTGAGGTTCTGGTTGAATTTAACTCCCTACCTTTTTTGCTTCTGGTCACCCCATCCACAGCTGTACCAAGTCCTGGTACCTTCTGGTCAACCTCCTCCTGGCCCTGGCCAAGTAGGCCCTGTACATGTCCAGGAAGGAGGCTTTGGCTGGGAAGGTGCCCAGAGACTGCGGGGCTGCTTTCATCTCACTTGTCCGTGCACGTTTCTGGGCGGAGCACCAGTGGGCAGTGTCCATCAGCTCCTTGGATGCCTTTGAGGACCAGTGGAGTGTGGCCTGGGGGGCTGTGCTCGGTGTCCCCCTCCGAAGAACTTCTTTTTACATTTGGAAACTTTGACCCATACATCACTCCTATCCTGTTTTTGGTTTAGTTGTCCAAAGGAATTAGTTGTGTTATTCATTCATTGGCCACTAGTTAGTTGGGTGGGCCTTGGGCCCATAGCATTTGGGTAATACAAATAGACAGGAGTTTCTGGGGCTTGGGCAGTTAGTATCTGAGGACACTAGCCCCTTGTGTCAGCTGGGCTGCTGAAGCAGCATCTCAAATTTACTTTTTAAAATACACCAAAATCCACATTCTTCCACAGTTAGAACAAAAGAGAAAGAGAGAGGGATGGATCAAATGGGCAATGTTTTATTGCTATATTTACAATGTTAAAGCAATTTGGAAGCTTACCAGTGTCTCTAGCATCATAATAAAATAAATCGTAAATACCTATATGTTTTAATGTTTGCTTTTGGTTTCCTTATCACTTGGTGAGTGTGTGATGGTGGGATGTGGGGTTTCCAGGGTATGTGGGTGGGTGTGGAGGGGTATGATGGGATGCCTGTTAGTGTGTGGATAGGTGTGGAGGGACTGTGGGTGTGGAGCTGCTTAGCAGGGGTGGGTTCCTTGCCCCCACAGGGCAGACACCCCCACAGCACATAGACTACCATGCCTGCAGGGTCCCAGCCCCCCCACCAAGGGCTACAGCTCCCTTCCAGTCCCCTTGCTGGTCTCCAGCCTCCTGCTCCAACCTCCACCTTCTTGTCTCCAGCTTCTGAAGGTTGGAAACAAGCAGGAGAATGAGCAGGAGGGGAAGTCTCCAGCTCATCTCCAGGGGCTTGTCTCTAGCTTCCTGCTTGTTCCCTTGTTCCCTGGAGATGAGCAGGAGGCTGGGGAGAGCAGGAAAACAAGCAGGAGCCTGGACACAGCTTGTCTCCATCTTATTTCCATTCCCCTGCTCATTCTCTTTCTCATCTTCAGCCGCCTGCTCTTTCCCCTGCTTATCTTGGAGATGTGTAGACACGCATGATCTCTACGTTGTCATAGTGCACCATGTGGCGACATAGCATGTCGCTATGTCACTGCAGGGTGATGTGTAGATGCACCCTTGATGTTCTACTAATCAAGCTATTCTTTCTTCTGCAATTCTGCTGTCTGCAAGCTGCTCCTGATAATGTAACTCATATTTTATAGCCCTACAAGCTGGTTTCAACTCTAGCTAAAAACATTAACTCAGCTGTGAAAGCATTAACTTAGGCATGGAAATAACTTTCAGCAAGGCATTGGATGAACTGTCAAGAAGTGTAAGAAAGTTTGATTTTGTGTTCTAAATCTGAAAGTGATGTACATTTAATCCTAATAAGTACAGATCTAAAGAAACAATATATTTTGATTTTTTTGCCTAATTTGTTGTATTTAATACATAATATATGATATAGAAAATGAATACACATTCCAATAAAGTGATATTTGTTTTTGCTTTTTTTTTGGTTTGGAATAATATAGCCCTAGGTCCCCAGCATATTAGTTAAACCCTTTACTTTCTTTTTACATGGAGAAAAATATGTTGTGTTTATAAGTGATAATGAATCACACCATTTGTCATCCCCTTTTCAAAATCCTAGATCTGCTTGTCTTCTGTAAATATGTCAAATGTAAGCATCAGGGAGAGAGATGTGCTATTTCAGCTAGAGGGCAATGATGGCACAAGAATAAGTGAGCATATACAGACTGTGAAATCAGAAGAATGTTTTTAGACATCAGAAGAATGAACATGGGTAGTGGGCAAGAAATCACCCAATCTGGCACTAGTTTATAGATGAAACTTGATCAGTGTATGAAAGGGGTGATAGGCCATTGTTGTTTGCAATAGGGAGACATTGGATTCTTTGACCCAGGAGATATTTCCAATACTATTCTCCAGAAGTCCTCCACATCACCAGCTGCAAAATACCTACGTTCATTTGTGGCTTATATTTTAGACTGTAATGCATGTGTGTAAGTACTCTACTCTGAGTAACCAAATGGTAAATTCTCTGTGCTGCTCTGTACTGTTGCTCAGTACCTGCAACATGCACTCCAACAGCCTTGAGTCCAGTCATCTTTAAGCATGACAGTGCCCACCTTTTAACTCGTGATGGCCTTCCTGGCCTATGGCAATTCAAGGTTATATCTTCAATATCTTAGCAGTGTCCTAACCACTAGTATGTAGAATAGTCAATGTGGGTCATTCTCTACCACTTCTGTTTTAGTTAAACCACTGGCAGCCAAAGAATACCAGATTGATGGGGCTAGAAAAAAAAAGAAAACAAGCAGGAGTTTGACTTGCAGTTTCCTGGTTAGGACACTAGAGTGGGAAGAGTTCCTGAGTTCTGCCCACTGCACTGTTGATACATTTTACATTTTCCCAGTTATTTTATGAAAGCATAGAAGCAAACCAGAAAGCAAGGAACAGAACCAAGAACCCACCCAGGTGAGGGGCCAGAGTGTTTAGCATTTCCTACTGGGTAAATCTAAACAGCCCACTGCATAGATTTTTACAGGTCACCATGCAGATACATTTCTGTTCATTCAGTGTGAATTACCATTAATGCTAACTCTCTTTAAATTAACTCTCTCCATTAACTGTATAGGGAATCTTGGGTTTTGCTAATTTTAGGAACTGTGATTTATCCATTGAAGGTATGTGGATGCTGCCTTCTTGAATCATAGACAATTAGGGTTGGAAGGGACCTCAGGAGGTCATCTAGTGCAACCCCCTGCTTAAAGCAGGACCATCCCAACTAGATCATCCCAGCCAATGCTTTGTTTAACCAGGTCTTAAAAACCTCCAAGGATGGAGATTCTACAGTCTCTCTGGGTAACTTGTTCCAGTGTTTTACTACCCTCCTAATGAGAGTTTTTCCTAATATCTAACCTAAACTTCCCTTGTTGCAACTTGAGACCATTGCTCCCTTTTCTGTCATCTGCCACCACAGAGAAAAATCTAGCTCCATCCTGTTTGGAGCCACCCTTCAGGTAGTTGAAGGCTGCTATTAAATCATCCTCTCTTTTTTTTTTTTTTGCTCCAGAATAAATAAGTCCAGTTCCCTCAGCCTCCTGGTAAGTCATGTGCCATTTTCATTGCCTTGTGCTAGATTGTCTCCAATTTGTCTACATCCTTTCTGTAGTTGTGGGGTGGCCCAAAACTGGACACTACTCCAGATATGGCCTCACCAGTACCGAATAGAGGGGAATAATCACATCCCTCAGTTCACTGGTAATGCTCCTACTAATGCAATCCAATGTGCTGTTAGCCTTACTTGCACTAAACTTCTTTACACTAAATCTCACTAAATTTCCTCCTCTGCAGATTTTCAAAATACATAGAAAATGTAAAAATGAATTCTTGCTCTGAACCAAGAAAACTGTTAAGGCTGAATCATGAAATTTAGCTTCTTGTAGTAAGTTCAAGCATTTTAACTTTGGTGGGGAGATTTGGGTGAAGATTTTCAGTCATCTGCTCTGCTGACACTTTTTTGAAAGGTGATCTACAGTTGAAAGACTATTTAGAAAGAGGAAGTTAAAGAAGGACAAAATGGCAGAGGGTTGGTGGTGACTATATGGCAAAGTGGATAAGGAGGTTATTACTGGCTTTTTCCTAAAATGTAGCATCAATTTTACATCGGTACACTTTAATTTTTCCTAGACCTGTCCACAATTTTGACTGTATTCTCAAATGCATATATTGGAACATTTATTAAAAATACATCTCTTTAAAGATACAGACACCAAATGGAAATAATGTGCTGCTGCTGTATAAACCCAACTTTGGAATTGGTTTCCAATTAATCCTTAAGTGTATCAAATGGAAAGGTTCATTGCTTCCTTTTCATATTCACTATACCTGAGGGTCCAATCCTGTAGTTACTCAATGATACTATCTTTGAAGTCTTAATGTGGAATATCTTTAGGATCAAATCCTGATCTAAAAGCCTGATTTGGAACCCATAATATGGTGGAAGAGCCTGTGCTGTCTAAAAGTTTGTGTAGGAATGAAGAATTCTTTCCTTTCGTCATATTAATTTCAAATATTTAAACCTTGCAATAATGTTCAGTGGCATTACTGTTGAGTCTTTCTCTTAAAGACACAGGGAGAAGATGTCTGTTTAGAGTTATGTGTTATTGCTTTGCAAGTGGAATGAAACCACAGGAAGAGCATGATTTTGAAAAGTAAACCATTGTTTGAGTATGCTGTTAAGGATGGTTTGGATGCATTCTGTTTAAATCTCCAGTGGTGTTTTAATATTATTAACATTACAATGGAAAATATTTTTTATCTTTCTTCTCTAACTTAATAGCTGAAGGGATTTTGCCAAATTTTGCACAAAAAAAGACATTTCCCTTTTAAACAGTGAACAAAATGGAAAATTTCAATCCTCAAGCTTCTGCTTTTAGGAAATTGTAAGTAAGTATTTAATTATCACGGTGCAGGGTCCTGCAGGATGGCCGTGATCTCCTCAAGGCCCCCTTCCCATGTCAAGTTGGCCCAAAGGGCACCCTCGATTCTCACCTGCCATGTCTTTGTTGGTAAATATATAATAGGAAGGCTGCCCCTATGTCATTTTGGACACGGTTTTGCTGTACTCTGACTCCGTGGGCTCCTGGACCCCTTGTGGGTCCCATTCTGTAATGGGTGTTCGGGGCACCCTAGCCTTATGGGCTATGCATGGCTCCAACCACTCCTTTACCACGCCCCAAGCCTCACAGATGGAACTGATGTTGTTCTGTCTGGGTCTTATTATAATTAGGCCCCGTGGTCCTCCCTGTGCTCTCCACAGCCCCTGTCTTTACTGCACCTCACTGGTGCCAGGGTTGGTGCACCCCAAATGCTGCACCCTCTCTGGCATCGGGGTCCCCATGCTGCCGTGGGTCCCCTATGAGGCCTCCCCCTTCCCCAAAAAGCCTCACCCAAACCACCAGTCTTAAACAGTAAACAAAACACAAGCCCCTGGGCTATAACATAAATTCGAGCTGCCCGGTTATAACATCATTCAAGCCACACCAGGGGGTGCTCCATCCCTCATCAGTGTCAGAGTCTGTACCTGCAGTCAGGCCTCTCCCCTTTGGTTGCTCTGGGAGAGCTCCTTCCCCTTGGCTGATGGCAGGGAACTGCCATCCTGGCCTCAGCACTGGGGTTTATATGTAAGCCAGGCCCTGCCCCTTCCAGCCAGCTGACTGATGGCAGGTGTGGGCCACTAGCTCACTCTGGTTGCCCTGGTAACCAGCAGCTGGGGTTCCCCATTCACTGCTAGGGATCTTTCCTTAGCAGTTTCCACTCTTCAAAGGAGCAGGGCACCTAAGTGCTCTGCGACATTGATAGAAGGGCATTATAAAGGAAAGCATTATACATCTTTAGCTAGTTATTATTACTATGTGTGTTAGGCTCATGATCACTGTGTCACTAATAGCACTCTCTGCCTGTTTAATTTTGTCAAACTGGGGTCTACTCACCCACTACAACTTGTTGTTGTCTGAGGTTTTACCTGGAGGTGTTGTTCAATTGTTTCCCGGGTGACTTGTTGGGACTTCTCCTCCCCTACACCCCCATCCCTTTCTGCTTGAATGGTATGGATCAGCCTCAGTGGTATCCTAGTTTGATGAAGATACCACTGTTCTCTTGTTCAGGCCTGATCTGACAGCTGCCTGCAGTAGTATAGCTACAGCCTGTGGGCTAACAGAATAAGCAACCAAGCAATTCCTAAATGAAAACAACTGGTGTGACACAGTGGGCAACAATACCCACCATGGCATATGTTTTATCTCAGGTCTTGGGACTTTTGAGGTGGGATTCACCTGGTTCACCTGTGGTTCCATGTTGCGGATGTCCCCAGGTTGAACCTGTGCCTTGGGCCAGCTAGTGCCTGGCCACATAATGTAGTGTCCCATGGATCATTTCTTCATGCCTACATGATGCTTGTGATTCTGGTAACTCCCCCTGGGAGACTCTGGCTCTGAAGTTGTGTAGGTGGGATGAGGGGGATGGAAGAGTATCTAAGTAGCGTCTTCCCTGCTGTGGGCCCTGGCAGTGCCCACTGAGCTGCTCTATCCCCAACATAGCTGACCTGTGCATTCCTAGACTGCTTCTCCCATGTGCTGGGTTGATTTCAGTATCCTCAGGTCTTGCTAGGTGATTTTGTTCCCAGGGGAATTCTCTGGTTTACAGGTAGTGGATAAATGAATGCTCAGTCCCTCCCTGGGTGCTCCAGCTGTGGGACAGGCAGTGCTGCTTCTCCAGTTGTGATCCCTTGACAGGGACATGCCAACTCCCCTCCATCCTCAGGGAGAGCACTTGTTCCACTGCCCATGCTCTCTCTTCTTCTCCCACCCCTGTAGTTTGGCTCCTGTGCTCCTCTTTTGCCCAAAGCCTCTAGGCATTGGACCAATTGGTGGTGCTTCTTCCTGCCACTGGGTGCCGGCTGATTCTCCCACAGACTAGCCACTGGGATGCCGGTGCCATAGTAAGTGGGGTGTGAGCCCACCATCTTACGATATACACAATATGTTGACTACAGATTACTTTGCAAAATATGGAGTAAGTAGATATAATTCTGGCATCACTCAACCACTAGGAAATCCGATTAACTAGCAACATAGATCAGGTGAAAGTGGCAAATATCACAACACTGGTCTTTTTCAATATCTGCAGAGGTTGCTATGTTGGTTACTGTCATAACATATTTGCAGGAGGTGTATTTCAGGAGAAGACCCTTCGATTCAGAAGTATAACTTGAATGATGATGTGCATCAGAAATGGATCTAGTGCCACATTCTCACATACGTTTCTCATCTTCATGCCTTATAAAGATATATAAGGTGGCTGAGAGCCATAATGTAAGTTTATAATGTTTATAATGTTGGTTCCCAACCACCGGGCTGCAGCCCAGTACTGGGCTGTGTCAAGTTGGCTGCCACTTCGTGGCACGAGGCCCCTGCTAGGACCCCTGTCTATCTGCCTGGGCAAGTGGCTTCTGGAGTTAAAGCTGAGCTTCCAGAGTTAAAGCTGCATGGCAGGGCAGCCCCAGGAGGGAGTTCTGCTCCTGCTGGGCCATGGTATAAAAAAGGTCGGGAGCTACTGGTTTACATTACCGAAACTTTGGCAAAAATACATGTTGTAGAACTAGACCCTTATGCTATTGTGCACTTAGTTTGAATCCTGCAAGGTGATTAAGTCTTTTGTTGTAGTGTCCTGTTCCAACAAACCCTGGAATCAATGGGGATCTTCCATTGATTCCAGAATCCTAAATTATCTGCACGCATATGGAGGCACAGCTGCATTTATATCACTGTAATCAAAAGCTAATTTTAGTCCACAGTTTCTATTATAATTCTTATTCAATTCATACTTTTAATTCCATTTTTGTTCTTTGCTCCCTCTTATAGATCTTATAAACTTTAATTCTTTGCAATACAGCTTGTTGAAATAAAATATAGTCTATGATGGTATAATGCTATATATATTTTTAGTGTACAGGCATAACTATGGCCTTCACTCTTTAAAAAAAATCTCTGAAGTTGATTAAATTTATACTTTTATAACTATGATTGTTATATTTATGGAAATGCCTTTGTTATGAAGGTAAGAAATAAAATTTAAAGTACAGCGTGCACCTCTCAGAAAAGGTTGAAGAGGCATGTGGGTGGAGTTTTTTGTGACAACTGACTTGCATCAATTTTCTTTAAAAAAACAGCTTAAGATTTAGAGACACCAGAGTCAAAGCTGAGCCTGGTCAGTTAAAGTTTTTTGTTGAAGTGTGATCTTTCCTTATGTCTACTCTCCATAACCATTAATCATAACTCTGTGATGACATGATGGATTGAGAAGGAATGGCATTCTTTCTTGGAAAATATAACTTAATTTGTCTATGTAAACAAATACAGATTTAGTGTGATTATTCCACTGTGGTATCCTTGTGTGGACATGGTTAAAGTAATGTATTTATATTAAAACCCCTGAAATCAATAAAATGCAAATATAGACATTTTTATTTACATCTGAGTCATTCCAGACTGGACATCTGATTGCTGCTTTTATACTATATAAAAAACAAAAAAAAGCTTGCATTAAACCCACTGGAGTTGGTCTATTTTGATCAACTTTCTCAAGGTTCACTTGAATTCTACTTCATCATACATATTGTGCATATTACTGACCAGTTTCATCTCTCTGGTTCTGTGAAAGAAATCCTGGCTGCCTTCACAAAACTCTCATAGACTTCAGTAGGATTTACCTTTGTGTCCAATTAAGTCTTTTCCAATTTATCCAACTTTGAATTAAGTAATTATGTAAAATATTTTCATAGTTGTAGGCTATTTAAAAATCTTTCCAGCTGTGGGAAATAGGTAGGCTGATCAAGTTTCTCCCTTGGGTTCAAAGCCTGTTGTGCAAAACTTCAGTGACCGTATGGAAGATGACTTTCAGAATTATCTCACAATTTCATGGCTGTGGTGATAACCATTGGACTGACTCTGAATATGCAGTAGGTTAGTCTGTTTCATTTTTCACATGCTGATGGAGTTGAAAAGAAGTGGCAGCACTGCCTTTGTAACTGACCCATTTCTGTATTTTCAAAGAAACGTTTTGTAGTAGTCTAGACTTGTTGAGGACTTTGACCCGCTACAGACAGCTCTGAGGGATATTTATTGTTTTGCCTATTAAAATCACCACTAAATACATGAGCTTGCAGCTGTAAGTACTGTACTTCCAGCAACATCTTTTTTTGCTTAGCTACAGATAGCCTGCAGTAAGTACCATAAAGAGCTAGTGGCAAGAATCCTAATTTGGACCAAAATAAAAAAGTTTGAGTTAAATATTTTGTGTGCAACAAAGAAGAAGGGTTTTCCTTTTCATTACTGCAATCAGTAATGAGTTTCAAATGATGCATAATTTGGTGAAACCACATTTTGTTTTTTATTGGGATTGATTCAGTGTTTTTCATTGTGAAGAATTTTTGTTATACTTGCATGAGTTTAATAAGAATCAGACTTGCTGTGGCCTCCAAGGAAAAGGAGTTGGGGACAAAATAGTAATTTGAGTTTTGGGCAACAGTATCTCTTGGTGAAGTTCTGGAAGTACTGAAATAGGTTGAGGCAACAACTTGTGAGTTAAATCTATGTTCCTGTTGGTTCATAACATTATCAAAAGTGATTGTCAGTGCTTCCATTTTGGATAAAGCAGGATGTCTTCTCCACTTACTGAAGTGATTAATCAGACCTTGCTCATCTCTTTGATAGACTCCTTTAATTATTTTATCCCTTCTGAAGAGAGAGAATTTAAATTACAGCAAAACAACTTAGAGCAATTTGGTTTTTAAGTGTGGGTATAGCATTGAGGCTGACCTATTTTTATCAATCTTTGATTTCTTCCTGACAGCTAAGGTGGGAGGTAAACTAACTTTGGAGTAGATGTTTTTGTTTTTTTTTCCTGAAATGACTAAGTGAGTGACTCAGGGAGTTGGGTAGAGAAGTTATGTACTTTAAGTGATCAGAAACTGATTTAAACCAGTAACAGAACAGAAATTCAGTGCATGTAAACTAGCTTCAAAATGGCTAAAGCTGGTTTAAGATAAACCTGATTGAATGTAGCATCAGACTTAAATGAGTTAGGTCAAACCAGTTTATGGAACGTCTGTGTTTCAGACCCCCTCCTGGTTCAAGATGAATCACAGTCCCCCAGCATCCCAGGATGTTTTCCAGCTCTGGGTTGGGCTATGTTGTGTGATTAAGCATAGCAGAGTTGCCCCCCACACTCTCTTGCTAGAGCAGTGAGGGCTGTCTGACAAGGGGGTGCGGATGGGAAACCCAAATGAGGGCACAGGCCAGCCTGCTTGGTGGGGGCAGAGCAGCCTTTGTAAGACTTTTCCACTGCTGAAGTAGAGGGGGCAAAGGCATGGGCTGGTAGGCTCAGGGAGATGGGAGGGAGGGGGCTTAAACCCCTTGCAAGGCCCATAGGAGCCTAGCCTGGGTCTGCATGGTGGGGTCTAACACGTTTCTGCCTCCCCCGAAACCACACTGCTCCCTACTCGAGCAGGGAAGAGGGCTGTTCTTCTCAGGGTTTTCTTTCTCTCTCTCTCACCACTCAAGGGGAGAGCAGGGAGCATAGCCACACTCTAGTCCATGTAGGTAGGGTGAGGTGGGATGGGGGAAACTTAAACAACCCCTGATCTTAGATCCCAGCTGGGGTTTGCCTGGGAAGGCAATTCCTCTTAGGCCTTTCTCCCCCCACACCACTCCCCACTTGAGCTAAGAGCAAGGGTAGGGCCATGCGCCAGCCAGAGCTGACAGGATGAGGTGAGGAAGGAGGTGTAATCCCCCTTCCTTCCCCACTCCCAACAGCATGGGACCCCAGATGCGGTCTGCCTGCAGATTAAGCCCCCATCCCTTCCCCTCCCCTGTCATTACCTCAGGGTGCTGCCAGGGCAAGCATTTAGCTATACCCCCTACCACTTGAGTGATGAGCTGGCAGGGGTGGGGAGGTTGCCTGACAGGGGCTTCTGCACCCCTAAATGGCTAGGGTTCCATGCCAGTGGGAGAGGGAAGGGAGGTTCCCTCCTCTGTTCCCTCAGGCTGCCACCCGAGCGAGTAGTGAGTGGGGGGAATGCCTGGCAGAGACTGCTTCCCCCTTGTCTTCACAGGCACACCCCACCTGGGGACTGTGCAGACCAGGGTAGGGGTTTAAACCTCTCCCTAGTAATACTCAGCAGCCTTCTGAGGTCTACTCATACCCTGCCCACTGCCCCCTCCCCTCTGCTCAGCTTCCCTCCAGTCTTACAGCCACTGTTGAAGGGAGGGAAGGGCTTGATCTAGTGCCCCCAAGCTTGTAGCCTGAGCCACTGATATGTGGCTGTGTTTCTAGACTCAAAAGTGAATGTCTATTAACCTGCCTCTCCATCCAATCTACACAGGTTGGACTAACCTGAAAGGATTGAATTAACTCAGGCTCAGGTTTTTGAATGTCTATACTTAGCCCTGAAGGGCAATATTCATTCTGTTCTGTTGCCCTTAGTGTTCAACATGTTTGCAACACCACTGGAGAAGATAAGTCAATTTGGAATGTGGCTGCTACTCAGCTTTACATTTTCACGTCCTAAGACTTGGCTGCCTCAGTCAACTGGCTTCTTCAGCGTCAGGAGTTGTATGAGGGTGAGTTGGCAGAGAATGAAACTAAACATGTTAGGAAGTTATGCATGTATCTTTGAGAAACTAGCTGGAGTAATGGAGGGAATTTGCCTGTCTTTTGTTAAGAGAGGCTGAAACCAGCAGATTCTGTTGAATTTTTAGCTGCTTTTTTATCTGCAAATGTAGATATAGAAATCAGGATTTTTGTGGGGAGGGGTTTTCCCCTCCCAGCATTTATGTTTGGCCATAAAGTTGTCTCTCCTTTAAGGGAAGGACCTTACTACAGTCATCAAAGACTTTATCTTCTTCATAGTGGATTACCATAATTCACTCTGCAGGGGAAATATCAAAAGACCACACTAAATCTTCAACTTTTGGGGGATGTAATGGTGTATTGTTAAGGTTGAAAATAAATTAGTGTACATTTCAATTTCTTTACCAAGTACGATATTACATATTTCTTTGAAATTATGAATCTCTGAGTGGGTTAATTCTCAGTTATGCCAGAGACAGCTTCTCTTATCAAAAGATACCATGTGAGTGGGGATAATCTGAAGTGCTCAAAATAACATTTTTTGGAGAGGTTAGAGATAAGACTTTTTCAGTAAGTGTTCCTTGACAGTAGAAGTGTCCTTTCTCTAGATATAGGGGGATAAGGTTGATGGGAGAGTTTTGTGAAAGTGACTACTAGCTGGTTTACATGAAATCAATTAGGTTCTCTATTAATTAGAGGATTGGTTGTCACATAAAAACAACTCAACTGTCAGAAATTAATACTCTTGTTGGCAGTCTTGACACACTTCCAAAGAAAGAATAAAAGTGTCTTTTAGTTTCATCACTCCTTGAGATGATTCTTCTTCAACTTTCAATGGATGAATCTTAGCCCCGCTGCAAGTGGATTCTATCACCCCTGTTTGTCTGGAAAATCACACTCAGGGGATAGTCTTTGGGACATAGCCTTGCTCTGGAGGAGGCCTTTTACTAACTCTCGGGGAACCCGATACTTTTGTTGAGTACAGTTAAACGGATGGAGCTCCCTAAAAATGTGGCTTATGGGAGGGTGCATGTTTTCCCTCCCATTAGAAAGTCCCATAGGAGAGATGGTTGCAGTGAAGTCCCCCTTGCCTTTATCATATGTCCCATATCCTTTGGCACCAAGGTTGAAATTTCTTCCAATGATTGCTATTGGAGTAGATTCTCTGGTGGGAGACCAACTGGTGGATGCTTTTAATATGATCTAACCTTTAGGTGGGGATGCCTATATCTCTGGCCTGGACATCAAATGCATTAAGAGGCCCCCACTTCTAATGATGTTGATCCAGTGGCAATCCATGGTCCTGATTTTGTCTGGGTAAATGACAGTGTCTACCTATTGATTGCAAAATCTGTTATGGCAAGAAACTTGACTGGCATGTTGGGGCCTGGCACTAGACTTCTTTGGGCGTGACCTTATATTTGTTCAAGATCCTGAGTTTAAGGGTTTGAGATTTCCAAGAGGATTGCCAGTGGTGGACTTACCAAGGCAGTTTCTACCTGCATTGCTAGTGATAAGCTCTTGAAGGCTTGGCCTAGGATGGATGTTAGTTCCATCTCATGATCTTGAAATGGTGTTACTAATCCAATTGAGAATATTTTCTCCCCTCAAAGGTGGGAGGAAAAGTCCCACCTTTTATCTGCTGTCCTAGGAAAAGTCCCCGCTGTGATCTGAGAATGATTCACAGGAGCTGATATTTGTTATATCTTCTTTCTTTCCCTGCCTCCACTATTCTCTTACTTTTGTGTGGGGTGGGGCACTCACAAACCTACCTGCCAAATCTAGCTCATGGTTGGAATAGAAGATCAGGAAGTGTTTACACAAACATAGCATCATCAGGTGGGGTAGGACCTCCATTCTATGGCAGCTATGACTTCAGGTTCTGGGGATTCTAGCAGTTATAACAGATCATCACCTGCAACTCTGCACTCCTATAGAAGGGTGGTTTCCACATCTTATTAACTAGGGTTACCATGTCTGAGTTTTCCCAGACATGTCCTTTTTTTGGGTCCTCCCATCTCCATCTGGGAAGTTTTTTTAAGACAGTAGCACATGTCCAAGATTTTCTTTACCTCTGCTTTCCTGGTACTTCCCAGCTTGCCCTAGCAAGGAGCTGCTTGGGGCTTGGGGGAACAGGAGCATCGCAATTGGAGGCAGGGCCATCATGTGTCTTCACAGGGGACCCCAGCAGCTGTAGGCAGGTAAGTCTGTGTGCATGTGTGTGTGCATGTGTGTCCCTGCTGCCACTAGGGTTCTTTGGGGGCAGCAGGAGCTATGTGGGCAGCAGGACTGGAGGGCAGGGGGCTGTGGGTCGGGAGTGAGAGGCACCAGCATGATTTGGGGGTGTGGTACTGTGGGTCAGAAGTGAGAGGCAGCAGCAGGGTTGGCCATGCGGGGGAGGGGGAAGCTGTGTATTAGGAGTGAGGGGTAGGGGCAGGACACAGGCATGAGCATATCACTGCCTCCACACAATTACATACCCACCCCCTCTTCCTTACCCCTCTCCTCCCACAGGTGTCCTCTTTTCTGAAACTGTAAAATACGGTAATGCTACATTAACAACACATAGTGTGGCACAGGTGCATTTCTGTAAGAAGATGTCTATAAGAAGATACCCTCCTTTGTGTTTTGAAGTATCATGCATGCCTAGCCCTGGGGAAGGAAGTTAGTATTACTCTAGAAGCAAATGATCACTTTGGGGACAGAGTCATTACTGTTTCCCAGAGTCATTGAAGAAATCATTCCTTCATAGATATCTGGTACATCTATAGCACTTTGATGTGGGATACTTCAGATTTGTTAGGGTGGAACATTCCCAGCTGAAAAGCATTTCTATTCGAGGCTTTACATCTCAAGTCCATGTCTTCAATATTTTTCTGGTTTTCTTCAGAGACCATTATTGTGTCAATGACAGTCACTCAGCACCCTAAGCTTACACATGGGTATCCTGGCCAGTCCCCAGAAGAAGATCCTGGAGTTATTTTGATGAGGGAACTACTGGATATTCCTCTAGAAGAGGATGGACAAGGCCTGGTTTGCATTCACAAACATGTTCCTACATTCTTCTTTTGAGTTCTGCACAGGCTCCCTGGAGTCTTTTTTACTGTGATGCCTATTTCCACTTTTTTGTTCACATACAAGTCAGGGTTCCTCTGGCCAGCGTACTTTTGACTCCTTAAATTCTTTTGTGCCACAGTTGATGCAGTCTAGGGGTTCTCTTCTGAGTGTCTCCTTCTGGTAGCCTAATTTTAACCTATTATCACTTCTTTTTTCCTGCATTTTTGTCTCTATAATTAGTAGAATCTTATCTAGGATTTCTACCTAGCCTGTTCTTTCGAGGGATCTCTGGTGTCTGGTCCCAAATGCCTCAGGACCCTTTTCAATTATTTCTTTCATTAAAAAAATTAAGTAATGTTTTTATCATCTCAGTAAGATTTTCCTGATATCTAAGACAGTCTTTACATGCTATAATGTATTTAATACAAAACAATTCTTGAAATACATTGAATGCCTTGTGTCTTTTGTGGCAAAAATCCAGTAGCGTGTTATGGTAAATGACTGAAGGGAAAAAATGGCAATTCCCACAAACATCCTTCTGTGTAATTAAACTATACAGCTGGATTAGCCTTGGTATCCCACAGCTGGAATCCTCACTTCAGACTCTTGCAGAAAAATGCAAACTTACTGCAACTCTCATTAGAACACTAACAGATACTGTTAGTTAATTAAATTAACTAGTAACATTAAGGGGTTTAGATGGGTACTGGTTCACTGAAATTTGATTGTTTTTAATATATCAATGCCATCTCAAGTCACCTAGATGTGATAAATGTCGGTAATAATTATAGTCAAGATAGACAATAAAGCACTAGGGATATTTTTATGTAAAGCAAAACTATTTTGGTAAGAGACATTTGAACAAAGGTCTTTCTCTAAGGAGAATTAACTTCATTCTTGATTTAAGCAAGCAATCTTTTAAAAAATAATGAGAAGTTAAAATGTTCTCCTTTTGGGTATGTAGGTGTTGAAAGGAATTTTCACAGGCATTGTGGATACCAGAATTCATTTATATATTGAAAGTCAATTTTTTTATGATATCTTATATTGGATCAACTGTATAATTGGGAGAAATGTTAGAGAAACTTTTAGTCAAGAAGTGCCTTTTGAAGGTTTGTCCAACTCAATGAGTTATTTCACTACACAGAAAGTCCAGTAAGATATCACAAAAATCAGTTGCCTGTCATCCATTTCATAGATCATCTTGGCTATAATGGCCATCATGGTATTAGAGCAAGAAGAATTGCCACTTCTAATCACAGGTGTAAGGGGGTATCAGTGGGATGAGCACCCAAGATATTGTCTGTCTGTAATAGGAAACACAAAGTTTATTTGCCTTTCTGTTCTCTCTCCAAATGTATGGGCAGTTTTTCTTGTACAATTCTTTTCTCCTATATAATACCATATTTACTTGAATGGAAGATTGCCCTTATTATAAAACAACCCCCTAATAATTGGATTATTTATATGGAAAATTGATAAATTATATATAATTTTTCAGGTATAATATCTAATTTTGGGAGGTTTGCCTTGAATTTCTCCCCCTCCCATTGCTACAGCAGGAAAAATAAATCTTGGGGGTTATGTAGCCCCTTTGTCTCTGCTTTCCCATAATGTTTTCCCCTGGAAGCCCCCTTTTCTTACTGTTAGACCCTGCTCTCCTTGAGCCCATTGAAGTGAGAAACAATTTTTAAAACTTAAACATAGCAGTAACAATTTTCATATAGTACTCATGCACTTCGTTCATCCAGAATTAATGCATGTTACCTTTTTTTAGAACCTGCTGCAAGTTTTAGCACAGGTACTCCATAAACACAGTTTTAAACAGCACTTTGTAAATATAGTACAATGGGTTTTTTTAAGGAAAACTTTTCATGTCCTGCATCAAATTAACCAGATCAGTTCCAAATTTTTTGAATAATTTAAGAACCATATGTGGCCCCATAACCGGCAAGTATGCTCCACCCCAAACTTTTCAGGCTGGTTCTTTAGATACTTCCAAATCTTTTGGCAGGCATCCTACAAGCAGACCCAAGCCAGGAGGCTTGGGATTCAGATGCCCTTGAGTACAAAGTTGTTTTTTTGTTGTTTTTTAAATTTAAGGAAAATGTTTCATGTTCCAAGTCAAACCAGCCAAATCAATTCCAAATCTGAGTAATTCAAAAACCATATGTAGCACTACTACCAGCCCTACTACATCCTTCACTCCCACTTGGGGCTTCAGATGCTTCCATATCTTTTGGTAGGCATCCTATGTGCAAGCCCAAGCCTGGAGGTTTGGGGTTCAGATGCTCCTGAGTTTTGCTTGCCCTCAGCCATAAGACCACAGAAGCAAGCTAGGGAAGAGTCTCTCATTTCCATAAAGCTGGCATATAGCCAAGATCTTCCCACTAGAAGAGAAAGTGAGAAGCTAACTATGCATTACCTTGGTCAGGGTCCTACCCTCTGTCATGGTCCTTGTTTTCCCCAGCCAGTAGGAAAACCACCTTGGTACTACCCCCTGCCATGGTCATGGTATTTTCCCTACTAGTCCAAAGCCAAAGGCTCATGATTTACTACATAGTTCACAGGGCTGGGCCCCACCACAGTCAATAGCATTTCAAGCCATGGTGACCACACAGCTCAGCACTGCTCAGTATGTGTGGGCACCCAGAACCACCCCTGCAAAATAATCCATGTGCTAATTAGCCCACACTCATGACTAGAACTAATTGTTCTTGTCATGCCTGGGATGCTCTAAAAATGTACAGACAATCCCTGCTTAATGCTGTTTCACTTAGCACTATTTCGCTATAACACTCATTTTAAATTGATTCCACTTAGCACTCAGTAAGTTTCGTTATAACACTCAGGGTCACCATCTTGGGTCATTAAAAACCATTGCAGTCACCATTTTGGAGTGTCAAATACTTTCAGTTTTTCAGGACTTGAGGACTTGAGATTCAATGCTCATTTTGCTTAACACTTGGATTTTCAGGAACCAATTAAGAGCAATGTCCAAGGTCACCCAGACTGCTTTGTCTTCGATTCATGCCATCACCACCAGGCATTCCCATCCACTCTTCTGTGATGCATCCCCAAAACTGTAGTCCATGGGTTAATAGTGCTTTACTTCCCTGGGTCTGTCCCTCGGTGGCGGGGGAAGTGGGCATTGTCATGCACCTCAATTTGCTCAGGCCCAATCCACACTCCCTGGAGATGGGACCAACCTTGCCGCAGCAGTAACGTTCTACACCTCTCAACTGTCTCTTTCTGGGGCCCATCTTCTTCTCCTCCTCTTGCTTGGGGTTTACGACCAGGGCATGTAAACCCTGACCACAGTTGCTTTCATTCTCTGAGATGAAGAATGCTTTCGCTAGGCGGAGTGCCAGAGATGGGGATACTTACTATCTTGTTGCAGTTGGTCCTGAGGCTCCGCCTCCCCTACACCCTGTCCACTCACCAACCATTGGAATTGTCATGCCACTGCCAGCCTGTGGTCCTGGCTTCTCTTATCTAGCTGAGGGCCCCAGCCTTCTCAACCTCTATTCACAGTGTAGGCTTGTGGTCATAGCCTTTGCTTTGCTCCTGGTCCTTGACTTCTCTTGATCACAGTACCAGGCTTGTGCCTGCAGTGCCTTCCACAGGCTCAGGGTTGAGTAAACGCTGCCCATGCCCTGGGGGTGGTGGTTGACCCCAAACCCATTCCAATGGAATCTGGGGTCAATGAGCCTTGTCTGGATCCCAGGCACTGCCCTCACCTACTCTCTGCAGGTCAGGGTCATATGTCGGTTCTTCTCAACCAGGTCACACCCTGGTGAGCTCAGCTTCTTGCCTCCTGCCTCTCCTCTTGCCACTGGCTTTTGCCAGTGTTTTTAAATCCCCTTTGGTGGTGGCTGCAGCTGATGTCATCAGCCAGCTGCTGCTGAACTCGATTGATAGATGGTTGAAAAACCAGGGGAGCGTCGGCTCACATGACTCACCCGTTGACCTGGCCTGCCTCCTGGGTAAGTTTTCTGTGGGACTGGGGTCCCTGGGTCTATCTCCCGGAGCATTGGAGTCTTCCCTGGTGCTTCTGGTTCTCAGAAGTGGCTCCTGCCACCATAGGGGGACTGTGCTTAATAGTTACTATCATATCTGTTAAGGGTGGAGGTTGAGGGTTGGAATTTGCCGTAGCCATGCCAGCCTGGTATTGCAGTATCTCCAGGCTCAGAGCTTGTTCCCTCCTGGAAGAGCAAGTGCCCACCTTTTTTATGGACTATACGTATTTTTAAAAAAAAAATCATTGTGTTTGCCCTATGTGGGCCGTGAGTGTTAGTCATGTTCAGTATTGGCTGTATTTAATCAGCTTCAGAGTTGGTTTTCATTTCTGAGCACAAGCTGCTTTTGGCAGCAGTTTACTGATAGACAATGTATTTAATGGGATTTCCTTGTGTGCAATTATAAGATAAGGGGCTTTTAAAAATCTCTTTTTGTATTTAAGTAAAATGCTATATCCTTTTGTTGTTTTGTCTTCTTACTGATTGCCTGTGGTAAAGGGTGATCTCTGAGCAAGTGGTGTTCCCACAACTACCCACTGTCTGGGAAGGGGAACCTCAAATTTATTTTGCAACCCAAGGGGGATCCTTGGTCTGCTCCTTGGGACAAGCAGCAGGACTGCAGGGAGAAACTCTGGATGCTGGGGGTACTCCACAGATGGGTTTGTGATAGGTACTTCTCTAGAAAGAACTGGAAAGTTCCTAGTAGAAGACCTCTACCAGTTAAGGTAAGGGAGTAACTTGTAAAAGTAGTATATATTTATTGTCTATGGACCACCTACTAGAGGGAAAGGAACCATACTTTTTGCCAATGGATTATCATATAAAGAAGAATATCCAACCAAAATCTTTAGTTTGCAGATTTAGCATGTAGTTTTATTACTTAAAAATAAAGATTTTTGCAATGTTATGGATCAGCCTTTTAAAAGAAACTCCAGGTGGTTAAATACCACTAAGCCCAATTGAGCTGAAACATTCTACCTGCCTGTTCCGTAGTCACAAAATGTAGGGCCTTTTAAAAAAATTAAGTCTTATATCTGTCACAAGCTAATAAACATTTCTATATGGATGAATGTAATACATTGGCTTCTAACTCAAGCTCTCCCAAAGAGAATCACAAATCACTGTAATGTTTCTTAGCACTGAATCTGAAAGAAGTGAAACATCATATATATGCAGAGAGTATTCTATTGATCCTATTGAGGGAGGATCATATATTGCCTATTTCAACTAATATGTGGAATATATCACATTCAATGAATGCAGTGATGAATTAATGGACTTTTATTTTAGCTTCAGTTGCTGCTGTGGTTTCCAGCTTCAGATCTGGCCTCTTCTGGTGCCAGTGATCCAATCCAGAGCTCCGGACTGGGTTCCTGTTTCGATCTGGCCAAAGCAGCTCCAAAGCTTCAGAGCCACCCCCATAGTGTATAATGGGGAATCGATGAACTATCTATAACTTTGTTGTTTTTTGTATGATTTGGATGAAACTTGTAGGGACAGTATCCTTTGCTGAGAGCATGAAACCTGCCAAGTTTCAAGAAGATTGATGAAAGAGTTCAGGGGAAAGTGAATCTCAAACACTTGAAAGCAAAACTCATGTCATGTGTACGTGTTACACCACAGGGGGATGAAAACTCCAGGGGTGGTGTCTCTTGCTGAGGCCATGAAGCCTGCAAAGTCTCAAGAAGATTGGTGCAGGCGTTTGGGGGGACTGCACCTCAAGATGCTGACAGGTAAAACTTGTGACAAAGATGTGTTAAGGCACAGTGGGCTGAAACTGCAGGAATGGTGGCCCCTTATGAGGCCACAAAGCCTGCCAAGTTTCCAGAAGATTGGTGCAGGGGTTTGGGAGGAACTGCACCTCAAGCTGCGGACAAGCAGAGCTCGTGACATGGGTGACACTGTGTGTGTTAAGGCGCAGCAGGGTGACAACTGCAGGCCTGTTATCCCCTGCTGCAGCCATGAAGCCTGCCAGCTGTCAAGGAGATACGTGCAGGGGGGTTCTGGGAGCCCCCGTCCATGGGAATGTGATAGGCCCATGGGGTCCTGCACCTCTAGCTGCTGACAAGCAACACTCATGACATGGGTGCTTGTGCAACTGACTCTGTCTTGGGGCAGTTGATTGGCTGTATTGATTATATCCTCTCCTTAGTCTGTGGTTTTGTAGGTGTTAATCCTAACTAATTAACTCATTAGCACCTAATTAACACCTAATTAACATTTACAAAACCACAGACTAAGGAGAGGAAATAATCAATAAGACAATCAACTGCCTCAAGCTTGGCAGGCTTCATGCTCTCAGCAGAGGCTACCACCCCTGCAAGTTTCATCCAAATCAGACAAAGTTATAGATATTTCATTGATTCCCCATTATACCCTATGGCCTGATCTCCAAGGTGGCTTTGAAGATTTTCCAAAGTGGTTCAGAGGCTCTGAACCACTTCAGAAAGCCTAAAGAAGCCAGTGCTTCGATCTGGACATGCTGCTTTGGGCACCAAAGTGTCCAAAGCTTCTCAGGATCCGAAGCACAGTCCAAAGCCTCACACAGCCCTACTGCCAAGGCCCCTCTGCCAATCAGCAGTGGGAACCAAAAACTGCAGCACATTTAAAATGGCAGTTTTCACTTACCTTCCAGTCAGGGATGAGTGGCATGGGCTCTTCATCAATCAGTAGTGGGGGGTGGAGGAGGCACACAGAGGAAACTGCAAGATTAAAGGAACTGCCACACAGTGCACTTACAGTGTGAATTCCAGTCATCCCTAGTCATAGCATACCTTAAATATGCCTATTCTATCTTGTATCATTTAATTCTATAAGTTGTTTTGATGTGCACTTCATAGAGGACCATGCAAGATAAAGTTATGCGCTATTTTGTATAACCAGCTGTCATGAAGGAAACAGTTATAAAATACAGTGAGTTTTCTTGTTTGGATTCAGGGACAAATCCTGTGCTTACAAATTTCTCTAAGAGCTACTTAGCATGTTAATTCAATTTCTAAATATTTATAGATAAACATAATTTATTTTAAAATATTTTAACTTCATTTTGTTGTGGAGAAAGGTAGGAGGAAGTGCTGCAAAGAACTGAACAATTCTGAAAAAGCTTCCTGTTGAAGAACATTGTTCATCAATTCCAGCAGTAGCAGAAAGTAAACGGAAACATGACCTGAATCCGCAGCTGAAAGCAGGGTAGAAGTTTAAGCCTGCTCAAAATGCTTTTGTCAGATTTTTGGCATAGTTTTGTCTTCATATTATACATCTAAAAATGCTATAGGTATGTTTTCAAAATAATAATAAAAAAGTGTAGTAGACGAAGTGATTCTCCTTGAAGAAGCAATGGCAGTTTAATAGGAACCATCTGTTAAGATGTTCAGACTTCAAGAGGCCATTGTTTTAGCTAGTTAGTTTGATTTTTTTTCATATTTGTTTAAACAATGAATTCTTCGCAAATACATTTTTAAATATGTAAATTTCCATTTAAAACTAATTTCCTGAAGGTCAGAGCATTCTATTGTGGTATCATTTTATTTATTTTTTCCTGGTTGTAACATGTTTTATTGTTGACATAAACTTCCCTCTGGAACCATTCACTATTTTATGTCTAAGGGACCTAATTGATTCATATGCTAAAGCCTTGTTACATGCATAAACTTTCAAGCTGAAGTATATTATATCCAGATTTTTCTTCATTCTTTCACAGAGTAGTACCTTAATGGGAGACGTCCATGGAGTAAGATATAACCTGGAGTAAGTAAATGGGGTAGAATCTGGCCCTAGACTAATTTTATAATTAAAATAATATTACCAAAGAAAAATATTATTAAAGAAGCATCCTCTTATCCATGTCCTAACCACAATGTTCAGACTTTTACATTCTTTTCTTATTGTTCCTTCTGTCTTGGTATGTCATGGCCATGAAATGTGGACTTAGGTGACCTTGCTTTAAACTAGCTAGTTTAAGTACTACTCACAGTTTAGCTGCAGTAGCCCTCTTATTTCCCTAGTTTCTTTGGCTAGTTTTGTAGCCTGTGCTAAGATTTGTGCTGCCACGACTAGATTGCTACCCAGGATATCTAGTAGTTTAAAGTTAATTCAGGCAGATGTACAGTACAATTAATTCAGGCAGTCACTGCAGTGTGGACAAACCCTTACTGCTAAATCTTTCTGAGAAGTAGGAAGTAGGGGTGCATGAAATGGGCCGTATTTGATTCAGATTCGGATTCGGCCCAAATCGGGGACAGTGATTCAATTTGTTGATTCTGATCACTGTCTCGATTTGATTTGGCCAAATCCGAATCTGAAGATTCGATGCTGATTCAGAGAATAAGCAATTCAGCCATAGACACAGCTTCAAATGTTATTTCTACATACCTCGAGGTACCAGGTACGGTTTGTAAACACAGTGATGGTGGGGTGGATGGAGCATCCCATAGAAGAATGGGGAGCTCTCCCGTGTGCTTGGTGGTGAGCCAAGCATGCTGAGGGTGTCCCCCCACATCCCTCCAGCTTATCAGTCAGCCATGGGGGGATCCTGGGCGCCCCCCTAGATCCAGGAGGCACCAGTCACTGAGCTGGGGAGATATGGTGGGGGAGGCAGCATACTCCCTGGCAGTCCCAAAAGTGCTTCTGGTCCATTTCTGGGTGCTGCCAAGTGTGCTGGGGACCCTACTGTGCTCCTGTGGGATGCTCCATCCACCCCAATATCTCAGCATTCATGAGCCACCTTGAGATATGTAGAAAAAACATTTAAAGCTGTGTCTATGTCCAAATCATCAAATCTTTCCGAGTCTCTCCAAATTGATTCAGAGGGTTCCAATTTGATTTGGAGAGATTAAAAGGTCTCCTGATTCAATTCGAAGTTGGAGATTTGACCAACCAGATTGGGCCAAATCTCCACCAAATCAAATCAGCGACCAAAGCTTTTCACAGTCCTAGTAGGAAGTACCCTAACTAACTGGAAAATAGTAGCCTGATTGAGGTAGAATAATTTTCTTAGAGTCTATGGACCTGATCTAGCAAAACAGTTCAATCTATATTTAACTTCAGTCAGTAAAACTTGTAATATAATTAAGTGCTTTGTCTGTTCAAATCCTAAAGTCAATGGCCATTTTACATAAATTAAAACTGTAGAATCAGTCCCTTCGTGGCATCTACTGTACACAAATCTATTCTTTAAATACCCTTTAATTCTATTCACAGCTTTATTTATTATTTTCTAGAATACTATTAGTGTTATGTCAGGAGCAATATTTTCTACTTCTATGATATTATTACCAAGATAAGAATAGAAGGTAGCAGAACTACTTCAGCTTTTCCCCAAACTCTAGCTACAGCACAGTCAAAAACAATAATAAGTAACTAACTAGACTCATATTAGTCTTTACTTTAAAGTGACTTGCAGTAGGATATTTCTTATTTACATTTCATTCTTGTGTACTTTAATTTTTGTGTATGTAAATTGTGATATTTTTGCAGGGTTCACTTGTTTGTGTCCATAAAATATGTAGCTGTAGAGCTCCCTCTAGCAGGGCTTTATATCTCACTTCATTGTATCCAGTATGTTCTCTTCCATAGTCATACAGTTCTTTTTCCTTGCATATTATTATAGTACAAAATGTTATATGGGTGCTTCTTTAGCATCCAAAACTATATATTCAAGGACTCAGACCTAGTTTGAAAGGAAGATGTATAATATACCAGAGAACATATGTTCCCCCATCCCAAATCTGAAATTTTAAAGATAAAAATACAAAAATCTGAGTTAAATGTAAACTGTATTAGAAAATATTTTTCAAAATTACATTTGATCATACTGTGTCTTTCACTAATGGTGGAAAAATTTCTAAAAAGTCAAGTCCTTCTTGTCACATTTTATTCAAGGTTAGAAGTTTTCTTACTGTGCCTTTAAAATGTACAGATTGCTGGTTTGAGCAAAATGGGTTCAGTTTTCCTTTAAAGTTTGGTTTGGGCCTCATTTAAAAAAAAAATGAATAGACCTAGTGAAAGACCCCATTCATTTTTAAAGCATTTTGAAAATGCTTGCAGTCCCTATATAATCCCATTTTCACCATGAAAACTTGACTCTAATCCCCCAGCCATTTTAATCAAATCCACAGTAGTTGAAATTTCTATTATAAATCTATTCCTCTATTATTTATCTAGTCGACAGTATAGAATCAACATCTAAAGCAGCAGTTATTTCTTGCACAAACATTATTTGCTAGAAGTTATGTCTGACTAATCTTTCAGTATAAATGCATTTTAAATTTTTTCTTTAATTAATAAAGTGAATTTCAATTGATTAAATATGCTGATATATTAAAGTTATATGAAGGAATAAAACAGAACAAATTATAAAAAGGCACAATGATTTTATTGATAATATTTTGCTTTCGGTGATTTGACTCTGAAATTGTATTTTTAAGGCACAATACCACTGAAACACAGCTGCCTCTGCAATGGACTAGGACGTAGGAACATTTTCTATTGCAAAATTAAAGAAAATAAATTTCTGTCCTAGGGCATGGGTAAGTCCTGTACTTTAGTGTCATAGTATGTTTAATATCCACAATGGTTCACCAGTTAGAGAATGTTTTATGTATCTATTTGTCTTAAAATAATAATACAATATGCTTTTCTTATATAAACTATTTATTTGTAAATTAAACAATCACATTTAAGGGTTAAAATATGATTTATTTTATCTATCTCAATCATTTAACTGGTCATTTTCCTTTTATCTGGACTAATAAAGGAAGAGGTGTTAACCAGAATAAACTTGTGCCCTGAAAGTGTTTGCTTGGAGAGTGACAATTTAGGCAGTCTTCAGACTTGTGGCTGGTGATCCATAAACCTAGTGAAAGTATCTTGCAAGTTTCATAACCGTGAAAGGAAATAAGGTACTCTCAGTTTTCTTTTTTGTTTGTTTTTTTCAAATGTTTCCTAATTTATTTAGACATGGCACTTGTATTTGGTATTCACAATTCTTTTCAGAAGATATTCATAGTTTAACATATCTAAATGGGAAAATATTTTAAAAAAGCAAAAATAATTATGAATTGTTAGCAAACTATGGACAAAATGATACTTGCCTACCCTTGCATGTCAATGATGATTCTGGAAACTGGTTTCAGTACTTCTAAGTACTGAAGAATTTTCCATAAATGATATACAGTGAAAAAGAGAGAATTTTGTCCTATAATCATTAGGACTGTGTGAAGTGGGTAGCATTTGCTTCGGATTCGGCCAATTCAGGGGACAGTGATTCGATTTGGTGATTTGAATCACAGTCCCAAATCAATTCAGCAAACCTGATTTGGAGATTTGGCCAATGCTGAATTGGCTGAGTCTCCAAATCAGACAGGCCCCATACTGCATCCGCTCTCCCAGCCCTGTCAATGGCTGCCCCACTTGGCCCCAGCTCCCCTCACTTAAAAAAAAAAAAGCCCCAAACTCACTGGCTCCTCCCAGACAGGGGGATGATCCCCACTGCCCCCCACTGACCTGTGCTGTGTGTGGGGCTATATCACAAGTCCCTACCCACTCTCCCTGCCCCTGCTCCCAGCTCTTTAAAAAAAAAAGCCCCCACTCACTGGCTGCTGCCAGGTGTGGGGGCAATCCCTGCTGCTCCCTACTGCTCCAAACTGTGTGGTGGTCTCTGCCAAGAGCCCCCAGAAGCCCTGAGGCTACTGCAGAAACCAGTGAGTGGGGGCATTTTTTTTTAAAGAACTGGGAGCTGGGCTGGGCAAGGCAGTCATGGAGGCAGAGCTGGGAGAGCAGGCGGCAGATGGGGGGTTCCTGACCAAGCCTCCCACACAGTGTGGGACGGTGGGGGGACAGTGGGGAATGCCCCCTTGTCTGGCAGCAGCTGGTGAATGGGTCTTT
>JAGPOW010003395.1:60357528-60495544 GCA_030014935.1 Caiman crocodilus
TGTGTGGGGGCTCATGACAAAGCCTCCCACACAGCGTGGGGCCGTGGGGGCAGCAGGGCTTCCCTCTGCACCTGGCAGGAGCCTGTGAGACCAGGACTTTTAAATTTTTTGTAAAGAATCGGGAGATGGGGCTAGGCGGGGCAGCCATTGACGAGGCTGGGAGAGTGGGTGGGGGTCAGGGCACTCAAGGCTCAAGGGGGAAGCAGCAAGGGGATGGGGTCTGACAGGGGTCCCCCCATGGTCCTTTCCCCTCTCATGAAACCCCCCCTCCACCTACTTACCAGCATGGAGTCTGGGTCCAGCTCCCTGCAGCAGTGAGCAAGGACTGCCTGAATCTTTGAAGCTCTTGAATCTTTTCTCACTCGATTTGGAAAAGAGCTTTGAATCAATTCAGACCTTCTTATGTGTCTCCTGATTTGATCTGGATTTGGAAATTTAGCCACTGAATTGGGCCACATTTCCTCTGAATTGAATCAGCACCTGAAGCTTCACACAGCCCTAATGATCATGCTATTTTACAAGCTTGTCTGAATGAAACCATTTAACCAAGTTCTACCTAACTTCCTGTAATCAAACACCACCTATTTTGGTATCGTTTCCTCTGCCTTATTCGTAACTAACAGCAATTAAGCAAATCTACTTATATGACCCTCTTGCCATAATGAAACATATAGTTTTTGGGGGATATAGGAACAGGAGGGACTATAAACATGAACCAGGCAAGCTAGGATGAATATGAAACTGAGTTACCTATGAACGTGTCAACTAGGAAAAAAATTATAATTTCAGTGGTACTTCTTAAAAATGTTTCAGCTGTGAAATATCAGTACAAGCTGGTATACTGTATAAGTTTTGCTGTATATGCATATTATTCCTGTTAACTGACAGATTCAGTCTAAGATCTGTGAGCCTGCCTAGCCACTGATCTGAGGTAGAATTTAAGCTTCTGATTCAGAAAGGTAGCTCTAAATGGGTCTGAATGGACTGAGATCTACCAATATATAATACTAGTTCTACCACAGTAAATTATTGCTACAGGTATGGTCAGAGAAGACGTTTATCTCCATTAGTGTAAAAAATGAGGATTGTTGACAAGACATATTTTCCAAGGACACCATATTTTTGGACCTACCTTTGCTTTATCATCCTGTGATAAAACAACTGTCTTAACCTTCAAGTCTTACTGTCTGTCTTTGTTTCTCTGCCTGGAAATAGATGAGTGAGATTGGATGGCGATGAGAGTGGGATGCTGGTGGGGACTTTGTTGTGAATGTATCCTAATGGTTGTATTTTCATTAGGGTATTGTGGGCTGGTAGTAGCTGATCAAATTTGTTTCTATTTACGATGTTTTTTTAAGAGGATAGCAAGGTAGATAGCCATGTTAGTCTGAAGTCAAAAGGCATGGGAGATGCCTTAAAGACTAACTAAAACAGAGGTGTACAGCATAAATTTTCATAAACTGCAGTTTACTTAATCTGATGCTGGAAAGGGACTGAAAAAGCAGAGCCTCCAAATATAAGCAGTGATTAGAAAACAAAGGAATACCTAACTCCAGTTCTCATCACAGCATCAGACCTTGCTCTGGACCTAGATGCCAGATGTGCTCCCTTATCAACAGAGACCACATAATCACTGGACCAAACAACATGGATTATAACATCCGAGGGCCATCTGCCTGCACGTCTACCAATGTCTTGTGTACCATTGCTATATACAGGTGCTTACTGCTTCTTTTGTCTAAATTGGACAGATGACATGATTCTTACTTGTAAGAGTGGATTAACACAGATTTGAGATCAGTATCAGAAAGACACTCAAACCTGTGGCAGAACACTTTAATCTCCCTGGATATTCCATTGCTAGCCCAAGATTATACCAGTCTAAACCAAGGCTCTGTATTTTTATCCCATTACCTAAATTAGCTCTTATAACCCCTATCTATGTCCCTCAACTGCTTTGTTTTTCTCTGTCCTACCCACCTTGCCTCTCTCAGCAGTCCCTCATCTTCTTCCTCCCCTTTCCCTGCCCTTTGTGTACTAATTGCTGCCTCCTATTTAGAAGCTGTTTCCTGCAGTGCCTCCACAGCATCTGATGAAGTAAACTGCTGTCCTATTTAATTTCTTCCCTCAAGTTTATAAGATATAAATCTACCATGTGTTTTTAAGAGAATGTAAGTGGTACTTAGAACACAGCAGTTCCTAAAGTACTAGAGTAAGGAAATGAAACGCACTGCAAAATTTTAAAGAGAAAAACTAACAAGGTAGAATAATAGCGTATAAACCACAAAGATCTTTATCTGGACAGAAAATAAGTTAAGTTTTAGCTATATTTGGAACACATCTACATCAAGAAAAAGTTTCAGTTTGTCTGAGCAGAAGAATTTTTCATCTGAGTGACTGAGAGATGATGAATAGAAAAATTTTGAAATTAGTTCTTTGTATTGCCTGCTTACCTAGCAACACTGAGGGATCCCTGCACTAGTATAAGTGCTCTGTCTTGTCTTATATTTTTTTCATGTTAGGTTTCAAAAAATCTCTTAGGTGGCTTCCTCACACATCAGGTATCAAGAAAATTTCTCAGACAAGCTGTCTTTATTTCCATGAGGTAAATGGAAGCTTTCCCACATTAGGGAAAATAACTAGAGCTGGTTAATAAGTGATGTAAGAGGACAAAAATACAAGGACAGAGTGCAGTGAATCTACTGTGCTCGTCATTTAAAATAGTATTCTGTAGTTAGAAATTAATCATTCATGTTAAGTGTCAGAGCACTGGTGTGACACCATTGTACAGGCACCAAACCAGTAGCATAATTCAGGTGGGGTGACAGGAGCAATTGCCCTGAGCACCGACATGAGTGAGGATGAGGGGAAACTGTCTTTTGCAGCAACTCTGTGATTGTGACCATGGCAGCAGCAGCAAACAGAAGTCATCACTTCCCCAGTGTGCAGCAACTGGCCCTGGCACCCTGCTGCACTGTTACACTGATGTGCCAAACTCGATTTTCTGAATCACATAAAAATATATATAACTGCCACATATTTAAAATTAAATGCATACAGAATAAAGAAATGGACATGAAGCCAACAAATGGGAAAACAATAATAATAAATTAAAACATACATTGGACACACAAACATACTTTGCTCTACCTATAAAAATGTTCCAGAAAATATTAATGTACAATATAATTTGTAATAAAGGTCAGACATCAAGTCACATTTCTAGTGTTGTCCAGTGATCAGCTTTAATCCTGCCTAACTTTGCTTGCTACACATGGCTCAATTCTAAAAAAAACTATCTAATTGAGTTTATGTCCTATTGTGTCATTATTATGGTATGCACCACATGAAATGCATGACAGATGCTTTTCTTGTCTCTGCTGATGTGAGACTTCAAAAGACCTCAGTAGTGCTTATCAGTAAGAGTCAAATGCTCTTATGCTGGTTCTGCAAATAAAGGACAGCCCAAAGTAGGAAATTTGGGCAGACGAGTGAGAGAGAGAAAAGCTCTGTTATATGAATTCTATTTATTTCTAAAACCTGTGGAAATCTCTGTATTGATGGTTTACTAAGATCTGCTGTGTTCATTTATGCACTGAAGGACTCTAGCACTCAAAGACAACATGGAAGTATTAAGGGCCAGGATATATTGCATAGATCCAGGGCCTCTAGTGATAGCTGCCTCTCCAGCAGAACTGCTATTTCTCTGGGCATCTTATCATTACTATCCAAATGATCAGGTGGAAAGTTTGAAAATAAAAACTCATAATTCTTTCATGCAGGTAAGCCCTTATAGGGCAAAATGCGACTCCAAGTATTTTTCTGTACATGGCAGCTACAACTCCATTGTTCTTAATATATAAGAACAAATATGAAGAAATATATATTTTGATGTACAATGATGTACAGCTGCCAGTTGATGAGTAGATTCAGACCTTAAGTCATTAAGGTCAAAAGTTGTAACTATTTCATTGCTGCTCAATAACATCTGTCAAAGAGCGTTATGGTTAGTAGAGGTGGGCAAAATGGGCTCTATTTGATTCAGATTCAGCCTGAATCAAGAATGGGGATTTGAGTCGTTGATTTGGATCACTGTCTCCGATTCGATTTGGTTGAATCCGAATCTGAAGATTCGATGTTGATTCAGAGAATCAAAGGTATGGCCGTAGCTTTAAATGTTTTTTCTACATACCTCAAGGTACCAGGCATGGCTTGTGAATGCTGCAATGGTGGGGTGCATGGAATATCTCACAGGAGTGTTGGGGAGGCCCTCGTGTGCTCAGTGGCGAACTCGGAAGTAGACCAGAAGTACTTGGGGTCCACTTCCAGGTCTGCTGGGGAGTGGACCGGAAGTGCTTCTGGTCTACTTCTGGGTCTGCTGCCCCCCACATGCTCCTGTGGGATGCTCCATCCGCCCCACCATCTCAGGATTCACTTGGTTCTTTCAGGTATGTAGAAAAAACATTTAAAGCTGTGTCTATGTCCAAATCGTCAAATCTTTCCAAATCTCTCCGAATCATTTTGCAGGGTTCTGATTTGATTCAGAGAGATTAAAGGGTCTCCTGATTCAATTCAGATTCAGAGATTTGGCCACCGAATCAGGCCAAATCTCCACTGAATCAAATCATCGACCGAAGCTTCACACAGCCCTAATGGTTCTGCATTCAGTAATCACTATTTCAGCAGGCATGCTTACGGATGGGGCACCCTTCCTGGTGGGGTACATGGTCATCTTCATTCCTGGAAATGATTCCTCCATGTTAGGGTCAGGGCAAAATGTAATGAGAGCATGGGGAAGCTTGCACCCTTACTTTGTGTTCTGAAGATACTTGATTTCAAGTCTCCAGGTTTGCCATTTTAGCACCTTTGATGAATGTTAAACTCATGCCAAATGACTTCAGTGAGGGGGGAAAAAACACTAAGGACTTCGGCATTATTGCTAAGTATCTTGCAATTTGATACCTGTGTCAGGTGCTTTTAAGAAAATAAGCAATATGTTTCAAAGGAGACTGAGTATATCTTATAATGAATTGAATTACTTGAATTAACTTATTATCTATGACTATAGAACTGCTGCAAGTAAAATAAATCTAAAGAGGAAGCATGGAGATGGGTTCTGACACTGGTTTCTGTATAACTCTAGGTATATCACTTAATGGCACTGTGTCCTATGCTCTGTATCCCTGAAATGGAAAGAATTCTTTCTTAACACACAAATCTGTTGGGAGACTATACAGAAGTTTGTGAGAAGCTGCGATATCGAGGACCATGTAAGTATCTTAGGTAGATGCCTGCCATATTTCTCCATTTAAAGAAAGAAAGGCTCAATATATAAAAAAGAGAGTCCAAGAATATTATAGATCATTGGCTGTATTTTGGTAAAAGTAAGCATGTGTGTATGTGGTTGGTTGCAAGCCTTGGACTTGAATGAGAAAACTTTACAAAGAAAATATAAAAAAAGCTGTTTAAAAATGTAAGCAGTACTATGCTTTTGTCAAAATTGGTTGTAATCAATGTTATCTCCCTGTGATCTCAAAAAAAATCTGTGCTGTAGGCATTGTTTCAAAGAACTCATTACTAAACACCAAACCCAGTTTCACCTCATCCCACATTAGAACATTTTTTTTTGAAAGACTTGGTTGGGTCATCTTTTGAGGAAGGAGTTTTTCTTTCTCTTCTCCCTTCTACTGCTTTTAAAAAATATTATTTGAGTTGTATGCTTGCTTTTTCATTGCCTTTCTATCTCTGAGAATGCGTATTCATTGGGATATCTCACTGGTCCTGAGATTTTTGTGTGCAAATTGAGATTCCTTCATTTCTTCAACATATAGTGGTATTCTTTCATCTTGTTTGGCAGAATATCTTTCTAGCAATATTCTATTTTATCAAATACTTTTTAAAGTAAGTACATGAGTTAGTCAATTCTCAAGACATTCCTATTTCTTGGGAGACTCTGTTTGCCTTCACCTTTGTACACTAACTTTGTATTATCTAGTAACTTACTTTCCACTGATTTTCCATTAATTTTTAGTTTTATATGAACAGAAATGTATTTTCCTCAATTTGATCACAGAGTACCTTGTACTGACAGACTTTACTGTTCCCTATTGTTGTATACTTGATAGAGGTAAAGCCAAGAACTCTCATGTCAGCAGAAAAGGAATTACCACTAGCAGACACTCAATTTTCATCATGGAGTTTGACAAAATAAGGAAAAATGTGGGAGAGAATCTTTTATTTATGGGATGGGTATGTTTGTTTGCATGTTTGTACTGTCTCTCATTTCAGATGCCTATATATAAAAAATTTGGAAAAAATAACAAAAGACAGCAGAAACTACAGTCTTAAAGAGGTGCATTTTAAGATGAAAGCTACCCAAAGAATATATGATAGTATCCCTTAATCTTATGTTCCTTCAAGGAAAACACAGGTTTGGGGTAATAATAATGATACTTTGCCATTATGTAGCACTCTTAATCCTCAGAATACTTTGCTAATGTTAACTAATTTATCCAGTTCAATAAATGCTTGTTAGCACCATGTAACATTTCCAAGCTTTGAATCACAGTGATTGTAGTGCAACCATTAATCTGCTTCTTTCCTTTGCCTGACTTCACTTAAAATGAAATGAAAGACTTATTCTTATTTATCCCAACACAACCTGGGGATAGACAGTCAGAAGCAAAACTAAGAGCATCTCATACAAAACCAATATATGCTTTTTTCCATATTACCTCATGTGAAAAGTACTAGAAAAAGGCACTAGAGAGCAGCTCAAAAACCATTTAGTCATGTACCCTTGACCATTTGCCGATATTACATGGCTGTTGTACAACCTGTATTTTAAGTTCTGTCACTTTGATTCCTCTGTATTTTAGTTGGGCTCCTGGTACCACTATTTGCCATTGGCTTGCCTTCAAAAGTGAGTGTCTATGGACAGTATGCATATAGTATGTAACATACTGTATGCTTTGACAACTCATGTGGTCTTAATGGATTTCCTAATTACAGGGACTGAAAAAGCAAGACAGCTTGTTCTGCAGCCTTTCATGCAACTTTTCTTATGAATAAATGACTTAGAAAAATACAAATCATTTCTATAATGTTTTTTCTCTTTATCTAGGAAATATAGTGAAATCTTTCAATACTATGGCAGAGGGATATTGCAAATGCAATATCCACAAGGTACTTTAAATGAATAATGACGTGAACTTATTATCTATCTTTATTCAGCTACTGAATTACATATTTGTTCTAAGGCTATGGAAATAACACCATGTTTAAGAAAATATTATTTATCTATAGCATATTTTATTTTATGGCACAGCTAAGAAATGAACAAAGCGGCAAGACACTGTCCTCTTTGATTTGATCGTGCTCTTTAATACCATTGATTAGATAATTTTTTCCCTTCTCTTCCTTTTCCTGCCTGTTCTGTCCTTGTTTTCCCTTAGATTTCCTGGCCTGCCTTGAATGCCTCCTGCTTATTCTTGTTTTGTCATGCAGTTGAAGTCGGTCATGGTCTTTATATATTTGCTAAATCAAAATGACTATAAATTGAGTAGTAATCATAAAAATAGTAATGTCTACAATGATATACAGAATTTATCAGTCACTATGTCTACAGGAATGGTGGTTAGTCATGTTCTCATATTCTTGAAGATTCAGCTAAGCTCTTTTTCATCATTTTTTCCTGGTGTAACCTTCCTATGCCCTACATTTTTAATTTCTTACATGCTCTCCAGCTATACTGATTTTCCTGTCAAAGTGCCATGTATTTAGGTGCTGTAATTGGCAATGGAAACCTTATCACTCTACTGCTCAGATGTCCAAACTGTTACTTGTAACTCAGGCAGAGATATTTTTAATGTCTTGCATAATTTTTTACATGACTCTCATTTTAATTCCCGAGTAAAATTAGAATAAATTGTGAAGAAGCTTAGCTGTCTGGCTAGTTTGGGATTAACCATACATCACAAAATCACTGGCTTATACACAGCACATATATCTATGTACTATTCAGTGATAATCTAATTTGTTTGATTAATCCAATCCCACTTTGGCTAGGAACACTGTTGATTTTTTAACGTGATCCCATGTGTTTACAGTCCTGGCCAAATTTGTCTTGTGTTCTGTAAGATGTGTCCCTGACATAAATTGGAGCAATTAGAAAGAGCTTAGATAGACAATGACTAGCTATGGTCTCTACCAGGATATACTGATGGGAAGCGATGTTCCATCCTGCCATCTACCCATTTTTGAGACCATTAAATTCCCTCCATCTCCCAATGTGTCCTTTAAGCATTGGGAAGATTAGCATAGGAGCTAGAACCACTAGATTTATACCTGTAAATTTCCCCCACACTAGGAGAATTCTCAACTAGCTAAGTAGCACAATGAGAATGGAATGGGAAATTGAGAAACAATCATTTTGTGGTGGCGGTGATAGTGAAAATGTATTTTACAATTAACAGCACTTAGTTATTAACATTCAGCATGTATACACAAAGTTTGTTCCTGATGATTTCTAAATACATTATATGATAGTATGTTGTTTTTGAGTAAATTCATGTATCAGAAACAGACAGGATCCACTTTACAATGTGAAAAAAGCAAAACTAAAGAGAACTCTCATTTACATTTCATTTAATAGAAAACTAGACAGGAAAAGAACCAGTAGAGAATAGATTAATGTTGGTTATTGTCTTCATAATGATTATTTTTATCTGTTCATGCATTCACTATCTCTTCCTAATTTACTAAACTTGAGTATATTGCTTTATAATCAAGGCAACTCCTTTAGATAAAAAAGTGTAGTAATAAAAATTTCTAACTAGAAACAAAGTTTCCAAACTCTAGACCTCTTTTAAGTGACTTCTGTTTGTCGTTTGTTTTTTGCTTAATCAGCAATAATTGCATTTTTAGATACAGTTTTTTGAGGTTTGTTAGTTTTCTTTTTTTCTTAGTATTTTCAGAAACATATGTGAAGTAACATTAAGCAGTCCTTTCTCTTCCTTTTGTTCAAGAAAAGTAGTTCATCATGGTATTCTTTTTTTTTGTCTGCTTATACCTTTAAGAGCATAACAAAGTTACACTAATACATTTTTCCCTTAAATTTCAATTATGTAAAGTTAACAGGAAACTCAGACCCTTGATGAAGGAGAGAGGATCCAATGGAAAAAAACAAACAAAAAACTAAGGACAGTTTTTTTGATTCCTTCTCAGTTGAATAGGAAAGCACAGGAATGGGAAAACGCCTATGAAGGGAACAATAATCTCTGACGGTGCTGAGCATTTTTGTTGAGGCTTTTCTGGTCTCCTGTGGTTTAATTTCTTTTCTTGAGAGGTTATATTAAAGCAGGAATAGAGTTCTTTGAGGTCTAGGCCTCTTTCATTTAGGAAGCATCTTCTCAAATAGATGACTTTTGTTTTTTTGTGTGATATCTGAGTGTCTCGAGTTTGGACTCATTCTTTATAAGGCACCTCTGATGTTTCAAAGGAGGAAGATGTTCATTTGTTAAATGGTAAGGTTGATCCTTCAAATTAGATGGGTGATGCTTTTGCATGGGGGAACAAGCTCTGAGTAACAAAATTTGAAGTACAGTTCTTTTTGTGAGAGCCCTTAGAATCTCACATTGTTATTATGAACTGAGATTTGTGGAGGGAGTCTTACCATCTGAACTTATACGCTACAATTTACATAGGATACCTTTATGCCTTTCACTGGGAAGATTGCTTTCTGTCAAATTGTTATCCCCAAGTATTCACACTCTTGTAAAAAAAATGGAACACTAAACAAAAAAAATATAACTGCCCATAAAAGTGCATGCCCATTAAGTGATGGCAGTGCCAAACACTCTAGATAAATAGAGCATCGTAAGTGTATTTTTACTTCTCTCTACCACCCACAAAGATCTAGATTAACTTCATAGTGTGTTTTTTTTTGAGAAAGCTCACCAGTTAATGACTATGATATACTAAGAGTAAATCTCACTGCATTATCTTAACTCAGTAGTGCAATCATGAGAACCTGTGGAGAAAGATACAAGCATCAGGCTACTGTGAGTTTAACTCTGCATATTTACTGTGCTGGAACTTTAAACTAGAAGTGTGAACACTGAGCATGCAACATTAAGTTCACAGTAGTTTGACACATATCTTACTATAGGAGTTATCATGATTATATTACTAAATTTAGATACAACTGTAAGATTTGCTCTAAAGTAAGTTTCACAAAAGAAAAGTCTTTTGAAGGAGTCTTAAATGCATACATTTTAAATAAACCCTTCATTTTTGAGCATGTAAATAATGGTATAGAATTACAGACTAAACATTCAGAGTCCACGAGTTAACAGGCAATGAAGTTAACTGATTAGCTCAATGGAAACAGAACACAACTTTTTTCTAAAATGTTGACTTCACATCTGAAAATATCAAGACATGGCACATCCGTTCACATTTATCTATGCTTTAAAGTAGGGTACTTCAGCTTGCACCTAGCTTCAAAGTTTATTTATAACTGAGATAACATTTGCAAGGCATTTCTGTTTCGAATCTTAATAGTCATATGATACGTGGCATTAGTGTAGTAAACACCATTCAGACTAGCACAGTTACTTCTGTTGATCCAGTACGTTTTCATTAAATTGTAAAAACTTGAAACAAATGTCCCCAAAGTTAAGGCAGGCAGAGCCTTTAAGGCTTACACTCAGAAAAATAACAACTAAACCATTGTGGAAATCCTTGAAGATTTTTTATCAGAATTCGAAGCATTATTTAAGGTAGATTCCAGAAATGGATTGGATGAATACAATACAATTCCTTTTTGTAAACATGCTTGCTAAATCTTTTATAGTTTTGAAAATAAGTCCCCCCCCAAAAAAATCATTGGTTAATGATAAAAACCAGCTTCCTAAAACAGCTATTAATTACATTGTTCATTTACTCATGGTTAAAGGGAAGATGATGCTCATGAGTGGGCACATCTATGTGAGATGCTACTGTGCAGTGGTTTCTGCACATTTATTTAGTACTTGTATAATCAAGTACTAAATAAATACTCAGTAACCAGAGTTACTGTGCAGTAGCTTCAGTGAATGCCTTTTAAGTGATGCTACTGCATAGTAGCCTAATAATACTGCACTGTAGTGTACTAGCACTGTTGATGCTGTGACTCACTACTACGCAGTATTATTTGGCTAGTATGCAGTTAGCATCTCATGTAAAAGGACCCACCTAGTAGGATATCACTCAGAAAAAATAGAAAGTGACTGGTAGCATAGATTTAGCTATAATTATACTGCTTAGAGGTTCTTAAGATCAATAGGCAAAATCTTTTGAGTCTTCTGCTCATGTTTTGAGATCTATGGGATGTCTCCAGTGACTCTGAGACAACATAAAAATAGCAGTCCTCAACTTCAGGTCACACTATGGGTAATTTTGCCCTATTAATTCCAAAATAATTAATCCTCAGAAACATGGTACAGTAGAATTTTTATCAGCGTGGTTCACAACCCACTTATTTTGCAACAGGTTTAAGATTAATCACTCAGCTCTTTGCTGCAGCTTTTACTTCAAAGGACACTACTTCTCTAATCAGCTGGAGATCATCAGCTGTCCTGCAGAGGTGATGGAAGAAGTGGCAAACAGTTGGAGTTTCTCAGTGGTCTTGTGCACCCGTTTGCTGTGGTAAAATGTACCACAGGCTAGTTCACATCTTTGTAGCTTTAGGGGAGGGGAGGTAGGTAAGGGGAAGAATATAAGTCTTCAAAATATCTAGGTTATATTCAAATATAAACTCATGAAGCCAGATTCTCAGATGGGACAAATCTTCTGATGCTTTGTTCATTTCTGTAAATTGATTTACACCAGCTGAGGAACTTGTACGTATATATAGAATTTCCCATTTTTTATTTTTCATGGGATGGAATGGATCTGACTGCCTGTCTCCCTTTAAGAACAAAAATGAGTTATACCTGTATTGAAATTAAGAACAGGAATTAATTTAACTTTTTCTTCTTAGTGATTATAATTTTGACACAGAGACTGAACAATAGAAAACAGATGCTTAAAATGATACAAACTTTATTTCCTTCAACAAATTTCTGATTTCTTTCAAATATATTATGTATCCTAATTTTATAAATACATAGTAAATTATATCCAGCAATGTGAAGAAAGGGTTTTTAAATAATTGTAATATGAGCCAATATAGGTTGCAAAACAGATACTGGGAGACAGAATTTTGCTAGTCCTATGGATTATTAAAGGGAAAGTTCTTTGTACAGCACATGTTGATACAATATTATTTGTGTTACAAAATCACAGTTTGAAACCATTGTTTTGTTCTTTCAATTTTTATTCTTTTGCAGATAGACTTTTTTTTTGTATCACTGTCACAGCCACAACAGTTAGCATGCGGTGGGCTACAATACTGTCGTACCAGTATTAACCTCTGACCAGACTCTGTTAAAACTAATGAACACCAGTAGGGGCTCTGTTTTACAGTGCACTTTCCCTGAAGTCAAATGCAAAGAACTTCCCTTATAGTTTTATTTTGACTATTAAAAAAATACAAATGAAACATAAAAGGAGCTAAGAAAATACGTTGCAGCTACAAATACTGTTGTTATAGCCTTGTTTACATATTTGTAGAACTGTTTCAAACATTTCTCTTTTGTTTGTAATAAAGTCAAGCATCTTAAAGCCTCTCATCATTGTTCTCTTACAGCCCTACTACCTCCTGCAGCTTGTGCTTAAAGAGTCAAATTCTACTTACCTTACTCACAGAAGTATTCATCTTGGCTTCATTGAGATCTGCACACGAGTAAGACAAATAGGATTTGGTCCAAAGGTATGAATTTAATATGGGAAAATATAAACATTGGTATGACATTTTCCAGTTTAAAGAAATAGGAAACCCCCCCATTGTTTGTTTTTTCCAATGTTTTGCTGATTGTCAATTAAATGTATATCTTCAGTCTTGCATAGTAAGCTCTGTGTATTATACCATGAATAATTGTTCCAATTTTAGTATGTTTTCTTATTGTTCTTTCATACCTAAAATTTCAATCAAAATCAGAACTTAGGGCTTATATTGTAGTTTGTGAACCCCATCTCCCAGGCTTTACTTAGAGAGGCTGCACAAGGAGTTTTGCCTGTGAAAAGTTTGCATGATTGGGCCTATTAAATAATTCCATATAAATTAAAACATAATATTATTTACTCAAGTATTCAAGCTTTATTGCAAGCATTCATTCTAAATTTAATTACCAAATGAATAGTAGTTTGCACTCACTGTAAAACTTTTATGTTAAGCTGTTAACTGTAAATCTGTCATCCTGTTTTTACTAACCCTCCCTGATTTTTCTTAGTTTGAAAGTTGGCTCAATTAATTTCCAGCAAAGCATCACTATGTAGTAATTTTTTCCATAAAACCAAATAACTAATCAAGAATATTGTTTGGAGGTGGTTGAGAATACACACCCTGGCTGTGTAACATTTATGCAGCTATTGAAGACACAGAACAGAGATCAGACCCCTAGTTGTTTGGCTTCTGTGGCATCTAATCATGTTTTTTATTTGGAGCCTAAACATGTGATTTTTTAAAATTTTAAATTTTTTTTTAGGTTTTGCTTTTTATTTTAACATCTCCTTAACTTTTAGGAGAAAATCTTGCAACTTTTTAGTTTTCTCTTACTAATCAAATGTCTTTCTTCTAAAAAAATAGACTACTGCGCTTTTCCTTAAAGGCATAACAATCACCTTTGACATCAGCAACCATAGGTAAAACAGTAAAGGTTATGATGAGATATTGGCTACATAATTGGACGTGTTTACCTGTTCTTTTGGGAGTTTAATGTGCTTTTTTATTTTTGTTTTACTATATCACTTGGCTTCTCATTTAATCATTCCTCCGCTGACAGATTGGGGTGGGAAGTCTTGGGTTTCCATGGAGAGCTGTGTAGTGGGGGGCAAAAAGGGAATTTGGAATCAAATTACAGAAAAACAGGCAAATATGGTTAATCTTCAGAGTAACTTGAATTTGAAGTAAAGCCTTTTTAAACATGTTTTGTACGTGGGAACAAAAGAAATACGGTATAGCTTTTTCAGGTATTCTAGTTAGTATATACTGGTGTGTTTGTGCATTACCTTGGTTAGGGTGTAGTGTAAGATTTCCTTTGACAATATTTGTGTATAGAGTTTGTGCGGATAATATTTAGTATATGCATGGTACTGGGAATGTTAGGTATGGCATACACGTGTTTTATTCTGTGGATAGTAAGTCAAGTATTATTTTCTGAGCAAGATTATGTAAGCTGCATTTGCTTATAACATTGTTGTGTAATTTGAGGCTATGTGGATATAGGCTGAATTGGAGGTGTGCTACAAGATGAGGGGATATATAGAGTATATATGGTGGTGTCTTTAAGGTACTCTAAGGGACTGTCACAGAGACTGTATGTGTATAGGTTGAACTGTGGGTGTGCTACAAAGCAAGGTGGGGGATATAGATTATATGGTGGTGTCTAAGGTATTGAGAGGCTGTCATGGAATGGGCCTAGGGGCTGTGTGGGCGTGGGCTGAATTGTGGGTGATATACAGGGATATATAGGGCATATGGTGGTGTCTGGAGTGTGCCTAGGGACTGTGGGGGTGTAGGTTGAATTGTGGGTATGCTACAAGGTGAGAGGGTATACAGGATATATGGTGATGTCTATGTGGTACTGAGAGACTGTCACAGAGCATGTATGGGGACTGTGCACGTAGGTTACACTGTGGGTTGTGCCTATTGAGTTGTGTGTGGGCCGTGTGTGTGGAGTGTCTGTTGGGTATTAGGGTCTACGGTGTGTGGGGGTGTGTGTGTGAGAGAGAGAGAGACAGCACTGAGAAGTGTTCAACAGTGAGGAAAGTGTGTGTGTGTGAGAGAGAGAGCACTGAGATGTATGTGTGTGAGAGGGAGATGGATTCCACAGAGAGGGAAGTACGTGTGTGTGTGTGTGTGTGAGTGTGAGTGCGTGTGCGTGTGCGTGTGCGTGTGGCCGGCCTGGCCAACACGCCGCACGTGGAAACTCAGGAGCGCGCCCTGCCTCCTTCCAGGCTCTTCCTACTCTTCGTCTTCAAAATCGAAACTCAAACCAAAGTTTGGGGGGAAAGAAAGAAAGAAAGAAATGCTTTGCAGCATTGTCTGCCTCCGGAAGCCGCGCTCTACCTGCCCGCACCTCCGGGCTCGGCCATGCAAATCGTGGCGGGCGCGGCGGCCAATCGGGCGCGAGCTGCGGGCCTGCCCCAGCCGGGCGGGGCGCGGGGCCGAGCCGGGCACATGCTGCCCCCGCCGCCGCCGGGCCGCGCGCGCCTCCCCGCTGCGAGTACCTCAGCTGCCGCTGCCCCGGCTGCTGCGCCAGGACTGTTACACGCGCTCTGGGCGCACAGATACTATAGCCTCCTCCCTCCCTCCCACTCTGCGCTCTCCAGGCAGCCTCTGCTCCTGTTTCTGCTGCTCCCTCTCTCCCCTCTAGGGCACGGTATTTGCTCTGTCCATTCCTCGGAGGTGGTTTTGCTCCGCGGGGCTCCGGCCTCCCTGTAAAGCAGAGTCCTCCTGCCACCCGGCAGGGAGCTGCTGCAAGCTTTCCTGTCGCTCCGCTCCGCTCCCCTCCCCTTCCCTTCCCTTCCCTCCCTGCCTCCCACAGCCTCGGACCCACACCCCGTGAAGAGGCAGCTGAGCCACACGCCGCCCTCCAAAGACCTTGTGCAGTTCAGTGCACCAGCCATTTAGGACTGGGAACAGCAGCAGCAACTCATTAAAAACCAGGACCGAAGCCACACAGCCCTGCCAAGTCGCCTGCTCTCTCCGCGTGGGTTTTGGGATAGTGAAGTGGATGGAGAAGAAAACTGGGATGCGACTGAGTCACATTTGCTGCATCTTTTATCAGCTGTGTTTCCTGTCAAGTGGAATCATTTCAGGTAAATTTATCTGTCCCCTCATGTCTGCATTTCCCCTCATTACAAGGGTGGGCGGGGAGGGAAATCAGTGGTCCAGCATATCCTTGCTGCTTTTTCTCCTCTGCTCACACTAGCTTTACTATGCTGCTAGCCCCTACATCTGCTCACAGATGGATCAAGCATGTATAAAATGGACAAGGAGTGATTCTCAGCTGTGCAGTGCTTCTTGTATTACATCCCGTTCCTTCTGTTTGTATGCCTGTATCCTGTATTTTCCTATTTCTGAATGACATAGCCATGTTGTGTGGCTGTCCACTAGTTGTGAATAACCATCTCTCTATGATTTGTATGTACATTACCCACTTGTGGACCCACCTCCAGCTTGACTAGAAATGTCACTCCATAAAGTACTTTGGGAAACATATGACAGCTTCTACATTATACGCACACATACTTTGCATGAATATGCTCTGAATGTGATCTTAATAGAGTTTTTGTTTTGGTGTGTGTGCACATGCGCACGTGTGGCTCAGGGACGTGTGTTTAGCAGCACTGGAATAATATGTATGCTATGAGAGCACAGGCGGTCTTAAAAAGGGCTGATGGCAACACCATTTTCATGAATTTTGTCCATTTTTTTTCACTGCAATGTCAACCAGTTTTTATGACCAGTTCCCAAATGAAATGTCTTTGAAAAAGTTTTGTCATGTTTTTGCGTAAATGATTTTTTTTTTTTTTGCTCTGAGCCTAGTGTTTAATAGGAGGTATTTACTAAAAAACCAAGTATGATGACAGATAGGAATATACACGCAGCTTCCATGCAGCTCAGTTTCCAGCTTTGTCTCTAGTGCTTACCAAGGATTGCACCCTGTCTGGGTTTCCTCATAGAAACATAGAAAAACCTAGTGACTGACTACATGTCACACCATATAGGGAGGGGAATGGAAATTTGGTATGATGGGTTTGGCAGTGGGGAGCACCGGCTGTCAATGCCACCAAGTCTGAGGTGTGTGTGGTGGCCTATACTATGATTTTTGTGAGGTTGTATAGATGTGCCCTTGCCTATATTGTTTAATCACAGCCTGGCCTTCCCACAGGTCTGCATGCTTCAGGAGACTCTGAGGAATGGGAGATTGTCTTCCCAGCACTGTGGAGCAGGGGCCAGCAGGAACCGGCTGGAGGCAGTGGTGGAGGAGGCAGCTGCAGTACTGATCCCAACTGTGGGAATAAAAGCAGCACGAGCAGTGCTCCCACCACCACTAGTCCAGTGGCAGGCAGCTCCCGTGAGGTCCGTTCAGTCTCCTCTTCAGTAGATAGACAGCCACAGCCAGCTGGAGAGGCAGCGGAGGAGGAGGACACAGAAGATGAGTATGAGTCTCAGGAGTTCTATCACTGGTCTCCACTTCCTCAAGGATCTGGTGCTACTTCTCAGCTACCCCCATCGCCTTCCCCACCTCCACCTCCTCCTTCAGAGGATGGGGATGAGGTGTTGCTGAGAATCCCGGCCTTTGCCCGGGAGTTCTACCTGCTGCTCAAGAGGGACAGCCGCTTCCTGGCCCCTGGCTTTGCAGTAGAGGAGCGTCTCAGGGGTGAGGGGAAAAGTCCTCCAGGTGCTGCGCAATCTCAGCCTGAGAGAGCCTGTTACTACAGTGGTGCTGTGCTTCACTACCCTGGTTCCTTCGCATCTTTCAGTACTTGTGGTGGATTGGTAAGGCGGACTCTCCCTTCAAGCAGAATCTCTCTCTCCTCCTTTCTAGTTTCATGATCATCTTGTCCTTCTTCCCAGTCTCATCCCATTTCCTACAACCTTTTCTTACCTATCCCTTCCCTTCCAATTCCTGCCTTTGAAGCCTCTCATGCTACACTCATTCCTAATACAGGCATCCCGCATCCTACATGGGGGTTACAGTCTGAAGGCCACGCGTAAGGCGAAAATCGTGCAGAGTGAAATCACATATTACTGTGCCAGCAGTGACTGCCTCTGCCTCCAAAACCTCCTGCCGCCACTGTGGAGCCGTGCTTAGAGCTGTGCAGCTGGCGGCAGCAGCACAGCGCAGGGTGGTAATGGGGATGGCTGCGTGCTACCCGGCCACCACCATGCCCGATGGCCGGCCACACAGCTCTGGTCACGGGTTTGTGGTGGTGGCGGGAAGTTTTGAAGGCGGAGGCAGTCACTGCTGGCAGTGTGGTGGTGGCCGGGCCTCCAGGTAAGTGGCAGCGCCACGTGCAGACTCAAGCCCCGCCCCACCTCCTCACCTGCGTATAGTTGAATTCACACAAGTTCAAATGTGCATATGATGTGACATGCCTGTACCAAATCCCATCCACACCTGAACAGTCCTATCCCTGTCTTTTTCCTACTCATTACTTTCTCTAGCTTTACCCAACTTTATGCATGTTCTGTTACCCAGTTCCAGTCCTACTCCTTCCAAGTCTTGTCTCTGTTTGGATTGTCTTCTTTTCCCACTTCCTTCTCATCCCTCTTGTTCTCCCCATCTTCCTATCCTCAGTATCCCCATTTCCTTCTGTAGTTCCATTTATAATCATCTGATCCTTTTCCCTCCTTCTACTTTCACACCCTTTTCACACCTGCATTTTCTACCTCTTCCATATCTTAACCGAATGTCCTGCCATCGCCTCATCTTTCTTTTACTCCATTCATCCTCCTAGCTCCTCCCCCCTCATAATACCTCATTGTATGGAGTCAGAGTAGCTTTCTTCTTTTTAAAATTTTCTTTCATAAAATTACAAAATGAATATGTTTGCAGTTGAAATACTAATACATCTCAACATTTCAGTGTTTTAGTGTGTTGGTTTTTTTTTGCTCTAGGGACACTGGACTCTTAAGTGATACCTGGGGCAACTTCCCCTAAGTTACTTCTGATTTACACGAGCATGAAATCAGAATTGGGCCCACAGAAGCAATGGTGTGTCATAATGAACTGGAATCCCAGGATATTTAGTAGTGGATGGAAGCAGAACAGGCAGCTAAAATGATATAAAATCTTGGCAGGATTTAAAACCAAAGCAATTAGTATTATTCATATCGGGCTTTTATATAGCATTATAAATATACATTCTTGTAGGACTTCACAAAATGTAAAATAAGAGTAGAGATGGTGATGAAAACAGCTAGCAACACTGACTCTCTGCACCTTGTTTTTTTTGTGGCTAGATGGGTGTTCGTCTATACAAACTATACAAGGCTTACTTGGTTTCATTTCAAAATTGTACATCGGACTCAGGCCAGGATAGATTACTTAAGGTTTACATATCTTTTGCACAAAATTAGTAGGTTTGTGTGGTCATTATGGGAAAGAATGTAAAATGTAGAGATATTGACTTAATGTTCCTTTATTCAAATCCAAAGCTTATACTAAAACTGGTAGGGGAGGGAATGCTTGTGGATTAATACCAAACAAAATATTTGTCTACACTCCTGCAAGGTGAAATCGCCAAGTTTTACACAGCTTTTAGTGGTAGTGGCTGGCATCTAATTATTGATGCTTTGTCAGATTTTCCAAAGCATAGTAGCAGAATTAATTAGTAAGAAAAATACTTCAATTGAGGGTGGTCTGAAATCTATCAGTAGCTTTTTAATAGTCTGAGGAGGTTATTTGGTTTTATACTCTTTTTTTGGCTCTCGATGCTATTTTACTTCTCTCTAATAATGCATATGTGCAAATGTGCGCAACATAAAACTGAGAAGCTTGTCAAAGAAAATAGGTGATAGGTGAGTAAAGGTGCATGACGGAACACAAGAACATAACAATTGTCTTTTACTAGGTCAGATCATAGGTCCTTCTTGCCCAATATCCTATTTCACACAGTGGTAGAGAGTGGATACTGAAAGGGAGCATGAATAGGATAAGCCTGGGGTTTTCCCACTATTCCTCTCTCACTTGCAGCCTCCCGCACTTAAAGTCTAGGAAGTTTTGATTCAGAGGTTGTACCCCTAATTCCCATGCTCAATAGCTACATATATACCTTTCTTCCAGTAATTTGTCCAATATCTTGTGGCAATGAGTTCCATACTTTACAAGCTGTGTGAAAAAAGAACTTCCCTTCATTACTTTTAAATTTACTACCTACTAGCTCCCTTTAAGACCCATGGTACTTCTGTTGTGAGAGATAGTAAATAATAAATTCCCATTTACTTTCTCTTTACTATATTTGTAAACCCTTATCATGTCCTCCCCCAACTGAATAGGCCTAGCCTCTCTGGTCTTCCCTCATATGGAAGTCCCTCTCTACCAGTAATGATCCCTGTGGCTGCTGTTGATACCATCTCTAGTTCTTCTATATCCTTTTTGAAGTGTGGGGGCCAAAACTGGGCATAGTACTTATGGTGTAGATGCACCATGGATTTATAAATGAGCATAATAATGCTTTTTGTTTAGTTTACAATTCCCTTCTTAATAATTTCTTACATTCTGTTTGCCTTTTTTGACAGCTGAACTGGTATTTTTAGCAAACTCTCTGCAATAACTCCAGATCTCTTCCCTGCATTGTAACAGCTAACGTAGAACCCATCATAGTGTAGGTATAGTTTGGGTTATTTTTCTCATGCTCATCACTTTACACTTACCTACACTGAATGTCACTGCCATTTAGTTTCCCATTCACTCAATAGTGTCAGATCTTGTAGTTCCTCTCAGTCTGCCTTAATCTTTACAACTTTGAATAATTTTTCGTCATCTGCAAATTTGGCCTCTTCAGTACCCACCCCCTTTTTCACATTGTTTATGAATATGTTAGACCATACTAGTCCCAACATAGATCCCTGGGGGATCCCACTATTTACATCTTTCCATGCTGAAAACTGACCATTTATATTCACCCCTTGTTTTCTATCATTAAACTAATTTCTAATCCAGAAATAGACCGTCCCTGTAACCCTGTTACTACCTAACTTCCTTAAGACATTCTGAAGGGGGACTTTGTTAAAAGCTTTTCTTGGAAGTTCAGCTACAGTATGTCATTTGGATCACCCTGACCACCTGTTTATTGACACCCTCAAATAACTGGGCAAGGCATGATTTTCCTTTGACAAAACCATGCTGACTCCGCCCTAGCAAGTCTTGTTCATCCACATGCTGAACAGTTCTTTTTCTTATTATTGTTTCTATAAGTTTTCCAGGAACAGAAGTTAAGCTCACCAGCCTGCAGTTCCACGGGCCTTTTTAAAATATGGGAGTTACATTTGCAGTCCTCCAGTCCTTTGGCACCAAAGCTGTTTTTAGTGATAGGTTGCAGATTACAGTTAGAAGTTCTGCAATTTCTTGTCTGAGCTCCTTCAGGACCCTAAAGTGAATGCCATCAGGTCCTGGTTATATGCTACTGTTTAGTTTATCGGTTTTCTCTATGACCTCATCTACTGAAATCTCAGTTTGGATCAGCTCCACCAACTTGTCTTTAGAGAGGAGTGGATCTGGTGAGGGAATCTCCCTAATGTCTCTCACGGTAAAGACAGAAGCAAAGAATGCATTTAGTTTCTTGGCAATGGCCCTGTCATCCTTTAGCACCCGTTTTAGACCCTGTTCATCCAAAGGTCCAGCTGACTTCCTGGCAGGCCTTTGGCTTCTAATATACTTAAAGATTTTTTTCTTGTAACCTTTTAGGTCTCTAGCAAGTTTCTCCTCAGATTCTTTCTTAGCTTGTCTTATGGTTTTACATTTAATTTACCAGAATTTCTGTTCTTTCTTGTTTTCCACATTAAGATTTGTTTTCCACCTTTTAAAAGATGCTTTTTTTCCCTATTGATTGACTCTGCAACTCTGCTATTAAACTATGATGGCTTTCTTTTGGTCTACTTTCCATATTTTTTTCATTTGCGGTACACATTTTCCCTGTTAATCCAATATGGTGTTCTTAAGCAGTTCCCATGCTGCTTGCAAGTTCTTCACCTCCTTAGGGGCCAATTTTAACTTCCATTTAATTGCTTCTTCATTTTGGTATATCTCCCTTTTTAAAATAAATGGCCGCTAGGGCTGTACGAAACTCCTGTGTTTTGTTTCGGTTTTGGATTTGGCCGTTTCGGAGGACGGTGATTTGTTTTGGTGTTTCAGCTCATTGTTCCATTTCAAATTGGCCAAACCTGTTTCAGAGTTCTGACACCAGCTCAGAGATTCGGAATAACTGAGGAGAGGCAGGCAGAGCTGAGTGGTTGCATGTTCTCCCACAGCTCCTCTGACTGTGCCTGCCTCTGCCCCGGCAGGGGGGGGTGCCATGGGAGAAGCCCCCATGGCTGCCCTGCCTGGCCTCCTCCTCCATCTGGCCCCAGCTTCCCAGCACTTTAAAAGAAGGGCTGCAGGGCTGTGCTGGATTATTCCCAGGGTTCACCTCCGAAACATCTGAAGCATTTCCAAAACATTTTGAATGGTTTCGTTTAGTTTTGGAGCCTTCTGTTTTGTTTCAGATTCAGTGTTTTGGGCACTGAAATGGGCCAAAACACCTTCAAAATGAAATGGCTGCCCAAATTTCGCATAGCCCTAATGGTCACTATTGTAGTAGACAATGCTTTATATACTTTATACACCAGGTCACACACTATTGTAGAGTGCACAGGCCAGGTCCTGAAGGACTGGAAAAGGGCCAATATGGTCCCTTTTCTCAAGAAGGGGAGGAAGGAGGATCCAGCAACTATAGGCCAGTCAGTCTCACCTTCGTCCTTGGCAAAGTCTTTGAAAAGATTATTAAGGCTCATATATGTGAGAGCCCAGCAGGAAAAATTATGTTGAGGGGAAACCGGCATGGCTTCATAGCAGGTAGATCATGCCTGACTAATCTAGTCTCTTTTTATGACCAGGTTACAAAACACCTGGACGCAGGAGCCTACTCCTTCGGTACGGAATCTATATACACCTTCGGTACGGTATCCCACCCCATGCTGATGAACAAATTAAGAGGCTGTGACTTGGATGATTACATAGTCCGGTGGGTGGCAAATTGGCTAGAGGGTCATACCCAGAGAGTGATGGTGGATGGGTCGGTATCAACCTGAAAGGGCGTGGGCAGTGGGGTCCTGCAGGGCTCGGTCCTTGGACTGATACTCTTCAATGTTTTCATCAGTGACTTGGATGAGGGAGTGAAGTGTACTCTGTCCAAGTATGCAGATGATACAAAACTGTGGGGAGAAGTGGACACCAGAGGGCAGGGAACAACTACAGGCAGACCTGGACAGATTGGACAAATGGGCAGAAAACAATAGAACGCAATTCATCAAGGAGAAATTCAGAGTGCTGCACCTAGGAAGGAAAAATGTTCAGCACACCTACTGCCTAGGAAATGACCTGCTCGGTAGCACAGAAGCGGAAAGGGATCTTGGAGTCCTAGTGGACTCCAAGATGAACGTGAGTAGTTAGTGTGGCAAAGTCATCAGCAAAGCTAACTGCACTTTATCATGCATTAGTAGATACATGATAAACAGAACCAAGGAAGTGATACTTCCCTTCTATCGGGCACTGGTCAGACCGCAGTTGGAATACTGCATGAAATTTTGGGCACCGCACTTCAAGAGGGATGTGAATAACCTGGAGAGGGTCCAGAGAAGAGCCACTTGTATGGTTAAGGGCTTGCAGGCCAAGCCCTATGAGGAGAGACCAGGGCACCTCTTCAGCCTCTGCAAGAGAAGGTTGAGAGGCGACCTTGTGGCTGTCTATAAATTCATCATGGTGGTGCAGAAGGGAATTGGTGAGGCTGTATTCAGCAAGGCACCCCTGGGGGTTACAAGAAATAATGATCACAAGCTGGCAGAGGGCAGATTTAGACTAGACATTAGGAAGAACTTCTTCACAGTTAGAGTGGCCAAGGTCTGGAATGAGCTCCCAAGGGAGGTGGTGCTCTCCTCTACCCTGGAGGTCTTCAAGAGGAGGTTAGCTAGGCTCTGGCTGGGGTCATAATCTGAACCAAGCACTCTTTCTTGCCTATGCGGGGGGATGCACTCGATGATCTGTTGAGGTCCCTTCTGGCCCTAACATTTATGAATCTATGAAAATGGGTGACTTCCTTTCTCCATTTACCAAATTCACTTCTTGATCTCAAGTTCCCTCCTCTGATGCCAAAGCTTCCATCATTCATTCTACTCTTTAGATACTACTTTTTCTAGTGAATCACCTTTGTTTTGCCAGGACAGGACAGAGCAAGGCTACCACACTTCAATTATAGTTTAGAAGGACTTAGACCTTTAACTGAGTTTGTAGAGGCCTAGACAAGGGATGGGGTCATGAATGTATGTATCTGAGAGTGTAACAGGTAATGGAAAAGGTTCTTTCTTGAATTATATTTATAAATGATATAGAATCATCACAGAAAACAAAAATAAAGCCTTGGGTAAAAAATTATAAAGCTCTGAATTGACTTAGTTTTTTGATTTGCATTGCAAAAATGACTTAACCAGCCTAAGTCCTAGTGATATCAGTGAGACTTACTGTGTGTTTACACTGAAACCAAAACCTTGATTGCAGCTTTTCAGACTTATTCAAGCTTGCTTTAAAATTGCTTTCTTTAAACTGACAGCAGTGTACCTATGGCAGCAAGGAACTTAGTGTTAGTTATCTGCCTGAATAATTCTCCAGGTTCCTGAGTTTTGCTGTCAGTGCTGAAACCCATGCTGCTTTGGCTATCATATTACCTGGAACCCAAGCAAGCTAATTCAGGATGTCTAAATGAGATGTAGTCACACTTTTGTCATTAGTATAGGCATACTGTGGGCACCTAGTTATGTAAGAGACATATTTATAGTTAGATATATGAGGGCCTTGTTACATGGTAAGTTTGGGACACTCTGGGAGCTCTTAAAACATGGATTGTGCATGCATTAACACCTGAAACTAAATTAAGTGTTTGTTAGGCAGCTCAAAGCTACAAGGCTCCTGGCCTTCCTCAATGTGACCTTCCCAATGAATTTCTTGTCATTAAGAGTGCCTGTAGATGTGCAGGATGCTGCTCTGATGTGATTCAATTACAGCATGTCAAAGCAGACTTGATTAATTGAGTCTGCTGGAGCATGCTAATTAGTGTACTCCAGCAACCTGTGCATCCCATGGATTCAATGTCCCTGTGCTTCAGAATGGCAGTGGGGACACTTTATCTAAAGCTCATCAAACAAGTTTTAGTTCAAGTGCGTCTGCTGCCATTTTGAAGCCTAGGATGCTGAAGATATGAGAATTTGTGAGTGTTTTAATAAGAGTAGTTCTTGGAGCCGCCGCAATTAAAGCACCCTCCCCACCTACCCCTGGAGCACATGTAAAAATGCCCTAAAGCTTGAGAGGCGGAGGCAGACAAACATAGTGCTAACCATGTTGCTCCTTGATGGCTACAGAAACTGATTTGCCTTAATGACATTAACCCGATTGGCTGCTAGGTTTGGGCAAGCCTTTGACCTTGACCTAATATAAATAAAAATATAATACGTGATTCCACTACTACAACTATGTAATGCACATTTTAGTCAGATGTGTAAGGATTTGTACTGCTGTCTTCCTTCTTAATGCCGATATGGAAATCAGCACGTTCAAAGTTCTCTGGAAGAGACACTCTGCAGCTGTTAGTATGGCCTGCCCATACTTTTACTTTCTAGTACATAGCTGCACACAATTCTCTCCAATTGCTACAATGTTTGGAATGTTTAGCAGTAGACATTTTAGGTGCTAATCAAGGGCCTCACAAAACATGCCAGGGATACTTTTAGAGAATTAAAAACTTAATGAATGTCCTATAATTGAAATCAATGAGAGTGTTTTGCAATCATTTTATTGGAAGCAGCATCAGGGTGTACTTACCTGAGACCTAAACAAGTACCAGGCCTATGTAAAAGAAATGTAAGTTAGTTCTGTCCTGTTTTAGCCCTCAGTCTTACTCAATGAAAGTATTTTAAATCCTGATCAGTAGCTGTATGAGCAAGTAGCTGCAGATTTACTCTAGTTGTTTCATATATATCTCTGGGTCACACTCCATAAAATTGCCAGCTTCTGAGAATCTTATAGTGAGTAGCAAATAAAGAGTGGATTTTAGTAATTTCTGACAGGAAGACAAGTAGGAAATAGCGCCTAGTTAGCTCATTCCATTCTGACAGTAACTTCTGATGGTAACAAATTTACAATGTACTTTATTTAAGTTCATCACTTTGGAAAAAAGGATTGAAAAAAGTCTGTTCACTTATCTGGCTTTTATACCTACTGGAAATTAGTGTAAACAATGCTCATTCACTAGAGGAAAAGTTTGTGCTAAGCTTTGCATGCTTCACTAATCCTCCTTACCTTGTTTTTCAAAAGCCTTTTGCCATTAAGAGTAACCTAGGAAAAAACAGGACAAGACAGGACTGGCTTTAAATCTGAAGGTTCCTAGTCAGGGTCATCAACACAGGTCCTAGTTTTCTGTACTAAAAAGCCCCCAAATTCTCCAATTTAAAAAACCCATTAAAATCCTCATTTTTCAATGAGGATTTGGCCATGGGGCCCTATTCACAGCCTCACTCCTCACCACTGATTGGCTGAGAGGTCTGCTGTTCATGTGGCCCCATTTCTTACTGCTGATTGGTAGAGAGGGGCAGGGCCACAAAACAGGCAGCCCTCTTGGCCAATCAGAAGTGAAGGGAGACTGGGGAGGGCTGCCGTCTTGGCTGCTTCCATGTGTGTTGGCTTCTCACCCCTCAAATGGCTGCTTTAGTGGCCAGAAGAAGTACTCAGTGGGTATGTCTACATGAGTTGCTACATCACTATAGTGATGAGCTATGGTGACGTAGCATTGGTGGGCGTGAACCTTGACACAGACATCACTGCGCAATAGGACTGGAAATGATGTGTCCACTGCTGGGACTGTGCAGTACCAGTGGTTACTGTGCTGTCATTTAGTACTTGCCAAAGCAAGTAACAACTGTATAGTCAGGTGCTTATATAGATGCGCCCACTAATTTCTAAATTTGGGGGTTTTTTTCCCCGTTTTTTCCCCTGGTGATTCTAAAGATTCTCTGTTAAAATTCAAATTGCACATTTTTCTATGTTTTTCTGTGGCAAATGGATGTCTGGGATCCCTGGTCATCAAGTACATAATTGTACTTAATCTCTATGCAGATAATTGATGTTCATTACAAAATAAGCAATAAATAACAAAGATGATAAAGATGATGATAAACGGATGGATGGATGGATAGATAACAAAATAAAAAACATGTAGTAAGCAACAGATAACAAATTGGGGCTGACACTATTATGTAGCTAAGCAAATATTTATTTATTTATTATGCATCTGAGTAAGCAACCAAGACTTTATATGGACACTAATTATCAAAATGTATACTTTGTATCAGAAGTTAAAATCCTAGTTTTAATTGGTTTCAAAGGCATCTTACATTTTTAGTAATCACAGTAAAAGAGCAGATATTAAAGACATATTAGAGGTCAGCATATTAAAGTTGGAAGTCATCTAGTTCAAATCCTTCCTCAGAGCAGGACCATCCCCAACTAGATCATCTCAGTCAAAGCTTGATGTCTAGCTGGATTTGAAAACCCGCAAAGATGGATCTTTCACCACCTTTCTGGGTAACCTGTTCCAGTGTTTCTCACCCAACTAGTGAGAAAATTCTTCTTAATATCGAACCTAAACTTCCTTCCTGCAACTTAAAACGGTTGCTTCTTGTTCTGTCATCTAACACTACTAAGAAAAGCCTGGCACCATCCTCTTTCGAACCTCCCTTCAGGTTATTGAAGACTGCTATTAAGTCTCCTCTCAGTCTCCTCTTCTCTAGACTATATAAGCCCAGTTCCCCCAGTCTTTCCTCATAAGTCATGTCCCTTAGCCCCCTCACCATTTCTGTTGCCCTCTGCTGGACTTGCTTCAATTTGTCCACATCCTTTTTTTAGTGGGGCCTCAAAACTGAACACAGTACTCCAGATGTGGCCTCACCAGTGCTAAATAAGGGGGAATAATTACTGCCCTTGACCTGCTGGCAGCACACCTACCAATGCAGCCCAAGATGCCATTAGCTGTCTTGGCAACTAGGGCACACCACTGGCTCCTATTCACCTTATTGTCCACTGTAACCCCCAGGTCCTTTTCTGCAGAACTGCTGCCCAGCCAGTCAGCCCCCAGCCCATTGTGGCACATGGGATTGTTCCGTCCTAAGTGCAGGACTTTACACTTATCTTTGTTAAACCTCATGATATTCCTTTTGGCCCAGTCCTCCAATTTGTCTAGGTCACTCTGAATCTTAGCTGTATATTGCAGTGTATCTACTATTCCTCCCAGCTTGATTTCAACTGCAAACCTGCTGAGGGTGTACTCTGTGCCATCTTCCAGGTCATTGATGAAGACACTGAACAAATTGGCCCCAGGACCAGTCCCTAGAGGACTCCACTTGATACCGGCTGCCAACCAGACATTGAACCATTGATTACTACTCTCTGAACCTGATGCCAGTTTTCTATTCACCTTACAGTCCATTCATCTGGCCCATAGTTCCTTAGCTTGCCTGCAAGAGTGTTGTGGGAGACTGTATTACAAGCCTTGACCAAAATCAAGGTACACCACATCCACCAGTCTCCCTGCATCCACAGAGCCAGTCACTTTGTCATAGAAGACAGTCAGGTTGGTCAGGCATGATTTGCCCTTTGGTGAATCCATGCTGATTGTTCCTAATCACCTTCTCCAAGTACTTAAAAATGGATTTCTTGAGGATCTGCTCCATGATTTTTCCAGGGACTGAAGTGAGGCTGACTAATTTGTAGTTTCGTGGATCCTCCTTTTTCCGTTTCTTAAATATGGGCACCATGTTTGCCCTTTTCCAATCATGGGGGACCTCTGCTGATCACCATGAGTTTTCAAAGATGATGGCCAATGGCTTTGCAGTCACATCAGCTACCTCCCTCAGCACCCTTGGGTGCATCCCATCTGGCCCTATGGACTTGTACGTGTCCCACTTTTCTAAGTAGTCCCTAACCTGTTCTTTCACCACTGTGAGCTGCTCATCTCCTCCCCAAACTGTGCTGCCCGGTGGAGTAGTTTGGGAGCTGACCTTTCCTGTGAAGAATGAGGCAAAAAGAGGCATTGGGCACCACTTCAGTCTTTTCTGCATCCTGTGTCACAAGATTGCTTCCTCTATACAGTAAGGGACTCACCCTTTCCCTGATTCTCCTGTTGTTACTGACATACTTGTAATAACCCTTCTCATTACCCTTCACATTTCTTGCTAGCTGCAACTCCAATTGTGCTTTTGTCTTCCTGACTTCATCCCTACATGCCCAAGCAGTGCTCTTACATTTTTTCTTAGTTATTTCTTCAAGTTCCCACTTCTTATAAGCTGCCTTTTTGTGATTTCATTTGCTACAGATTCCCCTGCTAAGCCAAGCTGGTTTTCTGCCATACTTGCGCATCAGGATGGTTTGTTCCTGCACTCTCAGTAAGGCTTCTTTAAAGTATAGTCAGCTGTCCTGGACTCCTCTCCCCCTCAGTCTGGCTTTGTAGGGGATCCTGCCCATGAGTTCCATGAGTGAGTTGAAGTCTGCTTTTCTGAAGTCTAGTTGGCACACTCCATCAGTCTCAGTGTCTCATGTATTTAGTGTCCCACAGGTGCTTTAAACTAAAGCTTGTCAAATGAGCTTTAAAGTGCCTGCGCCACCATTTTGAAGCATGAGATGCTGACTATAAGAGACACTGTAGGTGCTTTAATTAGAGTGGCTTCTGAGAGCCACCCACTCCTGGAGCATGTGTAAAGATACCTCTTGTTTCTGAAACCTTGTTTGACATATCTTTCCAGGTATGCAGGTGGTCCAATAAAAGATATCACCAAAAATCCCATTGTTTCTTTACATATCAAAGCATTACATTACTGGAGTATATTAACATTCTTAAAAAAGAAAAAAAAGACATGGGCCTTCATTCTATGAGAGAATTTTATCTGCTTTTTTTTACTCTACTTACTAAAAATCTAAGATGATTTTGAAGCCTAGTAAAACCAGAATTTCTACTTCTGATACAAGCTGGACATTTAGATGATTATTGTCTATATTATGAGCTTTAGTAAATATGTGAGAAAGATATGTTAGAGTAATTATACTGTTTGATACCTTTCATAGAATACAATCTATCCCTTAGGGCTGAAAAACTTATTTAAAAACTTAACCTTGGGTTCGTGTCACTGAAAAACTTTAGCTTCTCTTCTTAACTCTAGTGGTAATGCAGTTAGACTGCAGTGTACATTTATCCACTGGACCTCCTACAGAAATGTTTTTTTAAAAGAATTAAAAGGTAATTATAGTTTTTGTTCTGTGGAATGGTTAGAAGGCAAAGTGCTTCCACATTATAGTGGCAGACAGGGAAAGACAAAGATAGCAGGTATGGTTCATGATCCATTTGACACACAAGTGCAAAGCGTTGATAAAGCAGAAAAGGGAACTCTACAATAAATGAGAATATCCTTAGGGCCTTGTGAAGACTGGAAGGAATAGCATGTAGAAGGATAGGCTGTAGCCATGTTGGTGTGTAAGGGTAGCTGTAGATGAAATGGAGGCTCTGAATTGAAGTGGTGGGTTTTTAAACCCATCACTTCAATTTAAGGCCCTTTAAATCCCCCACACACCCCACATTTGTCTGCCTGTCTGGCAGCGGGAAGGGGAGGGCGAGCTGCAAGCAGGTGGAGCGGAGCAGTTCCTGGAGTGTGGGGGCGGGAGCTAGTGCTTTCCATCACGGCAGCAGCAGCCCCCCTTCCAGGTGGCATTCTCCTGCAGGCACCCAGCTCAGGTGGTCCCGGGGAGGCACTGCAGCCATGGAGGGAAGCACCAGGCCCCTGCGCAGCTCAGGCAGGCAGGCTTCAGATGGGGGGGGAGGGATGAGGTGGTGGGTGGGCAAGATCAGGTTTGCCACTTTTCTTGGGTGGAGCCTGCCTTCTGGGGATGCTGCCAGTCTGCCTGCAGGTCTGTGGCGTAGGCTACATGAAGCCCGGTGCTTCACTCTGTGGCAGTAGGAGCAGCAGACTAAAATTCCTCTTCGGAGTTTTTGTTTGCTGTGCCCCAAGTCATTTAAGGTGCACTATGCCACTGAATTTCCTACTACGGCTGTGATTAATGTGCAATACACCCCCAGCACATGCAAACACCAACAGCATTAAATCGGTGCAAAAGCATTTAGCTCACTTTAGAGTTTCGTGCACACATGCCCTTTTTTTCCCTCTACACATGGCCTAAGGATATAAGTAGACTAGGTTCATTGTGTAAATCCGATATCTTTATTTAGACCAACTTAAATAGTTGGAAAAAAAATTCTTTGCAAGCATTCGAGTACAAATATCCTTCGTCAGGCTGAAGAAGCATCTGTAGTTGGTCTGTGCTCTTTCTGGGTGGAATAGTAAAGAAGCCAGAGGCCAGGAATAGAATACACAGATCTTTTTTTAGGAGCTCATCTCTCACTGATCCCTAAAACAAACTGAAGAGATAGTAAGAACAAACAGCAAACAAATACTTCAGATCCTTTTCTGCTAAGACCAAGATTGGTTCATTTAATAGGGTAAATTGTGCTTTCTCAAACTTGCACTGTCGAGGTTCTAATGTTGCACATTTCATTAACTAAAGAACATAGGTGGGAGGGGTAGAACCAAGATTGGGAATTGGATCCCTTACTGAGAAGTCACAGGATCACAGGGCTTTGCTTTGTTTGTTTTAACTTACCACTTATTTTTGTTTAAAACATCTTTAAACAAACAATATCAGATTTATCAGCAGTGGAAATTGTCTAGATAGGACATCAATGGAAATGCTAAATCAAAAGTAGCTTTGATTGATCTGTATGGGAAGTGGATTTTCTCATAGAAAACCAGAAACAGCACTATGAAGATAGAGAGATACTTAGCTGTGTTAGTCTGAAATCAGGCAGAAGGCAGGGTAGAGATGCACCTTATAAACTTGTTGAATCAGAAATACATAAACTTTCACTAGCAAGAGCTCACTTCATCAGATATTATCTGTGAAGGCAAGGTAACCCTGAGGCTTTGATGTCATTGCCTTGTATAAAATGGAGGAACCAGTGGATTTCATGCTGGTTTCCTTCAGTGTCTTAGTTGAAATTAGTTGAAAACTAATTTGATTAGTTAGTCCGATTATCAATAGAATGAGTTACACTGAAATGGAGAAGATAGAAAAAATAAAGAAAGGTAGATGGTGAAAATGAACAAGTACAAATGTACTGTTATCATTTCTGCAAGCTAAGCACCATATAAAACAAATTATTGCTATGTAGTTTCTAAACACTGAATTTACATGTAATGAAAGGGAACAGACCACCTAACTCCAACTGTGGATCACTTTTTTACCTTTGGAGGAAACAAAATTAGGAGGCGATGATATTTCAGATGTTTGACTTATGTGACAAAGAATTACTATGAAACAAGAAAGACCTGATTAATGTATAAAGGAATACATCTTTTCTGGTTTTAATTCCTTATTTGCATTCTGGCACTAAGGGGGAGCACTAAGATCTGTTCCTACTCAAATTCACCTTTCTGATTGAAGAAAAAGTTTTCTTTTTACTTTGCAAAGCTCTCGCTTTGTATACCATGATAAGAATAAATATATGTTCCTGCATGGCAAATGTTTCTTGGATTCATAGTTGGTAAAGTCGGAAGGAACCTGAGCAGATCATCAAGTCCAACCCCCTGCCATGGGCAGGAGAGAATGCTGGGGTCAAATGACCCTGCCTAGGTGATTATCCAGACTTCTTTTGAAGACCCCCAGTGTAGGAGCGAGCACCACTTCCCTTGGCAATTGGTTCCAGATCCTAGCCACCCTGACTGAAGTAGTGCCTCCTGATATTTAGCCTGAATCTACTGTCAACTTATGGCCGTGTGACAGGGGGCCTCCTCGGGGCCGCCGTCCATGGCCCGCCCACCTGTCCTTGGGCCAACTGCCCGCCTATTCTCGCCTGCCACGACTTGGTCTTACGTAAATGGGAGGCTGCCCATTTGTGCCCCGATGCCAGGGGGCGCTGTCTGCGGCTCCTTCCATCCCTATACTGCAGCCTAAGCCTCGCAGATGGCATCTCGATCGTTCACATCGCTGGACCCCTCACTGGGCCTCAGAATCATCCCCTTAGGGGATCCCCTTAGGGGATCCGTCTATAGTCCACACAATCAGGAGGCCTCTCTGCCGTCATCCAGGCCACCTTGCCCCCCAAAACCCATCTTCCCCTCTCGGGTGTGGTCCCTCCTAGACCTGTGGCAACTTGTCCTGGCCCACCTCCCGACCAGTCGGGACTCCAGATCTCCAGCTCTGGGCGTCCCTCACGGTAGGCCCTCTGGCGCTTTTGACCCCTTCCTGGGTCCTGGCCCCAGCCTGGGCCAGTCAAGGGTACTCCCATGGTCAGACAGGTCTCTAGCCCCTCAAACAATCTCTGGGTCCCCCTCCTGGGCCGTCCAAACACACAGGGTAACCCACCCGGCAGTGGGGGCAAGGGGTTAAGGTGCTCTGACTCGCCTTCCACCGGGGTGGTAACTGGCCTGGCATTTCCTGGGGGCTTTCGCACTGCTGAGAGTCCCACCAGGCCACCCACTCCTGGCAGGGTGCAGTTTTCAGGTCATGCCCAGGACCAGGAGCCTCCTTCCATCCCCTTACAGCTGCCCCTTACCTCCGGTGTTCTGCTAGCAGCTCTCAGGCCAGGCAATGTTACTGCCTCACCTCCAGCAGCCAAACTGCCTGTATTTATATAGGCCTAAAAAGGCAGCCCTTGTCAGGCACCTGGAGGCTGCCAGCTCCAGGGCCTTAAAGTGGCAGGGACACCAAGTGCCCTGCCACAGGCCGTTATTCCTTAGTACTCTCAGTAGTGCTTGGGTGAACAGGGACTCTCCCATTGCCTGTTGGTCCCCTTTGGGCAGTTTGTAGATGGCAACCAGATCCCCTCTCAGCCTTCTCTTGTGGAGGCTAAACAAGTTCAGGTCCTGTAGCTTCCACTTGTAGGGCTTGCCTTGCTGCCTCTTGATCATGTGAGTGGTCATCTTCTGGACCCTCTCAATGCTGTCCACATCTCTCCTGAAGTGTGGCATCCAGTACTGGACACAATACTTCAACTGTGGCCTGACCAGTGTTGCACAGAGGAGGAGGATCACCACCTTGGACCTGCTCGTGATGCATCTGTGGATGCATGACAAGGTGTGGTTAGCCTTCTTGACAGCATCCTCACATTGGCAGCCCATGTTCACTTTGGAATCAATAATGACACCAAGATCCTTTTCTGCCTCTGTGCTGACAAGAAGGGAGTTCCCCAGCCTGTAGGTATGCTGCTGGTTCTTCCTCCCTAGGTGCAGTACCTTGCACTTGTCAATATTGAATTCCATCCTGTTCTTGTTCACCCACCCCTGTTACCTATCTAGATCTAGTTGCAGCCTGTCCCTCTCCTCCTCCATGCCCACTTCTCTCCACATCTTAGTGTCATCTATGAATTTGAACAAGGTGCTTTTTGCACTCTTGTCCAAGTCGCTGATGAAGATGTTGAACAGTGCGGGCCTGAGGACTGAGACCTGGGGGACCTACTGCCCACATCCCTCCAGGTTGAAAAAGGACCATCACCACCACCCTTAAGCCAATTTGTGACTCATCTGAGTGTGTTGGCATTGACACCACAGTCACTTAATTTTTTAATGAGAATGGGTGAGAGACAGTGTCAAAGTCTTTCTTGACTTTAGGAAGGCCTATGTCCACCGCAACACGTGTCCAAAGAGTTTGTGACCTGGTCGTAGAAGGCAGGACCTGTCTTGAATGAACTCATGTTGGTTGCCCCTAAGCATGATCTCCCCTGCTGGTCCCTGGATAATTTTCTCAAAAAGCTTCCCCAGAACTGAAGTAAGACTAACGGGCCTGTAGTTTCCTGGGTCCTCTTTCCTCCCTTTTTTGAAAATGGGACCACATTGGTTCTTTTCCAGTTCTCTGGCACCTTGCCAGAGCACCAAGTGCTCGTAAAGCTGTGCCAGGGGTCCCGCAATGACCTCTGCTAATTCCCTCAGCACCCAGGGGTGGAGATCATTAGGACCTGCTGATTTGAACACTTCTAGTCCCAACAGAAGCTCCCTGACTAGGTCCCGCTGACCCTAGGCCTGGCAGCTCCTCCCCTGGGTCTGTTGGGGATCCCAGTGTGGGGGATACCCTGGTCCCTGTTCTAAAAGATGGAGGCAAGGAAATTGTTAAAGAGATTAGCTTTGTCATCTGGTGAGACCACCAGATTTCCTAGCATATCCTGTAGAGGCCCTATGTTACCTGGTACTTTCTTTTTACCCCCAGTGCATTTAAAAAAGGACTTCTTGTTTTCCTTGATCTGGGTCACTAGCCCCAGTTTCATCTCTACTTTAGCCTCTAACAGCCCCCCAGCAGTTTTGAGCAGTGGAGGTATAATCCTCCTTGGTGATGGCCCCTCCCTTCCATTGGGTGTATACCTCCTTTTTAGCTTTGATACATTCCTGAATGCTTTTGGTGAGCCATGGGAGCTTTTGAGCACTCTTGCCCCCTTTGATCCGCATTGGGATTGTCACCTTTTGGGCTTGGAGGATCATCTCCTTAAGGAACGACCACACTTCCTGGACTTTCAACTCCTCTCCCCCCCACCCCCGTACCTCAGTGCTTCCCTGACTACTTTCCTTACCTCAGTGAAATCCACCCTCCTGAAGTCTAGGGCTGTTGCCTTGCTGCAAGCCTTTGACATGCTGCACTGGATGGATAATTCCAGTACGCGATGATCGCTGTCGCCCAGGTAGTCAAGAACCTGCATTCCATGCACCAGGTCGTCACCCGTGACCAGGACTGGTCCAGCATGGCATTTCCCCTGGTGGGACTATGCACCTCTTGGGTTAGGTGGAGGTCCTATAACTTGGCTAGGAACGTACGTGAGTGGTCAGACCTGGTTGACTGCTCTTCCCAGCAGATGTCCGGGTAGTTTAGGTCACCCGTGATGACCACATCCCTCGTCTGAACTGCCCCCACAAGCTAACCTGAGAATTCCCAGTCCAGCTCTTCCCCCTGTTTGGGTGACATTTAATAAACCCCTACCGTTAAGTCCCTTTCCTCCTGACCCTTTTATATATGGACCCAGAGTACTTCAGTCTGCCCCTCCTTTGACCCAGTGCTGTTTGCTGAGGATGTGTATTGCTCTTTGATGTAGAGCACCACACCCTCACCTTTCCTCCCTGTTCTATCCCTCCTGTACAGCCTATAGCCCTTGATATTTACTGCCCAGTCATGTGTTGGATCCCACCAAGTTTCAGTGAGCTCTACTATGTCTGGGTTAGTGTTAGCTAGCAAGAGGGCAAGTTCCTCCTGCTTGTTCCCAATACTACAAGCATTAGTGTAGAGTCATTTAAGGCCTCCTGGAGGTTTATGTACTGCCCACTAATCCCAGGATTATCTGGGCCCCTGTCTGTTACCTGGGTATTTTTTGTGCTTATTGTCTGTCTTGGCTGGGCTGTTCTTGTGGGTGGCTCTTGATTTGGTGTTCTGTGGCTCCCTCCGTCCTCATCTTCCCCTTTCCTGGACAAGCCTAGTTTAAAGCCCACTGGAGGTGATCAGCCAACCTGAAAGAGAACACACGCTTACCTTTGGGGGAGAGGTGGAGCCCATCCCATGTGAGCATGTCTTTTGTACTGAAGTAGGGGTTGTGGTCCAAAAAGCTGAAGCCTGCCTCAGGATACCATTTCTGAAACCACAGGCTGACCTCCCTGATGCAGGTCACATGTCGTTGTCCATGTCCGCTCACTGGAAGGACAGATGAGAAGACCACCTGTGCCCCTGCCTCCTTTAGCTTGCTCCCCAGAGCTTGGTAGTCCTTCATCAGGTGATCGGGGCTGCTCCTGGCCACACCATTAGTGTCCACATGGATTAGGAACATGGAGTAGTAATTGGTGGGCTGGATAATGGCTGGGATCATCTCTGTCACATTCCGAAACCTCGCTCCAGGCAGACAGTAGACCTCACGTGACATGGGATCCTGGTGACAGATGGGACCCTCTTTACCTCTCCGAATGGAGTTGCCTATAATGAGCACTCAGTGTCTCTTCTTCCGGGTCAGCTTGCCTCCTACAACCTGTACTGTGCATGGACTGGCCTCCTTTCCAGAAGCTTCTTCCTCTCCTTCCTCTTCCTCCAATGTCACCAGGGCCTTGTACCTGTTCCCCAGCTAGACTGGGGGAACTGGTACTGCACTGCCACAAGCAGTCCTGGCTCTGGAGGGAACCGTCTGCCATTCCACTGTGGAGGGCACCTCCTGGGGTTCTTCTCCCTTTGGTGTTTGGCTCTGCAGGGTTAAGGAAATATGCATCAATTTCATCCTCTGCTTCTCTGATCCCCTCAGTTCCCTCACCTTCCCCTCCAGGGCCCTAAGACGGGCACCAGCAGGACAGATGTGGGGGCCCCCATTTCCTGCCTCCCGCTGGCCCTGTCAGGTATCTCTTGCAGGCCAGGGGTCAGGGTAACACTACCCCCTCCATGGGCTCCATTTGGGTGGAGGCCTCAGAGAAGCCCCGGGTGGCTGGTGCCCTCCTGAGCAGGGGCTCTGGCTGTACTCTGCGTCCACACTATTTTTATTTATTTGGTGTGGTGCTTTTGCCTTTCCCTTGTTGAAGATTGCCTCTTGGCCCCTCCTGCTTGCCCGCCTGCACGAATGCTGGTGCAAACCCTGGTGGGCCCTTACAAAGCACGCCTGTTTGCGTGTTCTGTTTGCACGTGCACCGCTCCCTGCCAGCTAAGCTAAAAGGGATCTGGGGGGCTTCTCCTCCAGATCCGCTTCAGCTGTGCTGGGTCCCTTCACCCCACTTACCTTAGGGGGATCAGCTGCCACTGCCTCTGCCTCTGCAGATTAATTGATTAAATTTTTATTAAAAACAGGAGATTTGATCTATAATCATTCCTGTATCTCTGTCATTGTATGTTGAATATTGTGGTGGAATGCAGGAGGTGGTTTTCCAACTTGGGAAAAGCATTATACAAAATATTATAACTGTGCAATTAATTCCTTTCTTTCTTTACAAACCTCAGCATATCACATAGATGCCCCACTTTTGGGAAGCTTTGGTTAATGATTCCAGTGATGATTATTTTGATGTTTTTCCCAACACGTCAAGCTCTGAGGAAAAAAAAAATTCTTTTCAATGAGTTTTCAAGCTAAATACATTTTCTGTTGAAGAGATCCCATGTCTTTAAAAATCTAATCAGAAAAATATTATGAAGTACTTTAAACCTGTATCCCTCTTAATGAATAAATATTTGTGAAGTTAAGAAGTTTTATTCAAAAGAAGTGATAAATTGAGTCAGAAATTACAGGAGAACAAAGATGATGCCATTAATTATACTCTTAAAAATTACCCTATCCAGATGGTTTTGCAGAATATTCTTTTAAAAAACAGAGAGGAAGAACCAAGTCCATTTTTGTGGTAACTTGTTAAAGGTAGTGGAATTGTATTAACATGCTGTAAGTGCCATTCTGGCCAAAGTTTTCATCCTTGGTTTGGACCTTTTCCTCATTTAGTGTGAGGATTGTATGCAGGGGTTAGCAACTTCCAACTCACAGAATGAATTGCCTGTACAGAGGTCCAATTTGGCATGGAGGAATCAGTGGGACTGCCTATGTCCTCTGCAGCACCCCTCTTCTGTGGAGCCTGCAGCTCTTCTGTAGCTATACCTCTTTATGATGAAGGTCTAGGTATCTCCAGTGAGTGTGAATGCAGGCAGCTGGCTGCTATGGGGAGCAGAGACTTGGGGCCCATGGCAATGGCTGGGTCCCAAGATCTGGCTCATGCTGGCAAAAGGCTGCTGGTCCTTTCTGTATAGTAAATGAGTCAGAGGAATCCAAAATAATATAGAAATTGCTCTACAAATTGTCTCATCATCTTATTATGGGGTTTATAATAGTTGGGCTTTAAAGTCTAATGTTTCAGGTACTCAACCTGTTTGTTTATCTGACAATTTCATCTAAAGAAAAAAGTTGAGAAAAAAGTTTTAAATGTAAACCACAAATGCTCAAAACCCAGAAGAAAAAGAACCTCAAACCTCTTGTTTTTAAGACTCATGATATTTAAACCAGTTTCATAAATGTGGTGGAAGGCATAATTAATGATTTTTGAATTCTGGCAGCAAGGTTCTATGGCTGTGCAACTGGAACTGCTCCAGTCATATTTGCCTAATATTTGGTCTGAACTGCTTCTTTTTATTTCAGTTTGGGTTGTTACTACTCCAGTCTATTTTTGATTTACATGTCAGCTGTGATTATTTTGCAACTGAAGAAAACTGCAAGGAAGAGGTATAATAATCAAGTAATGTCAGTGCAGCTGGGGTGGGGGCCCAAGTGCCTATGTGCATTCATGCACATGCCCAAGCCCAGGAGGTCAGTCGTGAGGGAGGGAAGGGGTGTGGGTTAGATTAAGGGACAGTGAAGGACAGTGCCGCAGAAGCAGGGGTAAATTGAGTGGAGCTCTGGCTGGGTGGGACTTACTTGCTGGGGAGGCACATTGCCAAATAATGTTTTCTCCCTCTGCCTCCATCTGCCCCCCCCCCCCACTTTCCCTTTCCACAGACTTTACAGCTGGGTAAGGGGTGGGAGGGATGGGGGGTGGCAGCATTGCACGGTCAATCTTGGGTTGCTTTTAAATGCCACAGGTGATCTCCTACTTAAAAAGGTTGCAGACTACTGTTTTAGAAAGTTGGGCAAACTGACATTGTTGAGAGAAAACTAGCCCTTGCTGAGAGAGAATTCTTGAGAGATATATCTTGAGAGATATGAAATACCTAAAGCCTCTGAAGAAGTAGAAGACAAATGTGGGCATAGGGAGGTAGTTTTATGTATCTTTGCTATGCAGTACAGGTGGATATTAGGGATGTGCAAAGTTGGCCTTATTCGATTAGGATTCAGATTGGGGTTTGGATTCGGCCCGAATTGGAGACAGTGATTCGATTGGTTGATTTGCATCACTTGTCCATGATTCAATTTGGCCAAATCTGATCTTAAGATTTTATACTGATTCGGAGAATCAGCGATTTGGACATAGAGCTTTAAATGTTTTTTCTACATACCTCAAGGTACCAGTAGGGCTTGTGAACTCTGTGATGTTGGGGCGCATGGAGCATGCTACAGGAGTGTGGGGAGGAGGGGCCCTCCACATGCTTGGCAGCAAACCTGGAAATTCACCAGAAGTACTTCAAGTCCATTTCTGGGTCCCCTGAGCAGCACATGGCCCCCTCCCCCCCGTATCACCCTGGCTCAGTGATTGGATGTGGGGGGACCCTGGCTACCTGCCCCTCAGATTCAGGAGGCAACAGTCACTAAGCTGGGGGGGGCATGGGGGAGGCCCCCACATGCTCCCCGGTAGACCTGATAGTGCACCCTGGAAGTGCTTCTGGTCCACTTCCAGATCTGCTGCCAAGCATACTGGGGAGGCCCCCATGCTCCTGTGGGACGCTCCATGTGCCCCAGCATTGCAGTGTTCATGAGCTGCCTGCTACCTGGAGGTATGTAGAAAAAACATTTAAAGCTCAGCCCTAGTGGATATTAGGATCCAGGGAGATAAACCAACACCACTGGACTAATTAGTAATATGTTGTTCTTGTAGAAGAGATCTTGACTGTAAAACTCATGTTTCTTGTTGATTAATCAGACTTTGATGTTGATGGCTTTATGACCATATTCAAAAGCTTTTATCTTTGCACAGGCTTTTTCTGCTGAGAGGAAGGAAGCAATATAGCACGACAAGGACTCTAATAAACTAATATAATTTTATTGGACATTTGAACAGTTATTTTTATATTGACTATTCATGCACCTAAAACACTAGATGGAAACAGTTTATAAACCAAAATAATAAAATATTTATAGTTATATTTAAAATAAGATGTTGTATTGGGTGGTTTTAGTCACTAAATGAACAGTCAGTCATGTTTTTTTGCTTACATTTTACCTGCTATAATGATGACACAAATGAAAGTCTTCAGGATCAAAGATTTGCTAGTTGGACTGAAAATACTGAATAGTTTTTCTCATTAATTTTGGAACCTTGTATTGAAGATGATGGACCTCAATCATAGTGTTTAATTATATTTACATGTATGTGACTAAAGTTAAATTTTGGAAGCATATGCTATGAATTACATAATATTTTTCTTGGTTCTACTGACATTTCAGTCAGAATTATTCTCTGAATGAATTTTAAGTCTAAAAATGTAGAAGTATGCCTCACACTAAGCTGAAATGATTTAGTTTCTTTGTGATTACTTTCCAACAATTGCATATGCTTATTTTATAATCTCAGCTGTTCTACCCTTAGGCTTTCATTAGATCTCACAAGCTAAGCTGGATCAAGCCAGATCAATGCTACTTGGAGAGAAGATCTTTGACAACCTAGGTATTGTAAAAAGTAGTCTTAATGATTCATCAGGTGACACACTGTTGTGGGTCAGTGGGTACATCTACACTAGACACTTAAGGCACAAGCATTACATAACACTTCCCAGTAGCATGCTGAACAAAAACCATGCTAATATGCTGCTATGCAGTAGTATTAGGCTACTATGCAGTAAGAATCACAAAATAACTGTGAGCCAGTGCTACTGCGCAATCACTGTAATTACTGTGCATATAGCTAGTACTTCATTAATAAAATACTAAACTGAATGCACAGTAACTACTGCACATTAATGAATGTCTAGACATGCCCAGTATGGTGTAAAATAAGAAATAAGATCTTTTTCTCAACATCATGCCTTCTTGTCTGGGTAAGTCATGTATAGTGATTCAATAAAAAGGGTATGTATTGTGTGAAGTTCACTGTAATTCCTCTGAAGATATAGGCGATTGAAAAAGACATGTTTAAGGTGGATAGAACAAAGGACTTTGATTTATTGCTAGTTTGTTTCAGGGAGCTGTCTAGTATGTGTATTATAAGGCCAGAGCCCCTGCCTGCCTGGTATCCTCCTTACATGTGCCATTGGGGGGATCTGGGGAGTACTGTCACTGCCTACCTCAGCTGTTCTACTCTCTCCTGCCACGTCCTGATGGATATTCTTTTATTATCAGGAGTTGGATATAAGGTGGATGATGATTTTCCCAGGTCCTTCCCTGGAGGGCATTCTTTGTGGGGCTTCTTCTCTCCTTACACCCTGTCCTTACCACTTCTGAGGTGATACAGGCCAGAGCTGTATCTTATGTTGGCTGAAGCTACAGCTAGTTGTTACCTGCTGTTCACTGTAACAAGTTTACAAGTAAGACTCTCTCTTTCATAATTGTTACATTCGTCCCAAAATGAACTCATTATGGGATCTCAGATTTATTAGTGGATTAGGACATTTAGGGTCTGTGAGGTTTCAGCCTTACATCAGTTTATTCGGAGGTCTCAGGCTAGTTAATGCCTGTGAATCCAATCAGTGTCCCTTGGGTCCTTAGCCAATAACCGTTCATCCCCAATTTCAGGGTTAGTCGCATTAAAACCACTCCTCCCTACAGAGTTAATCAATTACTATAACAGAAAAGAAAACTTAATCAGTTCCTTCTTGGGACTTGACTTCATCCAAGGGTTTGGGGCCTTCAGGAGATCATAGGGGCAATCCAACTAAATTAATTTCTCCCCTGTTGAGGGATCTACAGGCTCGAGATCATTTTACTGCGAGTCCTGTCCTCCCTTAACTACTTTGGGTCAGGACCACCATCTTTGTCAGGGAAGAGGTTTTCCCTTCTGCTACCCTTCTGGCTGGTTGAAGGGGAACACAGTCCTCCCAATACAAAAAGGGAAACAAAAAAACCCCATAAGGTGAAGAGAGTGACTAACCAAAGGGGTACTGATCCTTCAACTCACAGCCCTTTATGTGCTGGCTACTCTTTCTCTCTCTCTCTCTCATTCTTTCTTGCTCTCACCTGTTTCTGAGTCTGCTTTAATCCTCTCAGCTGTCCTGGGGGGTGCTTCTTGGTGTGGCGTGTCCTGGATCCTTTTGGTGGTCCTCTGACTACCTTGGCCAGTGTGCTGGCTTGCTTCCCAGTTGTCTGCAAGATGCTGTCAGTGGAGAAGACCTCTGGTGTCTCTCTGCTCCACCAGCTGCTGTCCTCTTTAGGCTGCCCCCTCCAGGGCTGGAAAAATCTCTCTGCGTGTTCCTTGTGCCAGTGCAGAGGGAACATGCACTCTGGAAACACGTCGACCTACTCACCTCTCCAACAGAATTCTCCTCTGCACCTGTGGTGAGTGTTTTCTGCATGAGTTCCTTGGGGCTTTCCTTTGGCCCCGATCTCTTTCTCTCATAGGAGCATAACTTGTGGTGTTATACAAATTCATTTTGTCATGTCTTAGTGCTTAATTGTACTGCATTTTCAGCATTTTTTCTTAAAATTGTGTACAGGTGTCATGTCTCTCATGCAATATCTTAAAGGAGTTATTTTCAGCAGTCCAGAGTACTCACAGTGCAATTTGAAGTCGGGGGATCTGATCAAATGAGGCCCAAATTTATGTTCGCTATGTAACATAAAAGAAGATATGTAGAATTGCCTCAAAATAACATATATATTATATGTACACTCACACACTTTATATATAGGCTATTGATAAGGACCTATTGAATTCACAACTGCAGTTTTCATGGAAAATGTGAAATCGGGTGGGCTCCACAAAAAATGGTGGGCTCTGTGAGAAATGGTAGGCTCTGTAATTTTGGTGGGCTTTCAACAATAGAAAAAACTAATCTGCAAGCAGAGGAAAGGGTGGAAAACCTGCAGACATGAAATATGGGAGGAAAGGAGGCAAATCAGAGGCTGAGTGTATGATGAAAGCTTAGTCCAGGGCTAGTTAGGAACATGAGAGAGTTTTGGCACCAGCTTTTAAAGCAGCTACAGGCATTTTGGTTCGGCATGCTGCAGCTTGAGAAGGATTCTTCAGTATGAGCACTGAGAAGAAATCCTCCACAATTGCCAAATATGTTTCAGTGCTGGAAGGCAGTATCCTGCACAGAACTTGCACACCAATGGAGACAGACTATTCTGTACTGCCTACAATGTGACCCAGGTTGCATTAAGGAAAAGCAATATAGATCAACACTTAGAGGCTGAGGCACACATAAATCAAAAGGCTGTTGCAGAAGCTGAAGGTCAGATTAAGAAACAAGGGACTGTGTCCTTGCTCTTTAAAATAGAAAGTGACTTGGCAAGGCAAGAGATGGCATTTTTCCTTCTGGAGGCTTTCACAGTGGTGAACATGTCACTGGAGAAATTAGTTAAGAGACTACCCAAACCAAAATGTGACAAATGCTGGCAGTTTTCTGTGTGCTAAGAAGCTTCACCAAGTCTATTTCCCTGCAGTGATTGCTTCTCATGTACAGTCCACAAAGTCTGTATTGGCAGAATATGACCTTTTGCATTGTGGCCAATGAAGCCACTGATCCTCAAGATAACTGTGCTGCACACTTTATTTGTACTGGGAAGCTGGACAGATTGGGACCTGCCTGTTTTTCAAACAGAGCCAGTCCACCTAACATCTGTTAATTTTTCTAGTGCGTCTCAAGCCATAGCGAAGGTAATTGCTTAGAATCTAACAAGGTCTCAGCATTCCTGTCTGACAGTGGCATGTACATGTGCAAGACTTTCTCTGATGCGCTCCAAGGAATGCTGTTCAGCACAGTTCATGTCACCTGCAATGTTCACATTCTGTCTTTAGTAAGTCTATTGCCAGTCAAAGTGGGGATTCATGCTGCCACCAGAATGTGTCCTCACAAAGTGGAATTCATGGTTTATTGTGGTCTGTTACCATGCCAAGCATATGCAGTGCTACCAGCAGTTTGTGCACAGGAAGCTGGAAATCATACTGAACATGCAGTGAATGTCTAAGCTGTGTGATCTCTTAAGGTAAGATGACGTCAAGTGACGCTTGTGGCTGAAAATGAAACCCAGTTTATGGAGTTTCTAATATGGTTTGAAGCTGGTGGGTTCATAGATTCATAGATATTAGGGTCGGAAAGGACCTCAATAGATCATCAAGTCCAACCCCCTGCATAGGCAGGAAAGAGTGCTGCATTTAGATGACACCATTAAGATACCTATCTAACCTCCTCTTGAAGACCCCCCGGGTAGGGGAGAGCACCATCTCCCTTGGGAGCCCATTCCAGACCTTGGGTATTCAAACTGTGAAGAAGTTCTTCCTAATGTCTAGTCTAAATCTGCTCTCTGCTAGCTTATGTCCATTATTTCTTGTAACCCCCAGGGGTGCCTTGGTGAATATAGCCTCACCAATTCCCTTCTGCACCACCATGATGAATTTATAGGCAGCCACAAGGTTGCCTCTCAACCTTCTCTTGCAGAGGCTGAAGAGGTGCCCTGGTCTCTCCTCATAGGGCTTGGCCTGCAAGCCCTTAACCATACAAGTGACCCTTCTCTGGACCCTCTCCAGGTTATTCACATCCCTCTTGAAGTGCGGTGCCCAAAATTGCATGCAGTATTCCAACTGCGGTCTGACCAGCACCCGATAGAGGGGAAGTATCACCTCCTTGGTTCTGTTCGTCATGCATCTGCTAATGCATGCTAAAGTGCCATTAGCTTTTCTGATGACTTCGTCACAGTGACGACTCATGTTCATCTTGGAGTCCACTAGGACGCCAAGATCCCTTTCCATTTCCATGCCACCAAGCAGGTGGCACCATTCCTAGGCAGTAGGTATGCTGGACATTTTTCCTCCCTAAGTGCAGCACTTTGCATTTCTCCTTGTTGAATTGCATTCTGTTGTTTCCTGCTCATATGTCCAACCTGTCCAGGTCTGCCTGTAGTTGTTCCCTGCCCTCTGGTGTGTCCACTTCTCCCCACAGTTTTGTGTCATCCGCAAACTTAGACAGAGTACACTTCACTCCCTTGTCCAAGTTGCTGATGAAGACATTGAAGAGTATCGGTCCAAGGTCCAAACCGTGCGGGACCCCACTGCCCACACCCTTCCAGGTCAACGCCGACCCATCCACTGTGACTCTTTGGGTACAACCCTGTAAGCAATTTGCCACCCACCGGACTATGTAATCGTCCAAGTCACAGCCTCTTAACTTGTTTACCAGTATGGGGTGGGATACCGTATCGAAGGCCTTCCTGAAGTCTAAGTAAACAACGTCAACCCCTACTCCTGCGTCCAGGAGTTTTGTAACCTGGTCATAAAAAGAGACAAGATTAGTCAGGCATGATCTACCTGCAATGAACCTGTGCTGGTTTCCCCTCAGCATAATTTTTCCTGCTGGGCTTTCGCAAATGTGAGCCTTGATAATTTTTTCAAAGACTTTGCCAAGGGCGGAGGTGATACTGACTGGCCTGTAGTTGCCTGGGTCCTCCTCCCTCCCCTTCTTGAAAATAGGGACCACAATGGCCCTTTTCCAGTCCTCCAGGACCTGTCCCATGTGCCAAGAGTGTTCAAATATTCCTGCCAGTGGCTGCGCAATGACATCAGCCAGTGCCTTCAGTACCCTCGGATAGTTAGTATAAATATGGACTAACTCCGTACCCTTGGATCGAGTTCATCTGGGCCTGCTGACTTAAATGCATCCAGTTTCTCCAAGTGCCTCCAACTGCCCAATACTATAAGTATGATGTGTTACTGCCACTGCAGTTCAGGCAACCAACTGCATCCTTCCTTGGCACTGTTAGCATTTTGGACCCCAATCAGGTGATCCTCAGGTACTGAAATCAATCCCTGGGTGGTGGAAAGGGCATGACAGTGAACATGCTGCTTATGTGGACTTTGTCAGAGAGTGCTAGATGCCTGTGCCTGTCTCTCTGTTCTGGAACTGTGTGACCAGTTTCCATAGCACTACACACCCTGGTAAGATACTGCTTCACCATTCCAGTGAACTCAGTGGACACTGAGTGTACCATCCCAGTGAACAGACAAGTATTCACCCCACAGATAGAGAGTGTCCACAGTTGCTGCATGCAGCATGCTAGCATTTAATAGCTAGCACGAATTGCCTGTCTCAAAGTTAGCATTCAGTAAACTCCTTTTTACAATGTCCTTTTAATAAAGTGTACATAGTTGGTAGTAGATATAATTAATGCTGTGTATAGCTTTAATTTAATACAATATTTCAGTTTAGAGTTTAATTACATAAATAGATTAAATGAATAACATGTCAATTTGTGGCTTCTATGGACTTAATCCCCTGATTAAGCCCATGGAAACCATTACAGTATGGTTTTAAAATAGACAAAATTTAACAGTGTACAAAGGGCCAGTAGAAAGCAATCTGCACTTAATTGCTGAATTGTTAAGCAGTTAAGCCACAGTTTTTGGTGATCTGACAATCAGCAGGGAGAGACAAGACTGCTATCCCCCTCAGCTAATCAGAGGTATGGGGGGCCCTTCCACGCTCAGCTTGTGAAAATGGTGGCCAGCTCAAGGGTCTGCCGACAGAATTGGCCAGCTGTCTCCTCAAGTTCAGTAGTTCCCTAGTTACTGATATTTGTTACGTATTTTGTTGATTCCTGCTAATATTCCTAGCATATTTGTCCTGCTTTCATATGATCAAAGGATAGAGGACATGCCCTGGTGAGAGATTGACATTTTGCATTGAAAAATTAATTGTGGACTGAAGATTTTGTTGCAGCATCTTTTAAAAAAATTATTTGTTACTCCATGCTTGAAAACAGCTCTTCCCTATTACTCCTACATTTTCTTTTGGGGATATTAGTTTTACCTAATGAGATGAATAAAAAAAATACTCAAGTAGTATCATTGTCAATAGTTTTGATAAAAGTTCTTGAGAATTGGAGAGCTAGAGATATATAATTAGAAATGCCATGCAATAAAATATTCAGTTTGCAAAAAATGTTTAACATAAATGTGATGCTGGATGCTAGTGATGATGTTTGTATTGTTAACTTTTTGTCTGGTTTTTTTACTTTTTTGTGTTCTGGCCTATGGATTCCTATTTTAGATAAGAATATAGAAAGGCTAAGTAAATCTGTACACTATAGATTATATGACCTGTTTATTTGATGTTTAAGGATATTTTTTCCCCTGAATTTTACTTTGACATACTGTTATCCTACTAAAAGCTCCTGTTTCATAAAGAGTTTTGTTAGTTTGCCATAATTCAAACCAGACTTTGGATGAAATTTAACCCCTTCCCCTGCTCAAAGCCTAAGTAATCAGGCTGTGAGTGGGAATTTCCAAAAGGGCTGGAGAGGATATAGGTTAAAACAGTTGCAGCAGAAATTCTATTCATTATTTGAGGATTTAGACAATTGAGTTAGTATAAATATGGATCCCAGATGTATTGATATGTGTGGCACAGTTCAATTTTGACATATAAAGTTGCAGTTACGCTTTTCCTCTTATGCCTTCAATCCAAACAACCCCATTACTCGGTTTAGTTAGTGCAGATTGCTTTGTGCTGGCTCTTTGTACATTGTTAAATGTAGTCTATTTTAAAACTATAATGTAGTGGCTTCTGAGAATAAATCTAGGCACAGAAAAAAGAAATGGGGGTACTGCAATTTCTTTAGCAGAGCTGCAACAGTTTGTTCTATATACTTATGTGCCTTACCCTAACCTCTAGAAGTGCTGGATTACTCTGATTACAGTGCATTGGTCTTATGGAACACATCCTTACAAACACTATGGCCTTTAATTTTGGGGGTGTTTCTTTGTAGGGGAAGGCGATATTTTTTTCCCAGATTAAGCATGATTGTTCATATGTAGGATCTGTATTCTACCTTATATGATATTAGTAACAACTGAAAATCTATTAGGTAATAAACTGTTTATTAATAATAAACTAGCTGAGTTTTTTCATATTATAGTAATAAACTAGCTGAATTTTTCATATTATGTAGGCATTATGTACATATGTATTAATACAGATGTAAATTTCCATGGAATAATTTTGTTCTGAAGTAATTTTTTGCATGTTTCTGGATCTGTTAAATGTTAGGTAGAGGGAGATGATGTGCTGTATATTGAGCAGAGCAGAGCAGAGATTGCCTTTTGACAATTGCCAAAGTAGTTTAATAAATTATATCTATCAAATTACTTAATCCTAGACTTAATCTCATGTCTAATTTCTCATTTACATTCCATAATAAGAATAAAAAACAGCTTTACTTCCAATCTTAACTTTAACATGGCTGCTTTCTTACCAAAATATACGTGCTTTGTTAGAGATGGCATGAAATAATTATCTTTGAAAAAGACAAAAATGTTGTTGCATAGTTATTCAATCAGAAATTATTCCAGATACTTAGGTGCTGAAGTATAGCTTTAAGAGCCTAATGTTAGATAGTTAAGTTTGCAAATACTGACATTTGTTTTTCATAGAGCTACCACCATGTGTGCTTATTGCTTGTAAAATGGCCTGAGCAAATTATATTTTAAAACACTAAGACTTATGACCATTCAAACTCCATATTTCTCAAGAAGTACGCCTCAGCTTTGATCAAATAGAATCATCTCTGGGTTGTATGTTCAGGATTTAGTGCCTCTGTACTTGTTGACATTTCTATTGAGACCCCACAGAAAGTTGCCAACCAGGCCAGTTGTGTGTATAATTTTTGTCATGTGGTCATATGTCTACAGAGAAAGGAACTGAGCTAATTAAGTACCTTTCCAGTAATACTGGGTCATGTGGCTTATGCTGTGTAAATGATCAACATGTTCTATAAGCTTGTTCCAATGAATGGTGAAATCAAGGGAAGGACTTTCACTATTTGAAAGGGAATTTCATCTAGCCTGTTTTTTTCATAATCAAGCTCCTTAGATAAAACCCTTCTTGAAAAAAACAAATTTTCTTTAATTTTGTCTGGAAATAGTTTTAGTGATCCCAACAATGGGCTAGCTGTAGGATCTTGTGATGACTAAATGTGAATAGTGGTTTGCCAACAGCCATCTATCTAATACAACTAACAAAATATTGTTAATATTTTCACAGTAACCCAAGAAAGTTGAGATTATTAAACTATTAAATTGATTAAACCCTATTAAACACTTAAATACTAGATTTTAAAGGAATTTTAACTGTTATTAAAACAAGCATGTTGAAAAGTAGTGTGCATTTGTGTCGCATTGCTAGTGCAAAATGGAATTGAATCTGGGACCCCCTGATCTTAACCTCCCCCCACAAAAAAACAAACAAACCACAGTTTGAAAGAACCTAGTTCAGGGAATACCTAGAGTGCTTGCCATCTTACCTCTGAAAGTTGGGACACATTATCAAAACCAAGGAGAACTGGAACCTCATACAGGAAGAACTGAATGTCCTTGAGGACCAAAATAAAAAAAAAAAAAAAGAATCAAATATAATGGTCTTGGAGGCAAACACTGTAGGTATCTCTGAACTATGTTATTCCACACTGTAGCTTTCAATGGACTCTCAAACTAAAATTGAAGGGATTGTGAAACTGACTGGATATTGCACTGGGAGTTATCATTTTAACACCAAATAAATACAATACAAAGGACAAGATCATGCACTAAGATGAATTTATGCTGTAAACTGGAAGCATACCATTTTAAAATAACTGATGAGGATAAAGATCTGACGTGTCAGTCAATCGTAGGATTACTACAAGCTGTCAATGTGATATGGCCATAACAAAGACAAATATACCAAAAGAGGTGGTTCCAATAGAGAAATATTGAACTCCTTGTACAAGACTCTGACGATCTCATGTGGAATACTATATATAGATCTGATCACTTCTGTTCAGGAAAGTTGAATTCAGACTGCAACAGGGGCAGAGGATAAATTCTAGAATGATTAGGGAAACAGAGCCTTTTTGTCAGAAAAGACCAAGCAAACCTGGCAGCGTGGAAGCTGAGATGTGATAGGGTTGTTGTCTGCAAATATACTAGGTGAGAGGGGAGTGACCAGTGATAAAGAGGTATTTGAGCTAAAAGACAATATCGACTCATGAGCATAAAACTGGCTATTGATGTATTTAGACTAAAGATTAGAAGAAAGTATCTGACCATGAAAAAAGTGATAATCTTCCAATAGGGTTAATGGGAGGGAAGTGGGGGATAGAGATGGGGGAAGCAAGTTGTTTTAAAATGGAGGTTTACAGTTTAAACCTGACAGAGAAGTAATGAATTAATATAGGAGCTAGGTGCCTGAAACATCTGCAGCACAAAGCCAACAACATGAAAGCTAAGAGTGTGCCATGAAGGTTAGATAAATATGTCAAGTAGAATGGACCTGACCTATAGATCAGGTGTCTGATAATGAAAAGGCAATAGGATGAAGGAATAGATCATTTATTTTTGTACTAGACTGACTGTTTCTTATCTTTCCTTTCATTATTCTATTGTAAAGAGCTTATACAATACATTGATACCTGAAAAAGGAGTAGCTCTCTTAAAATGGCAATACTAGTAATGATTTAATGCATGATATGGTGTGTGAAGAGGATAGAGAGGAACACATCATTGGAATACTGTGTTTAATTGGCTTCTTCTATCTTGGACTGTGTAGTAGCACAGTAAAGCTTAGAACAAATTCCTCGAGATATTACTCTTTACCCAGAAAAAATTCCACCAATTTTATTAAGGAAAGCAGTATGGTTAAACAAAATCAATCCTGAATATATACACTTAGCTCTGAGGTGTTAGGCTTTGGACTATTTGGAAAAATTAAGTCAGCTTTTCTGATCTGATCTAGGAACAGAAATGTTAAAAAAATGATATAAGTGATAGGAAACCAGTTCAAATCTGCAACACAATAGAATTTCAGTGCACATAAATCACTTTCAAAATGGCCAAACTCTCTAAAATAATCCTGATTGGATGTAGTATTAGACTTAACTGATTTAGGTTAAATCAGTTGATTGAACTTCTGTTCCAGATCCTCTCCAGATTCAAGTTAACTCCCCCACAAGTCTCCCTGAGGGTGGGTGAGCTAGCCTTGGCCCGAGCTGTCTGCTCCAGCTGAGTAGGGAGGCATGCTCTAGTGGTTCCTGGCTCTTGACCTGGGCCACTGCAGGCATGTGGTTGCACTTCTGGAATCAAAAGTGAATGTCTGTTCACTTGCTTATTGGTTCAGTTTAAGCAGCTTAGACTAACTTGTGAAGATTGAATTGATTTAGCCTTGGTTTTTTTTGATTATCTTTACTTAGCCTTATGGATAAAGGAAAGTATATAGCAGCCATGCGGTTTTACAAAAGAGTGGTGCTGAAAGTCTCCAGCTATGTTTACCCTTCAGACTAGTGTGAGAGAGACAAATGATCACTGTATTTTTGAGATGATGATAAACCAGATAATCTCAGAATTTCTCTAACAACTTCTTTTTCTTCTATTCTCTTTACTTTAGAATGGGGTCTTCAGATTCTTACCCCCAGACATGGCTTTTGCAAATTATAACAGCCAGTTACCCCACTAATTGCACACAGATCTCCTGGTTGCTCCATGCTCATTCCACTTCAGGAGAGGGGCAGAAGAGTCTCTCCTTTCCCACAGCTATGGCATTTATCACTTGTAAAAGCCAAGAGCCAGCTTTTTGGAAGCATCCAGACACCAACTCAACGACCCACAAGTTCCTGCTCTGTGCTATTCCTTGGCTTGGAGATAATGACCAAGTCACTGATGCAAAAAGAACAGAGATTTTTGGGATGGGAACAGGGATGGGGAGGTGGATTCCTGTCAGGTTGTTTGGGCAGGAATTATTTTATCCTTTTCACAACGAAAAATGGTGCTGAGTAGCAAGTGTCTTGTGAACCTATTTATGCTTCTCTTGGGCAGTATAGTCCAGTGTGACACACAGACTCCCTGAAGTTGTAGTGGAAGGGAGGTGAGGGGTAAAGCCTTCTGGGATACTGGAGGATGGAGCCACACTGTGGCACTATACCTAACTGTATAAATGTTGCACATAGTGCATTATGTTGCCTAGAAGGTGATTTTGAAAGAGCTAATATTTTTTATTGTGGAACCACCATGGTTTTTTCCATGACAAACTGCTTGATTGTCTCTGTATTTGCTTTTTACAGTGTCCCAGGCCTCATAAATACAGTCTTACAGTTATGATTCTTGGAGTTATGATAACATGAAAACATGGGATTTGATCAGTAAGAAACTTCTTTGTTATTGTCTTTCTAGTTTGTTAGATTACACGGCATCATTTAATTATATTTTTTATAATAATGGCATATTTGGACAAAGCTTATAAAATATTATGAACAACATGAAATATAAGTTGTATCCTATTTGGGGAAAAAAATCTTTCCCACTCGCTTTATAGTTTCCAAAATGTAGTATTTAAAACTGTGCTGCTCTTAGTTATAGTGCATCAAAGAAGCACTCAAGATCACTCAGAAACTTACTTTTAACTCTCTACATCTAAAAATGGTCTTATCTGCTTAAATGAATCTTTTCTAAGACTAAATCTGAAGGTCAAGTTTCTTTGTACAGGGATTGCAAATGGTCACTGTAGCAGGCCATGTGAAACATAAAAGATGGACAGGGTATGCAAAGGAATTCTACAACTGCAACATCCAAATGGGGATCCACTGAAGAGGAAGACCCAGACATCTCATTAGAAGCCTGAAGAATGGGAAAACACCTGGAAGTGAATAGATACCATACATGCAGAACTCTTGAAGACAGGTGACAGCATAATCTTGCCAACCCAGTGGATGAAATCGGTCATCATTCCCTTTACTAATCAGGGGAATCTCCACCAATGCACAAACTACTGCACCATCAGTTTGATCAGCCATCCAAGCAAAGTACTTCTAAGAGTGAAATTGGAGAGCTTCAAGCATCAAGTTGTAGAGCCCTTGCTAATAGAAGAGCAAGATGGGTTCAGAGCAGGAAGAAGTACCACAGAACAAATCTTTAACATCCAAGTACTGTGTGAAAAGTAATGTGATCACCAAAAAGAAATTGACCATGAATTCATAGACTTCAAGAAATTTTTGATGGGGTGTGGCACAAAGCACTTTGGCTCACAATCAAGAAGCATAACATCAGCAGATTCTTGATTACACTAATAGAGGGACTTTACAACAATGTACGTAGTGGAGTGCTGACTAACAACAACATAGCTGAATAGTTTGTGAATTCAGTAAAAGTGTGCCAAGGTTACCTGCTCTCACCATATCTTTTCAACCTCTTCATTGAGCAAATCATGTCAGATGCCTTAGAGAATTTCACAGGAACTGTATCAGTTGGAGGGCGGAAGATCAACAACCTGTGCTTTGCTGATGACATCAATCTGATAGTGGGGACATGTGAAGAGCTTCAAGAACTTACAGAAATGGTAGACAAAACTTCAAAGAGCTATGGAATGTCAATGAGCATTGAGAAAAGCAAAGTGATCACAACTTCCAAGATAACCAACAGCAATGCTGATGTGAAGACTGACAATGAAAAACTAGAAAGAGCAACAAGTTTTAAGTATCTGGGAGCTACCATTATAGAAGACTTAACATCTAGAAAAGGAAGTGAAGACCAGAATAGCCATTGCCACCAGCCAAATAACAAAGCTAAAGAAAATCTGGACAAGCAGCAATATTATACTGAAGGTAAAGTTACCTCTGCTACATGCTCTGGTCATCTCTACAATGTTTTATGGCTATGAGGCATGGATGCTTAGTAAGATGTTACGGAATAGAATTGAGGCATTTGAAATGTACTGCTTTAAGAAACTTCTGTGTCTTGCATTGGACCAATGAGTCTGTCAAGCAGCAAATCATTCAAGAAACTGATACTTATAAACTGCTGTTGGAAGTTGTACAATGAAGGAACCTGCAATGATTTTGACACATCATGAGAAGGCAAGACACCTTTGCCAGCACCATAATGTAGGATGCAGTGGAGGGAAAGAGAAAAAGAGGTAGACCCAAGAAGAGCTGGTGAACCAATACTAAAGACTGGATAGAGTTTAAACTAACAGAGTGCACAAAACTAGCCAAACACAGGGCAGAGTGGAAGAGGGTTGTAACAGCATCAGAAGTGCCCCAATGGTTGCAGCAGTCTCAGGACTGACCTGACCAGATCTGAAGTTGTTTACTGAGGTTGAAAGAGCAAACAATACCTCTCATGTAAGATGGCAGTGGGATTTTAGGTTGGTTTCTTCAGTTTTCTCAAGTGAAACGTGTACTACATAACAGATATAAATGTAAGTTTCATAAAAAGAGGTAATCTCTTGGCATCTGATTGAAAGCCCGTTGAAGTTACTGGAAGCTTTGTATGAGGTTCTTGATTTTTGATTGCTACTTCTAGTGAATGAACATTTTATTTTAAGGTGAACTGAATTAAAAAATGCATAAAAATGTTTGGATCAGAAATATCTTCACTGGCTTGTTATAATCACACAAGATTGTATCACACAAGATTACAATAACAGTGAGATTATATGTGATACTTTTTCTTTTTTCCTTGCAATTTGTTTATTTTGTGCATTTAGCAATTTTGTAGGAAGTGAGTGCCCTATATGCCAGTATAGTAAGTTATTCAGTTTCCCCTTTCTGTGCTTTTCATAGGTAAGTCAGGAAAAATATTTCAATAACAGAAAATTATGATTGCAGAACCATGGAGAACAGGCAGGAGGATTCAGCTTCAAGTATACTGCCTGAAATGATTTTTTACCTTATGAAAGTTATGGGATTTCAAATTGACAGCATTATTTTAAATTAATAACTCTCAGGTGAATGAATTGGCACATGTCTTTTACTAGACAATAGGCTATTGTTCCTGGAGTTCTCTGTTGGCCTTCAGGAAACAGAGTTGCATTTATCAAGTCTTTCTATGCAATCTTTTATATACTACTCGCACATAGCTTATTGACAAGGCTAAAAGCCTTTGCATGAGTGCTGGTTTATTGTCAAAATGATTTGGGGGCATTGGATGTATCTACACGTGCAAATAGTGTTTGTGAAAGGGCAGGCAACAGCCCTCCCCAATACATCCCAACCCCCTGCCTGATACACCCCGATACTCACTGCAGGAGTGAAGATGAGCGGCAGCTGGGGAGAAATGCCAGTGCAGGTGTGGCAGTCCTGGAGCTGCCTGAGCCTGCAAACTGGTGAGTACCGGGGTCCTGAATCCAGAGAGGCACTGGCTGCTCAAAAGGCAGCTGGGGATGCAGCTGGACCAGTGCTGAGGAGAGGAGAGCAGAGCAGTTGGGAGACGCTGGCTGCGGAGCCAGGGAGCACCAGCCCTGAACATGGGGAAAAGAGACTGAGTGTCTGCTGGAGGATCCTGGCAGATGGAACAAGGAGCCCAAGTACCAGGAATGGAGGGACGCCAGGGAGCTCTGTCATGGGAAAGCAGTTCTCTGGGGCACCCAGGAGTGGAGCTGCAGCCATGCCAGGAGCACAGGTACTGCAGCAGGGAGTGGTGATGAGGGACCGCCAGCACCCTCGGGTAGCATGGCAAAGAGAGAGGTGCAGGAAGCTACAGAGCCCCACGTGGGAGTGACAAGCACCACCAGCTGGTGGGACCTTGACAGCCCAGCTGTAGGTCAGACGGGTCAAAAGGAGGAAGGGACGCGGACCCTTGGGGGGCTTGCCCAAGAGGGACAATAGATGCCTGGCACTGGACAGCTGATCCATCTGAATGCCCATTAGGCAGAAAGGGTGACAGAGTCCTCAGCAAGACTATGGACACCTGAAAGACAAGATCTCAGGAGCTTGTCAGTGGATGCTGACTTAAATTTAGCTCCGATCCTAAATTGCAGGTAACCTTAGACTGGGGTGTGTTTAGTTGCCCAGGCCTCAGTTTAAAGGCAAAGGACAACCTGGGAGGAGGGATGACCAGGAAGACCTGACCCTTGGAGGTGGGCGCAGTGGATGAGATGGGATCATCTTAGTGCAAGACCTACAGAAGAGCATAGTTCATCCCTGGCCATGGATGTGGTGAGGGTGGGGTAAAGGGGAGGTTGGAGCCCCATGAAGAAAGCCCAGGGTCAAGATCCTCTTGGGTCACCTATAGGGAACTGCCTCCCAAGAGAACAACAATGAACATCAAAGACGTGGCAGGAGAGTAGGAGCAGCACCCGAATGATCTAGGTTTTGCTGAATCCAGATCTCACCCTGATGTCACTGGGGGGCAAGGTACCAACCAGAAAGGAGCCAAAGCCCAGTAACACCTACTAGCAACAGTGCTGAATGGGTTTACTCCGTAGTAAATTACTGTGGAGAAAATCCACGCTGGGCAGGCATCTGCATGAGCAGGCATTTGGAAGCAGCCTAAGGAGGGTTGCTCCCACTCTACTCTTCCCCCCTAGACCAGCCGGGAGAACTCCAGGCTCCCCCTGGGCACTAACCCAGGGCCTGGGAGGGAGCATGGGGCCAGGAGACCACTGTCATCTGGTGAGGGCTGGGAAATTGCTCCTTGTCCTCAGGAACTGCCTGCTGCTGGGGCAGGCTCAGGAACCTGGGCTGGGACAATGTCCCCCTGCCCCAGCAGCAGGGAGTTCCCAGCTCTGATTTCCTGATTGGGGGTGGGTAGTTTGGAAAGAGCTGAAGGAGTGGGGCAGATCCCAGCCCCCTGCCCCAATTCACCAGTGGGGCAGGTAGCAGTTAGCTCCTGGCTGGGTGGGAAATCCCCACCCAACTTGGAGCTCTCTGCTAGCTGCTACGCTGACAAACCAGGGCATGGGGCTGGGACTGCCTGTCCTTTCCCCACAGCTCTTTTTATGTCCTGTGTCTTGATTGCCTGATCAGGGCATGGGGCTGGGAAAGAACTGCGGGGCTGAGACCTGTCCCAGACTAGGACAGTTTCTGGCTAGCCCTGGGCTGTGCATGAAAGTCTGCACATGCAGCCTGGAGCTGGTTTGGAACTATCCCAGTTTGGGGCAGCTCTCGGCCAACTCCAGGCTGGGCAGGGAACTCTCCTCATGCAAGGAGCTCCCAGCCCCATGTCTGCAATTGTAATGAGGGCTGGGAGATTTATTCCTGCCCCTGGCAGGTGTCTATTGCCAGGGTGGGCTCCAGGGGCAGAGACTGGATCAGGAGAATATCTCTCTGCCCTGGCAAGTGGAAGCTCTGCGATTGCCATCTATATGTGACTTACTGCAGAGTAACTACTTGGCAGTTAATTTGCTAACTGCCTTCACAGAAATCAAATTAATTGCCAAGTAGAGCAAATTATTGTGCAGTAAGGGTCTCCATGTGTAGGTGGCGATGCATACTCCACAGTAATCTGTTCTACTGTAAAGCGTCTCGTGTAGACTTGTCCATTGGCTCTCTCTTCTTGAACAGAATAATGGCACATACAAAAATATATATTTTTGTACATTATTAGGGAATCCATGTGTGTCCTGCATCTTGAGGGATTTTGCTATCCTTTCATTTCCAGGGGATTTGGCTGTTTAAGGACTAGTTAAAGAAGCATTTCTGAACTGCTGTGCCAGAGCACACTGGTGTGCCATCAAACAGTAACAGGTGTGCTGTGGGATCTTGGCTGGAGGGGGTTGGGGCGTAGCTCCTGCTGGGGCATGGCTCCAGCCAGTGTTGCCACTATGGCCCCATGCTGCCACCTCCCCGCCACCCCAAATCCGGCTGGTGTGCTTTGGGATGGAAAAAGCCATGTAAGTGTGCTGTGGGATGAAAAAGGTTGGGAAACACTGAGTTGAAGAAATGTGTACAGTACATGAATTTCCTTACTTTTAAAAGCAGGCACTGGAAGTACTTGATCATTCTTACTGACACTAGTGTTATGAGAAACCTTTCTGTAGTAACTGGATTTATATTTCTAGCCTTTCAGACCTGAAGATCTTGTTGCAGGATGTTTGCAGCATATTAAGGAAGCATGGTGTTTTTATTAAATTTAAGCAGTGGCATTGCTAAACACCTGAATCCTATGACAATAAACTTTCTTAACTGTTTAAAAAATTTAAGTACTTTAGGGAAGGTTTAAATTTAACTGTAGAAATATTTAGCTGTAAGTTTTGGTTTGAGTCTAAGGGAAATATTGTCTTGGGGAGGCAGTAATTGCTCCAAATGGACTGTGCTGGTCTGAATATGTTTGACCTCATCGAGTTTTAAAAACTTAGCATGTTTGGACCTTTTTTATTTTGATTAGGCCACTTTATAGTTGAAGAATAGTATCTACATCATCAGTGTATGCTACGATAATATTTCTAATATATATTACATATAACAAATAGAGATTGTTACCTAAGCTAGAGAGAAAGAGAGAGAGAGACAGATTTTTATGCGAATTGTTCTTTCTTGATTGCCCTCCAGTTCATACTAAGGGTGCAGCAACATAAGGTACAGAAAACTGCAGTTCCTGATGAGCAGGGATCCTAGTTTTCCATGATGAAAAAAAACCTGATTTAAAAAAAAAATTCTATAAGAATCTGTGTTTTTCTGTGGCGAGCTCCCCCTCTCCCATGCCGATTGTCAAATGGCAGCAGCCCCACCCTTCATTGCTGAGTCACTGAGAGGGCTTCCTTTCAAGCCCCTCAACACAGATTGGTGGAGAGAGGTGGGGCCACACAACAGACAGCCCTTTCTGGCCAATCAGTGGTAGAGAGATGAGGAGGCTTCCATCTTGGCTGCTTGGCTGTGTGCTGGCAGCTTCTCCCCCTAGCAGGCTGCTGCAGTGGCTGTGAGAACAGTTGGTTCCCACTGGGGAGCCAGCAGTTTATTTTCACTAAGTTGTTTTTTTCCTGGAGATTCTAAAGATGCTCTATAAAGTGCAAATTCTAGGTTTTTCCATGGCGCACAATTTCTAGCATCCCTGCTGATGAGTGCTTGCCTCTTGGCCTCTTAAGTCTATGGTATACTAAATAAATAGATGAATATAATTTAACCTACTCATTAGACTGTAGACCCCGTAGGCTTCAAAGACAGTAACAAATCTGTATATTGTCCCCTATATTTAAATGTTTGGATTATTTGAAATATATCAAATTCTTATATATTAGAAGTGTCTCTCTTTTCTGTGTATTTAATGGGGTGTGTGAAACCTTTCCCAAGGGACTTAGTTAAAGAATAGATACAGTAGGAAGGTAAACCATGATATTGTCAATCCAAGGTATTAAAATCCCCAAGTCAGACCCTTAAAATAATAATTATATAAATAAATACAAATTATATAATTTGTATATAACATCATAACCTATAAAATCCTTGGTGTTTTAAAAAAGGTCAGAATAGGAGCAAATGTTGAACACGCTCATGGTAAGATATTCCTTTTAGCATGTGGGTTTGCCATGTACTCCAACAAGCTCAATTTTTGGATGGTTTTAAGGTGTTGCCCTGTGTTGTGGGGTTTTTGTTTGTAGATCTACACCCAAAAGGAAGAGTCACAAATTCCACATCATAAGTAAATAGTACAGCAGATTTTTTTTACTTGAAAAGCTACATTACCTTAAATGAAAAAAGCACCATTCACATTACAAAATTAAAATTATAAAAAGTCAGTGTGTGTAAAAGTTAATGTTGCCATTGGAACTTTATCTTGGCAATGTGCAGTATTTGCTATTCCTGTTTTTCTGGTTTAAAGTTGTAGTTGAACTGTATATAATAAAATATACAGGGGTGTGTAATACAGCTGAGTTAACATTCTTGTTGGATCTGTAAATTTTAATCTATAGTATTAATTCAAAAAGAGTAGGAAAATTAAATCAGGATTTTAAAATTCATGAATGGTTTTCATGGATAAAGAAGAGGAAATGAGCAATTCTTTTTTTATATTTCTTGCTGTAACTCCCTGTAATATTCTGAGATGTCTACAGTGGTTGGCCTGAATAATCCATGGTCACTTGTGGGTTGTTCTGAATCTTTTTCTTTATAATCTTTCTTTCAAAGGGAATAATAACTTTGCAGGAAGTTTAGTTTTAAATGCATGGTGCTTGGTGGTAATAAAGTGTTTAGCCTCTGGAAGGCAGAGAAATATGGATCCTTCACGCTCCTGCCTTTAATTCAGCGGACATATACGCCCCATCTATACATTACACTTAAAATGTGATTAACCAGTTACTCACATCTTAAATTGTGGCCCAGCCATCCGTTCAATCAGTTAATGGCATGATAAAACAAGGAATAAGCCACAAAGTTATTTCACAAAAAATGTGGAATAACTTTGTGGCTTGTTCTTGTCATGCCATTATTGAATATGTGGGCAGGTGCTCCCCTGTGGCTGGAAGCCTCATCAGCTGAGGGGGCTTCTAGCTGCAGGGGTGCACCGCCCATGGCTCTGGCTATGATCTGTATAGCTGACAAGGCCCACAGTGAGGGCAGTGTGTGGAATGCTGTCCCTGATGCAAACCTCATCAGCTGCAGGGCTCACAGCCATGAGGAGCTGGCTACTTGCCAGTGCAGTAATAAGGTGCGATTGGATCTGATGCTGGATTCCACAATCATGCCTCCTGCCATGCACATGTGCATGGCAGGAGGCATGATTGTATCATGTACCAGATCATATCATGCTTTTGCTTGAATGCCTAAAGAAGCCTATAGTGTTCTTAGAATGAAAAAGGATGCACATAAGTGAGTTCTAGGATGTTATTTAGTAATGTTTAAATGCTGGAAGAGGGCTAATAATATTATTTTTAAAAAATCAGCTGTCTGGTCTTTACTTGTGAATTTACTAGTTTAGAGTTAACAAGGTTGTTTCTTTGATGTGTTAGTAAACCAATGCAACAACATGTGTTTATGGGTATAGAAATAGTTAATGGTGGCATACATGATGGAATGGATAAAAACATAAATTCCAGCATGGACAGTGTATTAAGAATGGTATATTCCAAAGTAACAGTATAGTGTTGAATATAGCATATTCAGAATCATGGTGAAATGTATTCATGGAGAAACATCCATTTTGATTTTTAATGAATAGGCATTCAAAAGGCATTACATTCAATTAAATTCAATAGGCATTACATTGAATAGGCATTCAGTTTTTAATTGACTAGGCAGAAACTGGAGAGACATTTTACATACTAGTCCATGTCACAGTTGTGGTCATCTACTGGGTTGCTTCAATTATCTGGTTTCCATGGCAAACCAAATTTGCAGCAGCTCTCAGGAGATATGTAGGAGGCTGGCAACATTTTTGTTAATTGTGAGATCACTAGTAATGTTCTGACAGCACCAAATCATTCCCAAAACTAAAGATGTATGTTCTTCTAGGAGTTCCAATTTGGCTCACAGTTAAAGAACAGTACTGAACGTGGCTGGATTCTTTTTAGACATAAGATGCTCTGGTGTCTGTAGCACATGTGCTGAAGTAGCCCTAAGACCAGTGAGTGAATAGCCAAGTTAGTGGGTAGAAGTGTGAGAGAAAAGCCAGCTGCAATATTTTTAATCAGTGTTAAAGGGGAACTGCCCACTCTTAAATCCTGTCATTAGAAAAAAGCTTAATGTTCTAATTTTCTCCTGTAAATATTTTTGGGTGCATATACACATGCATCAAGGCTGCTCCGACACTGTCATTACAGAGAGTTAGAGCAGATTCAATCAAGTCTGCTTGAAGCATGGTAATTACTGCATTCCAGCAGACTCCAGCATTACGTGTATCAGTCTCCCTGCACTGAAAAATGGTGGCAGGGGTGCTTTAACTAAAAGTTTGTTCAAAAAGCTTTCATTAAAGCACTCCCATTGCCACTTTTCAGCGTGAAGATGCTGATACACATGGAACTCCGAATGCTTTAATTAAAGAGGGTCTCAGAGCCACTCTCGTTAAAGCAGCCCTCCCCACCTTCCCAGAGCACGTGTATAAATGCCCTATGATACTTATTTATTCTTTGTGTTTCGCTTAGTTTGGACTATAGCAGAAGACTGGTTAGTTATCTCTTTTTATAGTGAAATTTATAATAGAGAAGTTTTTCTTGTACTGTGGAGTTTGGAGAGTGTCTGTGTGGGTGTGAAAAGAAAGAGCTGAACAAGGAGCAAAGCCAGCGGGATGCTACACCGGAACAAGGATGCAGCAAAAGTGAAACCACAGCAGATGGTCATGCTGTGGTAAAAGGAAAAAAAACCCGGCAGAGTCAGGAGGAGCTGGGACCAACTCCTATGTCCGCATAGGTATGCTTTATGGCAGTGTGCTGGGATCGATTTGCTGCTCAGACCCCTGAGGCCAGGATAAAAAGCCCAGCGGGAAAGCAAGAGGGGGAACCAGAAATGAGGTTCCTGACTGGGCTGGAGGGGCCAAATTTAGAGTACAGTTCCACTGCAGTGATGTGGGGCTTTCTCAAATAACCAGAGCCAGACAAGACTCAATAACTTACCTATAGAGACTCTGTGGGAGTCAGATGCCCACAACTTGGACTGGATCCAGGCAGGACCAGACAGGGTGAGGACCAATGTAGATCTGACCCATGGCAGGTATAAAATCAGAATAGAGAGAGAGATCTTGGGGGACAAGACAGCCTGGGACCTGGAAGATGCATAGATAAGGCAAGGTGGGGTAGGGGACACTCGGGCCAAACAATGTCTCAGCCCCACCGTCATAAGTTAAAGGGCCAAAACACCAAAGTGCATGTGATACCAATTTTAGTAGTCCAGGAAAACAACTTTGTTGCTTTGGCATTAGGTGGGGTGTACGGGAAGTGGAGCCCCAAGCAGGAAGGACAACCAGGGTCTGAAGGAAGACACCAGGAGGAGGAGGATACACTATCTTTCTCCCAATTAATATAATTTCCAGCAAAGACTTGGCAGGAAAGACCCCCTGAGACATCAACCAAGATCTAGCCCAGTAACAAGCCTGTTTTTTTCCTAAGCAAGGGTGAAACCAGAAAAGACCCTATGGACTTGATGCACAAGTGAACAGCATGGGAGACTACAGTGTGGCATAGGAAACTTGTGTTATATTTTTTACTTGCAGTTTTGAAAATAAAAAAATGGAGCACATTTCTGTGTTTTAGCAGCTCCAGCCACAGTGTCACACATATTGTGCACCTTCAGGTACTCACAAGGAGGACAAAGGATTGTCAGCCAAGTACTTCAAGACTTTGCCATTAGGGGCAGGAGTGGGAAAGAATTGGGGAACAGAAGCTTGAGGGAGAGGAAGCCCCAATAGTCCTTGAAGAAAATTCCCCCTAGATTATCTATAGGGACCTATCTAAATCTCAGTGGAAGTTTGTGATGCAGTGACACTCTTAATCTTATTCTTTTTGTCACAATCTCCCCTCTTTCCCCTGCTGCTGAAGGGTAGAGAGGCAATGCCATGGCATTTGCCTCTTGGCCACTCAGGCGGGGGAAGGGGTGCACAGCAAAAAGAGAAAGATAAATGGCATCACTGAGATGTAAACTTCCACCACGATTTTGGTAGGTACCTAATTATATATTAAGTTTAAACAACACAACAAACTGAGCAAAAATTGTCAAAAGATAATATTTCATTAGTCCGGTAGTCATTATAGTTACATGTACATTACATGAAATAAAATAGACATTACCAGGAATGGCCGGTAGAGCAAAACTGCAGAAGGAAGTGGAATTTTGAACAGTGGAACATGAAGACCATTAAAAAGGAGTTGTTATGACTTGTGGAGTGGAGGGAGATTAGCAGAAATCAGGGTGATGATAAGCCATGAAGTCAACTGACTCTCTCATTTTGGCCTGGATGCAGAAATGCTGCTGCCACTGCAGGTAGTTGGTTTTAAAGTTTGGGTGGAACAAGAGTCAGAGTTGGGGAGGGTGCAACTACATCACTGTATACACCCACCCTCTTGAGTGGATCTGCCTCTGTTTGTTTACATTTTCCATAAGGCTGAATATAACCTCAGTGCAGAGCAGAAAGGGATGTGCTCATACACTGATTTCCTGTTTGTTGGGTAGTGGTGTGGTAGGGCACATGGGCTCTGCAGAACCTGCATTCCTTCTCTGATAGTGCTTGCCAGGAGGGTGTGGGAAATGTAATGCTAGGATCAAAAGAAATCTATATTATGTTCACTTATTAACCTGAGTGCAGAGAATGGAATGGGCAGGACATAGTGTGAAAACTAATGAGAAAAGACACGCAAAGCAGATTTTGGAAGCTAAGGTGGAGGATATCAGCCCTCAGGGTAGATGAAGGCAACCTGCAGATGGGAAGATAAAATAAACAAGTGATCTGGAAGGGCAGGTAAAAATGTGACAAGGAAGAAAGAGATTGCAAAAGACAGGAAGACATGGAAAGTTGTAGTTAAGGTGGTTAAAGGCTGGTACTCCAGGCCTATGAAATGAGAGAGGGAGGAAGAGAGAGAGTGGCTCTAAGCAGACTTTAAACTTAAGACGTGCTTAGTCTGTTATTTATGCCTTAAATATTAATCCAGCCATACATGCAGGCAATTAATAGTACCACAAAAAAGGAAACTTGCCACAAATATCACACAAAAAGTGTGCAATATCTTTGTGACTGGTTTTCAATGCACTTTAAATAGAATACGTGGAACATGCTGGGAACATGCTAAGACCACATGGCCTGGTTATGGTCTCCGTAATTATCTCCAACCAGCCCCAGTGCAGTCCCTACTGGCCAACAACCAGCTGCCTGTGGGACTGCCTGGATTGCCCAGGGGCTTGAACCAGCCTGGTATGGTGTCTGTCAGCTGATGATCAGCTGGATCAGGACCTCATCCAGGCTCAAACTGATCCTAGTGTAGTCCCTGGCATACTCCAAGAGCTGATTGTCAGTTGGATCTGGAGGCCACACTGGCCAGTTGGAGCCCTAGTGAGGTCTTCATCTGGCTGACAATCAGCTGATTGCCTGGCTCCAGGGAGTACACTGAGGTTGGCTGGAGCCCCATTGTGGTCCCAGAGTCAGTTGACAATCAGCTGGTTGTCAGGCACCTGGTTTTCAACTTGCCAGGGCAGGGGGAGCCTGGGATCATGATTGTGATCCTGGGATCCCACCTCACTGGCAAGTAGGGCACAATTTGGATCTGATCCTCAATCCCAAAATTGCACATCCTGCCATGCACATATGTCATGGAAGGAAGTGTGATTGTTGTGATGGGGCTCAGATCCCATCATATCTATAAATGAATGCCTATTAATGGCCCTTGTTTGGTTATTTGTGGAACATACATAACAACAAACAGAGAATAGCAGAAAGCAGCTACTGAGGGACAGAGAAGGAAGATTGTTTGACAGAATAACAGTTATTTTCAGATGAACAATGGCAATTTTAGGAGTGTGAATTCTACCGTTATTCGTGGCAGAGAAACAGATGAACCTACACATAAGAATGCAGATGGCAGCAATGACCATTTGCAAAACATTTAGTTTTATTTCATACGTGTACATACATACATCTTCTGTATGAGCAATATGCTTGAGTTATATTATTTTAAAGCTCTTGAAATGTAAATGCCAAGAAAAGACATTTTGTTTATTTTATAGAGTTTTTTAAAAAAACAAAAGATGTATTTAGTGATTGAACTAATGGTCAATTCCATTCTGCTTTGGTATTTTAAGCTATCAGGTTGTAGATAACACAGTTGACACGACCTAAATTGTACCCCAGCGGATACATCTACATGTACTATTAATGCAGCTCAATACACTCCAGCACAGTTTGTGGCAAAGTTTATTGCTACTGGGTGTCATGTTTTCATGTGCACCTGGGACTGCAGAATGTTGAGTTGGGTCAGAGCAACTCTGGCTGGCAGGGGGTCCCAGGGAGGTCAGCCTGCCAGCCTGGGACAGCTCCAGCCTGTCTCAAAATGCTGTGGAGTGCCTGGCTGGGGCATGAGGGTACTCTAGTGTGGGGTTAGCCAGCAAGCAGCCCCTGCACTGGAGCACCCTCATGTCCTAGCCAGCCCCATCAGCATCTACATGTGGCTGCTGCGCACTAAAGAACAAATACTAACATACAGCAGAATTAATTAGTTTCCTGTGTGGCCTAATAGCACCACACATATAGACACTGAGACTACTGTGGAATTAGTTAGGCAGCTTTGCAGTAAATGTCTCATGTAGATGTGACCAGTGACAGTAATTTTTTAGGAGCTGGGGAATGATTTCTTCATTGAGCAGCATTACATGGACCCACGTCACAAACAAGACAAGATAGTCTGAAATGTCATCATGATGTCTGTATCGTGACTTACCTATGTTCTTTACAATGAAGCTTCACTGTTTTATCAGAGAATCTTTACAATCTAAACATTATATAATTAAATATTAGGAAATTATGCTACTTGTGACATTTGCAGGCTACTTTTGTCTCTGCCTTTATTTTTACTCCTAGAAGGGGATAATTCTTCCTTTTCTCTTTCCTTGTTCCTTTCTGGATGTAGTGTGTCCTTGTAGGTATTTCTTTTTTTTCTTACCCTTAATTTTCTTTCTCATCTTGAAAGATGTGAGGGTTTTTTTTCTCTCACCCTCAAAGGAACAAGGAGGGAATAGAATCTAATGTTTTTAGATGTATATCATTAGGGATCTACCAAAGTTATGGCAGAAGTGGGCAGTGCTGCAGCTCCTTTAATCTTGCAGGTTCCCCCATGCACTCCCTTCTCCTGCTGCTGATTGGTGAAGGGGCAAGGAAGGGTAAAGTGTAGTTTTAAATATGGCACCATTTTTGCCTTCCTGCCAGTCAGCTCCAAGCAGCAGGGCTGCCAGGACTCCTTGGTGAATCAGCAGTGGGAGGCGAAAATGGTGCCATATTTAAAACCACAGTTTTTGCCTACCACTGATCAAAAGTGAGCTGCAAGCAGGCCCTTTTACCAATCAGCAGTGCCTGGGGGTTGGGGGCCTTGCAAGATTAAAGAAGCTGCAGTGCAACCAACTTCTGCTTTGAATTTGGTAGGGCTTTATTAATGTATTGTGGTATTTCTCACATGCCTGTGCCCCTTACTTATTTCAGATTCTACAAAAGGACTGCTTTTTGGTCAGAACTTGTTTTTTTCTGACTTTCAGTAGGAACAGACAAAGCTGATCAGCAGGGATCCTGGTTTTCTCTCTTTAAATACAAATTACAAACTCTCTGATTAAAATCCCCAAATCCGTGTTTTTCTGCAATTAAAATGAAACACCACTGTATACATAGGTATCAGTTGAACACAATTTTTATTGATATATTTACAGTTTTGAAGCATTTTGGAAGTCTAATAGTACCTCAATCAAAAATAAATTCTAAATACCTATAAATGTTGGCATTTGATTTTGAGTTCCTTATTATGGAAAATCAGGGCTCCCCCTGATCCCTTTGCTCACTATGACTCGTATCCAGCTGTGGCTGTCCCCTCTGCTGTTTTGTGGTGCTGAGCAGCCCTGATATGCTGGTTCTCTGTCCATGCCGACTCACATCCCTGACCTCTGCAGGACCTTACCAGCCTGCAAGGGGAAATGTACCATTTCCCATGTTTTTCTCCTTTCAAGGAGAAAATCTGTGTTTTTCTTCTTAAAATGAGAAACTTTGCATTTTACCACATTTTTCCATGGCAAATGGAAAACCTGGATCCCTGCTGATCAGATATTTGCTTATTTGAATTAATGACTTCAAGTTGCATGTAGATCCTTAAAAGATCCTTAAAAGAATACTTGCAGATCAGGAACCACATTATGTGCCTAGCATATACCCAGTATAGCCAGCTGTCTGTATTAATAATAAAAGATTACCTTCATCTTTCTCGTATCTTAATTTCACATTAGTATAATTCCACTGATTGCAATAGAGTTGCTTTAAGTTTGTACATATGGAACTAACAGGAGACTCGAGCCCAATCAAAGAAAATGGAATACGCTATTGTTTTAGGAAAATAAGCTTTGCACTCTGGGCAGGATTTTAAAGAACATTACAGCATACCTTATGTAGTTAAGATTGCTGAATAATCACCATTACATTTCCCCTTTTGAGATGCATCATTCCCAAATATTAACATCTTTGCTTTAAAATTTCCATCTTTTTTCTCTGCTTGGATGTCACTTTTTGTTTTTTAACGAGGTCCAGGATATTTTCAAGTAAAATAGGAACAACATTTTCACCAGTTAAAAATTCAAACTCTTATTTTTTATTTTTGATATCTCTGGAATAAATATAGCAGATATTTGAAACATGGCATGGGGATATTCCTCCTTCAGGGCTAGTGTCCCCTCTTAGCTTAAAAAATAGGCTTATTTTGAGAAGCATAGATTCATAGATTGTAGAGTCAGAAGGGACCATGGATCATTGTGTCCAACCCCCTGTCCCTGGCAGGAAAGAGAACCGAGGTCAGATGACCCCAGCCAGGTGACTATCTAGCCTCCTGTTGAAGACCTCCAAGCTAGGTTATAGCACCACCTCTCTTGGAAGCCCGTTCCAGAATAAATCCCCAAATGGCCCATATTCCAATTTACAAGGATCTCACTCTATTAGCATTTAATCTACTGGCTACTTGCTATTTTCCTCTTCATCCATGGACATTCAAATATCCAAATCACAAAAGCAAACACTAGAGATACACCAATTGATATCGTGGCAAGGAAATGGGGGAGTGATTAACCCCTAGATCCGAACAGGCTGGGGTCGAAAGGGTTATGGAACTTTGTTTCCTTCTTTCTCTACTTCTCCCGTTTAAGAAAGAATCCAAAAAGGAAATGTAACAAGTAAATGTTTTACTTATACTGCTGAGGTACACAGACTCGCGCTGTCGATGTACACAGTGTAGGCACCGTTTGTAAAGTTACACTGGGAAGCACATAAATGCTTCAATCATGCTTCCACACCGGCAGTTCCCCTTACAACAACTTCAAAAACTAAAACCTCAGGGAACTCGAGAGCTCTTTGCACACCCAAGTGATGCAATCAGCCATGATGGGGACATCCAGGGGGAAAGGGAGCTGTGGACGCAGGACCTCCGGTGAGGGTGATCAAGCCTCTCCGATGTTGTATGGGTCCTGCCTTCCTTTTCACAGGCTTTGCTTTTTATACTGCCTGAATAGCCAATAGGACCGGGACTTTTTTGTGCGCTGAGTGGATTGCACGAGCTGGGGATTTTGCTGCATGCACCAATCGTGTGGCTATTAAGCTGCACCTGCTGCTTCCCCACACTGTGCTGGCATTTGGTCACCTTTTCTTTATCACAGATATTAGAGTAATTACCCACATTGGAAGCACCAGTCCTAACACTGTGAATGCAAACGTATGGAGGTTTCCAAACTCTTGTATGGTGTGTGGTGGAAAATGTATGGTGGAAAATTTTTATTTTTGGTTTGCATGTGCCCACATTATAAGCCATGCTGGGATATATACATAACTCAGAACACACACTTTCTATGTATTTACATTGTGCTCATTACCCTAGATGTCATGCCTAATCATTTGAGACAGCCATCAGAGATGGATTAGGTACCTCCATCACATTTGCAATTTTGTTGTGTTGTATAGGAATAACTAATTAGAATTGTATAGGAATAACTAATTAGAGATTAGTGCTTGTTTAATAGGCCTGAGCAGATCTTTGATTCAGCACATTTCAGTCAGCCAGCCACTCAGTCCAAAAGCTTCACTGACCTTTGGGATACCTCTGATATAGCAATAACTTTCCTCCATTCTTCCCAGTCTTTTGCAATCCTTGTACAATCAGTCAGTTTTAATCCCATCCAGTCTTTGATGTTTGGTGGTCCCAGTTTTCTTTCATCCTGGTGAGCATCAGTGAAAGACATGGTTGTTGTTAACCTGGGCCTTAACCGATCTGGTGTGAGATTAGTTGACTGCTTTTGTGTCATCGGCAATTCTTTGGGCAAAAATAACCTGGTGGTGCCAATGTCTTCTCCAGGTATGGATGGCTGTCGGCTCTTTTGTGAGCTTACCTGCCCTTTGACAGGTTTTGTTTTTAGTCCTGCTGGGTCTCTGTAAACCCTCCTCACCTGGCAGACTGGGTGGGGGTACCAATTTAGCCTGAGCACATTTATCCTACACATAATCTTCACCAATGTGTTTGCTACACATATGTGCTACATTTAAAATATACTTCAGATAAGATGTTGGAAACTGCAGGAATCCCCATTGTAGCAAATAGTCATTTTCTAATGTGTTACCTGTCCATATAAAGACAAATGCTCCTAAAGCTTCCAAGGAAGGTGGTGCTCTTCCTTACCTTGGAGGTCTTTAAGAGGAGGCTAGACATGCAGCTAGCTGGGGTCATCTGATTTGGTCTGGATTTGATGATCTTCTAAGGTCTCTTTCGACCCAGACATCTATGAATCAATGAATAAAGAGTGTATCTATCTTGTGACCTCCTATGGCTGTTAAAATCAATTGTGTCTTTCTATAGTTTCACTGGCAGCTGTCAGATCCTAGGTACCTAATAATAATGGCTGTTTTTTGGCTCCTATATCTTAATCATATTGCTCCTCTTCCCCCTGAAATATATTTATGTGACATATGTGTTTTGCAATCCATACTGACTGAAGGTCTGATACAGTGTTGCTGCTATCCAAATTTGTCTGAGATGGATCTACAGTAGTTGAATAAATATGGCTGATACTAATGCTCTTTGCTAAATTTTTATGTTCAATTTTCCCTTTTCTTCTGGAATAACTCCAGGCATTAGGAGCAGTTGTTGGAGCCCCACAACAAAGCCAACATGGAATATGTTGACAGTTTCGGTCCAGCTGCTGAGTGTGTGGGTAACAATCTAAGAAAACGCACCCTTAAATTGTCCTTTCTGTTATTAGCAAAGAGATCAGAGACTGATTGAGCACTGAGAATGAAATGATTTAATATTTCTGAAGGTATTTTCTCGAGGTCAGGGCTAATGAACACTAGCTACATATTATGATGAACCTTGCACAGCTGCTGCTTGTGAAATACCTGTTCTGAGAATAAAAGCTCCTGTTTCCCAAGATGTCGGTTCAACTACTTTTTAAAGGCACCCAATTAAAAAGAAATGGTCCAAAATGGTCCATCAGTATCTGAATGAAGCTCAAAACCACCAACAAAAATCAGGAGAAAATTAGTCAGATTTAGTTATATTCTACCTGTTGTTTAAACAAACCAATGCTCTCAATTCAAGCAGGCTAGTTAGTATAACAATAAAGTATGCTGGCTATTTGGGGACACTATTTCATTGTTGTAATGGAAGCATATTGAATAATTTAGCTTAGTGCTTGATATTTAAGACTTGTGTTTCATATAAAATTGCCTGAAAAATAAGCACAGGAAAAAAACCAGCCAATCAAATCTGGCTATTAGAAATATTCCACACTACTAATGGTTAACTGATGGTAATTCTTTTCAGGATTTCCCATCAGAAAATTTTGAGAAAGGTTGAGGTGCAGCCAACATACCAGACTGAGAAATAAACTAACTATATACAATATTTAAGTTGCCTGTAAGAAGGGCTGTAATGCACATGCATGTTTGAGGAAATGCATAATTTATACCAATGCAATTTAATTTCAAGTTCTCAGCTAGATCAAGGTTTGTTTCTGAAGATTTATCAATAAATGTTTTGTGAAGTTATGTCATACAAGAACCCTGATCAGGAACAGTATCCCATTAATTTCAGCAGAGGCAGATTTTTTCTGTTTCTGTATAAATGGGAATTAAATGCATGGAGAAGAACTCTACTTATATGAGCCAGATGTGTCATTTTGTTTTTCTATAAGCAGTAGTATTTAATGGCTTTTCAAATATCTGGAATTAGAAGTCAGCTGATAGTTTTGTTCATGGTATTTTGTAGAAAAAAATAAATTTCTTCTCTATAGACTTTATATTTGTTGGCAGTCTTAGGAAATCTGAGTTGGATCACCATACATATTAGTTCTAGGAGCAAGTTTTTCAGTAGTTTTGTGAACTCAACTATATTCTCATAAATCAGAACTCCATTTGATGTAAACATCAGCTTTGACTCTCTTAACCCTGCACAGCTTATTTTCAAAGGAAAGACATTTTTAGCAATTAAAAAATCAATACTGGGGCTTCACAGACATTTTGGTTTTGTTGGAGCTATACACAGTTGTCAAATAGCTCGTTTTTTAAATTCGTCTTAAAACATGTACTGTTTTTAGTAAAACTGCTTAGCAAAAAGTATGACAACATTGTGTATTATAAAGCTAGCATATAGATTTTGCTGTACATGCTGTACATATTTAATGACCCCATGGGTCCCCCAAAACAAGCCTTTAACATTCCAGATCCATATTATGCATCTGCTACTGGCATCTAGCCACCCACCCACACAGATCTTGTCGAATTAACTGAATTTTATTCTAGTGCACTGCAGTACAGAGGGTAATAAAACAGAAAGATGGTCACCTGGCTAGTAGGGTACTCAAATAAAATACATTTTAAAATAAGTTTAAGTTTCTTTTGTTTTTTTTTCCTTTTGTGGGTGGTGTGTGTGCACTTCTATCGCTTTTTTTTTTTTTAAAGTAATTCCCTTGCATATTCCCTTTCTTTTTCTTTCCAGATGGGGTTCATACAAATTAACGAGGACTTCATATTTATTGAGCCACTCAACCGCACTTTGGCTGTGACAGGTTATGCACACAGGGTATACAGAAGGAAAAGGTCTATAGAGGAGAAAGTTGCTGAAAATCCAGTTTCTCAAACTCATTACTGTGGTGTTGTTACAGGTAATATGATGGTCTCATTAAACAGATTTAATGTATTGGGCATATTTAACTACCCCCAGCTAATACTTTTTCTTAATGACCTATCTGATTACATTTCTAGCAATAATGGGATTTTAAGTGGCATGATGGACTTCTGGCTGTAAGTGGAACTGTGCATTCATTTATGTATGAATGTTGCACATCAAGTAAATCATTAGATTTTAAACAAGGCTATGGGCCATCTTTCACTTTGATCCAACATTTATAGTCTGTTTCTTGTCTCCCTGTGTCATCTGGTTGGTCTCTGATGTACTTAATGAACACAGTGTTTATGACTTTGTCTTCCACTTCTCAAATGACGGCTCTAACCAGCATGTTCATGAGGGAAAATGAATATAGCCAAGTGGTTATGGTATTGAGCTGGGAGGATGAGCTCTTCCTCTAAGGCTTCTTGATACAGTCTACATGAAGCAGTCATGGGCTAAAATGTATAAATAGGTGGAGGAGCCAGGACTAGACTTTTGAAACTCTCTTAGATAAATGCTTTGACCAGTCATCTAGAGAGGAACCTGTTCCTTTTTGCTTTCTCTTTTTGTCCTAAAGAATATCAAGTTACTTTTTTAAAGATTGACACAGTTTAACAGGAGGTAGGGAGAGTACCTTCATCTCAAAACAGTTCATAGACAGTGGGTTGGAGCACTTTATAGCAAAGTGAGAGATTTGGGTTTGATTCCTTCAGACAAGGAGTCTGATTCTGTTCCATCTTGCATGACTGCTCTAGCTTAACCAGTAGGCTGTTGCATAAGCCAGAGTGTTGATACTGGCATGAATGACTCCTCAACTTTTGAAAGAATGGTTGTAGGCATCTTCCTTTCATGGACGGTTCTAGACTGTGGATCCTAAGTGTACTAAGGCACCATTTTGTGTAGGGTGCCAGATTTCAGTATGATCTTCTTTTCAGTGTTTTCATAGGCTAGCTTTAAGTAGCTACACCTGAGTTGAGTGTGTGGACCTTAAATGGTTCCTGCTAAGTATACTGGCTGTTTTGGTTTCCTTTCTGAAGTTACTGTGTGCACTATGTAGGGGTCTGAGGTACCAACTCAAGGTTTGGGTTCTACTGCAGGGTCAGGGATGTAAAAGGTGCAGAAATACCTTACTTCTAGACACTTAAGTCCATTTAGAAATTGGGCTTATATTCATTAGGTATCTTAATAGTTTATGTGCCTAATAATAGTTTAATAGTTTATGTGCCTCACTCAAATAAGTCAAGAAAATGAGTTCCATACAAAGTTCATTTGACAGAGAGCATTTAGATTTTTACTGTGCAGTGGACTAATTAACTGTGGGCAGTAAACATTGCATATCTACATGTGCACCCTATTAGGCTGGAATAGTTTAATTAATTGTGCAGCAGGTAGTACTTGCAAACACAAGTACTATCCTGCTGTGGAGTTTTTTACTCTGTAGCAACAAATATGTAGACAATGCTCTAGCTGGCTAGGGCAGAAGGGTGCTTCAGTGTAGGGACTGCCTGCTGGCTAGCCCCATGTTGGAGTACCCTTATGCCCCAGCAGGCCACTCTGCAGCACGTTGAGCTGGGGGGAGCGCATTGGCAGGGTCCCCTGCCAGCCAGGGCTGCCCTGACCCAGCTCAGCATGCTGTGGTCTTGGGCTCACATGCAGACGGAGCACTGAACTCCAGAGTTTACTCATGAGCACTAATAGCACATGTAGATGCACCCATAGGCTAGAAAATAAAGAGAAAATCTATTTATTAGAATGTAAACGCCACAGAAGCACAGCTTAAGAGACCAACAAATTAGTTATATAGTTCCTCTTATGAGAGAATGTAGACTTTTGACCTCACGGGAAAAGAAGTGGGATGGAGTAAGAGCTTGAGAACACAAATTTGCAATGCCACTTGAAATGGTGCTGGTGAGAAACTGGCACATGTCTGGGCATAAGGAGTGCTGAATAATCTGAGGGTTGCAGTGCTTGGTTACAGTCGCTAACAGGGAGTGATTCTGAACAACTTATTGTTTTTTTTACATTTTCTGTAGCTATAGAAAAGGATTCAAAGGCTGTGTTGTAGAGTACCCATTGGTAGGTTTCACTGTGTTCTTTATTCCATTGCCAGCTAAAGGGAGTTGATTGCATTGGACTTGTATAGATATAATGTAAATCTTCATGAGCCATTTATTTGCATGACCTAATTTCTATATCAACAGCTCATGTACAATATAAATAAATACTTTTGCATAGAGGTACTTTATCTTATCCCTGTATCTTTTTTACATATTTACCTGCTTATAACTATATAAAGAGCTGTACACATCTTTTTAGACATTACCAGATTATTTGGCAATAATCATTGAAATCCAGTCTTTTTAATGCCAGTTAAGGCAAGACATTATAACCCTAGTTATCTGAAGATCTTGTAGAAATGGAAATCTTCAGATAAATGAGATTTTAAAGGATGGGGAAGCCTGCCAGTAAACTTTGAAAAGGCCAGCTGGCTTGGAACTGGCTTGTCAGAAGGCTGTAATGAGACTGATGTCCAAAGCCCCTTGAAAAGCTGTCCTTTTGCAGAGCAGAGAAAAATTCTTATGGTGTACAATCCTTAAAGACAACATACTTTTTCAAACCAGGATTGTCCTAAAATGCTTAAGTGCCTTTCTCTATGATGACAATATTGAGAAGCATTACTAGAAATACAGCTTATTATTTTCTGTTGACACCACTAATTGTTCATTTTGAAGCATAAATTGTACAGCTGCTTAAAAGATGAATAGAATGATCAGCAGATTTTCTTATTTTTTTTAAAGCAGAAATACTAACGTCCCGTTATTTTTTCTAGCTAATAGCTGCCATTTCTAACTAAGAATAAAACAGTGGATAAATTGTGTTGCTGTAAACTTTGCTGGAATCCAACAGCCCTTCTAGGATGTGGGGAAATGGACTAGATGACTCACTAGAAGTCTTTTCTAACCCAAATTTATCTATTATTTAAACTTACAGTCATAGCCTTCTTTTTTCAGCATTAAATGCTTGTATGGTAAGTCATAGTTGTACAGCTTGTAGGGTGTGTTTCTTGGCCAGCATTCTGACACTGAAGTTTCATTAAAAACTGATTCTCTAAAGAATGACAAAATAAAGGAGCATGTGTTTCTACAGTTAACAATCATGTATATAAAGTTAGGGACTATTCATGTGTATAAATTTAACTTTATATGTTAAGTGTTTGAAAGAGAATGCCCAGAGACATTTGAATTACATCCCCCAGAATTTTTATTTTATATTTTTAAAATCAGTTTGGTTTTGAAGCAAATATAGCTTGTATGCTTTATGCATTTGTCACATATTGACATGCCTTGGCAAAAGCAACAACATGGCTTTGATTCTGTGTGGCTGGGCACTTTGCATGCCCGCCACTTATGGAGATCGCGGCAGGGCACCGAGCGTGCCTGCTGCTGGAGGAGATCGTGGCAGGGCACTGAGTGGAGAGTGCCGTGAGTGGAGAGCGTGGCAGGGCGTTGAGCCTGCCTGCCGCGCGGTGAAGATCGCAGCGGGGCACGGAGCGTGCCTGCCGCTGATAAAGATTGCGGCAGGGCACTGGGGGTGCCTGCCCCTTTAAGGGCCTGGAGCTGGCAGCCTCCAGGTGCCTGATGAGGGCAGCCATTTTCAGGCAAGGGCTGCCAATATAAACACAGGCAGTTTGGCTTCTGGAGGCCAGGCAGCAACATCGCCTGGCTGGAGAGCTGCCAAGAAGAACACCCGGAGGTAAGGGGGAGGTGGCAAGGAGGCTCCTTTGGTCCTGGGCATGACCTGAAACTGCACTCTACCGAGAGTGGGTGGCCTGGTGGGGCTCTCAGTGGCGCGGGAGCCTCCAGTAAATGCCAGGCCAGTTATCACCCTGGTGAAAGGTGAGTCGGGGCGCCATAACCCCTTTGCCACCAGTGCTGGGTGGGTTACCCTGTTTGGATTGGAAGGGCCCCAAGGGTGGACCCAGAGAGAGCAAGAGTGAGGGGCTAGAGACCCAGCCTGAACAGGAGAGTACCCTTGACTGGACCAAGCTGGGGCCAGGGCCAAGAGGGCCAAAAGGGCCAGGGGCCCACCGCAGGGGACGTCCAAGAGCTGGGGGCCTGGGGTCCTGACTGGCCTGAAGGTGGACCAGGGCTAGGTGCTGGAGGTCCCAGGGGGACCACATCCGAGAGGGGAAGATAGCTTCGGGGGGCTAGGTAGCCTGGATGACGGTGGAGAGGCCACCTGATTGGAGGGATCAGAGAAGGGTCCTGTATGAATGATTTTGAGGCCCAGAATGGGGCCAGTGACTAGGGAAACACCAAGATGCCATCTGCGAGGCTTGGGCTGCGGTATTGAGGATGGGTAGGAGCCGCAGAGAGCGCCCTCTGGCATCGGGGCATGAGTGGGCAGTCTCCCGCTTATTAACATCAATTAGTGAATCTATTAAGATCAAGTCGTGGTGGGCGAAAAAGCGGACGGTTGCCCACCTAGACAGGCGGGCGGGCCGTAGAGTGTGGCCCCGGGGAGGCCCGCCTGTTACATTCTGGAAAATAAAAGTGCAAAGTTGTATGTAAGTTCATATATCTTGTTTTATTTTAGACAATCAGGTAGTAGTAGAGATAATATTTAGTAGAGATAATGAAGTTGTAGTAGAGATGATGTTTTTATTAGACCAATAAGATTTTTGCAAAATAATTTTTAATTACAAACTTTTGGGCACAAATATATTTTTTGGGAGAAAAGACTGTAAACATTCTCCTGGGTAGAAATGAAAGTTCATATTTCATAGGATTTCACAAAGGAGTTAATAGATGGAAAACTCCCTTTATTTTTATTTTAGTAGGTTATCTTTCTACAAATGAGAGAGAGAAAAGGTATTTTTTATAAATTGCTGTATTTTAAGAATGAGGTGCACACCTGATTTTTTTTTTTTTTTAAACATGCAGTACTTTGCTAACATAATATCATTTCCCCCTGCTGAGCTATCTTTCTCCTGTCTGAGTTATATCCTTTTAAATCTGAGATTGTTTTAGCACTTCCTTGAAAAATTGTTCTTCAGATTTGGAAAGCACACTCATATTAAAATGGAGTAAAGGAATTTTCTTCTTTGTGATGAAGGCGATTAATTGAAAAACATGTTCTTTCAGTCTCCCAATGCCTGAATGTTTCTAGAACATGTGTTTATAATTGTCATCTTCAGCAGAAATTTTGTTGAAAATATAGCACCCAATGCTACATGTTTACACAGGGCCTTTTGTTTGCCTTATTCTACTGGTGTATATAGCTTTCATTTTGAAATGTTTTCATACTTTTTCTATAAAAAAAAAAAGTGTTACTTTTGATTCAGTCCCCCTTCAAAAGCAAAGTCTGATCTAGATCTTTATTAATAAATTACTTTTTTTATGTACAGCATGATCTTATGTGTTCATTTGGAATTTGAATATGCATCAATCCAAGTCTTCTTGTATGCTAGGGTTTGTTGACTTCAGGGTAGTCTGTGTTTTCTGATGGTAGGAGAGTTTCTTCCCTAATTTAGTGAGTCTGTTTTTGTGCTAACATACAGCAGTATTTGGTCTTCCTTTATTAGCAAGATCAAGGACAAAATGCAGTTTTTTGTGTAGATTAGGAATAGAGAGGAAGTTTCAAAGTATCTGCCTGGTTCTGGTGCTTCTGCTGAATGGGATTCCTATTTGAATAGTTGTTTGGAATAGTGATATAGTCCATGGCCTTGATCTGAGCACAGCTGCATAAGTATAATCCCTTGAAAGTACTTATTAGGGTATATAATGATTACATTATATCTTAAATACATTCCTTCACATAGTGTAGCTATTAGGGGTATGCGAAACGGGGGCCCTGTTTGATTTAGATTTGGCCCGAATCAGGGACAGCGATTCAGTTCATTGATGCAGATCACTGTCCCTGATTTGATTTGGCTGAATCTGAATCCGACAATTTGATGCTGATTTGGTGAATCAGTGATGCGGACCCAGGCACAGCTTTAAAAGTTTTTTTCTACAAACCTTGAGGTCTCAGTGCAGCTCATGATCACTGCGGTGCTGGGGTGAACGCAGCATCCTACAGCAGTGCAGAGGGCTGTCCAGTGTACTCGGCAGTGAAACCATGCCCCCCAGCCTGGAAATCGGCTGCAGGGGGATGCTGGGTGCCCCCTGCCCAGTCCCAGGGGGCACCAGTTGCCCATCTAGGGGTCTGTGAGCCCCCCCGCACGCTACCCAGTGGACTTGTAAGTGCTTTTGGTCCACTTCCAGGTCTGCTACTGGAGCCCCCCCATGCTTCTATGGGATGCTCCATCTGGCCCAGCACTGCAGCAATCACAAGCCCAGGCTACCTAGAAGCATGTAGAAAAAACATTTAAAGCTGTGTCTATGTCTGAATGCCAAATCTGTCCAAATGCCGAATCTGTCCATATCACTGAATCTGTCTGAATCTCTCTGAATTGATTTGGAGGATTCTGAGTTGATTTGGAGAGATTAAAGGGCCCTCTGATTCTGGCTGAATCGGGCCAAATCTCTGCCAAATTGACTCCGGGACCAAAGCGTTGCACAGCTATAGTACCTATCTTACTGCTCACAGATAAATTGTTAGTGGCATTTGTAGTACAAATTGTTTTTCCAGCAAATTCAGTAGTATCAATGACATGCTGTTATATAATGCTTCTGCATTAAAAGATGAATTCATGCAGCATTTTTTTTGTTACAGAGAAGAGAAAATCCAAGAATCAAAAAGTATCAGAAAGTGGAAGAAGAAAAAGATATTCCTATAAATTACCTCAAGAGTACAATATAGAAACTGTAGTGGTTGCAGATCCAGCAATGGTTTTATATCATGGAACAGATGCTGCCAGACGATTTATTCTAACCATCTTAAACATGGTAGGAAATTCTTAGAACTTACCTTAGCCTTTGCACAATAGATTGATTTGCTTGTTAGATTTAATGATGTACTTGTAAATGGAGTCAATGAAATGTAATGGAACCTCAGAATGCTCTCAGCATAAAATTACTGATATACTTGTAATTGATACTATGTACCTTTGACAGTGAAGGCAAGAAATGGGACTTGATCAGCCTGATTGCTTAGAAACCAAACCTGTTAAGAATGAATGCTCATGCGCAAAGTGACATGTGGTCCTTCTCAAATAGAGGAATCCTATGATGCTCTTGGTTTCTGGTGACAGAGTACTATTATAACCTGAGAAGTGATGAAATATTACTGCCTCTTCCCAGCTACAGCTCAATTTAACCATGATCTTTTGTTCAACTCAGTGAGACTTCTCATGCGTAACACAATGTATGTGCGTAAGGGGTTATAATGTATAGAATAGGGGTTATAGTCATTGTCAAGTGTAAAATGAACTCTTTTTTAGATACAAGAACTAAAACACTATATTAACCCCTTGTTTGCCCCATCTCTGTCCAAAAAAGAGAGAGGTAATAATATTAGCTTTTATGTTGTACTGCTGTGTAGCAAAATTCTGGTACTCAAATCAAAGTACTACAGAATTATTAGGTGTCCTTATATTCTGAGATTTGACTTTTTAAAGCTATATTCTATATAATGAAATCATTTTTTTTGTTTTTGTTTTTCATTTTAGGTTTTTAATCTTTTTCAACATAAAAGCCTTGGAGTGCAAGTGAATCTTCGGGTGACTAAGCTTGTTTTGCTTCACGAGACTCCAGTAAGTAGTAACTTCATTTCTCTTAGTCAATGTAGAAGGACATTTGAAAATGGATAAAAGAGTAGGGTTATGTTATTTGCTTCCACACTAAAGCATGGCATGCAGTAACCAATCTCTTAGTACACCCTGGCAAACTGTGTCAATTATTTTATTTGTGTATTTATTAGGGCTGCGTGAAGCTTCAGTTGCTGATTTGAGATTTGAGAGGAGATTTGGCCTGATTTGGCAGCTGAATCTTTGAATCTGAATCAAATCAGGAGACCCATTAATCTCTCTGAATGAATCAGAAGCATCTGAAGTGATTTGGAGAGATTTGACAACTCAGTCATAGACACAGTTTTATATGTTTTCTCTGTGTACCTTGAGGTACTTGGCATGGCTTGTGAATACTGAGATGGTGGGGCGGATGGAGCATCCTACAGGAGCATGGCAGGGTCTCTCGCATGTTCCGCAGTGGACCTGGAAGTGGACCAGAAGTACTTTCGGTCCACTTTGGGGTCCGCTGTGAAGCATGCAGGGAACCCCCCCGGCGCCCGGCTCAGGAACTGGTGCCTCAGCAACTGGTGCGATCTAGCACAGGAGATGGCGAAGCAACACAGCTGGGCTGCCTTCCTGCCCCGGCGTGATCTAGCATGGGGTTGGTGCTGTAGCCCAGCTGCGCTGCCTCCCTGTCTCCTGCCGGATCTTACACCGGGGATGGGAAGTCAGCCCAGCTGGACTGACTTCCCATCCCCAGTGCTATGGTCGAAATGTTTTGACTTTCAAAATATTTTGACTAGCCTTGTTTTGTTTTGAGGCTATTTCGACAGCCTTTGTTTCATTTTAATTTTGCTGTTTTGGCCTCGAAATGAGTCAAAACAGTGTCAAAATGAAATGGCTGTTGAAATTTCGCACAGCCCTAGTGCGTGTGTGTGTGTGTCGGTTGTACCATAAACAAAGCACTAATGGTAATAACAGGTGTACATTTGAATTTGTTTCAAAAGGGCAACATCTGTTTAATTTTCCAGTTGTTACATGTGGACAAGTTGGGAATGAAGCAGAGCCAAGGCTGGCTTTGTCTCTGGATAGAGCAGTTTTTGAGCACTTTTGCTATGCTTATGTCATTCCCTGCTTGTCCACACATAACAATTAGAACATATTAGTTTCTGCCCTTCTGAAGTGTTCCTCGTGTTGAAATAGCTCCATACATATATATGTCCATATCCTAAGTAGTATAGTGTTGCTATATTTTCAGACATCATTGTTAAGCTTATTTAAATCCTGTTCTCTTGTTGAAGAGAAATGAATCAGCTGGCGTAGTTGGTGATGTTCTTTGGAATGACCTATGCTTCTTACATTACATTTCAGAGCAATATTATGTGGACATATTGTTATTTTTGTAAAGTGGCTAAGACATCATTCCATATTACAGTTAAAATTCACAACAATTATCCATATGAGAGAGATTTCTAGTATATGCATTTAAAGGAATGAGGTTGTATTTTTCCTACCTGGGTCTTGACATAAATATTCTTCATTCTGTAAGAGCAGTGAACTCCCATTTATGTCAGTGGGAGATTGACATATGCAGGATGAAAGAACTTAGGTGATAGAGTCCTTTAAGGCTGAATTTCACCCTTAAGTCATATAAGGATAGTCTGCATTCCTGAAGCTAAAACAGTTCTGCCCTGAATATAGTATTATTGTAAAACAGAACATTTTTTATCAAATCAGTCAAAGTGTGTGCTTAAATCGGGAAAACCATTTCAGAAGAATTTTTGTTTTTTGTTATTATTGGTATATTAGAATGGAAAACAGAGAGAAAAATAATGTATAGGTAAATGTCAATTCAAAATGTATAATGAATAATGAAATCTGTTATAATTTCACATAAACCATTAGGATTACTAGACAAGGCATTTTAAGGAAATTTTGATCTTTGGGTGAAAATTGTTCTCAGCTTTATGATTATTTAAACTCTTAATATACCCTGACATATTAAGATCAGAGAACTATAAATGCATACAAACCATGACGTGTGATAATATGGCATGCATTTCAATTTTCAGGCAGATATGTATATTGGTCATCATGGGGAAAAAATGCTGGAAAGTTTCTGTAAATGGCAACATGAAGAGTTTGGCAAGAAGAACGATATACATTTAGAAATGTCAACAGGCTGGGGAGAAGACTTGTCATCAGTAGATGCAGCCATACTGATCACAAGGTAAGATATATATTAATTCTTGTTATTAAAAAACATAAAAAAGGTTGGTATACTGCCTTGATGGCCTTGATGGCACGACTGTTAAATTAAAGTAGTTTAAATGCTTTATGAAGTGACAAGAGCAAGTTGAAGTTAGTTGTAGCAATGAGTCTACACTCAGTCCTTACTCCTGCTTTTTTCTGATAATTTTTCTGATAATTTATAAAAAGTACTATCTTTTTATAAAAAATGTACTTTTTTATAAAAAGTACTATTTGAAAAAAAGTACTTTTTTATAAAAGTACTATTAGAGGCAATGAAACAATCTGGTAATTTAAAAAGCAGTGGGCATTAGATCCAGACGGTAAATAGTTGAGATCTCTAAAGGAGCTTATGTTTGTAGTGAGTGGGCACATTTGCATGTGTCCCTACGGCACCTTTGTTACTATGCCATCATTTAGTACTTCTTTCTGGCATTACTGTGCAGTATCGTTGCCCCACATTTTTCCCCGATTCTACTGCACAGTAGCAAGGAGCTACTGCACAGTAGTTCATTACTACAATGCAGTGGCATCACACACATTTAGTGTCTGGGGATGCCACTGTGTAGTAGTAATGACCTACTGTGCAGTAGCTTGTTGCTACTGCACCATAGCTTCTTGTGTAAGTGTGCCCTTTGACTATTTAAGTAAGATAATGGATAAAGGAGAAGCAATTAAAACGAAGGACAGAATCCCAATATCACATCACTTTACCCAGTTACCCAGCAGCACAATCCTTTAACTACCAGGTTGTAAATTAGGCATTATCCAATTCAATTTCTAGTCCTCCTTTTGAGGCTCACAAAGTGAGAGAGAGTTGTGCAGCCAAGAGGAGAGTTAACAAACAGAGATTATTTTGTTAAATGAGATGGAGGCTTTTCTGCTTGTGACTACTAAATTCTTTTAGTAGCTTCTTATGAGAGACCTCATCAAAGGCCTTTTGAAAATCTAAACAGTTTGGGCTGAAAGCGAAAGAGTCTTGGGCGCCTAGGGGCACCGAGAAGTGTGTAAACATGTACTAACTTTGGAGGAGATTCAGCCTGATTCAGCAGCCATATCTCTAAATCCAAATCGAATCAGGAGACCAATAAAAATGTCTGAATCAATTTGAAGTTCTCTGAATCAATCTGGAAAAGATTCAGAGAGCTTCGGAAATACAGGCAGTCCCCACTCACTGCTGCAGGGAGCTTGACCTGGACTCTATGCTGGTAAGTAGAGGGTGGGGGAGGCAGGGCTGGAGATGAGGGCAGGGGATCATCTGACAGGCCCCATCCCATGCCTGTTCCCCCAGTCCCCCTGAGAACCCCTGCCCACTCTTCCAGCCCCCCCCCCCATGGCTGCCCTGCCTGGTCCCAGTTCCTGGCTCTTGAAAAGAAAAAAAAAAAAAATGTCCCCCTTCACTGGGCCAGGCAGGGGGGCAATCCCCACTGCCCCTCACTGTCCCATGCTTCATGGGGGGGCTCTGCTATGAGCCCCTGCCTGCTCTCCCAGCCCCCCATGTTGGCCCCAGCTCCTGGTTCTTTAAAAAAGAAGAAAAAAAAGCCCCACACTCACCGGATGCTGCAGCAACTGTTGGGGCTTCTGGGGACTCATGGCAGAGTCACTGACAGAACAGGTCAGTGGTGGGCAGTGGAGATCACTCCCCCTGCCTAGCAGGAGCCGGTGAGTCTGGGGCTTTTTCCCACGCTTTTTTTTAAAGAGCAGGGAGCTGGGGCTGGGGGTACAGCCATTGATGGGGCGGGGAGAGTGGGCAGGGGATGGGGCCTGTCCGATTCAGAGATTCAGCGGTGGCTGAATCTCCAAATCAGATTTGTCTGATTCAATTCGAAACAGTGATTTGTATCACCAAATCGAATCACTGTCCCTCAAATAGCCGAATCTGAAGTGAATACTAGCCGCTTTGCACAGGGCTAGTGTATATGCACCCCTGAATAGCTAAAGGTGGAGTAAGATTTAGGCCCAACTACCTTCCCTCTGAAAACTGCTGCATTTCATGGATGGGTGAAAAGTCCGTTTTATTTTTAGACAGTGCAGTGCTTTAAGTTATTTAGATAACCAGGCTTAAGTCCTGATTTTCTGATTTATTATTAATAGTTTTCCTTTGGTCTTACAAATATTTACTTCTCTGTTTCAACATGCTTTACAAAGGTAAATATCATTATCCTTGTTGACAAAATTAAGGCACAGAGTGAAAAAGTAATTTTTTAAGGACATATAGTAGGTAAGTGCCAAAGCCAAGAATTAAAGCCCAAATTTCTTGGCTTTTATTCCAGTGGCATTATTCTCTAGAATACACTACCTCCCATATCAGGGCTGTTTCAGCGTTTAATAAATCATACCAGCGTAGTTTTCTGACTGTGGGAATGTTTTGCTAATCCAGACTCCCTCTGCACATTGTCAGGGTTTATGGTATTGCTAACCCCATGTGTGGCTACATTTGTGTGTTTTGCTAGTTCAAAGAGTCTCATTCTGTTTTACAAACACAGAACAGACTCCCTTGTCATAACTTACAAACAACCCTGGATATTAGACCTGCTTTACTGAGAAAAATAATATTGTTTAAACAGATGAACATCAACTACTATTACAATATTCTATATGTAGAAACATGTTTTAGCTTATTAACTCTTTCTTGTAGCAAAACATTAAAAAATGTCCCCCCTCCCATTTTCTAAAGCTTGAGAACAGAACAGAAGGGCCCTTAGAATGCTTTGCTCTTCCTAGGTCAGTCAACTCTGTGAGTTTGCCTACAGCAAAGGAATTAACAATAAAATACTGAGCCATCACATTACTAGTAAGCTAATTTTAATGTCATCATATGTATGAAAGAAATATACATATTTTGCTTCTCACACTTAATTTTTTTTTACTCTATCAAAATCTGGTTCCTTTGATATTTACAGTGATTTAGCTTCAGGTTATATTTGGTGGAATGTACAGAGCTGAAATAATGATAGGAGGAATTATATCTTTGATAAAAAGTGACAAAGTGGTAAGTGGTACATATAGTAGTTGGACTTTCTAAACTTTAATGAACCTTTACTGTCTTGGAGTGTATGGTAGGTATGCAATTATTGTTTGCATATTATAGATAATGAAAGTATGGTCCAATGACTTGCCGAAATTCACTGAGGTGAATTTCTACCAGAGATAGGATTAGCATTAATTGGGTATTCCTGTCTTCTCTAACATGGAAAGATGATATACCTGCTGTGCAATCCCTTAGAACTGTCCTCTGTTGAGCTCTTTGTTGCTGTCTGGTGTGGGAGAGGCAGAACAGTGATTTTGGTTTCTCTTTGCTGCTTTTAAGAATATCTTGCTCCGGGGGGCTACTAGCTAGGTCTGTGAGAAGTGGCTAGTATTCGCATTGCATTCGGCTGATTTAGGGGGCAGTGATTTGATTTGGTGATTTGAATCACTGTTCCAATTGATTCAGCTGAATCTGATTCAGAGATTTGGCCACTGCTGAATCAGCCTAATCTCTAAATCAGACAGGCCCTATTTCTAACCTACTCTTTCAGCCCTGTCAATAGCTGCCCTGCCTGGCCCCAGCCTCCCAGCTCTTTGGGAAAAAAAAAGAAGCCCCCACTACTGGCTGCTGCCAGGTCGGGGGGTGGCAATCTCTGCTGTCCCCCACTGCCCTGCGCTGTGTGGGGGGACTGTGTCACAAGCCCCCAACCCTCCCCGCTCTCCCAGTCCCAGCTCCCATCTCTTTAAACAAAAACAAAAAAAATTCCACTCACTGGCTGCTGCCAAGTGGGGGGGGGCAATCCCTGCTGCCCCCCCTCACTGCCCCATGCTGCATAGGGGGTTCTGCCATGAGCCCTCTAACCCCAGCCCACTTTCCCAGGCCCCCTCGCCATAGCTGCCCTGCCCAGCCCAGCTCCCGATTCTTAAACAAAAAAAAAAATCAATCCATACACTCACTTGCTGTTCCCAAGCAGCGAGGCAATCCCTGCTGCCCCCTTGCTTCCCATGGTGCATGGGGGGACTCTGCCACAAGCCCCCAAAAGCCCCAAGGCCACTGCAGCATCTGGTGAGTGCAGGCTTTTTTGTTGTTTTTTTTTTTTAAAGAGCCAGGAGCTGGGTCGGGGGGCACTCGTGGGGGGCTGGAGGAGCAGGCAAGGGATGAGGCCTGGCAGGGGCCCCCCATGGTCCCTTCCCTCTCTCTTCCAGGCCCTGCCTCCTGCCCCTTACTTACTAGCACCAAGTCCAGGTCCCTGCGGTGGCAAGCAGGGCCTGCCTGAATCTCCAAAGCTTTCCAAATATTTTCCAAATCAATTCAAAGAGCTTCAAATCAATTTGGACCTTTTTATTGACCTCCTGATTTGATTCAGATTCAGAGGTTCGGCTACTGAATCGGGCTGAATTTTCTCCAAATCAAATCAGCACCTGAAGCTTTGCATAGCCCAACTACTAGCAGGTACAAGTCCTTGTGCCCAGAAAAGCACATGACTGTACAGAAGCTGAAATGGAAGGGTCATTCAACAAAGACCTGTTCTATGGCTTTTGTAAGAGGCAGGGTGATGCATTTAATAGTCATAAAACTCTTATCGCTAAGTTTGGTGAAATTCTTCCTGAAATTTGACTTTATAAAACTAAGTTCATGCAGGGTTGTGCAGTGTAGGGGAAAACACTTTTTAAATTTCATTTTCAGAGAGTTTTTTCCCCCCAAACTGCAGTATAGCCAGTTTTCAGTATTATTATGAATGCTCTATGTTTTTTTTAAGACCTCTGCTACTGCTATTAAGAGATTTTGGGAGAATCTCAGCTATAGTTTTTTTAATGTCTGTAGTTTTCAGAGGTGCAGAGAAGTTTGAATTCATGAAGAGAGTGTGTCTTCAAAGGTTAGAACCCAAAGAAAAGGAACCTTACATTTTTACTAAAAACATCTAATAAACTTTAAATCAGTCAGATTTTTTTGGCATAGCACATGATGTTTGGCTTCTTGTGGTTGCCAATAATGTGTAGTATATGGCAGAAAGCTTGCTTGACTTCACATAGTTCTGTTATATCATTCTTAAATACTATAGTATACCAGCTGCACATTTCATTCAGAATTTTCTCTCACTTTTTCGCCTGTCAAATATTCTACTACCTACTTAAATGTGATTTTTGGACCACAACTGATCTTCCTGATAACCAGACTTCCATATGACTATGTCTATATTGTACATTTACTGTGCTAGGTAGCATCGTTCTGAAACATGCCAAATTTCTTCATTCACACTCTCTTCTAAACCAGAAACATTGTAGTTGCAGTCACATGTCCTTGGACTGATTAGCCCTGCCGAGCAGAAAAGCCAATTAGCCCACCCACACTGCTGCAGGCTAAGGATGCCCACACTACTTGTTCAGAAGACATTTAGAACAGAGCTTTGTTTCAGCACAGTGTTGCCTGGCAGGGTGAGCTGTGAATAGTGAGTGAATGGTTGTGACATCCATACTTTCTACATCGTACTTCTGACTTCTATTTGAGCAACAGCTTAATATTTTTACAAAGTGATGGAGAACCAACTGTATGCCACAGTAAATTGCTCCGATGGGTAATTTTTTCATGTTCTAAGTTAGGCCCCATTTTTCATTTTAACTTGTGTTATATTGGCTGTTAGCCATTGAATCTCACTGTCACAGAGCACTGAGGTACCCTGCTTCTAAACAGGAAAAACTGCTAGAGGAAAAGCCCTAGCAGTGGCTAAGGAGCACAGCTGTGGGTTGCCAGGGCAACTGGAGGGAGCAAATGACCCATACCTGCCAGTGGTCAGCTGCCTGTAGGAGGCAGAGCCTGACTCTTACATAAAAGCCCAGGAGCAGAGGTGTGAAGCAGTTCCCTGCCAGCAGCCAGACTGAGAGGAGCTCCTGGATCTAAGATGTGAGTACTGTAAGTAGAGTTATGGATGGCAGCTCTAGGGCATTGGTGCAATGTGGTTTAGACAGGGGGCTTATGTTTGGACTATAGCTAAGAGGCTCAAGTTTTTGTTTGGTTTTGATGTTACACTGGTGGTTTGGGTGAGGCTATTAGGGGTTGGAGGAGGCCTCAGGGGGACCCCAGTGGCGTGGGGACCCCGGCGCAAGTGAGGACGCAACCTACTCATAGGGACCCACAGTGGTGTGGGGGCCCTAGCGCCGGAGAGGGCACAATATCCTCATAAAGGGACCCACAGTGGTGTGGGGGGCCCCAGTGCCAGTGCGGGTGCAGTATCCTCAGGGGGGAACCCACAGTGGCGTGGAGACCCCGATGCCAGTGAGGGTGCATCTTACGGGTTGCTTAGACCCCAGCCCCAGAGAGGGGGCATTTGAGAAGCCCCATTGTGGGCATAGCAAGCCCTAGAGAGGGGCAACTTTGAGAAGCCCAAGTTGACAACAAGCCCCAGGAAGGGGCAGCCTTTTAAGAAGCCCAGTGCGGGTGTGATGAGCCCCAGAGATGGGGCATTATTGAGAGGCCCTAGTGTGGGCGTGGCAAGCCCCAGAAAGGGGGCAGCACTTAGAGAAGGTCCCAGAGAAGGGAACAGCACTTGAGAATGCCCAGAGAGAGGGCAGCAGTGTAAGAGAAGGCCCCAAGTGGGCACGGAGAGCCCTAGGAGGGGGACGGCATAACAGAGAAGGCCCGAGAGATGGGCAGTGTATTTATAGAGACAGACCAACATCAATTCCAACTGCGAGGCTTGGGGCGTGGTATCAGGGGTGGTTAGAGGCATGCATAGCCCATAAGGCTAGGGTGCTCCGAAGCACCCGTTTACTGGACAAGACCCACGAGGGGTCTGAATAAACACAGGGACGTGTCTGAGAGGGTGTAAGGCAGCCTCCCAACCAATTTAGACCATCAAAGATGTGGCGGGCGAGAAATAGAGGGTGCCCTTGGGCCAACTTGACACAGAGAGGGGGCGTTAAGGAGATCACGGCCATCCTGCAGGACCCCGCCGTGACACTCACTACACCCTTTTCTACTAGAGTAAAGAACCAATAGATCTCTCTTTCCTATGTAAGTGCTGGTTGACTATCATCAAGTCACCACTTCTTTTACATAAACAATGGAGACTGAACTTCTTTAGTCTGTTTCCTGACATCTATTTATTCTTGTAGATCTTTTAAGAACTCTGCCATTTTTCAATTTGCTTTTGGAAGTGTGCTCACCAGAATTGGACAAAGTAATCTGTTAATGGCCTCACTAATGCCATGTAAGATATATTACCTTCCTGCTTCTATCTGATATTCTTCTGAATATGTATTCAGTAGTGACATTCAGCCCCTAAGCTGCAGTATTGCCATTAGAGCTGAAATGATCGTATACCACTTCCCCTAAGTTCTTTCAGTTCACTGTAGGAAGTAGTATCCTATTTTATAACCTATATTCCTTGAGTCTACCATTTTGCTGTATTAAGACAATATTATTCCAATGAGCCCACCTTATGAAGCAAACCAGTCACTTCCTTTAAGTGACTTATGTTTGTTGTTGTTTACTGTGACATCAGTTTTTGAGTCATGTGAGGTATTTCTAGCTTTTAATATTTTATTCCAGATTAGTGTTAAGATCTGAGGCCACAGAAAAAGGGGACCCAGCTCAGAATAACTCCACTAGAGTGATAATTTTACATTTATATTTACATTTAGATATCTATTAGTTTTTTAGTTCCCAGCCCCAATTATATATTAGAGTATAATACACCTGTTTTGATTTTTTGTTTTGTCCTATTTCAATTTTTTATTGGAATAGTATACACAGGTTAGAAGATAAATATTGTTTTGAGCTTTAGGTAGAAATGAAATAATTGCTTACAATTGCTTGTAATACCAAGCTTCAAGAATCTTTCAGATATTTAAAATAAGATAAAGAATTCCTGACCCCATCAAATCCACTGTTTACTTCTACATCCAACATAGTATTCAAACGTATAATTACTTACTTCATGAATTGATGCCCATGATAAGAAGTTAATGTCATCATTCACCTTGCTGAATATCTCCTATTTAAATTATCCAACCGACAATGAACTAATATTTGTCAATGTGTTAACTTCATTGCCTCTTATAATCCTCCAGAGTGCACATTCAAATAACATTAAAAAAAGAGAGTGAACAAAATGCTTTGTATGTCTTGTGGTTCTGTGGCCTATGTTTGGGGCACTTTTCAGAATGCTCTGTTGTCTGAATATGAAAGGTGCGCTTGAAACCTTGTCATCAGTCACCTGGTAAATGCCAAACTACTGGCATTTGCTAATACAGTGTGAATATTATTAGCCCATAGAGCCTATTAATTGAAACTGTAGTTAATAGTAGCCATGTGACTTGTGGAAATGTGTTGCTTGATAAATTGTCCCAAAAGTCTTTTATGTCTGAAAGAGTCCGATATCTTGGAACATGCAAGCAAAAAAGCCCTAGGTTTTCTTTGCTAAACAACCCCCTTTTAAAGCACATTCTTACAGTTTTCCAAAGCTATTTATATTAGAGAAGTAAGGAGAATTGGAAGACAAAAGAAAAAGTATTGGAAACTTAATTTTGTTCTTAATATTTGATAGGCTGTTTGCATTTCTAAATCCAGACTTATCTATAATTCTCCAATGTAAATTAAGCAAAATAATTTCAAAGTGCTTTTTGGTGACAAATCTGCCTGAAGGCAAAGACGTAGACTTAAAAATGACAGCTAAGTGCAAAACTATACATAGATGCGAAACTCAAGGATTTCTGGTCTTCTGTTTCCTATCTTACGTATCAGGCTGTCTGTTTTATTTTGAAAAAAAATCTGTATAAGGGAAGCCTTTATATTTGGTAGCTGGATATTGTGTCTTTGCATTGCCCAAAGGACTGTTTATACTGCTTTATTTAGCTTGTAAACTTTTTAATCTGTTAAGTGTAATTTATTAAAACAATAAACTTGTAGTTGCTCATTCCTGCATAAGGATCTTTTCTACCATTTGTCGCCTTGTTCAAGCTTGGAGATCTGCTATAACCTCCTAAAAGTTCCACTGTATTCCCAAATGAATAAGGGCGTACTTTCCCCTCCATATGTCTGCTAAGCCTCAATGGAAATTGCATTCTTGATGCAGGTGGAAGAGCCTGAGTGGGACTCATTGGGTCTTCCTGCTTTTTCAGTGTTAGCTTGCTCTTTTAATACACCGGGAAAAATTGTCATTGTAACATATTAAATCAGTGGCAGCTTAAACTAAAAAATGCAGTGTTTATGTTTTAAAACTTGATTTTAAAATATAATGCATGTGCATTTAAGTTTCCCTTCACTTAAACCTGATCTAAGATTTATATATTTAGATATACATTCCATATGAAGTGACTCATATATTTACTTAACTATAAACCAAAGTTAAAAAATGTTCATGCTAAATTTGCATATTTTCACTAATGTATCTACTTTTCATTTCATAATTTTGTTTTTATGTGAATTGTAAAAGTACCCTTGCTTTGTAATGAATTAGAACTGATTTTATTACAACATCATTGCAGAGTTGTTCCTGTAGCTATTCATCAAACTCTTCATCAATTTTAGATTTTAATTTATTGTTTATATTATTCCAAAATAACTGATTCATAGATGTAGTCATAGAGGTAATTACACATAGCAAATAAAAGATAAGAGAAGCAACAGATAATAACAGTACCATTTATGGCTTTCATGACCACAGCCTGCTCTTTGGAGAGAGGGGCAGCAAGCTGCTGGGAAGAGATGGCCTCTCTCCTTTGGGGAAGAGGCTCTTCTCAGCCAGACTGGCTGAACTGCTCCACCGGGTTTTAAATTAAGCCCACTGGGGGCAGACGGGCTACTGCCACTGCTGGCCTGCTTAGCAACCCTTGCAAAGCCAGCAGGCCAAGGCATTAATGGATGCCCCAGCCCTGGTCAAATCTGTGGGCAAGGCAAGAGCCCTCAAGCAGACACCTGTCTGCCTGTACACAAATGCCTGGAACTTGGGGAGTAAGCAGGAGGAGCTCATCCTCCTGCTTAGCACAAATAATTACAAAGGGATAACGGAGACCTGGTGGGACTCCACCCATGACTGCACCACAAGTATAGATGGCTATACCTTGTATAGGAGAAATTGAGTAGATAAAAGGGGTGAGAGTGTAGCTCTCTATGTTAAGAAAAGCTACGTGTCCCTGCAAGCTGATGTTGGTGACCAGGATGGACGACTGGAGATCCTCTGAGTTAAAATCTGTAGGGAACACAGCACAGGGGACATAATGGTGGGAGTCTACTACAGACTTCCCACCCGAAGTCAAGAGCTTGACCAGGAGTTTGCACAGGAACTGACTGAGGCCGCATGCTCCAGGACCATGGTTGTCATGGGTGACTTTAACTACCCAGACATCTCATGGGAGGATCACTCAGCAAAATCCGAGCGGTCGCAAAGCTTCCTATCGTGCATGGATGACTTCTACTTGACTCAAGAAGTCTGTGGCCCAATGAGAGGTAAAGCGCTGCTTGACCTAGTACTGGCTACTGGGGATGACTAATTGGTGACCTAGTGATTGATGGGAAGCAGGGTGACAGCGACCATGAGCTGATCACCTTCACCATCTGCCATAAAACTGACAAGTCAGTCAGCAACACTGAAGTCCTTGATTTTAGGAAAGCTGACTAACAAGCTCAAGAGGCTTGTCAGTAAGGCCCTAAGGGACTATGACCCCAGGTGGAGGGGAGTTCAGGAAGAGTAGTTGCTCCTCAAGGGAGCAATCCTCAATGCACAAGCTAATTCTATTTATCTCGGAGGAAAGGCAGCAAGTGGGCACAGCAGCCCCACTGACTCTCCAGGGATCTAGCAGACCTCCTGAGGCTAAAAAGAAAGAGGTATAAAGGATGAAGGATGGGATTCACCTGCAAGGAGGAATATTCTGCACTGGTCCAGTTCAGTCCAGGGAGCAAACCAGGAAAGTCAAGGCTGCAACTGAACTCCAACTAGCTTCGAGTATCAAGGATGTCAGAGCTCAATGATTGAGATGCCTCGGCACAGCTGCGTTTAAGCACATTGCAAGTCCCCGGTGCAGGGATTTCCCCTGCAAAGCAGGAAAGAGTCCTTGGTGCAAAGTCAGAGCCCTCTAAAAGCTTGCAGCTGCACCATCGAGTGCATGCTCATGATTGGTTCAGTGTAAATTATGCACATGTGGAGGTCAGCAATTGGCTCACTGGCCGTACAAAAGGCTTGGGTGGTACCCACCCAAATTGGAGGAGAGCTCAGATGTGCATAGGGAGAGATCCCCACGTGTACCTTGGAGCCACAGAGGGGCCTAATCAACCACCAATGACTCCCCATCATGGTTACCATGACGTATCCTATACCCCGTGTAAGTGTGAACGTCAGTGTGCTTCCCTACAGTTTCATTTTGTTTGTCTACGGAGTGTGCCTACGCTGCATACCTTGCTGTATCGCAGATTGTAAGTAAAGTTTTTTGTTACAACTGCTGCTGCCTCTCTGCACCTAATTCCACTCTATTGGCAACCCCATTCTGCCGGCGTTTCTCGGCTCCCACAAAGGACAATAAAAAGTCATTTTTCAGATATGTGGGGAGCTGGAGGAAAAGCAAGGGCAACATTGGACCCCTGCTAAACTAGATGGGACAACTGACAACTGATGCTCAGGAAAAAGCCAACATATTAAATGGGTGCATTGGTCTTTCATCAGTCACATGGGATACCCATGCCCAATACAGGACAGGGAGATCCAGGTGAGGGAGATTCCCTGCCCCACATCAAAGTTGACCTTGTGAAGGAACACATTGAGAGGCTGGATACCTTCAAGTCAGCTGGCCCTGACAATCCACACCCCAGGATACTCAAGGAGCTGGCAAGCATCATAACTCAGCGTTTGGCACGGATCTTTGAGAATTCCTGGCACTCTGGTGTAGTGCCCAAAGACTGGAAGAAGGCCAATGTGGTACCCATTTTCAAGAAAGGGAGGAAAGTGGATCCAGCAAACTACAGGCCCATCAGCCTGACCTCTATCCTGGGGAAGGTCTTAGGAAAAAATTATCAAAGAGGTCATCCTCAATGGACTGGCCGATGGCAACATCCTGAGGGATAGTCAGCATGGGTTTGCTGCAGGTAGATCTCGCTCGATCAATCTCATTTCCCTTTATGACCAGGTGACCTATCACCTGGACAGGGGAGAGGAGATTGATGTTGTATATCTTGACTTCAAAAAAGCATTTGATCTGGTATCCTATGATCACCTCTTGGGAAAACTGGCCAACTGCGGCCTTGGGTCCACCACGATCCGTTGTTTGGGAAATTGGCTCTGTGGTCAGACCTAGAGGGTGGTGGTTGACAGAGGTCAATTGTCCTGGTGCTCTGTGACCAGTGGGGTTCCTCAAGGCTCTGTCCTTGGACCTATATTGTTCAACATCTTCATCAATGATGTGGACATTGGTTTCATCGGTGAACTTGGCCAGTCCACTTTTGACTCCAAACTTTGGGGTAAAGTGTCCACACCTGAGGACAGGAGGGGGATCCAGGCTGACTTGGATAGGCTCAGGAAATGGGTGGACGAGAACCTGCTGGTGTTTAACACTGAAAAATGCGAGGTTCTCCACCTTGGGAGGAAAAAACCTGCAGCATCCTTATAGGCTCGGCAGTGCTACACTGGCTAGCACTACAGAAGAGACTTGGGGGTCATCATTGACCACAAGATGAACATAAGCCATCAATGCAATGCTGTAGCTAGTAAAGCAAGCAAAACACTGGCTTGCATCCATAGATACTTCTCAAGCAAATCCCGGGATGTCATTCTCCCCTTGTACTTGGCCTTGGTGAGGCTGCAGGTGGAGTACTGCATCCAATTTTAGGCCCCACAATTCAAAAAGGATGTAGAAAAGCTTGAGAGAGTCCAGAGAACAGCCACGTGGCTGAGAGCTATGGGGCTCTTTAGCCTGGAAAAGTGCAGGCTCAGGGGTGATCTGATGGCCACCTATAAGTTTATCAGGGGTGACCACCAGTATCTGGAGGAACGTTTGTTCACCAGAGCACTCCAAGGGATGATGAGGTCTAATGGTTATAAACTACTGCAAGACCGTTTCAGCCTGGACACAAGGAAGAATTTCTTTACTGTCCGAGCCCCCAAGGTCTGGAATAGCCTGCCATCGAAGGTGGTTCAAGCACCTACATTGAACACCTTCAAGAGAAAATCGGATGCTTATCTTGCTGGGATCCTATGACTCCAACTTACTTCCTGCCCTTTGGGCAGGGGGCTGGACTCAATGATCTTCTGAGGGCCCTTCCATCCCTAATGTCAGTGAAATCTATTCCCAGGGCCTCTCAGTGCATTTGTTACTACTCTTATCTTACAATAAGATATTTGGGACAGGTCTCATATCATCTCTGTGTCTGCATGTAACAGATAGAAATTAAGATTTTATTTTGTGTTCACATGGGTCTGTTTCAGTGCTGACGACACATATGGAGAATATAGATATATCATAATGATGTTTCTGAAATTATCCTGGAGGAAGCAGAAAAGAATGACCAAATGAGTCATTCATAGGTATAGCTAGGGCAACATAAACCTTTACGAAGGGGCCTAGTATGTAATGTATCCTCATTATTGGAAATTAAGAGATGTAATACATTCTTTTTTCAATGTAAATCAGGAACTAAAAGCAATTTATTGCACTTCTGTATTGCCAAGGTATAGCAGTACCATTTCCCCAAACACCCATAATAAAACTCTACAATGTATAATTTATCCATAGCCTGAATGAGCCAAGAAATGGGGAAAGCCAACTGTATTTATCTGAGAACAAACTTTTCAGTAAATGAAAAAGTCTTTTGGACATTAGTAAATTAAAAGGCCAGTGTTCTTTTGTCTCTGTTTAAATGAAAGTGTACACTTTCCCTTTTTCCTGGGTATAACTCTAGTTATTCATGGTAGTGGTATACGACTGAGAACTTACTTTCTACGCACTTATTTACTTCAGCGTAGGTGCCATATTTCTAATAGTTTTATCATGTTGCTTAACAACCCAGTAACTCTCTTGTGTGGCATAGCATAAGACATGGCTTCTTTTAAAACTCAGTGCAAGTTTGGGAAGAAAAGAAAGCAAACTTTTTATCTTCTGTATCTGATTACAGTCTTTCCTTTGCCATTTTTAGCTTTAACTGTGAAACTTACTTAAATGGAATGCAAGAGTTTATCACTTTATTTTGTATCTCTTTTTGTATTTTCTGCTTTTATTACACTGTTATAATGATAAATTATCTGGCAGATGACTAGAAAACCATAATCCATCACTCTTTACCACTCCATCTTTCTAGTGGCACTCGCTGTCTTAAGTGTCTGAAGCCTGTGCAACAAGGCTCTTGGCGCATGTTCTGGTTATGTTGGTTCTTGTTAGGAAGAGAAAATACCATGAAAACACCTTTCTATTCAATCATGCCCATAGTGTGCCCCAAGTCCTGAACAAATGTAACATAGCCACCCAAATGAGGTGGGCAGTTCCAAGGCTAGAGTTGGAGTAGCATTGGGTGCATCATGGACATGTGCCAGGAAGTGATTACATTGCCTTTTTTTGACATGTAGTGAGTCATTGTGTTTTCACAGTAGTGCTGCATAGTGTGGTCCATGAAATGTTGTTGTTGGATCCAAATCACATATGATTATAAGAATATAATTTTTAGTTTTGCTGTATTTGTAAAAGCAATGTGGAACAGTTATTTTCCTTTCCCACACTAACACTGAATAGCATTGTACATACAAGTGGACATTTCTGATCAAATGTAAGCAAAACAAAAGAAAATTATCTTTGCCTACTAGAATATATAGCACAATATCATAATATATTAACCTTTTGAAGTGGAGTTTAAGAGACAAGAACCATACATACTCAATGAATAGTCACACTCAGTACTAACTTGAGAGTTAATATTACAGTTTTGAATAGCAATGAGATTTATTAAAATGTAAGAATATGAAGACTATGTCTACAAGGTCATATAGTTGTTCCCATGTCAGGGTATATAAGTATCATTAGCACAATGAAAAAGTTAATACAACAATGTTAGCTCATAGTCCGCTTATGAATAAACTTTCTAGGGCTACTATTTCAAAAGCCTTATTCACAGAAATAATATGTAATAGTAAACTGAAACAGAAAACAGGAATTTCACATATAGACTATGCAGGGATGTCTTTTGGAGAAGTCAAATATTAGTCAGCTCATATGGCAATACAGACCTATGTAAAATGATATTAAAATAAGGCATTTCTGACTCAAGCAATAGTCAAAATGACACAGGAATATAACTGCCTGTTATAAGATGTGAGAAAATGTATATGTATTAATGTATGTACAAACTAAAAGCAGATCCATAGGATTTCCTTCAAGTACTATATATATTGCTAAGTTCAGCACCCACATTTCAGCTTACAAGAATCTTCCATCTAATTCTTCTTTAAAAATAACAGATTAACTTTAAAATCTTTGATATTTCTAAAAGAAAGGAAATGCTTCTTTTATCTTTGATGGCAAAAATCCAAGCTGTGCCCTTGGATATTGCATATCTTTGCCCGTTTGACTTGCCATTTGTTTCAGAGAACAAACTAAACTACCCAGCTTTAAAACTAGCAGATGCTTATAAACATTAGGGTACAAAAATTGACATAAATTCTTGCAAGTAAATATACATACATCTAAGCTACAAACAGACTTTGCATTGGTCCCTGAAAAAGCCATTTTATCCTTGGGCAAAGAGTAATTGTTCAGTCATCTGAGTCCATAGTCCTGGGGCAACCCCTAGAAAGATTCCCAGGGAAAAAGGTGTTACTAGTTTGTCCTGAAATATCACAACATGGGTGCATCTATACATGAAATGATTTTGATGTAGTAAACTCTGGAACAGTTAGTGCTGAAATTGATTGCTCCTAGGTGCAGCATTTGCATGTGCACCCAGCACCACAGTACATTGAGCTGGGGCAGAGCAGCCCTGGCTGGCACCATGCCCTGGGGTCACCTTGCCAGTCTGGCGCAGCTCTGACTTAGCTCAACATGCTATGGAGGGGCTGGCTGAGGTACAAAGGTGGTCCACTGTCCAGTTAGCTGACAGACATCCCTGCACTGAAGCACCCTCATGCCCCAGCTGCCCTGGTCAGCATCTATACATGTGTTGCAGCAGAGTAAATAACTCTGGCTTAGGATTGCACTTGTGTTGGGCAGTACTGTCCAACAGTGTAGTTAGTAATTAGTGTACTCTGGCCTAATAGCTTCACATGTGTAGATGCTTATGCTTTACTACGAAGCTAATTAGTAATCTCTGAGATCATTTTCGGGTCATTTTACTCTACTGCACCATAGCACCGACCTACTGCACAGTAGCAACAGCATCATGGTTAGTACCTGCCAATACTACGTTGCTGTAGTGACAAGCCGCATCACCTTGTTGCTATGGTGACGTAGTGTCTTGTGTAGACACACCCAGTATGTATGAATGGTTGTCCCAGGATTCCCTCACTTAATGGTAGAAAAGCAGCTGTGCATTCAGATTCTCAGTAAAACCTGACTGGAAGGGCGATGCATACACAGCTATCTCAGGAATTCTTTTGTTTCAGGACAGACACAGGCACAACTGGTCCTAGGACAAATGCAAGCTCTGTACCTGGCCTTATGGATACATCTACAACAGAATAGGTATTTAGGTACCTAAGGCAGATTTTTCATGGGAAAACTGTGATAGCATTAGAAGTTAGCATTAGTACAGGTGGCTTTCCAGCATATGTCCATATTATGTATCATTCTAATCAGTTTTTCTTTTCTCTTGAGCAAAAATTTTATTTCCAGCAGTATTAAAGCAAATTGTGCTCTGACTTCTGTTGCTAAGTATTATTGATGCTTTCTCTTAGAATAAAAAGTGAAATAAAAAGGAAGTTGAATTTCATAATGCTGACTTTATTTACAGTAAATTTCAAGTAATTTCAGAATAAAGAAATCACCAAGACTTATGACATATGTAATTTAAATGTAAGGTACATTTTTGTCACCTGATTAACCCCACATCCACTTGGTGAATGAACCAAGGCTAAAGCATTCTAGTTAATCCTGGCCTTTGCTTCATCATGTTGTTTGTTGAAATGATGGAGTTTTGTAGTTAGTTTTTAACCATACATTATTTTCAAATAGGTTGCACAATCATTCTTGATTTGCTAGCTTGGCTTGCTTAAAAACTGTCTTTTTTTCCCCCAATTCTAGGAAGGATTTCTGTGTACATAAAGATGAACCATGTGATACTGTTGGTAAGTAATGCATATAAAAAAAACCATAGTAAGATGTATACAATCTGCATAAGTTAGCATTCTATGAATACGTATGCAAAGCTTAGTGAACACCTCAGTGTCTATGGATGCATATTTATAACTAGTTTGAATGCAAAAGCTATTTAAAATGGCAGTGATAAACTGCCTGAATTTATGCCCATTATCAACAAAATAATATAAACATGTGAAAATGTTTTGAAAATATTCATTTTAATAAATCTTTCATTGCAGTTATTTTAATGCCACCCTTGTAATGCATTAACACTGAATTTTTAAATGCTTTGAAGTATTTGAATTAAGAATAAGATAAACAAAATGTGTATATAATTTATTTAAGATATTTCAGATTTCTTTTTCATCGGAACATGCCTTTTAAAAAAAAAGATATGTTTATAAAATGCACTACACAACAGTATAGTTTTCAGGAATATGTAAGTAACCTGGGTGTAAGACATTTTCAGAAGGTGGCTATACACTTAGTCTACTGCAGGCTTACTTTTAGGGTGACATTGTCCATATTCCCTATATTTAGAATGTACATGTAAATACTGCAGGTGTTTATTGCCCCATTTTTAATGGCATTTATTCTCGACTGTGTATATATTTAAAAGTCCACCATGCTAGAGGCTGTGAATGGAAATCTGTTAACTTCTGTGTGCTGAAAATGGTAGTTTTCTAGAAGTTGTGTTTTTGGCATTTACACATAGGTTGCAATTCTGTTAACCTTGCATTTGTGTACGCCTAAACATGTACACTTCAACTGAACATGAACAGTCAGCTTTGTACTGGCTGTAAATGTACACAACTATAAATGTGCATACTTGAGGTACATCTTTGGAAAAAGGTGGTGGGAGGACCCCTACAGTGCTTTAACCACCATGCCACAAATCAGACATACAGTCTTTCCAGTGCTTTTCTTAAAGCTGAGCCACTGTATGTTGCTTTTAATATATAGATGTAGAGCAGTGGGGAAGTTTCAGCCAAGGTTCTAGCTAGAATCCAGTGAGGTGGCTGCTGACTTTTAGGGAAGGAACCATCTCACTGAGGAATATACTCTCCAGTTTATTTTCTTCTTTTTGGCCCCACATATCTCCATAACTTGTAGTGTGGTGGTTAAAGTACTGTGGTGGTGAGTTAGGCACAAGTTCAGTCACCCTCTGGGTGAAGAGGGACTAGAACCTGAAACTCCTGCTTTCTGGACAGGTGCCCTCAACATCCTGGACAAGTGCCCACCTACTAGTAACAAGCTACTGCTCAATCAGCATCACCAGGAAGCTGTGTTGGGATGCTACTGCAGAATAATGCCAGTTACTGCACAGTTATTTAGTACTTGGGTATGCAAATATTAAATGACTGCATAGTAACAACTGTACAGTCAGTGTCTCATGTAGACACAGCCACAGTGTAGGGATAGTAGAATTTCAACCTGTCTGTAAGTGCCCAAAATGCTATTTTTGTTCATCACCCTGGTCTTGAAAGTGACTGGGACAGGAGGGACTAGGGGTAGTTGCAGACCTAATACCTGCATTTCTAGCAGTGCAAATTTTGATAAATTAATGCCTATTCATAGCCGTAGTCTACAGTGTGTATCATTTAAAAGTGGATGTTTTCCATCTACAGCAGTTGAGATCTGATACTGTTTACTCTAGCAGGAAAACTCTTTAATACCACAACTGCTTCCCCTTTAGCTTGGTGGGAGACATCTTAAATGAGCAAAACTTAAGTAAGGTCAGTGGAGTGGTACCTTTTTATCCCAGGTTTGAATTTTGCTCCTGGCATCTAAGGTAGAATTCTTCAAGTGGAGAAAACAAGGCTTCAGAGTACTGGTCTCTTCAAGAAGATTAGGAGAATGTAGGTGGGCTTTTTAACAGTTGTAAATATACAGTGATACATGACTGCTTTCCATGTGGTAGCATAGAATTATGGGTTGTTTTTTGTTAGGTTCCTAGCAGTTTTAAAATGAAGTAAAGTTTTGATGAATAGTCATTGTTCTTTAGTCTGCATCAGGTCTCTTTCCCTCACTGATTTCAGTGTTTTCTTCTTTACTTTTTTCATGACAAATCTGTGGAGGTACGTTTGCATGGTACATACGGACAAAAGGCATTTAAGTACTAGGATCTGTTTACCACAACAGATAAGATTTGGTAATGCTTCCTGTTTCTTCCACTCTGCTGGCTTCTTGTTGGCCTATATTTTTGTGTAAGTTAGCTGTCCACTATAGGAAGGATCGCTGCAAGAACCCACCTGAACCATGTCCTTTCACTTGCTGAAGAGCTCTTCCTATAATCTCACTGTGGGTTTAGAAAGCATAAGGGGGAACAACTGACATGATCTTAACAGCTCTTCAGCTGGAGAAAAAACGCTGTGAACAACATAAACTTCTCTACATGGCCTTCTTTCACTTCTATGAAAGCCTTCGATCATTAAGCTCCAGTATGGTGATGATGCTGTAGTCTGTGCTCACTTGGAAGCAGACCTTCAGGCAATCATTGCCATTTATACCAAGGCATACAAGAAAATGGGACTGACACTTAACATTCAGAAGACTAAGGTCCTTCATCAACAAGGTTTAATAAGCAGTTCTCAGCTCTGGTAATCCAGATCTATGGTGAGACACTGGAGAGCACTATTTGCTGTAACTTGGAAGCCATCTCTTGCAGAAGGCTGACATCAACAAAGATATCCAACATTCCCTCAAATGTGTAAGTGCAGCATGAGGAAAGAGATATTAAAAAATCATGACATGAGATTGGAAACCAAGCTCATGGTTTATCAAGCAGGTTTAAACCCCATCAGAGCTGAGATGCGGACAATGTACTGGAGACACCTTAGGTCATTGGAGAAAGTAGTATCAATACTGCCTGCAGAAGATTTTTCAAATTTAGTGGAAGGATGGATGTACCAACATTAGTATCCTCTTGCAGGACTGATCACACGATCCAGATATCCAACTCCAGATACCCAAAGCAAGTTTTTTTCTCCCAGCTTAATCAAGGTGTACAGTCAAGAGAAGGGCAGAGAAAACACTTTCAAGGATGCCTTCAAGGCAAACTTGAAAAAGTGGAACATCAACATGAACTCATGGGATACTATTGCCCAGAACCACCTCAATGGAGGAAGAGTCTGCTGCAAGGATCTCAGTACCTTGAAACCTTACAATGACAACAGGAGACAGAAAAGCTGCAGTGGCAGAAACAGCTTTTTGAAGACCAAATCAAGCACGTGCCTAAGTTGCAGTAAAGTCTACCAGTCTTGCATCAGCCTCATCAGACATCTTTGGACCCACAGATAAGACAATCATGGAAGATAGTCATCCTTGACTGCGAGGGATTGCCAAAGAAGAGGTTTTTTTGTAAGTTAGCAAGAGCTAGTTCATACTTGTTGTTCCTTCTTGCCTTCAGATGGTATAAATAAGAATTCTCACTCAGAGAAAGAAATGATCTGACAAGCAAAATCTTATATTTTTAGTGTTTATTTTCAGACTGATCTTTTCTATAGTAGAGACAGTGGATCTATGTTTAAGAACTATTCATAAGAAACTGCAGATGAGAAGTTGTATGTGGTTGTGTCTGAAGTACAGTTTGTCTGGATGTTGAAACTTTGGCAATTTAAAATTTGTAGACTAACAGGATGCTTAGAAAAGTCTTATCTTTAAATTTCACCTTTTAAGTCAATGTACTCAAAAGAGTTTAGTTTAATGAGTGTTATGTTCTGCAGATCTTTATAGATACTCTCTGCCAAATTAATTGTTTCTGGGCCTGTCTGTGGTGTATATACAGAAGGTCAACTGACAAAATGATCCAGACCTGAAGTGTCAATCAACAAAGTTTTATGTAATGCAGATCATATCAGATGTTGCATCAGTGATAAGTATGTCGAATTTTGTTGAACTAATGTAGTGTTGATTAGAATGAAGCAAAGGTCTTTATTTGTCTAATTTGACTGGGTGAATATTTGTTCACTGGATTACAGTTCAGTTACTTATATCCACCATAGTGGGTACTCTTGATGCCTAGTTATTTCTTTAGGAATTGGGTTATATTTCCTACGTTTAGTTTTTCCTTTATGACTTGTACTGTGAGCATACATAAGGCAGGATGGGCCATTTCCTGTGGTCATAAATTCTTAATTGTCCGGGGATGTGGCTCAGGCTATTAGGTGCCCCGATCCTCTGGAATATAAATTTTCCATAAAATAAATCCATTATTCTGGCTATACACTTTGGACAATATTATGGGACCTGCCTTGCTGCTAGAATGCCACATCACAATCAATCAGATGTCAGTGTGATTTGGTAATTAGTCCGAAGAATGGGGCTGAGGACTAATGATAATGTTGTGCCTTTCTGTTTAAGGGCAAGAATATTATTTCATGCTGTTCAAAATTTTTGCTTGGCTAAGAACAAGATTATTACATCAAAATTTTGACAACTGCAGAGCTGGAGAGGCATCTCTGGGGATGCTTTTTACTGCAGGTGTATGCTTAGCTCAGCATCTTTTGATTTTGGTTTTGCTAGATTCTGTATACCAGAAAGATGATTTGGGGTTAGATTAGATCATGAGCAACTGTTTGATAAAAGGTAAGCAAAAGAAGTTTGATCTTTCAATAAATCATACAGTATGTTTATAGGCAGAGAGACGATGCATTCCAGGAGTGCTTAACAAGCTATAAATTATAGTATTTGCCAAACGAAGTAGATGAAATATGCTAATGTAATATCAACTGAGAAATTCACAGCTGCACCAGGTTGAAGTGGGGGGAAAAAAAACATGAACACACTCATACTGATACTCGTCTACGGTCTCCAGGAGAGCAATAAGTCACTTTGTGCAATGACTGATGCATTCATACATGTTACTCCTCCTACATGATGCTTCCAAGGTGTTCTTTCCAGCATATTATACAATCCAGAAACAGAGGACATATGAAAAGAACACTGAAGGATGGATTGTGTTATTGAGAGGTTTTGTCATGTTAAATTATAATTCTCCTCAGTGGTGGTACTAAATCATCACCAGGTTTGGTGTTTATTCATTAAATGCCAAGAATACACAAGATGTTTTAAGATTGGACATGACTACCCATCTTAAATAAATCAATATGTGCCAGGATTGTGTTTTTTAAATTTGCATGTATTTGTGTGGCAACAAAAACAAATTTCTAGGTAACTCATATTTTGCTGTACTCAAAAGTGATTTCTCAGTAAATATATTATTTTATTTTAGAAAAGCCAAGTGTTTTACAATTATTTGTGTGATAATTTTACGATTTAAGGTGAACATTAACCAAGAGCTCTGTTTACACAAGAAAAAAAGGTTTACCCCGAATCAAAAGCAGATGTTGTCAGACCTCTGAAAGATTTGATTTCACTCCTGATTTAGGAACAAAATACATGATACAAATGACTCAACTGTTGCTTTCGTGAAGGCCTTGAATGTTACCTACATCACTAGGTGAAAACATATGTGGGTATGGGAAAAACTGCAATTTTATTCATATTTCAAGAAATCATTTTAGCAGGTTTATGTGGTTTAAAATCTGAGTTTTTAGGTCTTACTCAGAAAAATAATTTTACAAATCTGAATCAACCAAAAATATGTTCTTACTTTTATTTTACAGTAAGACGAGTATTTTGGAAAGATATTTAATTTCCAAAAATGTTTTGGATTTTAGAATGCAGATTTTTTTTTTTTCTTCTGTTTTTCAAGCTTCTGTTATGTACTGTGGTATAGGTATAAAAGTTTGGAAAACTCTGCTACAGTAGGGTTTTGGCTTAGGTTCTGATTTCATGTTGTATAAATCCAAAGGAACATCAGTCCCTTTCTTCCTTAACTGATTTCACTTTCCAATAAAAAAAATATAGCCTTGTGTGTTGTAAATCAGTATAGATGCTTTGGATTTGGTGGAACTCTCTTAAGTTTCAGTGTTGCCAACTTTCACAGGCTTGGTAGAACACATCCTTGCCTGACGCTTACCGTGTTGTGTGTCTGGATCCAAGTTCATTAGGCACATGTGCTCTTAAATGTTCCCTAGTTTTGACTGGCTGTAATACTCTCCCTTCTACTGGCTTCCGTGGCCCTCTTCCTAGGCATAGGCTCTTTGTCCATTGTCCACAAAAGGACCAGTGCTGATCCCCATGACTTATTTTAGAAGCTTAAGCACAACCTTTTGGGAGCATAGTTCACTCTTTAGGAACAGCATGACACTCGAAAGCAAGCATTCACTGAACTTTGTAAAGGGTCTTACGAGATCTTGTGATCTTTGATGTCTTTGCTAATGTACCACCTACTAGAAACAAATGATTGCATGAAAATGTTAACTTCAACTATTAAAAAAATGAAGGTTTACTCCTAACAGTGGTAGGGAGAAACTTGAAAACCTGTACATGCGTGTACTGCGAGGACTTGGAAACCATGAAAATAAACGAACCCACTACTTTTAGGCTAGTCTTCTATGTTTTGTATACAAAATTACAAACTGAAGATGCACTTGGAGGTTATGTGAGCAGGTAGAGTTAAAAAAAACAGAAAAAAATCACTTTTCCCCCTCAAATGTTTGTTTTGACCATTTCAAGGATTATTGATTACAATAAAAAACTATACATTTTGAGATGTAAATTAAGTTGTTTGTGTTCCTAAGAGAGCAACATTGTCATTCTGTCACTATCACCTAAAAATTGAATTTGTCCCCTTCCAATAAGAGTGGGTAGAACAAATTGTTTTTTCATGGACTTCTTGATCCTAAATTTGGATTCTACAGATGGTCTTTTGTATTCTTTGCGTGTATTATCCTAGTCTTTGCCTCTCCTCAGTCTTGCAGATGGGATGAGTAGTGTATGTATGTGAGCAAAAGCTTGCCTTTTCTGTGGCCTGGTTATTCCTTCTACTATTGTCTTCGTTCTCCAAGAACAAGAGGATTTTAGATTAGAAGGGCATCCTTTCTCTTCATGGATCTACAATTTATTTTCTCCTCTTTGGCCCAAAGTGGGAAAATAAAAGCAAGCAAGCTGCCTGAGATTTTAATGCTTTCTTTCTGTATCAGGCTGTTAAATGTACAAAAATAAATCCACCTAGCAGAGGGAAGTGCTAGGTTTTTGCTAGTACTGCTAGAGTTGTTTTAACTAATATTAACCATTATTTTTTGGCTATTAATTATCCAACATTAAAGGCATCAGTGGCACAATTGCTTGAGATTGAGATTGAATCAATGACATATAGAAACAAAGAAAGAACCAAGATCAAAGACTAAATCAATGACAGGCTTAGCAAAGGAACCCAGAACTCTCTCAGTTCCTAGGCCCCTGTATTTAATCTGTTAGACCAGGTGTGTCTCCAGCATGTAAGATATGTCACTTAGCTAAGCAAGAACAAAATGTTGTTGCACTGAGTATTCCTTTCATATAAACCTCATACCACATAAGTGGTAAGTACTCAAAGACCAGTGAAAACGTAAGTATACTGACTAGGAATTTGGCTTGTTCCAAATGTGACAGGAAACAAATTTATTGTTCAATGAAATTAAGATTTTGTACTAAATCTGACTTTATACCATAAATACCTCCCATTTGCAGGTTGCTGTTTTAGTAGTTAGTAATGCCATGTTTTCATTTTATAGTAAATTATTGGTTGCATTCCTTGCAGGCAGTCCTTTTTTTTTTCTCTCCCAAAAGTGTATTGAAGATTGAACATTTCAAACATCATTTGTTTGGCACATGAATCTTATTACTGTACTACATACTACAGTGATTCTTTAAGTCATATGTCCTCTCATCCCTTGTCAAAAACCCACAGGTGTACAACACATGTGCTACATAAAATCTTGTGATTGCAGTTAATGTTTTTGAAAGATTTATGGCAGCTAGTAAAATGGCCTAGTAACACTGATTGTTTTAAAGTACAAAAAAATCCTAAACTACAACACACAACCTATTATTTTTAGGTCACTTAAGGCCTTTCTTCCAAATCATTGACATAATTATACTACAAAAGTTCAAGAATTATCTCTGGATCAAATTTAAGAACAAATTAAAAATGGTCTATGTTGAAATTCAGAGTCATTTTACAGGAAACTTTTGCTTGAGATAGACTGACCTCAGAAGTTTATCATTTCAGCAGTAACTTCTTACTGCAGCAGAGGGAGATATTTTTTTATATAAACTTTAAGTCAAAGCACCTGTGCAATGGTACACAAACATATTTACTCTGAAACTGGTATCATTTTTTTACAATCTCTCAGCTTCAGTTGAGTTCACTCAGTAATAAGATTTTTGAGGACCAGCAAATGAAACTTTCCCGATGCTTTACAAAAGACAGAGCGTCCAATGTTTTACTGATCTCAGAGGAGCATACGTGCAGTATTCTGGTACTTGTGGGTGTCTTTGAGAGGAGGTAATTAAATAGATGTTCCTGCCAAAAAACATTTCATTGCTGTGCAATTTTATTCTTTTTCAGCATTATTGTCTTACATGACATTGTACATTTTTAAAACAGAACAATACTTACTATTAGGTTTAGTAGCTTAATGTATACTTGTTTCATTTATTGAAACATGAACTATAAAAACATTGTTTCCTGAATGAATGTCTTTATCTTTAACTTGTTTGCTTGTATAGTGTTTCTGTGAAAATACCAAAATCACTATGCACAGGCAGCACAAGAATTGATGACTTTAAAGAAGTACCTGCAATCTCTTGATGCCTTATAGGAATATGTTTCAAATTATTGTCTTTTAAAGCATTTTAACTTAATATCACTGAGTGCTGCAAATTAATAACAGAATATTCTAAGAGCCCTTGATTCAGCCTTGCCAACTAATGGATCTAAACTAACATATTAGATATGAATAGCACCTATTAACGATTCAGAAAAAGCCTACAAAATAAACATTTCCAAGCAAACTAAAACATACAAAAATGCTTTATTTTAATCTATTAAATGCTCATTGATTGGTTTTCTGTAACTACTTGGGAAGAATTGGATCAAAGTTATAAATCCTAAATAGCAAATATGTTTCCTTCTGTTCCATTGGGCAAGCAGAAGGCCCAGCCAATCAAAAGCTACAATATTGATAAGACCATCAGCCAGAACTTCTTTATATAGCATAAATTAATGCTTGATATACTAGGAAATTCATGAGGTCTACATCAATTTATCAGCCAAAGAAATTTTGTATAGTAGTCATCGGAATAAATTTAAATAATTTGTATTCATGTGTTGCTTCTTGCCTTTTAATTAGGTAATACGTAGACTTCAGTTACCAGAGTGACAATATAGTAGAGTAGAAGTACACAAGGCAGCTATGAACTTGCTAGTTTAGAAAATGGTAGCAGCCTGGCGACAGCAGCATTGTGCTCAACATGCTTTACTCTTTCAAGAAGCAGCTTCTTGTGTCCCTTTGCATTTCTCCTAGTCTTTATAAGGCTGTCATTTAGTATTTTAATAACAAGATTGCAGCAAGAAAACTTATGGCTTTTTAATATTGATTTGTTTTTCTTGTGACTCTGCTAAGGTATCTTATTGAAAAAACTTACATATTACATCTTAGGCGTGACTGGTTAACCAGTTAATCGCACCTTAAATGGTCACCCACCCACATGTTCAATCAATGAATAGCAGTTAATAGTGGTAAAAAGAGGAATAAGCTACACAGTTATTACACAAACTATGTGTAATAACTTAGTAGCTGCTTTCTATCACACCATTAATTGAACGTGTGGCCAGGGACCCCTGTGGCTGCAACCCCCATCAGCTGATTGGAGGTCCCAGCTGGGATGGTGGGCCATGTACATGCCTAAGCCCAGGAGCTCCCAACTAACAAGGCTGCCAGCCATAGGGGCACCCCATGCACCCTGAAAGAGGGGAGACTGTAGCTTAGGTGATCTCCCAGCAGATGGAGTGTCAGCTGAGAGGCTTCCCAGAGATAAAGTGTGATGGTATCTGATTTATGATCACACAATTATGCTTTCTGCCATACATGTATGGCATGACAGGAGATGTGATTGTGTGGATCTAAAACTAGATCCCATTTCACCTTTACCTGCATGTGTGGAGAGGCCCTTAATATAACTTGACTTGTAGAAGTATGGAAGTTCCTTAGGAAGCAATTGCCATTTGGTATGACATGCTTCTGTTATATTAATATGTGTTAACACACAATCCTTAATTCATTAAAGAAAATCTGACTTTCATCATTTGCAGGCTAAAACTCCTGTTGATGCCAGTGGGAGTTATACATCTGGAAAGGCTGAAGGATAGAACTATAATTAGATGCAAGTCCAAGTAAATAGAAACCAGAAATTTAACTGAGGAAATCATGAACTACCAGATTGATTAATGCCATTGAAAGTCTTTGGTGAGGTTTCTCAGGGAAACAGGAACATGAATTCAAAAGGACCTCTTGGATTATTAACGTCTATCTCTTTTTATAACAGACAACCACATTATATTATCCCTTCCATAAATTTGTCAAATTCTATCTTAAGACTAGTCAAATTTGTTTTTACTTTTACCAGTGAAAAAATCATATTTGCTTTTACTTTTCAGTAGAAGGCCGTTCTACAATCACATTCCTTTGTTGGTTAGAAACCTCCTTCTGATTTACAACTTAAAAGCATTTATAGGCAGTTAATACCCATTTGTTTGTGTCATGAAGAAACTATAGCCCATTTCTGATCTATGCACAATGTTAACTGAGGAAGGTAAATGTATTTTTTGTACATCAGTGGGTGGGGGACAGGAGAGGTAGGGGGTGTTAGTACATTAAAATTAAATATTTGAATTTTGATCATTCGTTATTTCTTATTTTGGATTTAGAAAGTTTGCAATAGAGCATCTGTCTGTTGCATTTAATGTGTGTAGTAAAATCCTGACCCCATTATATTTAATGGCAAACTTCCCATTGAGTCAATTGGGCAAAAGATTTTGCAAAATCCCTGTGGTTGCAGTGGAATTGTATGTATGTTTTCATATTGTAACTCAGAGCACAGCTGTCTTGCAACATTTTGGACTGTATTCTGGTCTCTGTTCATTGATTATTAAACATAGGGTACTCTGAAATAAATTAGTATGACAGGTCAGAATCTCACTGAGTGTATTATGGCACCATGATAGCAGTTTAGTAATCAAGATAGAATAAACAATAGCCATCTTAATTCAGCAACTCCACTACCACAGGAAATACTTTATTTAGATAATAACTAGTTAAAATCATGATTTAAGCTTACATGCAGCTTGACTCTTACTGTTATTACTTTCTGTTATTTATTCATAACAATTCTTTTATATACAAGTGCTGTCATACTTAACACATCTTCATTTCCAAGATGAATACAAATGCTCATCTATCACAATATAAGCACAGAAATATCGATCTTCTCTTGAGTCATATCATTAGGTAAGCATCTCCAACTCCTACCCAAACCCTTCATTTCAGCTACCTATGCATTCACATTCAGAATCCTGTTTCCTATATTCCATGTACATTCCAGTCTTTATGCTACCAAGCCCATTTTGCATATCTTCCTCAAAACACTAACTATAGTCAGAAAATATAGTCTGAGGAAGCTTACTAAATATATTTGCACTTGGATAGAAATGCACAAGATGGCATGACAATGGATTAATCTATTATAGTTTCTGCTTATCTTAAATAACAAGTTGTAATATATGTCTAGAATATACACCACAAGTAATATAAACAATACCTTGTTTCTAATTTCATTTTTCAGTTTTTTATTGTAGATTACTGACTAAAAACTATTACATACAATTTCAACTGAAAAGTGTGTATAATGGCAAATGGAAAAATAGAGGAGGGTATACTACAAGGAATGATTTGTCAGTACCGTATTTTCAGATAACCCACACAATGTATGGATCAGTAACAGAACAAGAAACAATTAACAGAACAATTTATTCTACTAGTCTGCAGTAAAGTAGATTACATTGTTAATTATTTCCATAGTAATAATGATCTCTTTCATTTTTATTTTATTTATTTGTTTTATTTAATTATTTATTTTTACACCTTCAGGCTATTGTTCCATTATAGTTTTATAAAAATGTGTTGGCAACAACTCCTAATTTTAAGTGTAATCAGGGCACTTCTAAATTTTCCCATCTGTATCTTTAAGCTTGTGTTAAGGAGAACCTTAAACTGTGATTCCTCTCACCTAAAACAGTTTTCTAAACTCTGAGGGATTACATCATTATCATTTAAATCATTCATTAGGCAGGACAGACCCCAACTTTAAAGATCTAACAAGTCTTTTAACTTTATATTATTAATAAAGGCAGCTTACAGATATAACCCCCCCACCCCAAAACAGCGGTTTACTTTAAACTTGGCACATCTCTGCACCGAACCAAGTGTATGCCTAGAGGAGGCATTGTATTGGTTTAACCTGACTTACCCAATATCAGTATAGATCTGGTGCTTCAGTGGGGCTTTTTTGGCGCTTTTATCTAATAGCTGATTGAGTCAGCTATTAGATAAGACAGCCAAAAACCCTGCTAATGTGCTGCCTCTGCTGGTAAAGTGTACTTTTTGGGATGTGGGGGTGGGATTAACATCTGTCAGCAGCCAAAAACAATAATTGGGTGGGGGTAACTGTGTTCTTATCACCTTCCATTTTAGAGTACATGAATGGTGTGTGCTAGTAAGGACAGGAAATATAGCCAAATTTCTTCAGTTAACTAATTCTGTTTTCCATTGCCTGTACAGAACAAAGTGAACTCACACACATCAGAGAGTCTCCCAGGAAAATTCTGTGTGGAAGAACCTCTAGTGTAAGTAAGGCTTTGTTGCCCAGTATACCAGCCACCCCGGATACTGCAGTTGCCACCTCACCAGAGCCTCACTCCCCATTGTAAGCAAAAGGCCTTGGCACAGGGGTAGAGGGAGGAAGCAAGAGACAAATAAGGGGTCAGGAATAGGAATGAGTTTGTCACCTTTCCTGTTTGCAGAAGGCTTTTACCAGAGAAGTTGCAGTTCCAGCTTTAACTTAACCAGCTGCCAAGAATTAAGGAGTAGCAACTGACACCCTGCCAATGCTCCTTTTGCTAAGTGAAGCATAGAATTGAGTCTTACATAATTTTGTTTATCCCATGTACTGAAAAATCATCTCACAAGCCCCCTGCAATTGCAAGATTTTAAAAATAACCAGTTTGAAATGTCTTCTATTTGCATTCTAGGTTTTAAGTCTTTAGGGACTACATTTTCAGCTTTTCTCTACAACCCTGTGAGCTGGAAACTTTTAAAAATGAAAGCTGAGGAAAAACAGGGTTTTAAGAACTACACCAAATATTTCAATATTCACACTATCAATATGTTTAGTATTGGGAAATGACCAGTATACTCCACAGTAGTTTTTACTCTCTATCATAATATATTATGCTTTCATCTATTTCACAAATAATTCAGCTATAAAGGGTTCATCTACATATGTGCTTTATTGCAGAGTAGACTAATTAGCTTTACAGCAAAGGTTCATCATCTATATATGCACTCGTATTAAGGTGCAATAAATTTATTAAGTTTGTTGTAAGATAGTACTGTCAGGGACGGTACTATCTTATGGCGGAGTTGTTTACTGTATTACAGTGCACTTGTGGACAGTGAACAGAACAGCACTTTGAGCCAGGATGGAGGAGTCCTGGGCTGGCAGGAGGGTCAGGTGGCTTCATAGTTTCAGCATTCCCATACCCCAGCCAGCCCCTCTGCTGCCCAATAACACAACCTCTAGCCTGGGACTGACCCCCCCAAGCCTGCGACCAGCCCAGGGATGCTCTGCCCTGGCTCAAAGTATTGCTGTCGCAAGCACACGTGTAGATATTGTGCCTGGGAGCAGTTTACTCCAGCACAAACTGCCCCAGAGTTAATCATGTTACATTAATTGCATGTGTAGTTGCACCCAGATAATATGAAAATAAACATTTATATGAGTTGACATTTAACTCAATTGTACAAATCAAAGTAAACCAAACTATAGGGATGGAAGTGAGCTTAACAATCATTACAAATTGTTTAATTAAAAAAAAAATCTTGGCTCTAGCACAGGCATGATCTTGTACAATTTTTAAAAATGTAAATATTTTAATGCTTTCAAATAAAACTAGATAGCAACTTTTTTTAGTTTGGTGTTTTTCTCTACATTTTGTGTCATCTTTCAGTCAAATAACTCAAGTGTGTTACAAATTTTATTGCAGGCTGCAGTTAATATTAGTCAAGGTCAGCATTCTGCAGTCCCCATACAGAATATTAACTGCAATTTTAATGACTGGAATATTAACTGCAGCCTGCATTCTTTTTCCCCCATTACAAGTTGGTTCATTCCACATAAATTTTACCTACATTTTTTTTATAATGTTTTAGACCGCAATCAAGAGGATTCCAGATAAACTGTACAGCATGCCTACTTCTTGTCCAGAAGTACTTAGGATGGGAGTTTTAAAAGCACCACCCAATAATAAGATCTCATTAGTCACTTTTGATGCATCCCAGGGGATACTCTTCAGGCCAACCTCTTTACTTCTCTATATAAGGTTCAAGATTCTCTGAATTTTATAAGTAGATTTTTTCAGAGCTTAGGGCTATCATCCATTATGTCTTGTGGCATTCACAGTATTCAGTTGTACTTATATCACCTCTGTGTATAAAAACCTTAGAATTTTGTAATCACAAAGCAGTGCAAAGATTTTTACTGGTATTTAGGTGATGTCTGGTCGTCAAGTCTTTTTGCCTATGAACTTGAGATGCTTTACCAAGTAAAATTGATAATTATAGGTGCCTCTTGCTTGGGAAGAAGAGTCCATTGATCTTAGAGCTTTGGATTGGTAGGCAACATCCCCACAAGTGTGCACATGCAGGTTGTGATGGTACTACAGACTGCATGCAGTGCACATACACTTAAGTACTGCATTGCTATTTTGTAGCACAGTGGTGTTCTGTTTTGTGTTTTTTACGTGGTGGCCAGGCTCCGAGCAGCTGGCTCATCACTGCTGCTGCCCCAGGAGACCCCCATGACTCCAGGTAAGGCTGCTGTGGTCAGCACCTGTGCTGACTCCAACCTCTCCTGGGTTCGTTTGCCACATGCTGGAGCATACAAATATGTTCCGCTGCTATTTGTCCTGTAGGAAACACACACTCATAGGGATGTGCCCTTAGAGTTTGACAGACTCCTACAAAATATGAAGAGAGAGAATCTAATGCTTACCAAGATTTAAACTATAAAACTATATCAGCACTTGTTCACTGAGATGAAACAATTGTTAGCAAAAGGACAAGAAAGTCCTAATACATTTTAGCTCAAAGGTATGATTATAAAAGCTTGTTACAATTGCGTTCTCTAAGAAAGTCTTTGAATGGGGAACATGGTACCATTTTAGTGTCCATTGACTTGAGTTTTATGGTGCACTTCCTCTCTTTCTTTTTTCTGCTTAATACTTCCCCTTCTATTATATTTTTCTTTGAATAATGCCAGGAGTATTTTGTTTGAGAAGTATCTTTTACAAGGGTATAAGTGATTTTAAATATATTTTAATAAAATGTATATACAAATAGTGTGCATTATATACATACATAATAATAGCATAATAACTTTAATAAAAAAATGTCAAGCACTTTGTCATAAAAATTTTAAACACAGTCTAATAAAGGTTGTTTTTCATATGTGGAAAGGTTTATTCTCCTTGTTTAATGGTCCTGTTTCCCCCCTCAGTCCCCTATAAAATCTGGGGGAGGAAGGGAAAACATAGTAGGAAAAGCTCAGAGTCTACAGGACAAACGTCTACAATCAATTTATAAACTGTCCATACTGTTTTTGAAGCTGTGCCATTAACAGCTGTTTATGCACAGCTATTGCTAGCAAAGTTTGAGTGCACTTGTCCCATCCATTACAGGGATTTTTTCTCCTATGTCCTCTAGATACTTTATAAAGCCATGTAATAGCCTGTTTAATAGAATAAAGCTCTTTATGCATATTGAACATAGAAAACTTTTAAAGAAAATGTGTCTCTCAAGAACTTGTTTCTAGAATAAGAGGCATATTCATAGCAGTCCACTCACAGTGGGCCAAAACATAATTACTTTAAGGAATATTTTAGATTATTTTTGAATGCCTTTATTTATAATATCACTTCATCAGCCATTTCAGATGCACTATTTACACATTAAAAAGTGTGTTTTATTTGTGCCATCATGTTAATTCTTCAATTTTGTAATATACAAATTAGTTCTGTGTAACCCCAGTAAATATGCAATTTCAGACTTCAGTTTTATTTTCTATTATTTTGCTGCCTGTACTTGATGTGTAGCTCCTTGATAATTAGCTTTAACAAGAAGTTCAAAAATGAAACAAATGATTTAAAGGTAAAAAATGTGGCTTCTTCTCTTTCATCATAACATCACTGTCTCAGATACAGTCAAATGGAACCCTATGAATAAAACAAATTAGCAGTGAGCTGTTTCTGGTTATCAGTAGAATTTGTTCATCATTTTTAAGTAGCTCTTTTCTGTACATGTGCATCTTGTTTTTAGACAAGCATTTAGTAATAACAATAGTTTATGCAGTCCTTCTATCTGAGGATCTCAAATTTCTTGAATTACATTTCATAAGGTGCTGACAGACATGGGAGGAAGGGGGAAACCCACACTTTGTTGAAAGAAGCAGAGTGTTGGTTTGACATGGCTTTGCAGTGTCTGTATAGATCAGGTGCTTCAGCAGTGATTTTTTGGTGCTTTTATCTGCTGATTGATTAGCTGTTAGATACAAGCACCAAAAAAGCCCCAGTAAAGCACCTGGTCTATATAGATGTTGGGTGAGCCAGGTCCTATTAATGTGTTGCTTCTTCTGGGCATGCACTCGGCTTGTGGGAGGAAACCGAATCTAAAGTGCCATTTTGGGGTTTTTTATGTCTGTTAGCAGCCTTACTACCCCAGCAATGTAATAAAATACCATTATTCCCATTTCACAGAGGCGATTTTTAACTAGCAGACTAAATTCTCTTTAAAACCTAAATTGTAAGCCAGGATATTTGAGTCTCAACATTCCTGTGTTGTTAGCAAATAATCAAGAAACTCAGTGGCAAAATGTGTGTCACATACACCCTAGTGGTTAGCTCACATAAAGATAACAGCCTATTCCTGCTATCCTGTATTACCATTTTTATTCAAATGTAAATCAACCCTGAATTTAAGATGACCCCCACAATAATTAGATTCTATACATGGAAAAATTATAAATGTATTATAATTTTCTAGGTACAGAATCTAATTATTAGAAACTGGCCTTGAATTTGTCCCCCTCCCACTGGTGCAGTAGAGAAAATAGTAGTGGTACAGAGGGGTCAAGTGACCTCCCCTTGCTCTCTCCTTTCCCCAAACTGATTTTCCTTGCAGCCCTCCTATTCCTGCTGCAACCTGTACCCTCCAACCCCCAGCTCCCCAAAGCCTCTGCTCTTCCCCCCCATTTGCCACAATCTCTGCCTCTCCTCCCCAGCTTTGCAGTCTGTGCCTCTTCCCCTCACCACCTTCTTTCTGTCAAATCCTGTTTAGGCTCTGTTCACAGAATCACAGAAAAGTAGACTACAATCAGTTTTCAGACCTCAGGAGGTCATCCAGTCCAAATCCCTGCTCAAAACATGACCATCACCAACTATATCATTCTAGCTGAGGCTTTGTTGAGCTGGGTCTTAAAAAACCCCCAAGGATGGAGATTCTACCACTTCTCCAGGTAACGTGTTCCAGTGCTTTACCACCCTCTTAGAGAGAATTTTTTTCTTGATATCCAACCTAAACCTCCCTTGCTACAACTCTGTTTCCTCCTGGAGCACAGCATGTGGAAGCTTAGCCCTTGCCAGGCCGTGCAGTGGTGTCAGTGGTGCTGATTGGCTGGCAGGGAAGAGGGTTTCCATATACATTGTACCAGAGACAGAGCCCAGCTGGAGCCAAAAGCAAGCTATGTCTGATAGTAAAGGGGTGTGTGTGGAAGGGATGGTGGGGCGAAGTGAGGGTGTGGCAAACGGTGGAGGCAAGGAGGATGTTGTGGGTCTGAATCTGGCCCCGACCTAGACTTAGGGCTACAGTCAGACCCACAGCAGCTGTCTACCCCACCTCCCACTTTGTATGTGAACCTAAGATGAGGGTCCCTCCCATGCTGATTGGGGGGGGGTGCATTTTCTTACATTTGAGTGAATATGGTACATTACCTGAAAGAGTTCTGTACAGTCGATCTGAAAGTTGTGATTCTCCTGAGTTTCGTCCTCTCCTGAGGATGAGTCAAATGTTTCCATAAACTTTTTTTTCCCTGATTAGCTTTTTCAAAACTTGGGAAGCAGTATGCATAAAACTATACAAAAAGGTCAAGAATGTTATTACTCAGCTGTCAGACACAAGAGCTTTATTGAAGACAGGCAGCAGTTTGTGTAGATACTTTTTTGAAAAGACACCAGTTAACTATAATGGACTGCTCATATAGTTAGTGCATGATGGTTTCTGAAACTGCAACAACCAATCAAAGGATAAGTGGGTTTAATCAAAAGATAGGTTGGTTTATTGTTGCAGAGACATGTGCATAAGTATTTGAACTTATATATTTTAATGTTTATAAGATTTCAAATAAGTTACTTAGAAAAAACCCTGCCTCAGTTGACTAGTGTCTTGTTGAAATAGACATGGGTCTTAAGGAGAATGTTTAATCAGAGAAATGTAGCAGATAAGATTTTCTTGCACTGCAGATGACATAGGGAAAAAAGGCATGACTCAAGTTATGGGAGTAGTTCTCTAGGGCATCAAAGCTAGAATGTGTATTAGAAAAAAGAGGATTGCGTTGACATGATGTATAGCTCTGACAAATAAGTAAGAAGAGGTGGTTTTTCATAGACATTAGGGCTGGAAGGGACCTTGGAAGATCAAGTCCAGCCCCCTGCCCCAGGGGCAGGAAGTCAGCTGGGGTCATAGGATCCCAGCAAGATAAACATCTAAATTTCTCTTGAAACATTCAAAATAGGTGCTCAAACCACCTCCAATGGTGGCAAGCTATTCCAGACTTTGGGAGCACAGACAGTAAAGAAGTTCTTCCTTATGTCCAGCCTGAGAAGGTCCTGGAGGAGTTTATAACCATTCAACCTTGTCATCCCTTGGGGTGCTCTGGTGAACAAATGTTCCCCCAGATCCTGGTGAACACCTCTGATAAACTTATAGGTGGCCATCAGATCACCCCTGAGCCTGTGTTTTTTCCAGGCCAAAGAGTCCCATGGCTTTCAGCCTCTCACCATAAGGTCTGTTTTCTGACCTCTGATCATACGTGTGGCTGTTCTCTGGACTCCCTCACGCCTCTTCACATACTTTTTGAATTGTGGAGCCCAAAACTGGACTTGGTGACACCACAGCTGGAGTACTAAGGCCAAGTACAACGGGAGAAATGATGTCCCGGGATTTGCTTGAGAAACATCTATGGATGCAAGCCAGCATTTTGTTCTCTTTACTAGCTGCAGCATTACATTAAAGGCTCATGTTCATCTTGTGGTCAATCATGACCCCCCAGTCCCTTTTATCTATAGTGCTAGCCAGCATAGCATTGCCAAGCCTATAAGCATGCTGCAGATTTTTCCTCCCAAGGTGGAGAACTTTGCATTTTTCAGTGTTAAACACCAGCAGGTTCTCATCTGCCCACTTTCTGAGCCTGTCAAGGTCAGCCCGGATCACCCTTCTGTCCTCAGGTGTGGATGCTTTACCCCAAAGTTTGGCATTATTAGCGAACTTGGCCAGTCAGCTACTGATGTCTACATCGTTAATTAAGATGTTGAACAAAATAGGTCCAAGGACAGAGTCTTGAAGGACCCCACCAGTCACAGGGCACCATGACGATTGACTTCCGTTTAACCACCACCCTCTAGGTCTGACCATGACCAGTTCCCCAGCCTTATGGGGTATCTTGCAGGACCTTAAAGGCAAATATGAGATTGTGGCTGACTCACACTTGCTGCACTGTCAATGGTATGCCCTGCCTGTTCCTTTTTTTCCACATCTGGGTCTACTTGCCTGCCATGATGTGGTGTTGTCTCAGTTTTATCTGGAGGTGTTGTTCAGTGTTATCCCTTGGACCCCAGGGGACTTAGCTGGAACTTTTTCTGTGGAGCTCCTCCTCCCTTACATTCCACCCCTTTCCACTGAGGTGGTATGAATCAGCCTTAATGGTATCTGGGTATGATAAGGGTGCTTTTTCCTCCCATGTAAACCCTGATCATGCGGCTACCTGCAGGACTATAGCTGCGGCTTTGTCAACCAACAGAATGGTAAATGAACAATACTATAACCAAAACAGCATGAATGACATGGGCAGGGTGATGATACCCACCATGTCCAGTGCTTTGCCTCAGCACTTGAGGCTTCTTGAGGTGGGATTCACTCAGTTCCCATGTAATCCCATGTTGTGGGTATACCTGGGTTGAACTGGTGTCTTGGGCTGGCTAGCATCTGGCCACATATTGTAGTGTTCCATGAGGCATTTCCTCACACCTTTGTGACCCTCATGGTTCTGACAACTCCCTACTGGGAGGTTTGGGGTCCACGGCTGCTCTGGTGGGTTGGACAGAATTGAATGTTTCCCAGATTGTTTCTTCCCTTCACTGGGTCCCAGCAATGCCCATTGGGATGACCTTTTCCCACTCCCAGTTGACCTGTGCTTTCCTATAGGTGGAGTGGTGAAGGGGTGAGATCAGGATTGGACATGGTCCCCTTAGCCCATCTGCTGCTGCTCCCGAGTTGTTATATGGTTCTTTTTCCCAGGTACCTAGCTGTCCTCAGTGTCGTTGGACTTCTTGGGGGTTTCCATCCCAGGGATAATATCTGGCTTCTGGGCAGCAGGTGAGCATGCGCTCTGGAACTCTCTGGATGCTCCAGCTGTGGAACTGGCATCTCACTGCCTCTCCTTCATGGGGATGCGCCAGCTTCATAGTGGCTGTCAGCGGAGCATCCAATGGGGCAGCATCCAATGGGGCATCCTTTCCCCCCTGTGGTTTGGCTCCAGGGTTCCTTTTATACTTGGAGCCTCCCAGTAATGGACCAATCTGTGGGACTTCTTCCAGTTGTGTGGTATCAGCCAATATGCCTTTGGATAGGCCAGCTGGATGCTGGTGCCATGGTAAGTGGGACATGAGCCTGTCACAGAGATCCTTTAACTTGCTCTACAATATGATAGAAGAGGACAGGATTAAAAGTGGGGCAGTGTGGTTAGGTGTAGGGCCCAACAGGTGATTTTAGCAGCCATTGTTTATGTAAATTGAGCAAGTCAGTGAACAGGAATCTTGTTAATCTAGATAAAAGATAAGGACCTGAGTAAAAGCTTTAGTTGTCTGGATAGTAGGATGAGACTTTTTATTTACTGTACTTAAGGGTTAAGTTTACTGTAATTAAGGCTCCTGATAGACATTACACTAAAGATGCAATTAATCAGTGAACTGCATCTGAAATAATGGCCTGGCTACATGTTCAATCAGTTAATGGCCTGATAAAATGTGGAATAAGCCACAAAGATGATGTACAAAATATATGTAATAACTTTGTGGCTTGTTCCTATCACACCTTTAATTGAACCTGTGGCCAGTGCTCCCAACCTCTGGAGTATACTAGAGCCTTCCATGACTCCCATGTGCTCCAGTCTGAGAGCTTCTGACCGGGGCTGCCAGTCAAGATATGGACCAGGCTCTCCTGCAGCTGGAAGCCCTGAGCACCAAATGGGGGCTCCCAGTGGGGAGAACACGGGGAGATGAGCCACTTGCCACTTGCTAGTGCAGGGAGATCCTGGGGTAGGTTTCCCCATCCCCCGACAGTATGGCATGATGGGATCTGATGCTACATCCCACAATTGCATTTCCTGCTAGACACATGTGGCATGTTAGGAAGCATGAGTGTTGGGATTCTGCATCAGATCTGAACATGCTTTTAAATTAATATCTGTTTCGGGCATTATTGTTTCCCTCCGTAGTATCAGTATGTTTTGATTCAAAGGTAAGATTTAGCCTTCAAATTACAAGAGTATTTCAAGATCTGGTAAATTTTAAATAATGTTTCTGGGATATGGAAACAATTCTAAGCTCCGTGAACATTTTTGGATTTTCTTATGTTGTATTTTACACAAAAATCTAATAACGTCTTGTGAGCTAATTATCACATTTTTATTTTCATATGAGCAATATAGGAGATATGTACAGAATGACTCAAATTTTATTATACCCATATGCAATAGAATACCAAAATCTCATGATATTTTCAAATTTCAGAAAGCATTTAAGCCTTGCAATGTGAAATCCATGCTCACCCATTAAATATTCTACTGGTTTGATCTGTCCAACTGATTTATAATCAAAATTCCTATGTTAAAGTTATCAGGCATCTTTGGTATAAGTAAAGTCTATCAAATTAGTGGAACTCCTTAAGTATACCTACTGTATTTAGGCTCTGTGAAGTGTAATAATATCTATTTATACCAATATATTGTTTAGCATACTATTGTGTGAAGTGTGATTTTGCTGCCTTGGCCAACGACCTTCAGTGTTATGCAACTAGTTTTTCTAATCCCAAACTCAGTGATTTGTTTGATGAGTTCCAGACATATTTAAATATTGTTTAAATCAACAAAGCTTCTTTGTGCATAATTTTTAAACAAATGTGTTTAATATAGTTAGTGCCTAAGTAAAATATATATATATATTTGTGTGTGTGTATATATATATTTGTAAGTTACTGCCTGGCAGTAGCAGCAAAATATGCAATTGCAGAACTGTAACCAATTTATAGGAAGAGGTCATCTCCCCCTAAAATGAAAGCAACTTGTGTTTTGCAATAGTAGCAAGTATGTAACTTGTAACGCACTATACTACAAACCCTGCTGTAGTTTACCTGGTAAATTAAGCTTTCATTTGGCTTTTTGGCAAGAATTACTTTTTTTAAATTTTAGCCTAGAGCTAGCAAGCATTATTTTTCCACAAAGTCAAATTGTGTTTTGTAGCAGAAGCTGCTACTGCTGCTAAGTCTGCAAGACTTTAAAAGTTCCCATTCAAGGTACTCTGACGAGACTGGAAAATTAGTGTCCCTGGCCTTTCTGGAAAAGAGAATTGCTTTTAAATATTTGACAAGCTAAAAAATCAACATGCAATTTCTTCCTTCGCCTTTCATTACAGACTGTTGATCATGCCACTTGCAGACAACAGACTTACTTGTCTACCAAGTTTTTTGGTCATTTAAGAAATTCCATGTGTCAGATCTTTTACTTGTCCCAGTGTTAGTAATTTTTAAAAAGATGTGCTAGGACTTGTCATTTTCTACTGTTCTTCTTTTGGAACACTAACAAAATATCAGAAGTATTTAATTAATTATTTCCTGCTTCAAAGAATCTCACAAAGGATTATCTTCACTCAATATTGACACCTTCTCTCATTGTTTTCCATTATGTTAAGACAATAGACTATACTTAGCAAATACGGCCGCTGGTTCTATTCACCAGCTACTCCAAGGCTACCTCCTGAGGTTATGAGAAGATACCATATTCTCTCAAGTCATGTAGGCTTTACTTCATAGGAAACTATTGAAAGAGGGCATTTTGTCTTGCTCTGGACTCAAGCTGACATCTGCCTGCAGTCAACTGAGTCATAAAAGGTTACTTGGGTTTGGTACTGAAGAGTCAAAAGCAGCCACATGGTGATGGTACCCAGATCACTCCACTGGCTACAGAAACTAGCATGATTTAGACCAGGTATTCTCAGCCAGGGTGTCACGGTACTCTGGGGTGCCTTGAGATTTTTTCAAGGTTGCTGTGTGTGCTGTATAACGTTAGCACATTATGTTTGCAAATCATCCTTCAGATAACCCAGACATTTCAAATAGAAATCCATAGTTGTGTCTTTCTGAGTGCTTTGAAACAGAAAATCAGACCACTTGCATCTCAGCCTCATTGTTATTTAAAACAATAGGCAATAGAACCAATTTTGAAATAAAGGAAACATTTGTTGGATTCTGTGTAGAACATATTTTTTGCCTCATACTAAAGACAGTAATTACATTTATAAATAGTCATGCTCAAACATGATCAGTAACCTAAAATGGTTCTTTGTAAAAACAACCAAGTGGCACAAAATATAGCAAGGAAGGAGAGAATTAAAAAAGGAGGTATGTAAGTGATGAAAGTGTTACCAGTAAAGTGAAAACTGGAAAGCATGTTTATGCATGGAAATGTTGGGGGAATATAATCAGGATATTCTTGTGAATCTGGCCATAAGAAATAAAATAATGTAAGGTGGTTTTTAAGGTTAAGAGTACATGCTGGTAATTTAAGGATGAAAACAACACTATGTTGTAATTATCTCATAATAAAACATTATGTAGGCAAAAAAAAGTGTTTGAGGTTAAAATGAAAGGAACTCTGAACAAATTAAGGTGTAAAAATGTGTGTCTAAATGGATGCCAACGATCTTATTTCTGCTTTTTCACCCTGCAGTAATTCTGTGTAATAACCATGCAGTTTTGTTTTGATTAGTCCATAATCATTATTTGTAGTATCAGTAATCAGTACTTGTAGTATTGCTATGTGGGCTTGTGAGGGGATTTTTTTCATGTGGGCAGGAATGACAGTGTGACACTCAGTGTGACAGTATGCCTGGCACTCAGTATGCCTGTGTTTAGACTAAGCTTCGGCCTCAGGCTTGGTCAGCTGTGAATTTGCATGAGACCTTACTTCATTCCACTGAATAATTATTAGTGTGACTGGTGTAAATTAGGTCTGTTCATCTCTCCTCTTGCTAACAATTCAACTCTACTACTATTCTTGTCATGGAGTGCTCAGTAGTGGAGTGCTTGCTTGGGACCTTAGTAGCCTTGTCTCTGAGAGCATTCCTTTGAAGCCAGCCCAGGCTTGGCTTCTAAGAGCCAGTGGGGAGTCTGAACCCTTTTCCACTCTGAAACCCTGGACTTTCAGTCCCTTATTCTCCCTGGCTTTCAGTGGCCCTGACTCAAGGAGTCCATATACAGTTCTGCTCCTGAGCGAGGGACTTCTCTTCCTTTTGGGATGATCCAGTGCAACTCATAGTTCCAAGCAGCACAACAGACAATCTCTTCCTTAAATGCATTTAGTGGAGTAAAGGTCAGTGAGCCAGAGTTCTCTGCACGCTGCAAAGGGGTTAAAAAGTCCCTCCATCCCCAGGCCAGCCCACAGAGCCCTGAGCACCCCCCAAAATTCTCAACATATCCTTTATAGTCTTTCCAGCTTCCCAAGGCTTCCCCACCTCTCTCAGTCCCTGGATTTCTCTCAGGAGTTGCCAGGGTCCTTGTTTCCAACCTGCTTTTCCACTGGCATGCTTATCTCCTCTTGATACCTTCTAATTGTTGGATGGGTCACCTTTGTTTAATATGTCAGCAACGCCATTCAGTCATTTGCTGTTGCTACATATCCATCTTGTCTCTTTCTGCATGTAGCCAACTGTGTCTCAACATTTCAGTCTCTATACACAGGTTAAAGCAGGGATGGGCAAAATGCAGCCCACGGGCTGGATGCGGCCCATGAGGCCATTCTATCTGGCCTGCAGGGCCCCTAAAAAATATAGAAAAATAATATTTATCTGCTCCTGGCTGCCTGTCATATGGCTCTTGATGGCTTGACAAAACTCACTAAGAGGCCCTCCGCCTGAAATAATAATTGCCCACCCCTGGGCTAAAGAGCTCAGTGGAGTCGCACAATATTTTAACAATTTGAATACAGTTAACACAATAGAACCCATAGTCCATCACAGTTTGCTCGTCTAGTTTTCAAACTTTTGGGGGCATAATTAATTTATCACCACTTTTGCTGCTAGGTATAGTTGCTGTGAGACTTGTAAGAGCTGTGATGGTATATAGGCATGTTAAGGCAAATCATTGTGGTTGATGTGAGCTGGAAGCCAGTGGATTAATAGGTTAGGGATAAAAAGTACAGAACTAGCAGGATTTTTATGAAGTATGTGTTGAATTTGTAACTAATGATTTTTTTGTTGCTTGGGAGAAGAATGCTTTAGCTAGGGAATGTTATGTGCATTGTTGACTGGAAAAACATATTTTACTTAGATATAATTTACTTATATTATTAATAATTATAATTGTGGGACTAAGTAACCTGCAATCAAGGGAATAAATTCTGAAAAAAATCTTGATTCATATTCAGTTTGCAGTATACAAACATTTAAAATCTTGATTCATATTCAGTTTGCAGTATACATTGCATTTAATATTCTTTCCATTTGGTTTGATATTCTGCATTTTCAAAAACAATTTTAACTGGACAGAAATGTAGAAATATACCTCTTAAACTAAGCTAAAAGAATAGTTTGCCTCCACAAGGAAGAGTTTCTGGCTCCTGTTATTGCTACAGCAAATCCAAGATGACGAATGCCATATGCTTGCATGTCATCAAGGCTTGAAATGGATAATTCATACAGATGTGTTTCTCCACCCACTCCTCCCCCTGGAAAAATATAGCCAAGAAATGGGACAGTGAGAAAAAAACAAAATATAACCTGAAAGAATGCACAGCGGCACCAGCACAAGACCCAGCTGTAGGGGACATCTAATGGAAGAACATATTACTATACACCAAAAACAGTTTTGAGCTTTCCCAAATAACTGTTGCTGAAATACCATAGGGTTCATGATCATCACCATTCCTGCCTGTCTGCATAGTGACAAACGTTCTGGCATCTTATTCAGAAGAGTTCTTATTGAAGGACTTGAGCACAGGCTATTATTCAGGGACATCTGATACTCAGACAGTGGAAACTGAATATTCTGAACGGCTGTCTGGTGCGTGAGTGAAAAACGTATCATCAAGAGCAAGCTGTTGGGATTTTTTTGAGGTTAAGAAAACTGGCAGAATAAATTCAGCTGATGCTAAAGAAGATTGCACACCATGGGCAATTCTAGTAGAGATTAGGTTTCAGGGTAAACTGGCCAACTTTCAGCAGATTGACCATCCTATGATCATTTATCAACAAACCGTTAATAAATTAGTACAGTGCAATCACAGGAGAATTATTTACATGATAAGTATATAAGTATGTATTTTTGACCCTTTTTCTAGATGTTTCCACTTCAGTGGTTAAAATCCAATAATTTTCTCAATTAAATGTTTATTAACAGGTGACTCATACTGTATTATTAAACAATGAACATCACTGGATACATCTATAAATATCTTGCTATAGGTCTTTTTTTGAAGATCAGGTTTTAGAAACAGTTAGTCTAAACTTAAGCAGGCATTGCAGCTCAGATTCTGTTCTGCTTCTAAAAGTGCCCAAAAAAGGACTGTGATCCTATTCCAGGAGTGGAGGTCATATCTCCTCCAGTCTCTCAAGGTGCAGCCTATTGCACCCTGAAGCATTGATCCTTTTTCATCCTTCAGAAACATACAGGTCCCTCATTTTGGCAATCAGCTGCAAGCAGTCTTGTGCATCTCTACAAGGTGAATCTGTTCCACCTAAGGCATTGGTTCTCCACCTCTTTAGACTCAAGCTACTCCTTGATAGACTTCAGGGCACCTCTCAGTAAATTCAAAGCACCCTGTGGAAAATGTCAGCTCTTAGTATTCATTAGTTTTTTGATAACAGCAAAAGAGAAGTTATGCTGCTGCACAGAACTCAGAAAGATCTCAACAGGTCAGACTTTTTTAACACTGTGGATTCCTATTTAAAACCTCTTGGTTTGTTTTGTGAATGTTTGCACACCTAACAATACTAACATTACATAGCACCCCATGGCACCCTTAAAAAAAATCCCAAGGCACTGCAGAGTGCCGTGGCACTCTGGTTGAGAATCACTGACCTACCTAAGGAAATATGCAGACTTCTCCTATTCTCAGTGGGCAGTGTTATGTGCTTCTATCATGTCAAGTTCCAACTCATTAAGAAGGAAGACATCCTGGTGGGATCTGGTTCATTCATAGAGGAAGACGGTTATCTGAGCAAGTGCATCTACATGATAAGTAGCAGCATTCACTCCAGTGGTACCCTAAGGTAGGGTTTGGCAGTGCTGCTCATCCTTTGCCCAATGCTAAGTTTTAAGATCCTTTCCCAAGAAGAGAGACCTTGGTTCTTGGCCCACCTCCAATTGAAAAAGATTGAACCCACATCTCTTACTTCCAGGGATGTTCCTTATGTATCAGGCTATTGGTCTCCTTGTGAAAAAGACTTACCTGTAGAGACAGGGAGGCGGCAGGATGCTGCACCTGGAGCTGATCGCGGTGAAAGTGAAACCACTGCAGCCAGAGTTGCTGTGGGAGATCAAAAGGAAAAAAAGCAGTGGAGTCAGGAGGAGCTGGGAACAGCTCCTGGATCACCTGGGCACGCTTTATAAGAGCGTGCCAGGGTCAGTTGGGTGGCTGGATGCCTGGTGCCAAAATAAAAGACACAGGGGAAGAGAAACTCGGGGGACTGGAAGTGAAGTCCCCAACTGGCCCAGAGGGGCCAGAGCACTTGAGCAGTCCCAGCGAGGGGACCTGGTGGGTTCTCTGGAAAGGGTCATGGAGGGAACTCAGGGCCAGAGAGGGCCCAAGGAACTACTTACAGGTTTGGCATGGACCAAGGAAAGTGGCAGCAATAACTGGAGTACAGCTGGACGCAGCAGGGCCAGGATCGAGACGCAGCTGACAGGCGGCAGGTAACAAATGGAGAAGAGTCAACACTCTGGGGGATGGAACACTGTCAAGGCCAGACACTGTGTAGACAGAGATGAGGGGGGCCATAGGAGACGCTCGGCAAAGAAGCATCACCATTAGCCTGTGGCCGAAGACCCTGAGAGACTGAGTGCCAAGAAGGCTCAGAACATCAACCTCAATGACACAGGTGACAACATCACAGTTGGTGTTAGGTGGCATATAGGGGAGGTGGAGCCCCAAAAAGAAGAAACAATGTGAACGACCAAGGGAAGGCGGGACCAAACATCATCCTCCTGATACGAACGTAACCATCATCAAAGACATGGCAGGCGAGGCCTCGGGGCAACTGACACACAGTCATCACACTAACCAGTCTGTGTGGCCCAAGGAGCCCTGGTAAGGTTCAAGAAGAACCCACATGTGTGATGTCTACGGGAAAGGCATGGGAGTCTTACACTCCTTTATCCCTCCTATGAAAGCTGGCCCACTGGTTGGATAGGAATGCAAGAGTCCTGGGGCCAGAAGGTAAAACAATCAAGAGTGAACTGGAATCTGTGCTGAGAAGGGTGTTTTTTGGGGAGAAGTAAGCATTGGGCTCTGCTCCAAATGCTGTTCATGCATTGTATCCAATGACTAATTTTAATGCGTGGTTTTTCACTGTTTAAAAGACTGAAGACTTCCTTGGAACTTATGTGCTTCCCAGCCATATTTGGATGTCAACATCAGTAAGGAGTTAGATGTGTAAATGACCCATCAGGTGCACTTCTGACCATGTGCAGTAGGCCAAGTCCACTTAGGAATCTCTCCTGGCCAAGATAGAGGCACATCATGGATCTAGACACCTGAGTGATTTCTGTGACTGCTGTGTGGAGTGGAATAGGATTGTGTTTCATAACATAGGTACCTAAAAAGCTTTGGAAGTGCTGTGTAGATGTTTACAGAAAGAATTAGATATGCACCTAAATATATAGTATGCAGTATATGCCTTTTGTCTTCCTATATTACCGTTTCTGACCATATGTTTCATGAAAAATAGGATATAGGTCTTTAGAAGTTTTCTTTTAGGGTTTGATGTTCTCATTTGAAAATATTTTATTTAAATGTGCTCTTTTCTCCTCCTCCCCTCCTTGTGTTCTAAGGCTGCCAATGTCAAATAAGTTTTTTTTCTTCCACAGAAAGCCTCAGAGTATACTATACTGTTAAGAATTTTCTAAGTTATACTTCAAGGTAGTAGCTAAACAGATATGTGGAAAACTTTTTCTTATAATGGGAAACATTTGGACTGCTGAAAGAAAATTAATATTGGTTTGCTAGTAACAGAGATGTAAGTCAAACTGAATTTCCACAATCTATGCTCACAAATCCATACATTTGTCAACTCAAATGAAAAACTCTTAGGTGTGTAGCCAAAGGAAAGAGCTACACATGGATATTCAAATAAATCAAGAACTTATTACAGTGGTTTAATTTTTTTCACACATTTCCAAACAAAACTTTATAAAACAAAGTCATGTATCTACTGTATATGAGTACTAACTACTCCATGCCAAAGGTTCGCCCAGGGTTCCTGGCTTTAATTCCTATTTTTGTCCTCTGTTGAGCAGTGCGTGCTGCTTGTCTTCCTTGAATTCTAGAGGAAATACATTTTTCTGGTGCTTTAACTTAGTTATATTTTGTGAGGTTGTCTTAGAATCTTTAGAACAAAATATGTTATGCATGTAAAATATTATTATTTTAACAAAATAAGTATTTAAAATATTGTTCCATTTTGTAAAATTATTATAATTTCATGAAGTTAATTGCAAACGTACCAGATGGCAGGTCTAAGCAATGTTCACTCAGTTCAATTTCATGTATGCATGTTAATAATGATGCTGTTCATTTTCTTTAGTGGATAATGAGGAAAGGATTGGATACTCTTGCAACCTGCTCTTTGTTACATTAATTTGTTTTAGTCAAAAAATAAGAACTTTAATTGATAGAGTCTGAGCAAATGCCATATTAAGACAGTCTTGGCCCCTGAGGATAAGGAACACTTAACTGGTTCTTTACCAGCTTCCTTTGGTTTAGAAGAGTGCTGTATGCTTTCTTCTAAATGAACATTTTTTTGATAGACCACCACTATCTGCCAATTTAGAAAAGTTCTTCTGGATGGCAGGAAACTATAATTCCCAAAACTGGGCAAGAAGAGCCATGAAGCTGTCCACTACTTTGTTATGTATGAAAAAGACAGAGTATGCTCCCAAAATATACTACACTTGTTTTTTGAGCACTGGGTGAGTTTTCTAATAAGTGATAAATAATTCCAGTAATACATTTAGTAGTTAAAATTCATTTAAGATCAATCATTTAAAAATGTAGTGTTTATGTTAGTATAATAATATCCTAACGTTTGAATAATGTTGACTTTTCTAACTTTTCTTATGGTTAAAATTAATTGAAATGTTGCACATAGGCTATATAAGAATAAATTAGATTATGGTTAAGATAAATTATTCATAATTTTGTCTGATTGTTATGCTTGTATGGGTCACAGCTGGGGTAAGATCAAAAAGCTCTGATATGTCTTGTATCGAGCCATATTCAGCTCCTCATCTTCATCTCCATATGCATATGTCTATTCTATTTTATTCTATTAGATGCAACTAGTCAATGACATGAGACAGCCTGAACACTTACCAAATTACTTTTTAGTAATTGGTTGGCCCAATGATTAAAGCTCTTGCTAGGCTTCATAGCTATCCTGTAAGTTGGAATCAGTGCCTGAAATGGCTCCTAGTTGAACTGCTGCTGCTTGGGTCTCCAATGCAACACTTCTGAAAAAAACTGGAGTAGGAGCAGAGTGCAGAAATGCTGAGACTTAATGGCCATGTTTACATTGTTGTTACAGTGCAGTCATTAGTACTTGTTTATGACTGCGCAGTAGCATCGCCGAACAGCTTTTTAGTGATTCTGGCTGCTCAATAGCTTATTACTAGTCCACAGCAATGTTGTGTCATGCTTTCTTCCTTACAACACTATTGCACTATAGTAACAAGCTACAGTGCAGTCATTGCCTCATGTAGACACAGCCAAGGAGTAGTCTCCCCTTTTTCATCCTTTTTACATAGGGCCAATCTTAGTGATGCCATCCAATAAACCAGTAAATCAATTGTAAATTAGGAATATGATTCTTTAGTACTTTGAGCTGCTCTCGCAAGGAACTGTAAATTCATTTCAGCTGGTCATTATGCTTATTGCTTTGTTTTGTCCACTGTTGAATCTGGCCCTTAAACAGAATCAAGGTTGTTTTTTTTAATTTATCTTAAATAAGTGAGAAATGCTGCATAGTAGCATTCTCTTTGGGTTTCTTTTTTAGTTTGTATATGTAGTTAATAATTTTGAAAAAAGAAGGACAATAACATGTCAAAATAGAGCCAAGATTGCATGGATAATATAAAGTAAGACCATTCAAAAGCAAGGATTCAAAGAAAATAAAATTATAAAGATTGTTGTAGGAAGAACGTTTAAGAAGCTAAGAAATCTTAACTCTGTCCTATTGTGATACCGTAAGGAGAAAGACAGTAACAACTCTTCTCCATTCCTCCATCTCTTTTCAGTACAGTTTCATTTAGTTTGGGGCTACAGACACTAAAATACTTAAATCATGACTGTACAGTGATTGCAAACTACAAAACAGAGTTATGACTGGTTGCATTTCTTAATTAAACGTGGATTTTCTTGAAGTGTAACTTTAACTCTGAATTTCTTTGAACTGTAACGTTGATTTGAGGATAATTACTATATCATTCTAAGGTTTTATGTTAAATTATGATGCATTGCTATCATATACAAATCTGTCTTACTGTAATTTTTCATCACAGAGATCTCTAAAGCTCTCATTCAACAAACTTTAAACAAATGTTTAATTTTAAGCACTTAGTATTCTGAGGATCAAAGATAAGTATATGTTGAAGTGCTTTGCTGAGAGAGGACATGTCTACACAGGGCGTTTTATTTGTTTTTCTGAAGCCATCTATTTAGTCATTGCATAGGCACAGTATTGAAGAGGATGGATCATAGCTTTGATCTGTCATGGCAGTGTTCATGTTTTCCTCGTTAAGGGTGTGGTTTGTTTTCAACTAAGGTTGGTAGAAAGAGTTCTACCTCATAAAGGAAGGGTAACATTTTCTCAGAATATTTGGCTTTTCTCAGGGAGTTACATACTTTCTTGCATGGTAAATTGTGCCTGATTGGTCTCCTGCTTAGAAATGGAAGTAAGTGAGGTTCAACTGCATGAATTAATACTTAATTTCCTTTTTTCTAAATTAAATTTAGAAATCCTCTACAGGCTAGAGAAATGTTAACAACTTTTATCAAGCCTACATGAGTTTTGTACTGTTTTTTGTTCTGATTATCAGTCAACATTTCTTGTAGGTTTTTTTTGTTATAGATACTATATTAGGAGTTTTTTAAAACTTTAATTGTTCTGATATCATTGATTTCCAGTGGAGACTTTTCAGGTACAAAATATGTTAATTTGAAGTTGCATGGAGAGACTACAAGGTTCACTGGGGATAGTTTAATCATAACAAGAAAGCAATTGCTCAGGGGTTTTTTCCTTGTGACCTTGGAGCAGTTCCTGCTGTGTTAATAAGCCACAGGAAGCTGCGGTGGGCACATATACATTTTAAGAAGAAATTCTTTCTTTTACCTAATACTATGATAGCTAAGCAAGAGCATCTGTTTACGGAAGCCAGTTTCATTTTCTTTACACATTAAATTAATAACCATGGACAAGACATGAAACTAGTTCATACTTAGTAACTGTCTGAGTTATATCTAGTAGCTAGCGTTTGATGTGGCTTTTGTGCATAAGGTCAACTTTGTTTAATAAGGAGAAAGTCACAAAGTATTAATTGCATTTGATATTTTTGGCTCTATCTAAAATCAGAAATCTAATTTAATTAAATGAAGTTCAGGTTTCATGTTGGCATTAGGCCCTGAAAGATCAGTGCACTTTTAGGAGGGAGACATTTCTTATGTAAAGTGTGATGTTGAAAATATGAACTATTGGTTATAGTTTCTTCCTTGTAATAGATATGTAAATTAGAGGATTTACTTTTTCAGAAATGAATTATATCTCCAAAGGCAGTAGAACACTATAGGTTACCTAGTGCAAGAGTGCTCAAGTAGTGGTAATAGAAAGCATTTATGTAAGAAAGACATCTTACTAGAGTGGGGGAGCTAGTTATGGTAATTTATCCCAGTCCCCTCTTGTGAGTTGCTTTACTGTTCTGAAAAACAGTTAATGGAAAAGGCTGGGGAGCCTTGAAACCTTCTCAGTTACTAGCTTCGACAATTCCTTGCTGTCAGGGATGATTGTCTTATCTGTGTGTTCAAAGATGGCTGAGGAGGCCTATCGAAGATTGACAGACTCTACTGCAGCTCAGACATGGTTTTTTGTGTGGGGTGCATGGTGCTGGATTCTTGATTTGGTCTGTGACGCACTGTTTCTGCCACTCCTGCTTTTTCATCTCCTTCTGTTATTGTCATGAGGGCTAAAAGTACTGAGATCTAGGGTTGTGCAAAGCGGGCCCTATTTGATTCGGGTTTGGCCAGAATGGGAGCAGTGATTTGATTCGTTGATTTGGATCACTGCCCTGATTCAATTTGGCTGAGGTACCAACATGTCTTGTGAATGCTACGATGCTGGGGTGGATGGAGCGTCCCACAGGAATGCACGTCCTCCTCTCCACCCCCCGCATGCTCGGCAGCAAACTAGAAAAACTAGAAGTACTTCCAGTCCACTTCTGGGTCCAGTGGGGAGCATGCTGGGCACCCCTGCTGTTCAGCATTGGCTGTTGGGTGACTCCGGGTGCCCCCCACCTGACCCAGGAGGCACCAGTTGCCGAGCTGGGGGTGTATGGAGGGGGCCCCCAGTGCATTCCCTGGTGGACCCAGAAGTGGACTGGAAGTGCTTCTGATATACTTCCAGGTCTGTTGCCAACCATGCTGGGGAGCACCCCTTGCGCTCCTTTGGGACACTCCATGTGCCCCAGCATCACAGCAGTCATGAGATACCTGCTACCTAGAGGTACGTAGAAAAAATATTTAAAGCTGTGTCTATGTCCGAATTGCTGAATCTTTCTGAATCTCTCCAAATCGATTTGGAGGGTCCCGATTTGATGTGGAGAAATTTAAAGAGTCCTCTGATTTGATTTGGATTTGGAGATTCAGCCACCAAATCAGGCCGGATGAAATCAGGGCCTGAAGCTTTGCACAGCCCTGCTGAGATACCTACAGCAGATTCATCGTCCTTTTGAGGTGGTCCTGAGCAATAGTCTCCCATGAGTTGACATCAACGTTGCATTTTTTTAAAATTGGCCTTGAGGATGTCCCTGAAGTGCTTTCTCTTCTCTCCTCTTGAGTGTACGCCATGACTGAGCTGGGAGAATTAAACTTGCTTCAGAAGTCTGGAGTTGGACATCTGGATGACATAGCTGGCTCAAAGAAGTTGATGTCAGATCATCATATGGTGTTTACTTGCAGCAGGATGCTAACGCTGGCCCATCTGTCTTTCCCAATGGATTCGGAGGATCTTCCTTAGGCAGCACTGATGCTACGCCAACAAGTTTAGATGTCTCCTTTACATTTTCAGTGTTTCAGCTCCGTACAGTAAGGTGGGGATCATGAAGTCTTGCCAAACCATGAGCTTAGTTTAAGATACAATGTTGCGATTTTCAAATACCCATTTCTTCAGGCGTCCAAAGATTGCACTTGTACATTTAAGGAGATACTGGATTTCTTCATCTATGTCAGCCATTTGGGAGAGATGGCTTTCAAGGTATAGGAAATACGCAATGTTCTCTAGTGTCTCACTGTAGACCTGGATCACTGGAGCCTGGGGACTGTTCATTAGAAGCTTGTTGATAGAGGTCCTTAGTCTTCTGAATGTTAAATAACAGTCCCATTTTTGTCTATGCTTCGGTAAAGATGCTGAGCATTGCCTGAAAGTCTGCTTCTTAGTGAGCACACACTACAGTATCATCAGCATCTGGAGCTCAGTGATTGAGGTTGGAGTGATCTTGGTTTTGGCTCAGAGTTGTTTGAGGTTAAACAGCTTATCTTCATTCACTAGTTTAATTCAAGTCTGACCAGATGCTTTTTGGTAGTCAGATAAAATATTGTGGCAAAGAATATTGAAAAGTGTTGGAGCAATGACACGGCCTTTCTTAACTCTCATTAATGTCATAGAGATCTGTGATAGCTCCATTACTGAGAATCACCGCTCACATACCTCCATGGAACAGGAAGAGAATGGTGACAAATTTTGATGGGCATCCATACTTTAGAAGAATCCTCCACAATACTTCTTGGCTGATAGTCAAAAGCTTTTGTGAGGTCAACGAAGGCTGTTAGAGGCTTATTTTGTTCCGGGCACTTCTCATGAAGCTGATGAGCCACTAAGATGATGTCAGTTGTGCCTCTTGATGCCCTAAACCCACACTGAGATTCTAGGAGGAATAGAAGTGGAAAGAGACAGTTCAGTATCAGTCTCACAATTATCTTTCCAGTGGTGGACAGCAAAACAATTCCTCTGTATCTTCCACAGTTGGACTTGTCTTTTTTCTTGAAAATTGTTACAATCATGGTATCCCTGAGGTTGTCTGGGATTTCCTCATTCCAGATCCTTAAGATGAGGTCATGAAGCTGTGAGGTGAACTCTTCTCTCTCTCCTGCTTGAAGATTTCCTTGGGAGTTCCATCTATTCTAGATGTTTTATCATTCTTCATCTACTTGACAGTTTTCCTCATCTCATCAAGAGTTGGAGAGATTCTGAGATCATCTCTGGGTGTTGCAGGATGAAATTGAGAACACTCTTATCAACAGCAGAGTCTTGATTGAGGTCTTCAAAATGCTTCTTCCAATCAGCGTTGATGGCTTCACTTCCCTTGATTTCGGTCTCCTCCATCCTTAGGTCTTAAGGGGCTTGGTCCCTGACTGCTTAGACTGTAGATGGTTTTGGTGGCACTAAAGAAACTGCAGATTTCATGGATGTCAGTGAGATGTTCATAGATTCATAGACGTAGGGTCAGAAAGGACCTTGTAGATCATCAAGTCCGACCCCCTGCCCTGGGCAAGAGAGAAGATCAGGCTCAAATGACCCCAACCAGGTAGACATCAAGTCTTCTCTTAAAGACCCCCTGGGAAGGAGCCATTACCACTTCCCTTGGAAGTTGGTTCCAGATCCTAGCCACCCTGACTGTGAAGTAGTGCCTTCGAATGTCTAGTCTAAACCTACTCTCTAAGAATTTGTGACCATTATTCCTTGTTACCCCGGGGCACGCTAGAGGGAACAGGGTCTCTCCCAAACCCTGCTGATCCCACCCGGTTAGTTTATAGACAGCCACCAAGCCCCCCTCAGCCTTCTCTTGCAAAGGCTGAACAGGTTAAGGTCCCATAGCCTCTCTTCATAGGGTCTGCCCTGCTGTCCCCGGATCATGTGGATGGCCCTCCTCTGGACCCTCTCAATGCTATCCACATTCTTCCTGAAGTGCGGTGCCCAAAACTGAACACAGTACTCCAGCTGTGATTTGACCAGTGTTTCATAGAAGGGAGGATCACCTCCTTGGCCCTGCTTGAAATGCATCTGTGGATGCACGACAAGGCACAGTTGGTCCTACTGTCCGTGACCTCGCATTGTCAACCCATGTTCATCTTGGAATCAATAATGACTCCAAGATCTCTTTCTGCCATCGTGCTCTCAAGAGGTGAGTTTCCCAGCTTATAAGTGTGCTGCTGGTTCCCACTGCCCAAGTGCAGCACCCTGCACTTGTCAGTATTGAAACCCATCCTATTTTCATTAGCCCAC
>JAGPOW010003395.1:60495644-60513396 GCA_030014935.1 Caiman crocodilus
AGCTTATAAGTGTGCTGCTGGTTCCCACTGCCCAAGTGCAGCACCCTGCACTTGTCAGTATTGAAACCCATCCTATTTTCATTAGCCCACCCCTGTAACGTGTCCAGGTCCTGCTGTAATCTGTCCTTCCCTACTAGTGTGCCCACCTCACCCCAAATCTTGGTATCATCAGCAAATTTAAACAGGCTGCTTTTTACTCCATCATCCAAGTCATTAATAAAGAAATTGAATCTCCTTAGCTTTGCCTTCCCACTGTTTGTTCTTCATATCACGGATCTTCCTTTGGACCTCTGCCTTGACTTGTTGGAGATTCAATTTCTTTTGCTTGCAGTTGGTGTCATTTTGCCAAGCACAAAAGGCCTTAGGCTTGCAATCAATCAGCTCTTGGATCTCCTGATCATTCTCATCAAACCAGTTTTCATGTTTCCTGGTAGAGAATCCAAATGTCTCTTCATAGTCACTGATGATGGTGGCATTGAGGGCATTCCACATGCTGCTGACATTCTCTTATTATTGTTGATTGGAATTCACCAGTTTTTCATTGAGGTGCTGGTGGAAGATATCTTACTTGCTTGGGTCCTTGTGTCCTTCAACATCGGTCTTTTGTCAGCATTGGTTCTGCTGCAACCATCTCTTGGGAGCTAGTTTGAGTGACATAACCAAACGGATGAGTTGGTGATCAGTCCAGCAGTCATCATGTCCTAGCATAGGTCAGGTGATGCAAACATCTTTATGATCCTGGTCACAAAAGATAACGTAGGCAATCAGGTGCCAGTGCTTAGATTGTGGTGTCTTGTGCCATGGTGTCTTTTGCCTGTTTCTGTGGCATAAAAACAAGCACAACAGGTACAAGAAGCCTGTTTTTCTGGTCATAAAACACCAGTCAGAGAAAAGTTAGAAGTATTCTCTTCTTTTCAGGCCCAAATATTGTTCTTAGAATCAATTTAGTAGGGCTATGTTGAAGGTATATTTGAAAAGCCTTCAAGTACATCAGACTTTGTAGTGGAGACAAAGAAAGAGAAACCACCACCACCAAATATTACCATATAATTTTATTGTATTTTTGTTCTAGCATTGGTGTGTCTTAATTGGTGCTGGCAGTAGTCAGCACTAGAGACTTTTTTTATCACTGCATCCTAGTCAGAAATTGACTACTTTTTTCTTTTAGCGTCATTGCTGAAATGATGTGATGATGATATCATTTGGGTCAACTAAAAACATATACAATTTAATTTTTGTACTTGAACAAAATGCTTTTAATGTATCTCTCTCTCTCCCATTTCTTCTCAACATTTTAATTTAATTTTAACTACATTTGGGCTGAAAATGTCATTTAAAACAAAAATGTTCAAATACTTTGTTTTGGAAATGTCAAAAGCAATTTTATTTCTTTTTACCATCCTTCCTTCCCTGACCCTGCTCCCCAAATATTTTTTTTTTTGTGTTGAATCTGTTGACAAGTTTAAAGCTGCATTTGGCCCTTTGGGTCATCTCAATCCTTCTTTTTTGACAAATAAATTATGCAACCCAACAAAAATCACCCAGCTCTACACAGAAGAAGAATATCAGGCAAATGATGGAGGTGAGGTAATGCTCAAAGTTCCAAAGTAGCCAAGGCCTGCATGTCTGCAGGCTGACAGATATTTGGACAAGTGGAGTGAAGCTTATCCTCTGATGGATTAAATTAGAAGGCTAATCATGACTAAATTCCCTATGTGTTCATTGTTTCACTGTTGATCTTTGTATCAGAAACAAACAGCAAACAAATTGGTCCAGTGAGTATCATTCCTTTGAAAGGATGATCCATAAGAATTAGGCCATAAGTTTGAAATATATAAATAATTAAATAGTACTTCAGTTGGTTGGGCCAAGACTAAAAAATAAGTGGCTAAAGTTAGACTCTGCCATACTTATATTGGCTCTTAAATAAATCATCTAATTCGAATAACACAGATTGTGTTTTGCACTACTTACTGATTTGTTCTGAAGATTCTGAATTGGACTCAAGAGCCTCCTAGCTCTGATGCTGCTCAAGCTGGCCACACCCGCCAGCCTGTGGTATGTGGGGCATTTGTTTGGCACGGGCAAGGCCACCACCAAGCATGCCATCCTGGAGGTATGCAGCATCCTCTAGGATGTGCTGACAGACACTGTCCTCTGTGTCCACAATCCCCAGGCAATGGTGGCAAGCTTCTGTGCACTGGGGTTCCTCCAGTGTATCAGGGCCCTAGATGGCACCCACATTATGGGGTGCAGGGAGACCAGCTCTATTAAAGCCACAGGGGATTCCCCTGGATGGTCCCGTGGGTGATTGTGGGCCACTGGGCATGTTCATGCATGTCAGTGCCAGCTGAGCAGGCAGTGCATATGGCACCCACATGTTCTGAAACTCTGGACTGGTCACGCTGATGGAGAGTGGGTGCTTTGGCCACCTCAAGGGCTGCTGGAACTCCTTCAGTGCCCACTTCAGAGTAGCCAAAAAGAACCTCCACTGGGTCATAGTCACAGCCTGTGTGCTGCACAATATACGTGAGGCCCGGGGAGAGTTGTTCTGCAAGGCCTGGGCAGAGAAGGTACTGCAGGCAGCAGAGGCCTGTTAACAGAAGCATGAAACACTGCAGAAGCAGGTTCCCCACAGTGAGACCCTAGGTAAGCTGCTTGCCTGTCAGTGGGAATCAAGGCACCAGGTATGGGAGGCTCTGGTGGACCACCTTATGGAGCACTCCCCCCTCTAGCCCTCCTGCCACCCACAGACCCCCTGCCCACCCGCAGCACAACTCTCATGCCAGGCACATGTCCAAACAATAAATCTTTAGTCTCCTCCCCGTTTCCCCCTCAAACAAAAGAGCCCCTGCCACCCTCCCCAACACACAGAGCCCTTCCACCACTGTCCCCACACACCAATAAAAAAATCCTCTTCCCAGTTTCAAATCTACTTACAAGAGTCTATGTTTTTGTGCCCTGGAGTGGGGGGCTGTGGGGTAGGGGCACCTAGGAGGCAAAGCCTGGGGGCAGCTGGCGATCAGCCCAGTCCCAGGTCCAAAAATCTGGGTTAGCTTCCACATAAAAAGCATGTTCTTATTGGCATGACCAGACTGACTATTGTGATAGGTCATGGCCTCATACAGTGCCCACAAGACCTTGACCTTGATGCAACAACCAGAAGTGCCCACACTTCTGCATCTTGCTCAACAGGGCCTCATAAATGTGGGCGTTCAGGTGCCTGCCTTGCTTGAACTGCCTCTTTACCTCCTCATGGTCCCAGAGTACCATAAGTTTGCCAGTCTTCTCCTGGCTCCAATTGGGATCACAGGTGGATGGTACAGGCATGTGTATGCAGGTGGGGGTGGGCCTGGATGGGGAGGATGAATCATGGTTCCTGCTCCAGCTCTCTGAGCCCCTGCACAGCTGTCATGAGTTGCTGGCCCTGGGCAGCTGCCAGCAGCACCCAGCGCAGGTTCATGGCACAGGACTGTGAGCTGTGTGGCTGAGGCTATGCCCTGCAGCACCTGCAGTCACAGGGCTGCTAGGGGTTTGCAGCAGGAAGGTGGTGCTAGCCCTACTGTATTCGGGTGCCTGTAGGTGACCCTGGGGGCTGGCAGGCCTGCCCATAGACTAGGAAGCTGCAGCCAGCAGCCACAGGCTAACAGCCAAAAACCCCGCAGCAAGCAACCAGTCTCAGTAGGCATCAGCCATGGGCTGAGCAGCACTGCTGGAACAGTGACTGTGGGCACAGCAGGGCTTGGCCTGCCCAGGGGGACATGCAGGGCATGCAATACCTTTAGGCTCCCATGTTTCCCAGGGCAGAAAATGGTTGCTAACTCTTATAGCTTGCAGACAGAGGCTGCCAGTGAAGCTAGCCAGCCCTGGAGCAGGAGAAGCTCCCAGCCACTAGCCCTGGGGCTGGCCTCAGTCCAGTCTCCTAGTGGCTGGGCAGACGCTGTAACATACTTAGTGCCAGGTTGCATCTACATGTACACTGCTGCATATTAACTGATCACATTTGCAGGTAACAAATGAAACATGATTAAGGAAATTTACTGCATGCACTTACTGCACAGTAAATTAGGCAACAGCCTAGTAACATGTCTCATGTAGACATACCCAGAGATACTTAGTACTCTCTTACAGCATTTATAGCGGACATAGTGCTGAGATTTCCAGCTGCTAAAATTGCTATACTTTTTATGGGATTTGAAGTTTCCTGTATACGTTTTCTTCTTTTTTCACTTTACACACTGAGTTCTGCATTGATGCTTAACACATAATAAACAGTAAAGTATTACTATGCAAGGGAAAGACCCAGAAGAATAGAAAATAAAACTGTAAGTATCAGTTAAAATAGTTACGCAGCCTTGTAGATATTTGCTTTTTCTCTTTTTCCTTATAGCAATAACGTGTTTCATATCTTACTTCTATATTCTATTAAAATACTTAACAACTTTGTTTAAGAATGAGGTTTTTTACACGTTATAACCTGTGCAATCAATGATGTTGCCACTGCTTTGTATTCTTTTTTTTCCTTCCTTCTATTTCTTTGTTAATTCAAGTCATTTGTGTTAGTACAGCACTGAGCACAATAGAGTTCCAGTCCTTTTTGGGTTCATTCATGAAGCTATAATACATGTTGCTATTGCTACTAGTAGTAATAAACATAGTGATAATTGTGATTATTGTGTTTCCTAGGTATAGCATATTTGAGTGGAATGTGCAGTGAAAAACGAAAATGTATAATTGCTGAGGACAATGGGCTGAATCTTGCATTTACCATTGCCCATGAAATGGGACACAAGTAAGTACATGAAAAATAGGTTGGTTTGTATTATTCCCAACTGTTAAATTGTTTTCTTTATCGTTTTCATAGAAGTATTGCTTATTTGGGCTCCTTTTTTCTTCCTTTCTTAATTAAGAAAGATCGTTGCTTATGATAAAATTGTAATGAAAACTATCTTTTTTGTGTATGTGCTGCATTAACAATTAGATCTTTGAATAGTACATCAGGTTTTGTATGTATACAGTAATTTATTAGAAATGTTGTAAAATCTAAATTCATCTGGGAGAAAACAGGTGCCGCCTTATCTTATTTTTTGGGATTGGAGTACTGTGCATTGAATCCAGCTCTGACAGTTGTTTCCAAATGACATTTTACTGAGATCATAAGTTGGAAAGGACTTCAGTTGAGTTTGGCATTCTCAAAACAGTTCCTGTTAAAGCATAACGGTCATCACAGTGCTAGCTTTGTTTTTTTTCCTTTAAGTAATACAAAAGGAGGACTTTGCTGAAGGTAAAGCTGTATATTCTTCTCAATCAGATCTTTCAGGCTGGAGGGAGAACAAAAAGTATTATGGATTAAATATGAAAAAGTCTCATGCTGCCAAAACCAAAAGAATTAACAAAACTTGCATTCATTGCTTGATCTTCTCACCTTTCACTAAAGAACAAACAAGTAAGAACTTCAGAAAATGTCAGTGTTATTGGGTGGGGAACTGTCATATTCATTGTCATTATTTGCTAAAAAGGAACGGAAAAAGTTAGAGAAGGTTCAAAGACAGGTGACAAAAATGATAAAGGCCTTGGAAGGTAAGTCATACAAGGAGAGATTGAAGGAAATAGGCAATTTTAGCTTGCAGAAAAGGTGATTCAGAGGAGATGTGATAGCAGTCTTCACATTTTTGAAATGCTGCCTTAAATTAGAGGGAGGAACACCTTTTCTCTGTTACTTTAAAAACAGAATGCCAATCAGTTGCTTCAAGTTGCAGCAAAATAGGTTTAGACTGGGAAAAAAAAACAACTTCTTCTCTGTTGATTTAACAAGATAGTGGTGGACTAGGTTGGCTAGGGATATTGTGGGATCTCTGTCATTAGAGGCATTCAGGAAGGTGTTGGGTAGCATTGGTTAGGAATGATTTAGGAATAGCTATTTCTGTTATGGGTATTTCCCATGCTTCTGGGCTTTGCTGGCTGCCATGTGAAGCCAGGAAGCATTTTTTTTCTGCTCCTGTTGGTGTATGTCATGGTTTTCTTTACTCCCCATAGAAGCATCAGGTGTTGGCTGCAGACCAAACTGGGAATTTTGACTTGGTGGGGGCTGGAAGGGCAGTGGCAATGCCATTGCTCCTGCTGGAACTAAAACCTAGAGGTTCCTGGCTAGAAAGTATTTCCCCTGCAGGGTCAGACCCATCACTGTGTTTGTGGTTAGGAAGGAACTTTATCCCCAGGTCAGAGTAGTATGGATTGTGGGGGGTTTTTGTTTCCTCTGTAATGGAGATGTGGACCTCTTCCTTGGATTTCTCAAATTATTTCAACAGCCCTTGTAGCAGCTGGCTGCAACACTGACTTGTGTTGTCCCCGCACTTTACCTGTGTCTGGTTAGGGTGACAGGGTTGATTATACAGTTTTAGTAGTAGTTTATGCATACATATGGGGCTCATTTACACAAAACATTTATTGCAGAGCTGCCTAATTAGCTCCGCAGTAAAGTCTCAGCATTTACACATGCAGCCTTATTAGGCTTCATGGAACTAAGTCATTTCACTGTCTACAGCAGAGTTCTTTAGTTTGCAACAGTGCACATGTAGATGCTGACAGGGCTGGCTAGGGCATGAGGGTGTTTCAGTGTGGGGCTGTCTGCTGGCTAGCCTCTCACTGGAGCACCCTCATGCAACAGCCATCCCCTCTGCAGCACCTTGAGCTGGGTCAGAGCAGCCTTGAGCTGGCAGATTGATCCCCCAACCCCCTGCCAGCTGAGGCTGCTCTGACCTCACGCAATATGCTGAGATCCTGGGCGCATGGTAAAATGTTGTGCCTGGGAGCAATAAACTTCAGCATATGTGTCAGAGTTTATTGTTCCATGCTAACAGCATGTATAGATGCACCTATGGTTTAGAGATCTACTCCCTTAGTTCTCCAAGCTTTCTGACTCTACTGGTATATGGTATGTGCAGGCTAAACATGGGCAGTCTTTGGAAAGTTAATGCCTTGCATTGAAAAACATTTCAGGTTTATATGTGGTTTGAATAGGACCCTAGAGTGACAGTTTGTCATCTATAAAATTAACTTTCTCCTTCAGAAATATTTTTTACGTTATGCATCTATCCTCACATCCCAAACAAATTCACATTTAAAAAGTTAATGAAAATATTACTGCAATTTTACATCTGTATAACCTCATTGACTGAAAATAGGCTAATGCCATATGAAACTGAAGAAATGCAGTGGTGAGTCAAAACTCTGACCTAAAATGAGTGCTTTCATTTGAACCTTCCATATTTGGGGATAGGGTCACTTTGAAGACATTGACAAATACTGTTGCATGTGAATAACCAGTGTTTTACCTATTAAATAGTAAAAGCCTGTACTTGAAATCTGAGTGTAGCAGATTTAACATATTTACAAGTTTTTTTTAAAGACGGAGCTTTCATGTAGAGTAAAGAAACCAATTTACCAGTTAAAAAAGAATAGAATACTGCCAGATTTTTAAATCTACCACTGTTATAATGAGCTAAAACATATCCATTTCAGATGGGCAAATAAGAAAGAAATTCCAGTCATAAAGCTAGTTTTTCATTTGCTAAGTAATATTTTCCCATTTAAAGTGTGTGTGTGTGTGTGTGTGTGTGTGTGTAATAACAGCTGTAATTTTATAGCTATTCACGATCATACATTTTCTTTTTGAACACATAAAGGAAGGGCCTAAATTGTAACATCTTTAAATAAAGGTACAGTATACACAATGCACAATAAATTTAAAGACAGCAGTTCTAAAAACCTAAATGAAATATTGTTCTTTGGTTAAATATGATATCTTTTATTAGACCAACTCAAATAGTTGGAAAAATTCTTCTTAGCAATCTTTCGGGTATAAAATACCATTGTCAGTCTGAGGAAGCACCTGCAGCTGGTGTATTCTCTTCCTCAATGGAACGAATATTCCATCCATTCATTCTATTCATCCATCCAGGAAGAGCACAAACCAACTACAGATGCTTCCTCAGCCTGATGAAGGGTATTTATACCTGAAAGCTTGCTAAGAAGAATTTTTCCAACTATTTAAGTTGGTTTAATAAAAGGTACCAGATTTACCCAAAGAACCTTGTCTACCATTGTCCTTAGAACAACATGGCTACAACTTATACCCCTGTAAGTGAAATACTGGTAATTTTTCTCAGAAACCATTTAAAATACCATTCAGCATTTTTTGGTCATGTTTTGAAAAATAGAAATAAACGTATTGTTTTTGTCATTATCATTCACCTTATTGTTTTCTACCAAATGTTATGGAGTTCCTAATAAATATCCTTGTAATTCAAGCGTGTACTTAAATATTCATAAACAATAACCTATGCTCTTTTTATTGTGAAAAAATGAAACAACCACATAAAATCCATTACAAAGAATTTTAAACTCAGGTGTAGGAAACAAAAATAGAGGATTGTTTTCTCCAGTCTCCTCTGTGACCAAATGGCAAAGTATATCATCAAATCTAATAAGGTCTCTACTTATAATGAAGTTAATTCCAAGATGTATAGTAACAATCTTGTTAACTTAAGACTATCCAGAGATGTATATGTTAAAAGAAGAATTTTATAATTAAGTCTAAATTTAACAAGAAGTAAGGTTAGCCCATCTGAAAACAGGTGATGTGCTAATGCCAGCAAAAATTCAGGTCTCTTATAAGTCCTGCTGCCTAAATATAATTTAATCACAAGTATCATGAAACTTCAGAAACTGGACAACTTGTACAAAATTATATTTTCGAACCATCTGTGTTTTAAATGCATTAGGTTTATTACAGTTTGAAACCTAAATGACAAAATTATCCTTACTACCAGAGACAGTATCAACAAAGGTCATCATATTAGTACATTGTGGCATGATACATTTAATCTCAAACTAAGCCTGAGTTTTAAACTGACTATGATGAAATTAAGGGAATTTACAAGGAGTAAGTATAGAACAATATTCCCTAATATAATCTCCTTAGTTTGGTGCAAGTCTTAAAAGAATATTTTATTTAAGATTTTTCTAATTATGGTGTTAGAGACAGAATAAATGAAACCCTTCTCTCTAAAGGCAGATAGGGATTCTGTTGAAAGCTAATTATTTTCAAAAGTAAAGTTTCTAATGTGATTCATTATATTATCTTTTGTGATCTGTTCCGCCACAGAAGTTTAAAAAACAAACAAAAATAACTGTATCGTCTAGTTTTGCTCATCAGCCATATAACCTTGGTCTGTCATGTCATCAGATTTCACAAAAATATTTGAAGAGGAGATATACAAGAAAAACTCAAGTTTCTGAAAGTGTTGCATCATTCCTTTTCTCTCAGAGAAGATTGAAGGTGTCATTGCAGAGCCCTTGGCCTGGCTACATGAACATTTGCTGTCCAAGTTTGCTGACGACACTAAGATGTGGAGCAAGGTGGACACACTTGAAGAGAGAGAGAGGCTGCAAATAGATTTAGACAGACTACAAAAGTGGGCAGATAAGAATAGGATGGGGTTCACCATAGATAAATGCAGAGTGCTGCACCTTGGGAGAAGTAATCCGCAGCATACATACAGGCTGGGGAGTTCCCTTCTTGAAAGCACAGAGGCATAAAGGAATCTTGGAGTCATTATTGACTCCAAGATGAACATGAGCCGCCAATGCCAGACCACAGCCAGCAAGGCCAGCCATACCTTGTCATGCATCCAAAGATGAATCTCAAACCAGTCCAGAGAGGTGATATTCCCCCTCTATGTGACTTTAGTCAGGCTGCAGTTGGAGTACTGCATCCAGTACTGGGCACCGCACTTCAAAAGAGATGTGACCAGCCTGGAGAGGGTTCAGAGGAGGGCCACCCACTTGGTGAGAGAGCGGCAGGACAGACCCTATGAGGAGAGACTGAGGGACCTGAATCTGTTCAGCTTCAGCAAGGGGAAGCTGAGGGGGGACCTGGTGGCTGCCTACAAACTCATCAGGGGAGATCAACAGCAAATAGGTAGAGATTTTTTCTCCCCAGCACCACTTGGGGTGATGAGGAACAATGGTAATAAGCTGATGGAGAATAGTTTTAGGTTAGAGATCAGAAAGCAATATTTTACAGTTAGGGTGGCCAAAATCTGGAACCAACTACCCAGGGAAGTGGTCCTTGCCCCTACCTTGGGCAAATTCAAGAGGAGGTTGGACAATCACCTGTCTGGGGTCTTGTAAACCCAGCATTCATTCCTGCCTGTGGCAGGGGGTCAGGCTAGATGATCTGTTCAGGTCCCTTTTGACCTTAGCTACTATGAAACTATGAAAATATGACAGTTGAATAAAGCTTGTGTTACTGATGATTAAGGCTTGGTTTAAACTGCACACCCAGCTCACTAATATAATGGCCTGATCATTATGGGGACTGCCATTTTCATGTCAAGATCGTGGCACCCCCTGATCGTTCCTGTTTGCTGATGGTTCCTACAGGCTGGGAATGTTTTACTTGAAGAGAGCTTGGGGGTGCATAGGGCACATGGGCCTGGGACAGGGTAGGTAGCAGAGAGGCTGTTTGCTCCTCTGCACATGTGTTCTCTCCCCCTGCCATCAACCCCCAGTGCCCCAGTTTTCCCACCCAGAGGAGCAAACACCTCTTCTGCTACCCACTTACAGACTTTGCAAAAAGAAGAAAATTATAAATAATATTTTTGTAGATTTTTAAAGGGAACCAGATAGATTTTTTTTAAAATCAAGACATTATGGGCACGTCTACATATGCAAGCACATGCACTTGCAGCAACTGAAATAGAAGTGGTGCAAATTTGAGCTGGGGCTTTTTGCCTCAGTGCACATGCTTGGACATGCACTTTGTTGTGAAGAAAATATTGCCGCTTGGGGAAAATTAATTCTTCTCCTCCCAGATCTGCAGCCAGGGGGAGCTAAAGCCCAGGGCCAGCACCTGTGCTTTCTTCAGCAGTATAAAAAGCTGCCCTGTCCTGGCCCTATCTGAACAAAAAGCTGTCCTGGCAAGCAACTCAAGGCTACAAGCTCTCAGGAGCTTCTGAGGCCCAGTCAACTGGTACCTGGGGACACTACCCCTTGTGTCAGCTGGCCTGCTGCAGCAGTATCCCAACTCCATTTTTAAAAACACCCCAAAATCCATGTTCTTTCACAATTAAAACAAAAGACCACTTTACACACACACATACACCCCCCCCCCAGACCAACAGCAATCAGTTGGGCAATGCTTTATTGGTATATTTACAATGTTAAAGTAGTTTGGAAGTCTACCAGTGTCTCTATTGCTATGATAAAATAAATTCTAAATAACTATATGTGTTGATGTGTGCTTTTGGTTTTCTTCACACATAATGGGTGTTTGATGGGGGGAATGTGGTGTTTGCAGGAAGGGAGAGGGAAGCGGTGTGGGAGAAAGCAGGTGGGTGTGTGTGGAGAGATGCGGGTTGCTGTGTGGGTAGGTGTGGGGCAATTGCTGGGGGGACTGTGGGTGTGGGGAACCCTGTGGTAGGGCTGCTCAGGAAGACTGGGTCCCCTGGCCCTCACTGGGTGCAGCCCCCCACACAGCACATGCAATGTCTTCTCACAGGGCCCCAGCTCCCCCCTGGAGGGCCACAACTCCTATCCCCCACAGAGCTCCAGCCCCACCACCCAGAGTCCAAGACACCCTGGAGAGCCACTACCCCCACCCCTGCACAGGGTCCCAGGCACCCTGGAGGGCCTTAGCCCTCCTTGCCCAGGGTCCCAGATCCCTCCTGGAGGACCACAGCACACCCCGCCCAGGGTTCTAGGCACCCTGGCGGGCCCCAGCCTCCACACCCAGGGCCCCAGGCACCCTGGAGGGCCACAGCCCCCTCACCCAGGGCCTATAACTTACCTTTCACAGCAGCAGTGGGAGTGGAGCCCTCTGAGCCTGCTGCTGCCAGCTTCCAGTTCTTGGGGACCACATGCTGGGCTTAGCCGCGTCCTACCAGCCCTGGGGTTCCTCTGCCGCCCGGCAGGGTGGGTCCCCCATGGTGTGATATTTAAAAACATCTGTTTCCTGCAGAAAGAAATGTAGTTCTGAAATACTACAAAATATTTTATGAATAACTAAATGGAAGTACTGAATGGTGCATGCTACTGTTAGTTATCTTTTGGGGTTACTCAGTTACAAATGTGTTTCCATATGTGAGCAGTTTCTCTGTAAATGCTGTGAATCAGTAATGTATGTTTTCCCCATTGAAACCACAATCTTTACTTGTGCTCTTGGCTCTAGTAAAAGATACAGTGAAATATGAGACTAGTGAAATTGACATGAATTTTCTTCTTTCATTGACCTTTTGAATGAATTTCATTCATCCCCACTCAATTAGGTAAATTGTTAAAATGAGATTATGGCTTTTTGGCTCTTGCTTCCCTTTTGGTTATGTTTAACTGCTGCTGCACAAGTTACTTCATTTGATCAGTAAGTTAATGGCTAATAAGAGTTTTGCATTTTTTTGGCCTATGGAACTCAAGAGAATTACACGGTTTGGCACCTCTAAGGGCTTTAATCTTGATTTTAGAATTAAAATATTTTACTGTAGCTGTGGAACTTAATGCTTCTGTTTCATATCTCCCTCCTTTTCCTTTTCTTTATGTAGAACTTGTCCCATGTTTTTCCCTTTCTCTTTGTAGTTCTAATAGGAATTTGAAGAAACCTTCCTCTTAGAACCATGTGAAACTTTGGTCCCTGATTCAGTTCAGTGGAGATTTGACCCAGATTTGGTGGTTGAATCTCTGAATCCAAATTGAAGCAGAGGACCCTTTAATCTCTCTGAATCGATTCAGAGCCCTCTGAATCAGACAGATTCGGTGATTCAGATGTAGATACAGCTTTAAATGTTTTCTCTACATACCTCTAGGTAGAAGGGACTGTGGTACTGGGGCAGATGCAGTGTCCCACAGAAGCCCAGGGGGCTTCCCAGCATGTTCTACAGCAGACCTGGAAGTAGACCAGAAGCACTTCCAGTCCACTTCCTGGTCCACTGGGGAGTGTGCAAGGGAGGCCCTCCACGCTCCTCTAGCTTGGTGACTGGTGCCTCTTGTGTTGTGGGGGGAGCACCTGGGGTCCACCTGTGGCTGATCACTGAGCTGGGGGAGCCCCTCAGCATGCTTCTTATCAGACCCAGAAGTGGTCCGGAAGTACTTCTGATCCACTTCCAGGTTTGCTACTGAGCACCCTGGAGAGCCCCCTGTGGTCCTGTGAGATGCTCCATCCACCCCAGCACCTCGGTGATCACAAGCCTCACCTGTTATCTCAAAGTATGTAGAAAAAACTTTTAAAGCTGTGCCTGTGTCCAAATTGCTGATTTGCCAAATCAGTATTGAATCTTCAGATTCGACCAAATAGAATCAGGGACAGTGATCCGAATCAATGGATTGCATCACTGTCCCTCATTTGGGCCGAATCTGAATTGAATAGGGCCGGTTTTGCACAGCTTTACTTCCTATAGTTAGAATTATTATGGTTATTGTTGTCATTTGTATTACAGTAGTGCATAGAAGATCTAACATTGAAGCCTTATGATTCCAGGCACTGTATGGTACATAATAAGTGGCAGTCCCTGCCTCTAGCACCTTAATATTGAAAACTAAAATAAATTATATTAGCACAATTTAGGACTTATACAATGATAATAATACTTGAAAGATAAAGATATATCATAAAAGTACATTGTGTATTAACCAATGTTTCTGGAGGTGGAAGACCATATTTAAGAGCTTTCCTATGGAATGGTATGATACTTTTAATGACCTAAATTTTAAAGCTTATTTAACCAGATAAACAGTTTGTATCCATGTTAGAAGAGGCATTTTGGGAAAAAAGCATCGAGTAGGGGTAGATACTCAACACACTAACAGCTACACTGAAGGTAGCAAAAGGAGCAGCAGCCCTGAACCCCATTGCCTATGGTCTTGTTTCCTGGTACTGTATAACTTCCGTTGGGCCCACGTTGTTGGGCAGTAACCTGGTTGTGAATTTGCACTGAAGCAGGCAGATATTAAGGAAATACTATACATTTGAGTGCAGACAGGGACCATGATGCAAATATTCTAGTCCTGGCTTTACTAGCTACCTTCTCTTTACAAGCTGATTTCTGGACACAGAGAGATATCTCTCTCTGGGGAATAATAGAGCTAGCTCCCATGGAAGTAGTTAACACTTGCTCCATTCCATATGAAAATTATGCATAGAGCAGCCCTTCGGGCACATATCATGCAAGCACAATTTGCTCCTGGTAACTAGTCTAGTTTTATGACAATTTCTTTTATACTTTCCAAATTTTCTAGTCTTTCATAAAACACTTCAGCAAAAGTTATACTTTTAAACCTTATACCTTAATCTACTAGATTTGTATCTTCTGAAGGAAAAGCATTCACTTATAGCAGCAGCACTGCTCTTTGAAGCCACAACACTGCAGGATTTCAAAATTAGATGTCTACAGGTAGGTTTCCTGAATGGAAAAGGCCTAGTGTTTATTCCTGGTGCTAAGCCTCTGTAGTTCTGCTGATTTCCCTGGGATACGGGGCTTCCCCAGCACTTCTAGAAGCCAGGCCACTTCTATTTAGGATTGAGGAACTTAACTTTGGGCAGTAAAGTTTAAAAAGTGTGGCTAGAACATGACAGGTGTAATTTTATGAGAATTTTCACTGTAACTAAATGACAAACCTTCAGGAAAGTGGCTTATTCACTTATAATTGTCACAGAATTGTTGGTATTAAATATTTTTTGTGCGATCTTGAAGTTTGTTGTGCAGCAGGTTAATTTTTCTAATAAACTGTCATACAGTAAGGATAAATTTTGTATTATCTTTGGCAAAGTTTGGGCAGGATTTTTCTCTATCTTTTTGTGCAATAGCTAGAGGCCATTTTTTCAGGAAATGTGTATTTAAGACATTTGCTTTATCTTGCCATAAGTAAGAGAATGTCACACTTAATCTGCTTCTTTCTTAAATGGTTATTATTTTGATAAAATTCAAACAGTCCTGTGCCAATGCCCACAAGATGGCTTAGATTCCTAAACTGATTAGGCACCTCCATTTGGGACTGCAAAAGTGCCTTAGGTGTCTAAACAAGGCTTCTGAGCATTTTCAGGAGAAAATCAGATGGTGCACCTAAACACACCATGGTATGTAACTCAGCTCTTTTGTGATTTACCTGTTCTTGAGAGGCACAAAAGCTTAGCAGAAGGGCTCTTTCAGTGGGTGGAACACACATCTAAATTGTATCAAAATTAGGTTAGTGAGATTGCTGAACTTTCTGCCTAATAGCCACTAGGTTAGGGTACTTGTCCAAAACTGAGAGAATAGGAGATTCTCCTTACCCAGAGTGGTTATGAACCCAAATCTCTCACTGGGCGCATCTACATGAGATACATTATTGTGAAGAAGACTAATTTGCTGCTCAGTAAAATGTCATGTGTGTGGCACTTATGGCTTAGTAGACTAATTTTCTGTGCTGCCAGGTAGTCATGTTAACGCAGTGAATTAACTGCAGTGAATTACTGCATTTAAACACATGTGTAGATAGTGAAATTGGGATTAGTTTATTCTGGCTCAAAATGAGCCAGGGAATATTCAATTGCATTAATTGCATGTGTAGGTGTGCCCACTTTGAAGAAGTACCATAACTACTAGCTTATACAATAGGACAGGTAAAGACAGTCTGCATCCCTCCTGTTGAAGCTACATTAGAGGAAATGGAGCATGATTCTGTAGCTTACTGGTTATAACACTACCCCTAAAGGTAGGAGGCTCTAGGTTTCAGTCTCTGCTGCCAGGCCTGCATCTGTATTTTAACTAGTGGCTTCCTAATGTAAAATACATAAATATGTCTGGGAGCAAAGAAGGAGACTTCCTCTATAACTCTTGTGGCTATGGCACTTGTCTGGGAAGTGTCTTCTGTTTTAATCCTGTTGGCAAGATTGTTTATAATGTTTTACTTTAGGCAGAAGGCAGGGTAGAGTTGTAGCTCATAGACTAACTAGGTCAAAGCTTTTATGAAGGCAGTCTCTTCATAGCATCTGATGAAGTAAGCTGTTGCTTACAAAAGCTTATGAGTTTCTGATTTAGTTAGGCTATGGTGCAGCTTTTCCCTGACTTCTGCCTTCCTCCAAACTAATACAACTACCTTCTTCTTTGTATGATAGCCAGTGTTAGTTAAAAACCAGAGCTAAGCCTAGACAAAGGAACTGAGGCACCTAAATGTGAATCACTTGCACATTTTGACTGAGTCCAGATGTGCATGGACATTTGGTTCCCTAGAGACAACTAGTGATGGTGCACCTTGTGCCACTGCTAGTTGTCCCCAGGGAATGCCTATGCCATTTGCTCTGGCATGCAGCAAGTTATCCCATGTGGAGTAAGGGAGACTGGGACCAGCACTGGGCTGGCCTCCACAGCCTTACCTGGGGTCCTGGGAGCCACCCGGGGCTGCAGCAGTGGCACTTCTACCACACTAAAATGAGCCTGGCTGGCAGTGGAGTGTGGCTCTGGTCAACCAGGCTCCAGCTTTAGGTGGCACTGCCACCATGTGTGCTTCTCTGCTTTTTTTTCCGAGGAATATCCAGGGGTCAAAAAAACCCCTCTGCATTGCTCCTTTGCAGCACAAAGAACAACTTAACACGTGGTACACGGCACCACAGATGTGTCTGCGGTACCACATACTGCACTCATCTGGACGCGGCCTTTTTGTCCCTCAATTGGCTCTACAGGGATCCTAGTTGTCAGAGTTGGTCACTGTGAATTGCCATCCAGAGCCAGGCCAGTACTTAGGCATTGCAGTGATTAAGTTTAAGTTCCTGACAAACCACTGAATCCTGCTCTTAGATGCTGAGGTAATTGTACAAAACTGTTGTAGAAAGGCAGAATGCACTGGGGGGGGGAACAGAGCTAAAGCACATCTGTTCTTTTGTTTTCTGAATTCTTTTTTCTCCATTTTAACATAATTAAAAGGTACACATTTCAAGTTCTGCTCTCTGTCAAGACATTAAAACTCAATCCATAATGGATGCATATACATGTTATACTACAGTGACACAGCAACGCTCTATGGCACCCTATGGTACTCTACGATGACTTCATGATCATGTGTGTCTACATGTGATCACCAGCTGTATTGGCACCCTTACCAGGTATAGCACATCACTACGGCAATGTAGTGGCCAAATTTAACCATGCACCATGCAGACAGCATAGTAACCACCCTTATTGTGCCATGCTTTAGTGTACAGGGCAAAGTCCAGTGCACAGGCTGTATCCCACCAGCCATGGACTACATTTGCCAGCCACCCCTGCCTGCATGGTTTGGGCTGGTCTCCCTGGGGACCCCAGCCACAACCGTGCAGGAAAGAGCAGGCTGGGTTTGCCATGGAGACCAGCCTGATCCGTGCTGGCAGTGTGCTCGGCAGGGCAGTGCAGGAGGCTGCTCTGGAGCCACTGGGAACTTGGGATGAAGGCAGCTTTCTCTGGAGCCAGGGCAGAGCCATGATCTGTAGCCTGCGTGCTCTGGACAGGGGCTCACAGACAGGGGATTGCAGCTTTGCCCCAGCTCCAGTAAGGCTATTACTACTGCAAAGAACTGGAGCAAAGCCGTGATCCCTTCCAAAGCCAGAGGTAAGTAAGTTACTCCAGAGGGGTTCATGTGTGGTCTCGGCCACACGTGAGCCCTTGCAGAGCAGAGCAGAGAGCAGAAGGAGCAGCAGCTGAGGACAGACAGCGGCAGCGGCAGCGAACTGGTGAGTGCGGTGGTGCCG
>JAGPOW010003395.1:60513496-60526043 GCA_030014935.1 Caiman crocodilus
CTTGCTCCTACCTTGGGTGTCTTCAAGAGTAGATTAGATAGGTACTTGGCTGGGGTCCTGTGACCCCAGCACTTGTTTCCTGCCTTTGGCAGGGGGTCACACTAGATGGCCTGCTCTAGGTCCCTTCTGACCCTAGTTACTATGAAACTATGAAACTATAAGTTGGAGAGGGGGAGGGAGGTATTGGTAGCTCCAGAGGGGACTGGCAAATCTATGGTAGAGGTCAACAGGTCTATGACGGGGAGCTGATTGGTCTGGGGCGAGGGTGAGGGCTGGAGGGGTGCAGGCAGGAGGAAATAACCCAGTCAGGATCAGAGGGGTAAGAATAGCATAACCCCAGGGCTGCAGTGAGTGGCTGAGCATTTCCAGTCCAGGGCTGTGCTATGAATGTGTGCAGGCATTCATTATGCCAGAGCGCTAGATTGGGTTAACCCTTTATTGATCTAAAGTTAGTTCACTTCTGATGGAACTTTATATCGGCTGCACCATTTTTAGGGCAACCTAAGTTTGGTGAGTGGTTGCACACCAGGCCATTTAGATCATTCTAACCTTGGTTACCAAGGGGGGGCAAGGGGAAGGGAGATATAGCAAGTAGAAGTGGAGAAGGTAACTGAGGAGTCAGATGTCAGGAAGGTTATAGTGCATCATAAATCCAATGTCTATATTGAGTCCATGAGTTTTTGTATCTAGGAAGTTGATGAAGTGAATTTCATAGGCTCATCTGTGAAAAATGTTTTGTAAATTCCCTTTGAGGATCAGGACTGAGAGATTGGAGAGAGTGGTTTTCTTGTGAGAAATGTGCTTCCACTGGTAATTGGGTGTTCTTGTCTTTAATAGATTTCTGGTGTGCATTCGTTCTGGTGCATGGTTGTTGTCTGGTTCATCCTACATATTTTCCATCAGGGCATTTGGTGCACATGTTTTTGGAAGTGCAGCTGTAAGATCCAGGAATGGTGATGGTTCTATTGTGGGAGTACTGGAGATATGTTGGCAGGTTTTACATTTCTTGTCATGGATCATGGTCTGGATCCATGATTCAGAATGTTTTGGGCTGTAGGAAGTTTGATTCTGGTGATGAGGTTAGTGAGGTTCGGTGCTTGTTTGAATTTACAAAACATTTTTCACAGACAAACCTATGAATTTCACTTCATCAGCCTCCTAGATACAGAAACATGTACTCAATATAGACATTGAATTTATGACACACTATAACCTGCTTGACATCAGACTCCCCAGTAACCTCTTTACTTTAACCTGCTACATCCCCCTTGCCCTGCCCCCCCCCCAGCCTGTCTATCGTGCCCTGATGCTTCAATTTACATTTTCACTGACTGGCTTTCTTGCCTGCATACTTGCTTCTGGCTTCTTTGCTATTCATTCCATCCAGGTAGAGTACACACCAACTGCAGATACTTCCTCAGCCTGATGAAGGGTTTTTAAACCTGACAGCTTTTAAAGAAGAATTTGTCCAACTATTCAGTTGGTCTAATAAAAAATTATCAGATTGACCCTACAACTTACACCCCCTAACATACACAAGAGATATGAATTTTGCTTTCAACAGTTTGATGGGCACTTTCACAGAAACCCTTGTAACTATCTCCTTGAAACTTGGCAGGCTTCATGCCCTCCTGCTATTTTCATCTGAATCTGCAAAAAAAATGACGAAGTTATAGGTATGTTAGTTATTCCCCATTATAGTCTATGGTTGAATCTGCAAATCGGTGCCGAATCTCTAAATCCAATTTGGCCAAAGTGAATGGGGACAGTGACTCAAATCACCAAATTGAATCATTGTCCCTCTAATTTGGCTGAATCTGAGTCAAATACTTGCTGCTTCACAAAGGGCTAACTGACATGAAGAAACAGAAGACAAAAAATTGATGAACCCCCTTTTTCCATTATTTTAGATTTTGAAACAGTCAGATAGATACAGTTTTCAGTTTGCAAAACTTTGGAACAGCGTTCTTAAATTTAATGTATGTATGTAGAGTATTTATACATAAATGCATAATTTTCATAGATATTTAAATGCATTTAATATAACTGTGAGAAAGTTTACAAAAGGTCATGTAAAATAATGTCAATGTTTTTCATTAAAAACAGCCTTTTTTGGCAGTTCACTAAGTAACTGATGTCTTAAGGTTTCCTTTCCTAATTATAATTTTTTGCATTTGAAAACGTTATATTTCAATGGTTTTTTTGGTATGTGACCAGGGACATAAAGCTTAAATATAATTGTTTATCTTGAAATACTGAAGTTTGCAGGATTTGTCTTTAGCATCTTATTTGCCAATCCTGCACACTTGCTCCGTATTAGATAATTAAAAATTCAGTGAGATGCCATGCATTTATTTCATGTTATGAAATTAAATAAAACTTTCATATCCAAGTTTTAAAATGTTTATATTGCATATATATATGCAATATGTCTCTGTTGCAAGTTCACTTATCTTTCTATAACCCCAAGACCCTGTAAGGTTTACTGTGTAAAGATCTCTCATTTTTTTCTCATGGAAGAATTGTTTGCAGACACTGTCCAATCTTAGAAACTCAATTCCTACAACATTTTGGCTTTTCCACAGTTTTCCTGATCCCATACCTTCTTTTTCCTCCACTATCTCCTGGTGCCTGTTAAAAGTTTTGATCTCTGAGGGGAATATTAATTCAGAGTTTGAGCTCGAAACAGCATTTATTTATGGTAGGAGGATCATAGGAACCTAGGACCAAAAGGGACCTCACATAGTCAACTAGACCAGCGCCCCTGCACAAGGCAGGATCATTTCTTACTAAACTATCCTAGCCAAGTGCATGTCCAACCTGCTCTTGAAATTTTCCAGCGATGGAGATTCCACAATTTGTTCTGATGCTTGACTTCCTTTATAGCCAGAAAGTTTCTCCTACTCTCCAAAATTTTCTCTTGCACAGTTTGAGGCCATAGGTCCTAATTCTATTCCCTATAGCCTCAGAGTCCATCTCTATAATATCCCTTCAGGTTTTTGAAAACTGTTATCAAATCCCCCTTTAATCTTCTCTTTTCCAGACTAAATATCCCTAGCTTGTTCAGCCTTTCATTGTCGCCACTCATTTAATCATAGATTTAAGAGAAGTCCATGCTAAGGATAGTGTCTTCTTCCCAACCCCCATTTCTTTCTATAGTTAAGCACATAGCACAGTACTTATGCAGAACAGTCACAGAGGGAATTAAGCACAGGATACACAGGTTGCTACAATAAGCATCACTAAAGAATTCAACAGACATTGTATTGATTTTACTGTAACAGCCACCTCAGGGATATTGTCATTTGATAGGAAAATGTTATATAACAATGGAAGGAGGCAGCAAACTATGGGGGTATACCTCTCTAGCAATTACAGTCTCCTTAATCTAATGTCACATGCTGAAAGATCAATATGACAGAGATAAATCAAAAGAGCTTTTTGACAGACATCAGTGATCAAAATGTAATCAGGTGGCAGGGTGTGTTATTGTGCCTGAAACATGCTCAACAAGCTTTATCATTTTTCGTATTTTTGTTCATTAGAATACTTATAATATTTATTAATCAATCCTAAGAGGGATTCACAGTGCTATCATTATGTTAGCCCCAACAATGATTGTAAAGAGGTGAATGTTCCTTGCTACATATGCTTTTGAATACGTTTTTGTCTTTCTAAATATAAATAATCTCTAACCTTATGCCTCTTTGCAAATTATGTCTCTGTAGCAAGGTCACTTGCCTTTCTATAACCCCAAGATCCCCTGTAACAGTAACGGTACAAATCTCTTTGTACCATGATGTATGTAGGTTTCCTCTTGCATTCTAAAACAATTATGTGTATTTTCAAACTTAACTTTAAGATCGGTTACCAGCTGTGCTTTGGTCACAGTCTCATTATAGTTATTAACTAGAATAAACATACTGATGCCTCATATGGAACCTTCATATAACATAACATAGCATTTGAAACAGGCTACTAGTCATTTGCCTATGATGTTTTCTTCAACATAATTATAATAGTATGGTAGAACTTATTGCTGCACAAATAAATGTAATCAGTGCTTGCATAGCTATCTGTAAGAATTAAGTATCGTTATCCTTATTTTATTGAAAATGGTGGGGAGGGAGGACAGATTAAATGATCTGCTCAAAGGCACACTGAAACCATCTTAAACCCAAGATAAGATGTAAGAGCTTGTTGCTTCAAGACTTTTCTTTAATGCTTTTAAAAAGTTGGCGATACCATATTTATTTGTTAGCAATTAGTCTGTTATGAAAAAAAAACTAGTCTGTTTCATTTAGTCTGTAATGAAAACAAAATAATATCATTTTATTTGCAAGAAATATTTTCCCCAAAATTATATAAATTAAGAAATATTTGCTCCCTATCTTAAAACATTCACTTCTCAAAAAATCATTTAGGACTCCAATCTTACCATACATCTCCTCACAGCTATAAACTAGCTGATATCTTAAACTAGCTATCTGTCTTTTAGAAAATGAGATTTTTCCAGCAATGTCTCACAAAATCATGAATTTGGATTAATCAGCATTATTATCATCTTGCAGTTCCTACTTATCATTCCCACTCTCCTGATACCTTTTAGAAGTTTGTAGGTGGAAGTGAGATTATTGTCAGGTTGAAAAAAATATCTATTGTTCCTAGGGGATTCTTTTTAATTTTTTGCTTAGTTTCTCCTGCACACTTTGTAGACTTTCTTGTCCCTGGCAGTTCCATGCAACTCAAAATAATAACCAGTTTTCTTCTGTAGTATCTCTTTACACTTAAAAGAGTGTTAGAAAGAAATAATATAGGCCACCCCATTGTAGCTAAGATCCCTTGGTTTTCTACCTTTCAGTTATTTAGTCTTGATGTACCATTCATTCCCTATACCTGTGTTTTAGTGTGCCAATGGTATCTCTAGTGAAACAAGTAACTTAATCAAAGGTAGTTCAGTTCTTGGTGGAATAATGAGCAGAAAAGCAACTAAGAAGTGTTCGCTCTACATGAGGCAGGTTCTGTCATCAAGGCTAGTCCGAAGGGCACGTTAGGTTGAAAGACCATGTCCTTTTGCCACCTCTTGAAATGTTTGCCCTTGTACTGCAAAATTTTGAGATGACAACAGATTTTTCTGGCCAATTAATTATTATCAAAATATTACAGGTCATAATGGCTGTTGCATTTTTGTTTTTATATAAATACTATAACTGTGTAGGCACTGTGGCAGGACTCTTTAAGATGAGAGGCAGCTTGAAAAGTGTCCTGCAGGGGATCTAACAAGAGCCTTACCTGACAAAGAGGGGGCTAGGCTTAGACAGGATATAAGCCCAGACCCTGAGTGGAGCAGGTAGTAAGATCCTGGGGGCTGCCAATTGAACGTCTCTTAAGCAAAGTGGCTTCAGCTCCAAAGTGCTTCTGTGGAGAGTACAGCCAGCAGCACTTGGGAGGGTTGGGAAGTGACTAGGGAGTGGAGGAGGTCCCTAGGAACCCAGTTAGTGGGGCTGGAGCCCAAAGAGAGGATGAGTGTTGAGTGTGGGACTAGTGGGGTCCAGGAGCCCAGAGAGGGGCTGAATGAGGGACCAGGGGGTCCAAGAGCACAAGAGGGCTAAAAGTGGGATCTGAGGGTCTGAGAAGATCAGAGAGTGATGATACCTGCAAGACTTGGGCATGGTGTAGGGGCAGAATGGAGTCACAGAATTAGCCCATAAAGCAAAGACCATAAACACCTGGTATTCATGTGAGTGATCTAGATTGGGAAGCCCTGGGACAGCCTCCCTTATATAAATTTAGATGCATCAAGGCATGGCAGGAGACAGACAGGGTGACTGCCCAAAGGCAACAGAGTAGGCCGATGGCTGAAGGAACTGCAGAGGCTTCATGGCTACCCCTGGAGATGACTGTTACAGGCATACCCACACACGCATAGAAAACAAGTAGCTTTTTTGAAGTTACGTTGTTTTTTTTAATTGGCCATGAATTTACAACTCTTACTACATAACTGATAAGTTAACAGGAACCATCATTTGTATTTATATACAAATGTGATTAGCTATTGTATTGCTCTATGGTTTTTATTTCAAGTACTCTATTATTTATAATAATCGTGAATGTTGTGTGTAATTAAACATTTTAGAACAGTGGTACAATCTTCTAGCCCCACGGGTAAGATGAGGTGTTGGTTCAGTCTGTGAGCCAGATTGGTCCCTGTGCTGCTTCTACTGGGATTCTGTTGGGCCCTACAATGTCCCCACACACTGGGATTGAACCCCAGAGCCCTGTGTTGCCCCCACTCAGCTCTACCTGCTAGGATTAGTCCAGATATGCCACAAGACCTTGCTATCCAGTCTGTGGGGCTCCTCAAGGGTCTGGAAATTTGGTAGCAGGCAAGTGGTGATACTGCTCCCCCTTTGCCAAATCTTGAAAAATGTAGGGAGCCTGGCTGTGGAATAACCTGGTACCAGGAGCCAGATCTGGCCTGCAGGTTCAGAATTGAGCATCCCTGTGTTAGACCATTTGCAATTTATTCTAGGTACAGACTTCAAATTCTTGAAAAGTTTGAAAGTATCATGTTGCAAATCTTTCTGTCTCATCTCAACATCAGGTCTGATTCTGTTATGTTTTGTAAGCAAACAGACATGCATTGAGATTGCAGGATTGGTTCTTACATTCTAAATGCTTCTAAACCAACCTCTGATATTAATTATCCCAGTCTGCTGTTAATACAGCATTCATTTGTATGGAGTGTGCAAAAGTGCTTTTGACTAACACCGATGAGAGGATAAAACCAGGTCTTCATCTTTTCTTTGTACAGCACTATATGCTCTTATGGTGGCAAGTAATCAATGAATAACACACAAAAGAATTCCAGTATAATTGTGTAGTGTCACCAATCTCATTTGCTGCAAATTATGTAGTAAATCATTTTGAGCGCCTATTTCAAAGGTAAATATAAAACAGCAACTTTACAGGGGAGATTTTCCCCAGGAGATGCATGCATAGCCTCATTTAACCTTCTTAAATATAATAAAGTGATTGTCATTTCTTCACAAGGCTTAATTTATTAAAGCATTTGTATAATAAAAGCATAAAAGTATTCTGTAATTCTTTTTCTATGTGTCTGTTGATGTAGGAATGCAGTTTGTGACCACAGGATTATAAACTATTCTCTTTCAGGGTGAAGGAGAGAAAGACTATCATCTATTTCCCACTTTCAGTTGTATGCATGGATTATTTCATGTTTACAGTAGTCCAAAAGAGGAGTATGGGTACTATATTCTTCTTTGAAAACACAGTATTTATCTTCTACCCTCATTGTTTTGGATTGTTAACTCGTTTGTTGCGAATACAGAGAAATTTAGGTGATTTTTTTTTCCTTAGTTCCTAGTACATGTTAAACATCAATAAGGGTCATCTTCAAAATCCACCATAATGTGCTCCAGCTTTCTGCATGATATCACAGAAGTTTTCTGGCAGTGGTTTTTAAACAAGTTGTGAGAAGTTATACATGATAAAAATATTTTTTCGGTTGACTTGACAACCATGCATAGTGTTAGGAAGAGTTTATTTGACCAAGGCTCTTTATCAAAATACATTTAAACTGAGATTATTAAAATGTAGTTTAGTTGCATAGTACAAGTTGAAGTACTGCTAATGTTTCAGTTAGAGAATGTTTTCTTTAGGACGCTTCCTACTTTCAGGTAGTATGGCTGCACCTACACAAGATGCTGATTGCGCAGTTGTCTGTGACTGTTCTGTGGTATGGCTGTGTAGTAACTCTGGTTACTGTGCAGTCATTTAGTATTTGTATAAACAAGTTCTTCTATAAACAAGTACTAAATTACTGCATGGTAACGACTGCACAGTCAGCTCTCATGTAGGGACAGCCTATGTAACATATATTCTGTGAACCAGGATGAATGAAGGAATTTTGTATCCCATTCTCAAAGCAGAATTTGATCAATTTCCATGCAGAAAGGTGTATCTTTTGTTAAAAATATAGTACTGGCATTTTGGTAAAATACAGGTTTTCAGATTATTGCAATGTTTAGCCCCTTATCCCAAACTCTCCTTTCTTCCTCCCCTATGCAGGTGTGGTTGCCTTCTTTTCATTTGTGTAAAGTTGAATGTTTCCAAAAGAAGGAAAGAGGGCTTGTGGGTAAGAGGGACAATCTATCTAATATGAACACAAATTGTATAGAAACAGAACTGTAAAGCCTCAGAACAACACTGTGTACAAATAGACCGAATTTCTGAAAAGGCTTTTGTTTTGTGAAAAAAGTGCATGTCTCACTTACACACCAACATTGTATGATGGAAGGTTAGAGAATAGTGTGTCTTTGACATATGTCCCCAAGCTGAACATTACATAATTCCATAATCATGATGATTTGACTAGAACTATGTAAGTCTGGTATATACATTCTTATATCAATGTATCTCTTGCTAGATGGTGACAAGCCTTGTTTTTTGTTGCATGTTTGGCATGTTGGAGAAAGCTGGGGGGGAGGAATAAGTTGCTGCGCTACCAGTTGCTGTTCACTTTTTATGCACTCTTGCAGTTGATATTAAGGAAAGGATGCAAGCAGCAACTTTTTCTGCCAGGCACACTGTAAAGCTAGACTGATGTTGTAAAAACCATAGTATGGCTTTTTCTCTTTGATACCTATCCTAGTTAAATACTTATAATTAAGTGGAATTGAGACATAATGAGTGTTACAATCATAACTTCCAAGTTATAAAAGCCCTAGAGTACTCTTGGGCCCTGGCCCTGTTAATATGCCAGTAGAGATCTTCAGGCTCATCTGCTCTAGCAGTCCCTCGCTGTGGTCCCTCCCTGACCTTAGCTCCTCCTTGGCCCCCACTCTCAGGCCAGTTGAGACCTCCAGGCTCTGTAGCCTGACCAGCCCCCCTATAATCAGTCTTTGGCTGTAGTCTTTCCTGGACCTTTGGCCCCTCCTGGGACCTGACCCCACTCACGGGCCAGTTGGGATCATCAGGGTTCCCAGCTTTGGCAGTCTCTGGCTACAGCCCCTATTCTGCGCTCATGGACTCTAAGGTTCCACCTTCAGCCCTTCCTAGGCTATCGGTTCTCTGAGTGGCTAAACCACCCACGCAACTTAATAAAAACACTTATGCCCTCTGGCAGACACCCAAACCCTCTCTGGGTTTACCATAAAATAAAGGCCACATGCTTGCATAAACAAACCTTTCTCTCTGCCATACGGAACTATCCTCTGTTCCTAGGCTTGCAGAGTTGTTTACCAATGTTCTTGTCTTTCAGGAGCCTGGCTGCTTTGCAGCCAGGAGCTCATCTCTTTATGGCTGGACTTCCTGACTAGCTCAGGTGTGGGTCTTATATAGCTCAAGCCCAGGCTTATTCCAGTCAGGTGAGTCTCCAGTCAACTTTGATGATGCCTGCAAGCTGCCTTTCAGGCTGCTTGCCCTCTTAAAGTACCATCCGCCCTGTCACAATCTTGAACATTCTTGCCTTTAGTGGAAGGAACTTCCATTGATGTTCTGATCATGCATGGAAACGTTCAGGAGAGATCAGCACCTGAGATAAGAGGTCATTATGTATTAAAAAGAGGGAAATTAGGGAAAAAGAGGGAAAACTTTGCAATGCTTTTTTATGCTTATTTACAAAATGCCAGTGAAAACCTTCAGGTTCTCTCCCATCATCTCTTGTAGTTTAAATCAACAGTTGGTATTACCAACCTTTGGTATTATGTTAATGATATCTCTTCTAGGGCTCTCTTTTTATTTTGCTAATCAGACATTTGATGTCATTGATTATATTTTACTGAATATTTCACAAGCATATGAGTATAGAACTACAAATTAATATTTAAGGCTGATTACAGACGTTAAAAAAATGCACTTTATGGGAAGAAGCAGTGCATTAGTTCAACCCAGCTTTGCAGCGTCTGTAGAGATTGGGCACTTTTATCTAAAGCTGATTCAAACAGCTATTAGATAACATGCCAAAAAAAGCCCCACTAAAGCATCTGATCTATGCAGATGTTGGGCGAGCCAGGTCCAGCTAACACACTGCCTCTTCTGGACATGTGCTGGGCTCAACAGAAGAGCACACCAAGTTTAAAGCAAGCACTGTTTTTCGGGGGGGAGGGGGTAGGGTGTTAATGTCTATAAGCAGCTTTTCTACACATGAAAGTATATTTAGCAAAAAATCATGGTTCTCCACTTCCAATGCTTTGAACTCACTTTTAATGTCAAAATAATGTAAAGAAAGCTTTTTACCATCTGTCAGGACAGTAAAGAAACAAAAATAGGAACAAGGAACTAAATCTCAGTATTTTTTCTCAAAAATGAATGCCATTGCTATTTATACAATACAGTTGTGAATACACCATACATGTAAAACGATGGGTCTATTTCTCTGACCTTAGAAAAAACTACCCTAATGCTTATATGTAAGACGGGGCATATCTACACGTTCATTAATGTGCAGTCTTTATTGTGTATTTAATATAGTACTTGCTTAATGAAGTACTAACTAAATGCACAGTAACCAGAGTTACTGCACCGTAGTGCCAGCGCATGGGTTTTTAGTGGTGCTTACTGTGCAGTAGCCTAACACTACTGTGCAGTAGTGTATTAGCATGGTTTTTACCTGGCATGCTACTACAGTGTGTTATTAGGTTATTGTGCATTGTCTCATGTAGACATGCCCACTGACTGGCAAAGAGACCATCTGTTAATTGATATCCTCACTCGGTTTATCATATCCATTTTACAGATTATATTTACAGGTGACCAAGGACAAAGATGGACTTTAAAAGAATTATAGCTCAAAATGAGTACAAAAAATAAGTCATAACATAAAGAAACAATATTTGACTTGATATGTATTACGTTTCTTTGCCTTGCCATAAATGGAAGCCATAAATTCTGTAGTGAATAATATTAAGAAGAATTAAGGACATTTCTTATTGCATAATTTTTTTTATTGAAGCATGAAACTTAAGGGAAAGTGATCATGAAGTCTTTTGGAATCTCATTCCTTCTAGTGTACAGTTGGATGGGGTTTTTCCCTCATCCAGCTCCTTGTATACCAGGCAGTTCTTTCTGTGTTTTATAGGGAAACAAAAAACCAGAGCTTTGTGACATTTTTCAGTATTTGTTTCAGTTGTTTGTTTCAGTTGTTCTCCCTGTAACCTCACTTATCCAGATTATGGGTATATCTGAATCTTTTATATATTTTAATAATATATCTTTAATTGATGCCCAGATAATATTGTATACAATATTATATACTTACAAGAATCTTCACTCAATAAATTATGCTGTGATTTGTTACGCAAATTGGGCTTAGCTCTGGTATCTGTATAGGGAGTTCTCTTCACTTGCCAATCAGAAGGAAGATGGATTGAAGAGGTTTTCAATCAAAGATTTTTTTTTTGAAAGTATCTAAAACAGTGTTTTAAAAGTTCTCTAAGAGATAGAAAGGAAAGTGGTCTTCCTTACAGGATAACAGTATGTGAATGTTTTGGATTCTGGCCAGGGACTTGAAGGGCAGAGGCAGCGCAGTCACCCTTATGGAGATCTTTGGTGGATAATCTGCCATGTATGTGGACAAATGGAGACTTCAAGAGTTTTAGCCCACCTCCCTCCCCTGCAAAATCAAGAAACTGCAATAATAAAGGAAATAGTATTCTGGGTATGGAACAGAAACCTCCTTATCTCACTTTATTAAAAATAGACAAATGTAGTCATGCTACAAAGCTACTTATTAAAGCATTACTTTTTAAAGCTTGAGTAACAAAGAAAATGACCCAAACAATGATCTTCACCCTGGGTGTCTTGAAATGGATTGTTCTGCAGCTGTTAGCTGTAAGTCATTAGTTTTTCTTTGTGTATATGTAAAATCATATACAATAGTTGAACTGTGATCACCCCATTGTGGATTGAAACCCTGTTTTATTACAACATAGAGCACTGAAACTGAGCTCACTTACAGCATTGGTTGCTGGTACAGTCAAAATCATTGTTATCAACATTCCCCTTTCAGAAAATAGCTGACAGGCAGTTGACTGAATAAAAGGAGATGCTTCTGAATTGACTTCAGCAGTTTTCCCGTATGCTGACAGCAGGCTTGCAATGGGTTAAAACAGAATAATAAATTTAAAGCATTTTTTGAATTTACATTTTGTGCCATTATGAGTTGTTCTGAGAATTTCAAGATTTTAAATAATGTTTCTCAAATCTTGATTGAATACTGGACATTTTAAAATCAAGTGGTTGGCAGTAAATGTATTCATAAAACTCAGCTGAATTTGGGTAGCAAGGTTCATATATCTCAATTGATCATCATACTCAACTCCAGGAATGGATTCTTAAATCCATATATGAGCAACTTCATTAGCCTAATGCACCAGGCATTTATGTTGTTCCAGTATAGGAATTATAGGTCTCCCATTATATATAACCTATAACTTTCTGTAGACTCCTTACCCTATCCATGGAATTCAGATTTTGTTTTGAGTCATTGCATTTTCCTTCCCATGAGAAATACCAACAGGAGACT
>JAGPOW010003395.1:60526143-60593194 GCA_030014935.1 Caiman crocodilus
TAGTGGGGGGTTGGAAGGAACAAAGAGCTCTTAAACAGCGTTTTCAAGGAAGGACATTAAGCTACCTATTAATTAGCTCCAAAAAGCCTGTCTGCCTCTGTTGTCTCCCATAGCACAGACAATAGCCAACCTGTGGTCTCTAGCTAATGCTGAGGTGTCTGACAGATGTGGGAATGCCTGCTTAGCACAGAGTGGGGAGGGGATGTGGGGAGCAGAAGCAGGGACTGCCAAGCTCCAGCTAGGCAGCAGAGGGAAGCAACCAGCCCTTCTGTGGAGCAGAGAGCCCCACCCAGCCCAGAGAGCATGCCAGGATGCTGGGGAACTCTGATTTATCTTAAACCAGCAAGGAGACTGGGACAGGCATTGTATAAACCAGTTTGAGCTAAATCAGTTAAGTCTGATACTACATTCAACCAAGTTTATCTCAAACTGGTTTATGTGCACTGAACATCTGTTCTGTTACATCTGTTACATCTGTTCTGTTACTGCTAAAACCAGTTTCTGATCACTTAAACCAGTTTATGTGTAATGTCTGTCTTCACCAAGGTGAAGAATCAGGACATTAAGGGTATAGTTAAACTATTTCCATTACACACATATGCTGCCCACCTACTGCTGTTCATGTGTCTCAAAAGACTGTGCTGAAGTATCTCTGGTGGCATCTCCTGCAGCTGTTCATGTGCATGACAGACTAGAGCAGCTTTTGGGTGGTGTTCCAGAGTAGTTTCGTGGCTTCATTTCTGAGTTGGGTATGTGTAAGTAGGAGTGGGTAGGCAGGGCATCCTCAGGAACATCAGTCCCAAAGAGCACTGGAGATACAGTGTTGATGTTCCCCAGGTGTCTGGAATCTGCCCAGGAATGAGTATGGAAATGTTAGCTGAGTCTGTAGCATGTTGCGTCTACTCAACCATTGAATGCAGGCAGGCTCTGCTCTTCAGTTTATCTGCAATCCATCTGTCATCATTTGCATCTCATAGGCATACAATCACTTGTTCTTTTTTGAAGTTAATTGAAGTTAATTGTTTTATTACTATCATAATTATAAACCATTTTCCAGAAAAGTCCTCAGAAAGAGCTCACATTTACCTTGTTTTGAATAGCTGACTGTGAATTTGTCTGGCTCTTTCAGCCACTTAAGTTGTTCTGAGCAGATTCTGTGTACAAATAACATTACAGTCAGTCTGTCCACTTTGAAACATATTTTCAGTTTGCTCAATGTAATGGTATTACAGTATAATGTCTCATCCAACAAGATATACCATATACCTTTGGCATTTTTGTTAGGATCTTCCTGTTTTCATCTGAGTGTAATGAAAACATAAGTGTCACCAGCACTCTTCATGGTTTTTTGTAGTCTTCATGATGACACAGAATCTTTGTATCATTCAAATTTGTCTTGAGCTTTTTTCCACTTTGAAAATCCCAAATGTGTGAAAGATGTGTCTACGTAGTTCATCAATAGTTGTATGTGCCTAAAAGCTATGCAATTGTAGAAACAAATATTGTCATTGTTTTGGAATAACGGAATAACTGAAAATCATAAACAATAGAAGCAATTTCTGTGCCCCCTCTAAATTGTCACTTGGGCCTGTTGCCTGGCTTGCTCACCCATAGTTGTGCCACAGAACCAGAATGAACAGAAGGGTTTGCTTTGTTTTCAGTTACAAACAAAAGAAGACTAAAGTTGTGGTTGATGAAATGGCTCAGAAATGCTAATGGTATCAGAAAACTTGCAATTAGTTTCAGTTTAACACTTGAAAATATAACCTTTCCTTTTGTCTTTCAGTGATTCGCTGCTTAGTAAGAATGGGGTAGGGTTATAAGATTTAAAAACATGCACACTCTGGCATTAACTGAACTATTTAGCTGAAATCCTAGCATTCTGTCTAGAATAGTCTAGAATGAGACAGAATGAATAAAGTCAACAATTCACATCTGATCTGTTTGAAAACAATGGCCACTGTGCTGAAAGCCATTGCTTTTATTTTTTTCATACATAATCCTCTGGGTTCCTTTCTCACTCAGCAATTCTGAAATGGGAAAGACCACAATGAGACGTTGTAGGGTTAGTGTTGTATCCCTGATGATCCAAGAAACCAGAGGGTCAAGGATGTTTTTGGTTTTTGTGGGTTTTTTTCAATACATGTGTCTTTTTTTGGACCAACTAAATAAAATTATGCAGTCCAATAAAAGATTTGCACACATGAAAAAAGAAACCTCTTGTATAACAAAATGACCATTGGTCTTGATAAGGCTCCAAGATAAGAGAGTGCAAAAGGATTTCTGTATAATACTACTTGATGTCTGGCTTTCTCTCCTCCAGTCAGGAAGGTCTTCGAGTCAACCCTAGAGGAGTAGCAGCTGTCTGTCACTAGCTAGCTACTGCTCTGCTAGGGGTGACGAGAAAGGGGAATCTGTAACCTGCACAAGGAGAAAAGGGAAAAGCCAGCATGTGGGGCAGGAAGAGTAGGAAATACACAGGTACCTAACACAAAATTCCTCTTCTCAAGAAGAGAGAGATCCTGCTGAGCAGTTTCCTAGGCATATAAGAAAGGACCTTCAGTCTGGCCCCAGCTAACAGGAGCTAGCTCATGTTCCAGAGGAAAAAAGTCAAAATTCTTACAAAACTGTTAGAGAAGAAAAATGATCAAGGAATTATCTTGATACAATAGTTAGTTTAAAAGAAATATTCAAACAGCTCTTACTTTACTATTTTTAAGTTTAGACCTCGCTACCTAATTGAAAGGAAGTTTCCTGTAATGTAATGCCCCTGAATATTTGAACAGTCAGCTAGATCAAAGGTATCATTATCATCATTTTTAGGAGCTTTTTTGCCTAGGCAGGTTAAAACAGCATTGGCCTATATTTTTTAAAATAAAAGTTTCCTGAGGCAAAGGTCTACTGCCAGGAGATGCTTCTTTTCTGTACCTTTTCAGTGTTGAAAGTAAGATCTTTTATGAGTTTTTTGGGGCCCCTCTGAGCAATCTCTTTCTTGTTGCCCATGCTAAAAAGTAATGGTGAATCAGTATCTTTGTGTCATCATCTTTTTTTTTTGCTTTCATCTGCTTACAATTCAGTTAAGAATTTTCATTTCATCTGGTCCCTCAAGGATCAGATTTCATTGATTCCCTTTATGTTGTCATTTTATTTAAATGATTATTTTTAGTGTTGAGAACTCTTCTTTAGTCTCTGGGTACCCAGTATATCTAAGTGATGGTACTTCAATATAGTCACAAAAGAAAAGTAAATCTCAGAGACAATACAAAACAGTTTGACTGTCCAGAAAAGAGTATTCTGTATTGTTGTTTCCAAGATACAAGGGGATAGCAAGGCCTTCTGGAAATGTATGTTACTGAAGCAAGGAGCGACTTGGGAGGATTACATGCTTTTCATGGCTGCTACCACATAATCATGGATGTTTGTTTTCCTGGGGACAAGAAGCAGTGGCAAGCCTTGTGCTGCTGCTACTTATCCCTGAGGAATGCCTGGCCCATGCACCCCCTAATGCATGGCAGGATACCTTGAGTGGGGTAGAGGAGGCTGGGACCAACACTGTGCTGGCCCTAGCAGCCTTATGTGGGGCCCTGGGTGGCTCCTGGGGCTGCAGCAGTGGCGATCCTGCCACTTGGAGTGTTGCCAGCAGCCAGAGTACAGCTCCAGCTGGCCAGGCTTCAGGTTTGGGTGCACACGCTGCCCTCACATGCACTGCTCCACATTTTTTTTTACATAGGTTTTTTTGACCCTGGGATCTTCTGGGATTAGAATCCAACTGCTAGCTTGAAGCGTGGAGAACAGCTGAATGTGCAGTATGTGATGCAGGTGTGACTGTGGTGTCACATACTGCATGGCCATGCTCATCTGGACATAGCCCATGAGTCTCTATTGAGGGCAGAAAAGAGACTAAACAAGGATTAGAATAGTTCATAAAAGTGGGCAGTTTAGGGCTGAGAGGTGAACCGGGGTTAAGGGAATTCTGAAAGAGTCTGGACCAATAGGATGCCTAAATTAAAAGGGCTTCTGGAGATAGCTTGTATAGCAATGGACCAAACGGGAGATTTTTTAAAGAATTTATTAAACCAACCTATAAGTGGCTTGGTATGACTCCTGCCTGGGAAGCCCCTCAGCCAGTTGTCTTAATACAAAAATAGTCCTCTTAAGATAAACAGTAGTTCTTGCACTAAAAACAAACATGCAAATCAAAACTTTTAGGTCTTATCCAGGCCACAGGAGAAGTCCTAAGCTTTGGCATCTTCCTACTTAGTGAGCTTATCAGGGCTTCAGTCAGCTTCCTAGCCAAAGACTGCTCTTTCTCCCAGCTAACCACTTTCTGCTTTCCTCTCTGGGCTTTTCGTCATCATTGTCAGCGATTCCTTACAGTCAAGGATATTCACTCCCATGGGTCAAATAGAAGGCTGTAGATGATCTGGGCTTTTAACTGCTAGAGCAGGGGTGGGCAAAACATGGCCCATGGGCTGGAACCAGCCCACAAGGCCATTCTATACAGCCCATGGGTTCCTAAAAATTTTTGAAAATTAATATTTCTCTGTCCTTGGTTTCTGTCAAAAATGACAGGAACCAGGAGCAGTAGGACCCAGGGGAAGCCCAGTGGGCTCCTGCAGTAGCAGGGCCTGCCAGACCTTCCCCCAGCAGGGGCTTCTGGCCTAGGACCACATGGCTATCTCATGCCAGAACCTCAGGTAAGGGCAGAGGAGGACAGGGAAGGAGCTGGTGTGGAATGGGGGCAGGGAGGGAAGTGGTCCCTCATCTGCCCCGTGGCCCAAGCTCCCTGCTGCATCTGCTTGCAGGGCTTTCTTGAGCAGGTACAGGCAGCCCCATGTGGGCTGCAAGTGGCTGCAGCATGGGGCACCAGGCATGAGGCAGGTGAGGGGCCACTTCCCCCCGCCTGTGCTCCACACCAGCTTGTAACCTGCCCCCGCTACCAGCCTGGGCCCCACACCGGCTCTGGGCTCACTCGTCGGGGCTGCTCTGCAGCAGCTGCAGCTGCCCCACTTGCCACACTGGGCCAGCTCCCCCTTCTCCCTGTTGGTGCAGCCCAACCCAGCTCCACAGACCCCTGCCAGCCTACACCCCATGCTGGCCCCCACCGGCACTGGGCCTCGGACATTGGTCCCAAGAAGGTGACCAGAGAGCGGGGCTCGTGTCAAGGGGCCGGGCTACCCATGGGGCCCTTGACAGCCTGCCCAGACTGGCCAGTTCCACCTGAAATAATTGCCTGCCCCTGTGCTAGAGGAATACACTTGATAAGCTAAGTGCCCCCAGCTGGGCTTCCACAAGAGGGCTATCTGTCTCCTCATAAAGAGCCAGACAGTGATACTACACAGTCCCATAAGAAGAGTATTTTATTCTAAAATGTTAGTAATTCTAGGTGTGATTAGCTCAGACTTAGGAGGGAAAGAGTAGTTTGAAAAGAGCTGTGAAATTAACCCTGTTTTACAGTGACGCAATTTAGATAGATTTTCCTGTAGCCACATAAGATTGTAACATACACCATAGTGGATTTCTTGTCTTTTTTTTTTTTTTTCTTATTCCTTCACTTCCCAGAAAGATAGGAATGCATATAGTGAAACAGACTGTAGTCCATATCTTTGATACCTCTGCCTTGGAGAGAATTTTGCAACAGCCCTATAGTGAACAGTTATGAAATAATGTGCGGATAGGAAGCTTCTTCCTGAATTCATAGTGGTTAGTTTTGCTCTAGAGGCTTTGTATCCTCCCTCTTCTTTTTTTTTAACTTACCTATTATGATGATGGATGATGTCATTTTTCATACAAAAGCCTAATATTTTATTAGAATCCAGCTAGTTCTTTTTTCCTTTCTGGTTTTCTCCTATGATCTGTTACAACAGTGTGAACTAAAAAGTGTTCCATTAAGCCAGTCAGCTGTAGTTTATGTTTGTTAAGAGTAAAAGTTGCTGAATTAATTCAGTACATCATCATGCACAATATTTTTAGAAGTAGCTAGCTGGAACAGAAAAACTGTAATGCCACTAAGCAAATTATTTTTCCAAATAGACAATATAGTCATGCTTTGCTGTAATGATACTGAACTGAACTAGTGAAGTCTGTGTAGAGAGAATTACGACTTCCTAAAGGTATATGAGGTTTATGGAACCTGTTTAACACTCCTACGGTTGAAGTAGCCTAAAAGGAAAATAACTACTATTTCTTCAAATCTGCTAATCCTTTGCTTTAGAGATCTTAATCACTTTATCACATAAAATGATTCTTTTCTTTATACTTTGACTTTTGACCACAAATGCTTACAGGTTACAAGAATGTAGTTCATATTGTACTGATCTCTAGGGGCAGGGTAAGAGCTGTGATCTGCAGCAAGGCCGGGGTTGCAAAAAGCAACCCATAGTAGTAAAAGGGTGCCAACCCCTTCTATAGGATTACATGGTTTGGTTAAGTCCTGAAGAAACTGCAGAATGCCATCAACTATTCCAGGTATAGTGCTCTGGAAAATATACTCAGAATCATTTATAAGTCTTCAAAAGCAGATGAGAGTATTATATTTATTTCTCACATGCCAACAAGATGTGTATTTGTGTAATAGGGCTGTGCAAAACTTCAGTCCCTGATTTGATTTGGCGGGCTTTCAGCTCAATTCGGAGGCTGAATCCCCAAATCCAAATAGAATCAGGAGACCCTTTAATCTCTTTGAATTGAATCAGAAGCCTCCGAATCAATTGAGAGAGATTCAAAAAAATTCAGTGATTCAGATATAGACACAGCTTTAAATGTTTTTTCTACATACCTCTAGGTAGCAGGCGGCTCATGAACGCTGTGATGCTGGGGTGGATGGAGCATCCCACAAGTGCAGGGGGGCCCTCCACATGCTTTATGGCAAACCCATGAGTGAGCCGGAAGTACTTCCGGTCCACTTCTGGGTCTGCTGGGGAGCATGCTGGGGCCCCCCCTGCGCCCTCCAGCTCAGTGACTCATGCCTCCTGGGTCTGTGAGGGCACCTGGGATCCCCCCCAACACTGATCGCCAAGCCCAGAAGGGTACGGGGGGCCCTGTTCACTTCTGGTCCACTACCTGGTACTTTTGGTCCACTACCTGGTACTTCTGTCTGGTCCACTTGTGGGTTCACCACCAAGCATGCGGGGGGGCCCCCCACACTCCATCTGCCCCAGCATTGCAGCATTCATAAGCTGCACTGGTACCTTGAGGTATGTAGAAAAATATTTAAAGCTGTGTCTATGGCTGAATCACTGATTATCCAAATCAGCATTGAATCTTTAGATTCGGATTTGGCTGAATTGAATTAGGGACAGTGATCTGAATCAACAAATCAAATCGAATAGGGCCCGCTTCGCACACCCCTTCTGCGTAGTTACTATTGAACTCTTTAAAAAAGGAACTTTTTTGCTTACCTTCTCCCCCCTGAGTATGGTCTACTATGATCCACCAGGAGCCGTTCACCGGGTTGACCCCGGAATCATGGCCGGGCTCCTGGAACTCTGGCCTGGCCTGGCCACTGGCCAACTCCCCGGCTGGAGCGCCAGTTGACATGGAGCCAAACTTTGGTTTGACCTCCGCCTGCAGCATGCTTCTGCCACAAAGGATCCATGCGCCGCCCTCCTGGAACCGAAGACAGGCATTTAGGGTCCCAAAAAGCGCATCCCCAAAAATCTCCGCAGACCTTTCCCGGCAATATTGCAGATGTGGCACCCAGCCCAGGCATGGGACCAACCGCCGAAAGTCTCCGCCCGCCTGGAGCGACGGGCCAGGCAAGGACCGTTTCAAAAACCTCATATGGACTTCCAGGGCCAGAGCTCAGGTGCCAGGTCGACCCCAGGCTTCCCTCCATGGCCCCATCCTAGCTTGGCTCCCCCGCAGGAGCAGCCCGCCACCCCCGCCGATGGCCCCCAGGCCTGCCCGGCCTCCTGGCAGGGCACCAGGGCAAAGCCAGACTCGCAGCTGGGCTCCTGGAACTCCTGCCCGGCCTGACCGGCGGAGGCCTGCCAGGGTTCCCACCGCCCTGGCCCAGGCCTTCTGCCCCCTCGCCGGGGTCGCTGGGCTCCGACCATGGTGCCCCACACCCCTGCTGGGGCCCTGGTGGCTGCCCCCAGCCTGCCCGCCCTCTGAGCAATTGACCGGGTTGAAGCCGGAATCGCAGCTGGGCTCCTGGGACTCCAGCCCAGCCTGGCCGCCCAGCCTGTGCCCCGGCTGGAGCGCCAGTCAACATGGAGCCAAACTCGGGTTTGACCTCCACCTGCAGCATCCTCCTGCCCCGGAGGATCCACGTGCCGCCCTCTTGGAACCAAAGACGGGCATTTAGGGTGCCGAAAAGCATGTCCCCAAAAACCTCCGTGGACCTTTCCCGGCAATATTGTAGAGGCAGCAACCGGCCCAGCCACCGGGGGCAACTGCCAAAAGTGTCCGCCTTCCTGGAGCGACAGGCTTGCCATGGCCTGTTTCAAAAACCTCATACGGACTTCTGGGGCTGCCACTCGGGCGCCAGGTCAACCCCGGGCTCGCCTCCTGGGCCCCAGCGTGACTCGCCTCCCCCACGGGAGCAGCCCGCCCCTGCTGCCGGAGGCCCCCAGCCCCGCCTGGCCTCTGGGCACGGCACTGGGGCGAAGACGGAATTGTGGCCAGACTCCTAGAACACCAGCCCGGCCTGCCCTGCGGAGGCCGGCATGAGCTGCCGCTACCCTGGCCCAGGTCTTCCGCCCCTCACTGGGGTCGCCGGGCTCCGACCGTGGGGCCCCGCAGCCCTGCTGGGGCCCCGGCAGCTGCCCCCAGCCTGCCCGCCCTCCGTGCAATTGACTGGGTTGAATTCAGAATCGCGGCTGGGCTCCTGGAAGTCACAGAATCTTTAACAGGTAAATCCAAAGTGGTAGTCAGAACTAGCAGAATGTTCTGACTGGTGAATTGTAGTGCCCTGTGGCAACATTCACTGTGTTGAAGATGCTGTGTCTTCATTATGCAGATTTCTTAAGTTATTCCATTGCTCTTATTTCAAATACGAAATAGTATTTGTAGTGAAAAGCCAATTCTCTGAACTTAATTTCTAAAATTATAAGTGACATTAAATTACAAATGCTCTCCTTGCTACCAACAGCAGTCATTAAAAATGTCTTCTCTTTCACATTGCAAATATTATTTGAATAGAAATAAATACCTTAGTACTAGTTTTAAAGCCAGAGTCCCTACAACTGTGAGAAAGATGTCTACAAAACTTATTATTAAAATCAAGATGAAGTGTATATATTATTCAAATATATATTATCAAGTATATATTATTCTCGTAGTTATCTGTAAAGATTTTTTTTTTTAAACGGACTTGTTCATAAAACTTTTGAAAAGCTTTCTGCTACACTGATTCTCTAAATTGTTTTGTTTTATTGTGTTTTGTTTCAAATACCTGCAAAATTCAGCATGGGAATAAATCATGATAATGACCATCCATCCTGTGCAGATGGCCTCCATATCATGTCAGGAGAATGGATTAAAGGCCAGAATCTTGGTGATGTTTCATGGTCCCGGTGCAGCAGGGAAGATCTAGAAAGATTTCTCAGGTAACTTACTAAAGAACATAACATAATATAATGTAATCCTTTTTATTTTAAGGGATAGAAAGTAGTCTGGGCAGTCATTTGATTGTTAGAGCACTTTGCTTGAAAGTGGGAAATGCAGTTTCAAACCCCTTCAGGGGTCCTAGGACCTGGGTCTCTTGTTCTGCGGGCAAGTTCTCTAACCACTAGAGACTGTTGGACCAAAAAGTGGGAGGGCTTTACTCCGTGTGTTCACATACACATAGACAATCCTAATCCATGTATGGTACTGGTAAAGTGAAGAAACAGGAAAAAAGACCATTGTAGATGTGCCAGTGTAGAACCCTGACCTGCATGGTTTGGGGGTATTGTAGGATGAGATATTTTCACCTCTTTTTTTATATCCTTTTTCTTTAAAATTATTGTGTACAACTTCAGTGCTAGCTCAAAAGTAATCAGATACAAAAAAAAAAAAATAAGATTGATATGCTTAATGTCTAGAGGGAGTGGGGGGAAATAACCTCCAAAAGTATGTTTTAGAACCACCCAGTATTAGACAATTAGATTATGTAGTAATCAGACTGAAACATTTTCTAAGGTTTTCCTGTAGCTCTTATAACTGCTTGAAAAGATTAATTGTTGTTTTTTTTTTCCTGGTAACTACTTTGTCTCATTAATCTATAGGGAACTATTTCTCTAAATGACATCACAATCATGCTTCAAATCAGAGCTGTCCAATCTCCAAATAGCTGGGAGCTGCAGGCTCCACAGGCCATAGCCCCCCCTGAGCCACACACCTCGTAGACACCCCTTCATACTGATGCACTGCATGCGTGTACCTCCCCTCCACCACTGCACTGTGGGCCTGTGACCTCCCATCCCCACTGCACCCATGCCCCCTCCACTGTATGTCTGTGCAGACACAACACTGATACACCATCCACTTGTGATTGTCCCTTGATCTCTTCACCCCTTGCTGAACTGAGCACCCTAGCCTCACTCTTAGTGACCCACACTGCTGTAAGTGCTCTGCCTCCTGGCAGGGGCAGAAAGCAGTAGCCAGAGGTGCAGGAAGCCCGGAGCCTCTGGCTGTTGTTATGGCTGGAGCATCATGGGGAGTGACAGTCAAGCAGGAGCCTGGGGGATACAATTTAACTCCTGTGGGCCATATGGGACTTGGCCACCAGTTGGACAGCCCTACTTTAAACATTTATCTTTATAGTATTGTAAAGTATAGTAAACTTTTATAGTATTATTTAGCATATTATAAATGTCTGTATCTTGCCAGGTCAAAGGCCAGTAACTGTTTGCTACAGACAAATCCTCAAAGCCTCAATTCTGTGATTATTCCTTCCAAACTGCCAGGAATTACATACACTGCAGATGAACAATGTCAAATTCTTTTCGGACCAGCTGCTTCCTTTTGTCAAGAAATGCAGGTAAGGCTTGGTTTTGACTTTAGAAGGGAGATTTGCTCTTGTTTCATTGGGAGAGTGAGAGCAAGAATCACTAACTTGTAAGCAAAAGTCCCTGAGTTAACTCTGAACAAGCTAAACTGGATATATCCAAGTAGTGTCACTACAGCTTTCTCATTCCAGCTAATTATCCCAGACAGAATATTGTCCCATTGTGGCTATATTGCTTCTAAACTCAGGACTACCTCAGGAATCTTTGTACATCACTGCTTTACACTATGTAGACATACATATGTACAGTGCCTTTGTTTACCAGAAATGGTTTACTCTCAAGATCATTTTTAACAAAATGTACATGTCCTTTTTTCTTACGTGGACTTAACTGAAGAAGCATGTAGAAGAGCAATTTCAATAGAGAAATAGTTTTCTTATACATAAAGAAGTCTGATATTAAAGGGTGGCTTGGAAAGGAAACATATTAATTGGGTACCTTGGAAAAGGGTGGCAGAGATTAAAGTGAGAGTATGGTACAAAGTGCACTTTAAGAAAGACACTATGTTAAAATTAAAACTAAGATGCAAGGAGAATTAGATGATAAAACCTTGAGAGCAAAGAAAGAGCAAAAGAACAATCCTTCACTTCTCCAGTTTCTCAGTTCTTCATGTTCTCAGCTAGAATTTTGTTCTGCATCCAGTTACAATGAAGAATGACTTGTATCATAATACTTCCCAAAACTAGTGTGACCATATGGTATATGCCATATGGTACAATGTGAAATTCAGGAAATTCCCCCCGTCCCCTCAAGTCAACTGTGCTGCTGCAAGCAGAGGCCAGGTGACTGCACGGTATTACTATTCAGGCAGCTAAGGAAGTCAATGCCCTGTTAATGACCCATTGTTCTTTACTTCACAGGTATTAATAATCATCTCCCCTTTTTAATGGTCATTCAGCTAATCAAGCTAATTTATTTCAGGGCAATTTTGCTGCCTGTAAGGGCTTCCTATTTCATTACTTTTGCTGCTCTGCCTCCCTGCCCTGCATCCAGGATTTATGGTCACCCTCCCAAAACAAACATGACCAAAGTTGCTTTGTTGAAAATACAGTCTTTGGCTTCTTCTTAACTTGTACTAATGTGCTTTTTAATTATCTTCGTAAGCGCCTTGCTTTATTCAGTATATTTTCAGTGGAATTAGAGGCTAAAATTTGAAGGCTCTACCTATTTTCTGAAACATTCTCAAGTATGAAAACTTACATGCATTGCAGAATTAGTTTCTAAAAACAGCTGGTTTGTTTTTAATAACTGAGACTGCCATAAGATGTGATACCTTTTTGTAGCATGTTCTAAAGAGTCAACAACTAATGAGAAGTAGCTGATGGTTTGAGAGGTAGTATTTTGCGAAAGGATAAATTCACTCGTGAATAATGAATAGGCACACATATATGTGTCTGTTTGGTAATACTGATAATCTATATTTTATGAGAGGCACTGAGAGTTTGAGTCTGTACAAGGAATTTTTTGAGCAGAAGTATAAAAGCTTTCTTTTGCTACAGGTCTATGTCTATGTCAGTCTTCAGCTGATAGGGCAGCTAATAGGGGAGTTTGAGGGAAAGATTGGTTTGGTAGCTGTGTATGCTTGTCCATCTGTCCTTCCTTCCTTCCCCTTTTTTTTTTCCTTTTTCTTTTTCCTCCTACAAAATTGTATGTTAAAACATAAAAGATAGAGGATAGCAACTATTGGATTCATCAAAGAGTCTAAGCAAGATGGAAATGAGGATGATGAAGTGTAGAACCAGTGGGTTGTATTTCATTCTTTCATTCATGGACTGGGGAAGGAGAAGAAAAGAGAAGTTAGTCCTGAAAGAAGGGAAGAGAGATGGGTGTGCATAGGTGATTTCAGCCCCAGACAGCTAGAGAAAGCATCAAGGCAGATCAAAAACAAAAGTAGCAGATTAGAAGAAGGAACAAAAGAAAAAAGATCAGAGAGATGTAAACCACAGGAAAAATAAGATGAGAGTCCTGGGGATTCACTCTTAAGTAAAACTGCCAGACCAGTCAAATGGAACAAACCAAAAAACATGTGTGCTCTATACCAGGATGAAAGATAAAGGACACAGACTTGAAGTTGAAGAATATTTTGGCAGAAACAGGAAAGAGTCCATTAGTCATTTGATGTGTAAAAACAAATTAAATGTGTAGATACTTGCTGACAAAGATCATGAACAAATATTATAGTCTGGGAAAGATGCTTAAAGAGTTAGAACCTCAGGTGCTCTTCAGCGGGATCTTTTCTGTCTTAAGGAGAAGGTTGGGCAACACAGCACCTTTTGAGGCATAAAAAAAAAAGAATGTGTTTGAATTAAAATCGCATTAAGAAGAAATAATCAAAAGGCCTTTAAAAGATTGTGTTGAGTGGCTATTATAAATCCCCATGTTCAGACTTGAAAATAGGTACAGCTCTTTTTAAGGACATTGGAAATTTAAGTAATAGTGAACATTTAAATAGTAATGTAATTATTGGACAGTTCAATTTCCTTGACATAAATAGGACTAGAGAGCTACAAATGTAGTGCCTGCTTGTAAGAAGGGGAGAAAACGATCCAGGCAATTACAGGTCTGTTAATTTGACTTAAATAGAACAGATACTGAAGAAAGGAATAGTCAAAGGTGTGAAAGACAATGGAAGATAGAACAAAACCCAATATAGGCTTGGTTATTCATGGAAAATTAATGTGATATCCCTCTATGACAAAATACTTATTGGATAAGAGCAACACAGTAAACTTAATTTACCTAATTTAAATAAAGCCATGTTTGATGCCATGTCTAATGAGAAATTGGGATGCTGGAGAGGATGGGAGTTGGCTAAAAGGGAGACAGTTAAGCTGTATGTTTTACTAAAAGGTTAGGGTGGTGATTTAAAGCCAGCAGGGCTGGGATCTGGTTTAAGGAAAGCTTCCCAAAGTATGGTTTCCAGACTCACTGGCTTTTAATTAGCGCCCATGCTGCCCAGCTGGACAGTGTGGGCAGCAAGGGGAAGCTGTACAGGGGCCTGAAACTGAACTTTGGGAGGCTTTCTGAATTGCTGGTGTGAAAGGCACACAGGGGATTTTCTCCTTTACTCCCTGTATTTGGCTTCTTGAAGCCAAGCTCTGGGAGCAATGTAGTTTCCTGCTTGCTTCTCACATTGGAGTTCCTGCCCCTGGGAACCTAGGGATGGAGCAACCCATGGCTTCCCCAGGCTGGGATCACCCCAGTCTTGGATAGGCATAAGGAGCATTGGAGAGACTTGTTGCATACTGAGCATCTGTACTTCTCCCTCTCCAGGAATCATTTTGAGTGTTGGAGATTTTCCACTGCTAGTTCACACTCAGCTTTAGGCCAAATATATTCAGTAGAGACAAGGAGGCACAAGACACTGGTAGAGTCCGTTTAGAATATTGTGTGCAAGTTAGGCCACTGTTAAAAAATCATGGACTTAAACTGGAATGGAACAAAAAGTAGTCCTTGGGATGGATAAGAGGATGAAAACATATTCTTATAAAAGAAGATTAAAGGAATTTGGCTTAACTAAATACAATTTAAGAGGAGAGGTGATTATACTTTACAGGTACTTTTGTGGTGTGTGTATTAGGGCAGAGATGATTTTTTTAGGCTAAAAAACAACACTGGCACTGGATTAAATAACTACAGATTAACAGGTGGCAAATTTAGGTTTAAAATTGAAAGATTTCTTCAGGGGGTGTAGTTTTGAGATGGGTGTTCTGAACGAAGTTGTCTCAGCAACAAACTTAAATCACATTAACAAGAAACTTAACAAGTTTTGGGATGTCTGATATAAAAGGACAGGGAATTCTGTCTCAACCAACAGTATGTATGATATTTGAATTTACTTGCAGTCCAGAATATGGGATATAGCGCTGCCTTGTGGCATGTTAGGTATCTGGTAATTCAGTACTTCAAGTTTGCCAGTAAGAGCCAAGACGGATTTTTTTTCCCCCTCACATGAATGCTGCTGGCTTCAGTACTGAAAGGGGCAGGGAGCCATCTCTCTTTGAAGGATGGGAACATTGGTCACCATGGTAGATAGGGTGATATGTGCTCATGTTCCGTTGGTACTTGGTTAACCCAGGGTTCCTAGCTAGTCTTGCTCTTCTGCTCTGGGTCGTGCTGATCGCCAAATATGGAGCCAGAAAAGAATGTTTCCCTAAGTCAGATTGGCAGTGAATTTAGATGCTTTTCTTTTTCGTTGGCTGCCTTTTGTTCTTGGTGTTTCTGGTATCATGCTGTGTAGTTGTGTGTGAGGATTTGGGAGGCTACTTGAGTAAATGGTCATCTGCAAATGGACATCAATAGTCCAGGAGGCTCCTTCAGGGTCTTGTGTTCCTATATTCTTATCTGGGTTGGGATGGAGATAAAATGTGGTGCAGACCTCCTGTTAGCTTCTAGTTTTTTTCTGGCAGTTGAAAAGTCTCAGGAAACTATAAGTCATGAACCAGATTCTGAAAGATATGCACATGCACTTATGTGACTTTGCACACTTTCAATTCCATAGTGTGTATACTGTTGGTAAATAAATCAGAGTGGTATGTTGTCATAATGTAGACATGTAAAGTGAGGTGGCTTAGAGTCCCCAGGATGTTTAGGTAAACTCTCACTCAGGTCTTTTAGCTTCCCATATTATTTTTAGGAATGCCAGTTGCTAAAATATTAAATCAAAATTGTTACCCTGATGCTGATGGGATTCTGTTGATTTATGTGTTCATTCCTAATACTTATTTCTGAATATTCATTTTTTCCTCTGGTTCTGGGGTCTTATATGTGAAAGTTTACACTTGCAACTTTAAATACCTTATTTGTCATCCTTTTGCCTGTTTGAGTTATCATTTTAAATTTTAGGAACTCAGTATAACTGAATGCTAAGTTTGTGGTATCACTTTTAGAAGGAGCTGTATAATGATGAAAGGCTATATGAAAAGCAATGACTTTTTCAGATATTTCCTTTCCAGATGACAGATTATTATTTATTTTTGTCTCTAGAGTTACTTCATAGAACAGTGTATTTGACAGTTAAAAATGGAACTTAATGATAGTTTTGAGGTAAAGGACAATCCTTATACAGTTTCACTGAAATTCCTTTCAAAACTGATAATCCTGAACTGAGAATTAATAAAATATAAGCAAGTGATACATCATAAAATGAATGTAACACCTCTTTAAATTATTTGGACCAATGTTACTTTTTACCGTGACTTAATAAAAATGGATAAAGAAAATCAGAAATCCTGAGAGAAAGGTTTTGGAGTAGAGAGAAGAAAACTTGTAATGTTCCTCGTGCAAAATTCCCCTGCCAGTTGCTCTCACATTCTTCCATCAGGGAGCAATGTTTGCCCTTACTGCCAGAAAAGAAAGCAGGAATGTGATCTTCAGATCCTGTGAAACTCAGGACACGGGTGTTCATAGCTCTGGCTGCATTTACACAACTGTGCGGTCATTTAATACTTGTGTAAAATAGTACTAAATTATTGTATAGACAAGTACAAAATGACTGTGCAATAACCCAAGTTACTGTATAGTAGTGCTGACAAAATGCCTTTTTCAAGACACTACTGTGCAGTAGCATCATATCACGGTTGTTGCCACACAGCTCTACTGCACAGTAGTACTGGGCTACATGCACCATCAATGTCTCATGTAGATGGAGCCCCTGTGAATTATCTCCAGTACCAGAATCCCATACTTTCTCTAGCTCCCTATCAGTGAGGCCCGGGCAGACCTGGATTATCAGGAAATCTTTCATTCTTGGTACCTTTCCCCCAGTGAAATACGATTTCCAGAACATGGAGGGACAGTAGCAGAGCCCATGTGGATTGAAGTAAAGGATAATGTATATCCTATTCAGTGTATATCCTATTCTAAGCCCTTGAAACTTTTCCTCCTACCCACCTGTTACAATATTTGAACAATGAAAGTATTTCTGCAGTGATTATAGTCAGGACTTAGGAACACTAAATACACAGATCCTGGGATGTGGGATGGGGCCTAGTTATTTCTTCCAAGTAACTGCATACATGCTGTGCTTTGCTCCTGAAATGCTAGTATTTTTAGAAATTAATGAAAAAATAAGAAATCTGTTGAAATTAATTTATCATAGTAATTGCATTGAATATGTTAAAGATGGTGCAACAAATATCATGTTTCACCTCTCTTACACTAGAAAAAGATATTCCAGTATTTTTCCCCAAGTTGGGGTGTTTTTGCATACAACACTTGCCACAGGAGAATATTGATAATAGTAAACAATGTGAACTAATTTCCATAAATGCCTAAGCTATCCTTCATGCCTGTTTCTTGAATGAAGCATAGTATTTATTTTTCAGGCTGCTTTTTTTCATCTTATTAAGATGACTAGAGCTAAAACTGTGATGTATGTAGCTTGAAAAGAGTAGCTTAATATCTTTCAGGAATAAAGTTTGAACGCATCCCTCAGTGTAGGTTTTATATTGTGTCACTGTGCTAAACTTGTAAAACAGCCAAGTTTGCTTTTATGTGGATGATTTGTCACATAAGAAGCAATTAGACCCTAACGTTTCAAATAACAGATAACGAGATCATGGCCCAGAAGTAAAACCTGACAATTGAATATAATTGTAGAAGTACAAAATATTGGCCTTCAAGATTAAAGTCCAGGATGTGAATGTTATCTAGTCAACTTCACTAAAACAATTCCTGTCATAACACAGCTGTGATCTTTGCTAAGAAAGAGTAGAATGGTTGTATATTGTGGCAACTTTTAAGAAACTTCAAGGGAAAGAGCATAATGAAAAGGGCAGAGGTCATGGAAACATTATATTCTTGTGTACTTATCTTCCCTCATCTCCACCATGACCCTTTCAGCTATCTTGATTTGGCACAGCATCATTATAACTGCCCCTTTTGTCTCCTTTACTTGCCCTTAAATTTCACCTTCTTCCCACTTGCTTATGTGCCTCGAGCAGCATCTACAACATACAACACATACACAAATCTCCCTCACTCTACTCCTTCAAAAACTTCCTGAAAAGTCAGCTGTTTTGTGATATGTTCCAGCTGTAATGTCCCCTGCTACACTTTTTCTGTATTACACTGTGAAATTCATTGTATAATATATTAATTTTTGCCATTAGGATGAATGTATAGTGAGCCTTTTTGAAAGAAAAATCTCCTTTTAGTTTTCACAGCTTTCCAGTTGGACATTGCTGTATTCTATTGCACTGTATAAGAAATACATTCTATCATAGCTTTTAAAAAGTCATGTCACAAGTATTGGTTTATATCCTCAAATAACTCTTATTTCCCATTATTAGTCTAAATAACTTCAACTGCTGTTGAACTGTGATTATGATCCAGTAGATGGAGAACATATTGCATCAGAATAAACATAAATTTAATTGTCCTAATTGGAAGAGAGAGAAACTTTCACCCTGGAGGAATAAAACTCGGGTGAGTTCAGAGCTCTGGTTTTTGAGTAATGTTGTTGCAGAACTTTGGCTTTCTATGAACTTCTGTTGCAATCCTGATTTAACTGGCAGCACTTAAAATCACCAGTAAAATTTTTCAGCCATTTATCATGATTTGCCACTACCCACATGCTGAAATGTTAAAATATCAAAGGTCACTGGTATTTGTTTTTGGTTTTCAATAAAAAGAAGGTAAAAAAAAAATCCATTTCTTGTGTGACAAAAGTTTGGTGTTAAATATGAGTAAATCTTTTCAGTAAAGCATCTGATCTAAAGGGCAGAGAAAGATGGTCTAACCAAGAGAGTGCATCAAAGAAAATGTCCTGTTTCAAAATTTATTTCAGATTTTCCTTTAGAATTACATATAGGTTAGATCAGATGCCAAGAAGTATCAAGATTCACTTAATCCAAGGACCTCCATAACCCCAAACCTTCTAAGACTACTGTATAAAAGTGAGAACAGTGAGGCAGCAGAATAGACTGCCTAGGGAAATTGTGGATTGGAGGTGTTCAAGAAGAGGTTGGACAGCCATGGGGAGGGATTCACAGATTCACAGAAGTTTAGGACATAAGATCATTGAGTCTAGCCCCCCTCCTCTGCCAGAAATACTGCTGGAATAAAAATAAGTCACAATAAAAATAGGTTAGTGTAATCCATGTGAAAGAGGCTCTGTTCTCTCACCATAATCAGAAGTTCCCAGATCTACATGTTACTTCAAAATGAAGTTCTCAAAATTTGTTTTTGATCTAAACATAGCTATGCCCATGTTCTGCTATAGGTATTTCACATGTTTCTGGGCTTTGCTGATTACCACATGGGGCTAGGAGGGAATTCTTCTCTCCCTGCTCCCACTCCCTCCCACCTATTCCTGTACTCCCATCCTTCCTACCCTCCCCACCCCCTGTGTTGTTATATGTCAGGGTCTTTTTTCTATACCTTCTTCTAATGCATTGTGTGTTGGCTGCGACCAAAGCTGGGGATTTTGAGTGGGGTGTGCCAATGCTCCTTCCAGGACTTAAGCCTGGAGGTTCATGGCTATGGGACCTTGCCACTCTGCTCAGGGCCAGACCCATTGACATATTTGGAGTCAGGAAGGAATTTTACCCCATGGTTAGATTGGTATGAACTGTGGGGGTTTTTGTCTTCCTCTGCAGCAGGGGTTGTGGCCCTCTTCCTGGTATCTCTTGAGCATATATTAACAACGTTTAAAGCATCAGGAAATTGGCCACCATGGTCTCCCAGCTTTACCTGTGGCAGGTTAGGGTGCTGTGTCTTGTGTTGTATCAGAGATGGCTGTGTAGCTTTGCTAAGAGGTTAGACAATGGATTTGCATATGATGGTTTGGTTAGGGATGTTCATAACTCAGGAAGCGGGGGAAGACATATGGAGGTCCCTTCCAGTTCTGCTTTTCTGTGATTCTATGATCTGATCTCTATTTTCTCTTTTGAGTCTCTGATCTTTATCTTCTGTTGTATACAGTGTTTAGGACAAGATCTTTTTTGTAGCTTGTAAGGCACCCAGTACAAATACATTAATGATAATTGATATTAATAATATATATAACACCCACACACACTTGTGCTGCATATGGCAGGGTGTGTGTCTTCGGTTGTTGTGCATTGTATGGGTTTTTTTCCTTCTGTATTTACCTTTTTTTCCTTTTCCCCCTTTTCTCCTCTGGCCCTTCGTTTTAAGGCGAAAACCTGGTCTGACCATGTGGACAAGAATGGCCCCTGTTCTGGCCATGTGCTCTTCACATAGAAAGCTAGGGCCTTGTATCTCAGTGAGATGCTAAAAAACTCTGACCTGATTGGCCAGGGGAGGCAAAGACTCCTCTAGGTAGATTGAGTAAGAGAGAGTCTGGAGCCTGGCACTGCCTGATTAGACAAGGCACAAGGCTTATGTGATGATATGCCAGGTATTTCAAAACAACTTAACTAAAGCTGTCTCTCTTTTTCCTGGGGCTGCTAAGAACTGCAAAGCTGAATTGGGAGCAAGAGAAACTGTTCCCCGCTGGGGTGGTCTCTCCCCATCTTCACTGGAAATAAAGCTATGTGAAAGTAAAGTCTCAGGTACAGGGAGAGATTTGGTCTTGGAGTTTGGGACCCATATTCTCTCCCTCTTCTTTCCCCATTTTTTCCCTCTGAGTTTTGAGTGAGGTAATACCATGGGGGTATTTAATCCCTGGAGCAAATGGAGTAGGTCTGGGGTCCTGGCAGTTATTGGCTACATAGACCTGGCCTCCCTTCATTGCTTTGTAATTATTGTCACAGCATAATGGTGCAGCTGAGATGAGATAGGCCTGGGCCCCTTTTGCTGTTTCACTTTTTCTGTCAGCCTAGTTGTGTGGATGAACTCCAGCTGTATGTGTGGCTGGCAGATTTGGACCAGGGTGGAGTCTGGCATGGTTTGGGACAGGGTGAGACCTGGCACTTTTTATTGGCCATCCAGGCCTCAGTGTGGTGTGGTCCTTAGCCCGTGTCCAAATTCTTTTGCAGTTTCCTGCCCTAGCAGAGCTGAGATTGGGACTAGGAATTTTGGGGTGTGGTTCACTGATGAAAGCCACAGTTAACCCTTCAAAGCCACCATGCATAAGTGGAGGTTCATGTTTTACCACTTTTCCAGGAGCAACAGGACTTCTTGCAATGCAAAAGCACCCATGCTGTTGAGCAGCTCCCTCAGTGCTGCAAACCCCAGGAGCAGCTCTTAGGACTCTCCAATGTGGGCACCCCTCTGCAGCCCATTGCTGAAGGGCAGGTATAGAGGTGCAGGCCCCCAGAACTACCCTTTGGGGAGCCCCCAAGTCCTAGACTCCCTGGACAGTGAAGCCAAGAGGATACAACTTATAGACTTTGTCTTGTACTTAATAGTATTTTAAATTGTATTTAGTCTTTTCCTTTGGGTTTTTTGCCTTTATTTTCTGTAATAAATCTGTTCTTTTGTGTTTATACTGCTTGCAAGAAATGGATTTTGTTTATGTGGGACACCCCAACAAATTAAGTGTTCCCAGATTTTTGGGTGGAGCCTCGAGCCACTGGTATGATTCATTGGATACCCCAAAATGGGAACCTGACCCTTCTTGCAGCTGCCTAGTGCCCAGAAGAAGAGAATGTCTAGGTAAAGCATACAGGTAAAACATAGATAAGAATATGAATATATTCAAATTGCTTAGATTCTCCTTACATTTTTTAGGATATGATTGGGTGCCTATACACGAGAAATGAGGTTGTTCTGACACTGTAACTACAGCATATTGGAGCAGACTCGATCAATCAAGTCTGCTGGAGTGTGGTAATTACTGTGCTCCAACAGACTCCAGCATCTTGTGTATCAGTGTCCCTGTGCTGAAAAATAGTAGCAGAAGCGCTTTAACTAAAGCTCGTTCGACAAGCTTTAGTTAAAGCACCCCTGCCACTGTTTCTCAGAATGGGGACAATGATAGATGATACTGAATAGGGACACTGATACATGAGATGCTCTGGATGCTTTAATTAAAGCTACTGTAATTAAAGCTCCCCCCCCCCCCACACACACACACTCCCAGAGCATGTATATAACCTCCCAATGTGACTTCAATCAGTATTGTAATAGTTTGAAGAATAAAACATGACCTCAAATGAAATGAGATTTCAAAGAGTTAGGTTTTTATATAATGGAAAAGTTAATTTTATACGTCTTTTGGAAATCTCTTTAAGCTGGTACCCTGCCTAAAGTGGTTATGGGCTACATGTTATTCTCCTTAGTCATGCATTTATTGTCCAGAGCAGAGGTTTCCACATTTTTTCTTATTGTGTACCCCTTCCAGATTTGCAAGCTGCCCACATACCCCAACCGGCATACATGTTATATTTTAACCGCTTAAATGCCAATTAGTATTATAAAGAAAATTCAATCCACCATTACACAATTTATCTCGCATACCCACCCTTCCCCCAAGATGTCTTGCATACCCCCAGGGGTAAGTGTACCACAGTTTGGAAATTCGTGGTCCACAGCATACCAAAAGACTCCAAGAACATAAACAGTTTTGGCTTACAAGTATACACAATTTTATTTAGTAAACAAATATTAACAACAAAAATGAAAGATAAGGACAATTGTAGGCTTTATAGGAAAGGTTGCCTGTAAGCTTTTAGTTGAAACAAGCCAAACTATATGAGAAAAGGTTGAAGGAACTAGTTATTTTTAGCTTGAAGAATAAGCGCTTGGTTTAAAAGAAGAAGGCAAGGCAAAGCGCCTTCCTGGACAAATACAGGACTGCTTCGACCTAGTGTAGCACAACTTAATGCAGCAGTTCTCAGAATTTTTAGAATCCAAGGTACCTCTCATTAGATTCATGGTACTCCTCCAAAAATGCCAGCTCTTAGTTTCTGCTTATTTTTTTGAGTACAAAAAAATAATGCAACACTCTTCTGTTGCAAAGAATTCAGAAAGACCACAACAGTCAGAATGTTCTTTACACTATGTATTGCCAGTTGAAATATTTGGGTTTATCTTGTGAATCATGTTAGCACACCTCACGGTGCTAATACTGAGCAACATCCTGGAAAATGTAAAATGGGTTGTGAACCATTGGAAGGTCTGAGAAGCTCTTTCTGTCCTTCTCCATGGTCCTGTTAATTTGTTCAGACGGTGGTGATGATCTAATCATTGGTAATTATCTAAGGAAGAAGCTTGGCTTGATGTTATGAGACTTTGCCTTTAATTTGAGAAGCATTTAATTCTCTCTGCATTAGCCCCTTGGGCTGTATACCGGCAAGCCACACCCTAGCTGCCAGCCAGGCTCCGAGTGGCAGGATTGCTGCTGCTGCAGCCCCAGGGGGCCCTCAGGATCTCAGGTAAGGTGCTGGAGCCAGCCCGGAGCTGGACCCAGCCTCCCTTACCCCACCTGGGGTAAGCTGCCATGCACCAGAAGCCAGGGGGGCACAGGTGTTCCCCAGGGACAAGTAACAGTGGCACAAGTAGAGAGCATGCAAATATTAGAGAACATGGAGAATACATTTTTATCTTGTGCTGCTGTTTCTTGTCTCCAGGGAAACAAACGTCCATGTTCGTGTGGACACAGCCTTGGAGCTGGCATTTTTTCATGTTCAAATCATATCATTAATGCATTCTTGGTACTCAAAGCTGTGAATAAATTCAGTGTAGCAACAACACTACCCCTGCTTTTTAACAATTTGGTAAATAAAAAAGTGTTTGATTTTAATCCTTAAGTTAATTCATAAGAAGCACCTAAAAACAGACTGGCTTTGGTAATTGACAGCAAGCATAGAGCTAAAAGACTTCATCATTTGACTCTAAAGACATGATATGAACTGACATCTTTAGTACATCTGAAGCCATTCAGAGGTCTGTGTTCTTGAGGCAGTGATTGTTTTCAGGCCCCTTGATATAGGATGAAGGCCCAACGGTAAAGTTTTTATATACCCCAGTTTCCAATTCAGGAAAAAATTATTCTCCATGTTCTTTTTCTCTAACATTGTCTTGCTTTCTTACACTTCCATTCATTTATAGTTTTACATCAGAGGTCACTTAAGGTATACTAGGCATCTAAACTGGTCACTTTGTCTCAAGGATAAGCGTAGGTGGAATCTGTATAGGGACACAGTTCATAAGCTTTTTAGTAGCCTAAATATATATCTAGGTATCTAGTAGAATTTACAAAATCATCTAAACAAATAAGGTGTCTGATTCCAATTGTTGTACCCTACTTACAGAATTTGAAAATCCTACTTACACTTACTGGCACCTAAATCTTCGTAAATCTGATTCCATGTTTTTCATAATTGGAAGAATTCTCTTTGTTTTATAAGTAGCTTACAGTTTTGCATTCCTAGGTAGGTATATTTCTTTGGGCATAAGTTGAAAGCTAAAAGGGGTATAATTATAGTCATTTGGGGATGTGAATCCTTGAACATAAATTATTAAATAGCTATGTCATCTGAACTATGAAAGGTGAATTTTCTGGCATCTTTTCTTTAGTGAGGTTCTGTCTTCATCATTTCTTACTTGAAACAGAAGGATTATGATATGGCAGAATATCTGATGGCTTGTCATTTCTGCATTGTCTTTATGAATTGGCCTGATAGGTCTATTTAAATAATTCTTCTTGTTTTCTTTTAAGTGATTACTCAGACATCTTTATATATTAAACATGGGCTAATGCTTGCAGTTCACCTTCAAGTCCTGGCAGAGATGCAGCCATTTGTGAATGATGTTTCCTTACAATGAGGTTTTTTAAGGTACCACATGTTTAGCAAACATAATATTTAAACACCTTTTCATGCATTCTCTTCAGCATACACACTTTTATTAGATTTGCCAGCATACTAAGTAATTTAAGATAGAAACAGTGCATCTTCTATTCTAGCAGCCCCGGATTCTGAGAACCTGCTGCTGATCTTTTTCTTTTATCCCCCCTCTCTCCTGATTCTTCTTGCCCCTGAACTGTTCATATCAGGCTGCACAAGCAATAACCTTCAGGCAATGATCCAGCCCCAGCTGGCCCTGTTCGCTTCCATCTGGTTTCCAGGTAAGGGGGGAACATAATAGGGAAAAAAAAAAAGAAGGAAGGGGAGGAAGTCATGATTCCAAACTTGATCTCTTTCTCTCAAGAACAGACTAGCTGTATAGCTCTTACATGAGGGGAAAATTAAAAGTTACCAAGGTCAGCTGGGGAATTACAATAAGTAGTAATGTTCATGGCTAGATTTTCTCTTGAAGAGGAATAAAATCTGTCTTGTTCTAATACAGAGGATGGATTCAATGATTAATTCTTCTTTTCATCTCTAAAATCTACAATGAAATAACTTTGTAGTGAAGAAAATTATACCTGCCTTGTCATCTTCTTAGTATCCATTCTGTGTGAATGTTGGCTTTAGTTAAGGGTCGACCTGCTTCCAGGAAGAAAAAAGGTTATGGTGAAGTAGAAGTATACTGTGAAGGAGGGATCATTAGGTGTAAACAGGGGACATCTTGAGTAAGCAAGCCTAATAGTCTGGAAAATATTTTATGTATTAAAGAAGAAAAGTAGGAGTTTTATGTAAATTCATTGAGGGGTTAGAAACTCACTTTAATCTTGACAATTAGACAGTTCATACCTGAGTTCAGTATGATCTGTAAAGTTGAATTAAGGCTGAGTAAAGTGCTTATGAGCTGAACGCTCCCCTGAGTGTTTCCCTGTAGCAGGGCATTCAGGGTGAAAATACATTTTCAGTAAACTTCTAATAAATGAAAGCTTCCTGGCATATTCTGGTTTATTGGCAATACAACAGAACTTATTTTTGGTATTTCCACTACAGTGGATTCTTTGATGTGATCCAAACTGAGAAATATGAATTGAATTTTACTATAGGTAGGAAAAATATTAAAAGTGTTTATTCACCTGATTACCCTGTTGAAGGGAGGTTTAAGTGCACTTAGCTGTGGTTGTGAAATTTTCCATTTCAGTTTTCAGTTAAACATTTCAGTTTCACTGTAAGCCTCAAATAGTCTACTATCCTTTATTGTGCATAGTGAATATACTTCATAGCACTCTATATAAGATTTCTTAACTATGTTCACTTTTAAGTCCTACATCCATTTTTAGAACCATGCTGGTATTCTCTGTTCTCCATGCACGAGTGAGTGGCAATAACAAGAATTGCTTAGTAGGCACGTAGCTTGAATTAGCTTTGAAATTATGTGCTAGTGGGCAGAAAATCCTCATTTTCAGGGTGTTCCAAACCAGTTAGCATTACCTCCAAGACAGTGAATCTGTCAATGGCAGAACTGGTATGCTGGGTAAAGCTCTCCAATAGATTTGCAACATCCAAGGGTTGTAAAACTATGTATAGGGTCCTAGAATCCTTTCCTCCCACCAAGGCTCAGGGCAGACATTGAAAAAGCCTCAGCCTAAATTGATTCAATTTTTGCAGGTTAGTCTAACCTAGCTAGGCTAAACCAGTTTGTAACTGAACAGACATCCCAGAATTGCAGACATATGCCAATAGTGATTCAGGCTAGAAGCTGAGGGATGCTAAAGCAGCCCTCCCTTCCCTTGCACAGCATGTGGCCAGGCTCTAACAGGACAGTCTAATTAGACCAGCAGGGAATTGATAACAATGTCTGTCATCCCTAACTCACTGTTTATTACCCCATTAAGAAAACAACAGAGGGACCTTACCAGCTACCTGTTGGTTCAACACTGACCATAGCCTGCATATGGTCTGCTAGCTAATATACAGACACCTTTCTGCAAGGCAGGGGAGAGCAGGGAGATCCTGCTTAGGTGGGAATGGTGAGGGGAGGATGGTGAGCAGCCTGAAGTCCCTGCCGGAGCTGCAGCCAGAGAGCAGAGAGGACAGGCCAGCCCTGCTGTGGAGCAGAGAACTGCACCCAGCCTAGAGAACATGCTGGAATGCTGGGGGACTCTGATTTATCTTAAATGAGCAAAGTGTCTGGGACAGACATTGCATAAACTGGTTTGAGCCAAATCAATTTAGTCTGATACTACATACAACCAGGTTTATCTCAAACTGGTTTCAGTCCTTTTCAAACTGGTTTACGTTCACTGAACATCTGTTCTGTTACAGGTTTAAACCAGTTTCTGATCACTTAAACTGGTATGTGTGTAATGTCTCTCCCTTGCCCAATAGAACAACAGATGGTTTAGTGCCACTGTCTCCAACTCAAGGAAAGTGCAAACAGGATTTCCACCCCTTTGAAATTTGAATTCCTAATTTGTATTCATGTTTTTAACCTGGCTCTGTACAGACTGTATACCATTAAACTGGCAACTGAGTGAAATTAATGGATTGTAAACACAGTCATTTTTGCATTAGGGAGCTCGGTTCTTAGCAGCATATGTTTGTTTTTCAGCATGTTATTTGCACTGGGTTATGGTGTAAGGTGGAAGGTGAGAAGGAATGCAAAACTAAACTGGATCCACCAATGGATGGAACAGACTGTGAAACTGGAAAGGTATGATGCTGATTTTACTTCTGTTGTTAACAGAAGAAACACAACAATTAATTTATTCTAGTTAGGTTTTGGAAATTGCTTCTACAAAGTCATGTGCTTGTTACTGTTAAGTTGAGATGAATCATTTTAAATTTGTAATGTGAATCTAGATGTTTCTGAGATTAAGGCATCTTAACATGAAGCTACTATACTGTAAGTAAAGAATTTTTCCCTGTACATACAAATACACTTGCTTGGGCTTTTGCAGCAGTCCTCAAAAAAAATTCTGATGATCTCTGTCTGGTTCTTTAGTCTTACACATATGGAGTTATCATTGAAGTCAGTTTTGCTATATAATGACTATGGATTGATACTGGATATTCTAATATTAACATGATTAGAACCTAGACAGTGCTGTGATTAATGATATACACTTGAGTATGATTTGCATTCACCGTAAAGGGAAAGTATTGCATTTACCAGTTAACACATTTTACATTTCCCCCATTGTTAATATCTTAGGTTTTCAAATGAGCAGAGTTGATCATTCCTCCTGTTCATTTTTGATGTCCCTATTTATTCTGTACTCTGTTAATAAAACATAAACTATTTTGAAAAGATAACAGTTTTAGGTGAAGATTCTGTTGTGCTGACTGTTTATTTTATTTAGAAAATGGGGAAGGCTTGTTTGTAGTATGGAAATATTGGATTTACATATGGGCATTTTCCTAATGAAATATTTATGTAGAAAAGCAGTTTATTTGTGTGATTGGAATCTGTCTCTGTGAAGAATGTGCTATTTCTAACATAGCCAAAAAAAAAGATGTTTTCATACTGACATTACCTTGTTTAAACTAGATTTTATAATGTATTTTATAACTGTCATGTCATTATTGCCCAGTTCCTATACTTTATTGTGAACAAAAATATCAATTTATTTTCAGAGACATAAAGATCTCTGATGGGAGTTCACAATGAGTATTCAGCTCACAAACACTGTTTATTAGGATTAATCTCCTGAAAAGAACAAGTTCAGATTAATGATTAACAATTAAAATTGTTACAGAAAACTTGTATTTTAAAGATAAGTTTTAAAATGTCACTGCATCCAAAGTAGTGACAATTTTGGTGAATGAATCATCAAAAAATTCAGCAGTCACTGGTAGCAAGAATTCTGTTACATGTCCGTCAACAGCTCTCTGACTTGAGATAGTTTCTACCAAATGTGAATGTAAATAGATGTCCAGTTTGTAAGCCAACTTAAAAAAATAGTTGCACAGCCAATATGCATTTATTCTGTTATTCTCATGGTATTGTATTGACAGCATAGTGTAAACTCCCCTAGTGATAATTTGCTGTTAGAATCATAAAATAGTGAGCCAAGGACAGTTTTCATCATCTAATAAAATTAACAAATAAAACCATGAATATGAATAGAATAAGATAGAGATTACAGAAAGTATCATTAGTATACAACAGGAACCAAACCATTATTCATTTTCATTTCTTTAAAATAATGGAATCACCCTAGTGATGCTGGCTAACTAGGCATGACTGCACTATGTCATATTGTAATATAACACATCTGTGCACTGAATAGCAGGTAACAGTGTTTTCTGAGAAAACAAATACATGTGTAAGTCTATCATGCATTTAGAAATGAGTCTCAAAGTTGTGTTGGCAGCAAAATAGGTAGCAATATCTACTGTTAGGATTGCCAATACTTTCCATTGTAAAACTGTTGTTTTGAATTGCTTATAACTCTGACAGACTATCACTGTCTATTCCAGGTGTCTGCCCCAGTCTGGTATTTTTGTGGGTTTTTTTTTTTCAATCTCCCCTGAAAATTTCGGCAAAAAATGACTTAGCCATTTTTCAAGATTGAGAAATGGACTCTCAAGAGCAAGGTCAGGAAGAAAAACATTCTTGTCCCATGTTATGCAATTCTTACAAGCATTTCATTGAAGAGTCCTATCATCAATGTGCTTTGAAATAGGGTTGAAGTTTAAATTTGTAGGGGGCTGGAGTACAGTCGTACCAAGGATATTCTTTTAGACTAGGTGCAGACATTCAGGCTAGGGACAGACGTTCAAAAAACCTGAGCCTAAATTGATTCAATCTTTGCAGGTTAGTCTAACCAGGCTAGGCTAAATCAGTTTTGTAACCAAAAAGATATCCCAGAAATGCAGGCACATGCCTGCAGTGGCTCAGGCTAGAAACCGGGGGACACTAAAGCAGCCCTCCCTTGGCTTTCACAGGACTGAGCTGAGGAGGACATGACCAGGCACTAGCAGGATGCTCTGATTACTGCTCCCTCCCCCGCACCACTCTGAGCATCCCAGCATGGAATGTTATCACCCCTAACTCAGTGTTTATCAATGCATTAAGAAAACAAAGCCTCTCTCCATTAACTCCATTAAGGGAGCTCTTCTTGAACAGCTCTTTTTAAACAGCTCTTCCAAGGAAGGACATTAAACTAGCTGTTGATTAGCTCCAAACAGTCTGTCTGTCTGTTGTCTCTCACAGTACAGACCATAGGCAGCATGTGGTTTGTTACCTTAAGGGTTTTCAACTGGGGATATGTGTACCCCTGGGGTTGCTTAGGATGGCCTCAGAGGGTATTTGGTAGTGGGTGACAACACCAGCACTTCTGCCACCTCCATGCCGCTAACCTGATCATCAGTCGGCTTCAGGGGACCCCCCTCCCATTGCCAATTGGCTGGGGACCCCCCCCCGTATGTCTGGCCACAAAGGGACTCCTTCCTTCTTGACCAGCTGCCAGGGGTACACTGACCCAAAAAGGTTGAAAACCCCTGTGCTAGCTAACGCTGAGGTGTCTGTGTAAGGCAGGGGGGAGAAACCAGGCAGACTCTCTATGCCTGAAAGCTTCTGCTGGAGCTGCAGCCAGGAAGCAGAGGGGAGGGACCAGCCCTGCTGTGGAGCAGAGATCCCCACCCAGCTCAGAGAGCATGCCAGGATGCTAGGGGTATCTGGTTTATCTTAAACCAGCAAGGGGCTTGGGACAGACATTGCGTAAACCAGTTTAAGCCATATCAGTTAAGTCTGATACTACATTCAACCAGGTTTATCTAAAACTGGTTTCGGCCACTTTCAAACTGGTTTATGTGCGCTGAACATCTGTTCTGTTGCAGATTTAAATCAATTTCTGATCACTTAAACTAATTTATGTGTAATGTCTGTCTGTAGCCTCAAATAGCCTGATGTGAAATCCATCTAAGTTATGTGGTTTTCTGTAAGTGTAGATGGATACCAAGCACAACACATGTTTGCCCTTGCTTGCGGGGTGGAGAGGGCCATAAGGGCTGCTAATTCCCTTTCCTTTCTGTCCCTCCAAGATGAGCTTTATATTACACTAGTCCGTGGATGGGCAAAATGTGGCCCACAGGCCAGATCCAGTCTGCCAACTAACTGGATCCAATCCATGGGCATGTGCCCACCAGTTGATCATATCTTGCCCATGGCTACCCCTACAGTGCTCTGCATGGGGTCAAGCCCCACCTGCTTCTGCCCAGGGCAGTCCATATCATGCTCCTGCCTGCACTCACCCCATGCCCTCCAGACAGCACCTGGCCCTTACCCTGGGCAATGTACACAGCTTCCCAGCAGGGCTGCTGCTACAGCCACCCAAATACTGCTCATCTCCCCACCTCCTCCAGTGGCTTTTCCTCCTCCTCCCCTGGTTGCCCTGCTCCAGCCAGTAGGTAACTTGGGGAAGCCATGGAGATACGTGCCTGGCAGAAGATGCCTAGCCAGGCAGGTAGGAAGCTACAGCCATGCAGTTCCTGCTCCAGCATGTGGGGCTTCAGCTTCATGCTGCCACCTACCATCCACTCTGCCCACCTAGCGTGATGATCAACAATCTGTGGGTGGCTGAGTGGGTAAAAAGGAGCCAGGAGCTGGAGCCCTGTGGACTGGGGCAGGAGCCACCTGGCTGCAGCTTCCTGCCTACCTGGCCAGATATCTGCTGCCCTGTATGTGTCCACATGGTTTCCTCACCTGGCTGCTGAGAGCAGTGCAACAGGGGTAGGATGAGAAGGAGGAGCTGTTGAAGGTGGTGGGAGCCAAGGAGTTCCCAGAAAGCTGTGGCAACAGCCTTGCTGTGAAGCTGTACATGCTGGCTGGGGCTGGAGCCAGGTGCTGTTTGGTGGGCAGGGGTGTAGGGTGAGTTCAGACAAGAGTGCAATATAGGCTATCCTGGCCAGGAGTGGGTGTGTGGACAGCCACAGACCAGTTTTTTTTTTTGTGGGGGGTGGGATTTGGACTGTACCACACTACCCAGGTGAGCTCTGCTCTACATGTCCACTGCTCTCTTTCTTCCCAACTCCTGGCTGGCTCCTGGGACCTAGTGTGCAAACAGCACCCCCATATATGCACACACATCCATACCCCTTGACACATGTACCCTGCCACATACACACACTGCACACCCACACACACATTCCCCCACATCCCCACAGTATACAATAGTAAGTCTTTATTTTGAGCTATTATGCAATCACTTCTATATATACTACTCAAAAAAAAAAAAAAAAAAAAAGCATAAACCAGGACAAAAATTTAATTTTTGGAATAAAATTAAAATATTTTGCTTTTTAGTATATGAACTTTTTTATCTAGAATTTGTTAAAATGATATCTGATGAAAGGTTTTATGTATTAGGCATCCCCCAACAGCTCCCCAAAATGCATTAAGTCCCTCCAGCTAAAATAATTGCTCACCACTACACTACTTGCTGGCACTCTGTTTTGCTTAGGTTAGGGGTTTTCATCTTTTTTGGATCAATGTGTCCCTGCCCCTGGCAGCCAGACATGGAACAGTGTACTCCAGCAACTGGGCATGGAGGTGCATGGCCAAATGTGGAGTGGTGCCAGCTGCTGTGTGCAAGCTTACCCTTCCCCCTATGTCCGGCCAGGCAGGCAGTACAGGATGGTGCATGGTGGGACTCCGTCCCTGCCCACCCACACGTACCCCCTAGGGGCCTCCTCAAGTACTCTCGGGTACTCTTTCATTTAGGAGGTAATGAGGAGCTACATTTAGGAGCTACATTATTGTAAATATATGTTATTACCATGATAACAGCAGCTTAGGACAAAAATAAAAAAGAATATGTTCTTCAGTTGAAAGTCCAGGTGAAATTTAAGATGGTCAAACAGGAATTTGGCAAAAACCCTGGAAGTTAAAAAAAGAAGAAACAATTAATCTTTTTGGCTGGGTTGGTTTAGTCAGGGACATCTTGCCTTGAGCAATGGGATAGACTGAATGACCTTGTAATGTCCCTTCCAGGCCTACTTTGCTATGATTCTAAATTAGTGTCATACCACCAGTCTACGGAGTTAGGCTGATTTACACCGAAACTGGTATTATAAGTTTTTCCTTTTACCAGAAATTAGCCAGTGACTAGCCTTTTAGTTCGTATTAATTTATGATGTATTAATAACTTCTTTCTGCTATTGTTGCTCAGATACAATACAAGACAGTGTGTATATGTCTATTTCAGATGTACAAAATAGCTATACGCATGCTGTCACAGTTCTGATACGTCAGTTACCTGCTATCTGGGCACCAGAATTTTTCAATTCAATGAAAAAGATGCATCTATTCTGTCAAGAGAGAAATATTTAACCTTACATCTATCAGAAATATACGATACAATACAATGGATATAATATAACAAATAACATGCAGAAGACAAATAAGAGGAGAACTGTGGTAGTTCACTCCCAGCAAGTGATATATATATGTGGAAGTAGCTAGTACAAAACATCTCTTGGCCTCAGTAGAATAAGTATTTGACCAAATATCTTTTAAAAGCTAAGAACCTTCTATTTTCATGGTACGTTATTCAAACTATCAGTAATCTCCATTATGTTACAGCGTATGTATTCTGTTGCATCAGCTTGGATTAAAAGTTGCAAAAATACACTGAGTATATATGTCAAATCCAGAACTGCCTATAACCTGATTATATAAATATGTACTCCCAGGGCTTGTCTGCATATGCATTTACTCCAACCTAGATTTACTGTGAGGTAAACTTCTATACAATGAGTGCATCTACACGTGATGTAGCAATGTGCTACAGTGATGTATCATCCATAGGTGTCTACATGTGACCAGCAGCTACTTCGCAATAGTGGTGTGTTACTTACCCCACATTATAATGCGCTGCTACAGTGAAGTAGCTGCTAAAAATAAACATGAACCATGTGTACAGCACAGTATCAGTGGATACTGCACCATGCTTTAGTACTTCCAAAAGGTAACAATGTTGCCATACGGCAACGTGTAGACAAACCTTCTGTGTACTGGCTCTTCATTTGCCTCATTTCGGTGCTTTTTGGGGGGCAACTGAATGACAGGGGAAGCTAAAAGACCATGAAGACCAGAATGGTATGAAATAAGGGCAAGTGCAATTTCTAATGGCATCCATGAAAAAAAATCCTGTTGGGAGTTAGATCAAGGAATTCCAATAATTTCCTTTGACATAATGCTGTTATTAGTGCATTCAGTAAACTAGCTTGTGCTGTGCTATCAGTGGAAAGGTAAGGTAGTTAATTTTTTGGATGTGCCCTGATTTATTCACCTAAGAACTGCATTTTGCAATAGTGGTGTAAAGCTGGCGAATGTATGAGTCGGACCTCTTTTCCTGAACATTTGGAGGGAGAATGGAGTGCCTGGAGTACTTGCAGCAGAACTTGCAACACTGGAATCAGCAGTCGACAACGCAAATGTCCTGGGTAAAAAAATTCAAAAAATTGTTGTGAATTTCCCTTCCTCTGATACAGGAGCTTATTGAGTTATATAAACTTGTGAGGAAAAAAAGCATTCATAGTGAACTGCTTCCCTGTATTATTATTCATTTTCTATGTGGAAATCCCTTGCTGTTTTCCCAAATAAGTATCTTCTTCTAAATGATTTTTTCCAAATGATTCCATCAAGCTACTATTTTCTTGTTCATTGCAAGTATTCAGTATTTAAGATTTGAGTTGTGCTCTCTAGTTTTCATTGGTGTTATTAGTTGGAGATGTATAGCTTTCATAATGTAGCTTCTGTTGTAAAATTTTACAATTTAAAAATTCACATTGTTCCATTGTTTATGTAAAATTAGCAATATTGAGGAATGTTTCCAACAGTAAATGGATTCACTAAAATATTCGCTTAAATATGCAAGGAACAGACCTAATTGAAGCAAACTCATTTAAGAAGCGGGTATCTTCATAGGCTATATTTGAATATTTTCTCAATTTACTGAAGATTTATGTTTTGGGATGCTTGTTTTTTGTTGGGGCTTACACCATGTAAAACTAGTGAGAACAACAGAGCAGGAACAATACAACCACATTTTTAAAGGTGACCCACAAAGGAAGGAAAGCCCTTTGTTATTAGTTATTTAGGTTTTGGTGGGTTTTTTTAAATCTGGAGAAATATTCGTAATATCAGGCCATGTATTTTCTTATTCCAAAAAACTTAAGCTGAATTTTTTAATGTCTGTTTAGAAGGACAGATACTTAAAGTATGTAACTAACCAACTAAAACATACTTTCCTCCCAGTTGGTCAAAACCAACTTTTTCTTTGCAGGTCACTCATTTTTAAAACATAAAAGGAAGGGGTATATAAGAGCAGGAAAAAGTAGAGTGGAAAGTGGGAGGTGGGAACAAGAAGGGGCAATATTCTGAAGGCTGAAAATAAAGTTGGAGAAGATAGAAGTGAGACACTCCAGAACAGAGCTAAAGACAAGAAGACACAAGGGATGTGGAGACTGAAGAACAGAGAATTTTGTAAAAAGGAAAAAGCCTATCTTCTGCTTGTCCTCTCCTTTAATTATCACCTATAGGATCAACTGAAGTGTTAGAGGAAAGCATAGAGAGAAAAACTGGCTGTAACATTGGCCATGAAAATGTCTCATTTATGCCAGAGAAGTTTTTCTTCCAGCACAAAAAACAGGTTAAGCTATTCATTGGATTTCTTGTGGAAGAGAACTGGCTCTTCTGCAAGAAGTTAGATCGTATACTACCAGGAAGATCTCTGTCCTCCCAGTCTAACTTGAATGGCCATATACTTGTCTCAGGTGTGGACAGCACCCAATATTCCACAACCCTCTGATCTCTCTCCATCTCTCCAGGGGAGAGGGCAGGAGCAAGACCACTGACCCAGGATAGCCCACTCAGGAATGAGCTGTTAGTGAGATCTTTGGATACCCTGCCCTGAAAAATTCCCCTTCCCTCTCTCCAACCAGCTGATTGGAGGGGTAGGGGAGGGATTGTCTTAAAATAAGAACTTTCTGGCCAAGTTCCCACTATGGGAGAATGCCCCTGCCTTTCCCTGTACTGTTCTGGTCAGCGTGGAGCAGAGTGGGGGAGGCAGTGCCCAGCAAGAAGGCTACCTGAGACTTGCTACCATGGCCGAATGTCACCCCCCACCCTCTGCCTACAATCCTCTGGATTGGCCTGGAGGACTACAAGGATAGGGATCTATTATCTTATGATAATATGACCCCTCCTTATCCCACCAAATAGTTGGAACCTCCTGGGGCTCTCTGTCACCTGCTAACTGACAGCCTGCCCCCTGCCAGGTGCTAACTGAGGACAACCTCTCATGGGCTCCCCTGAGAAGGCCAGGGAGCAGTCCCATAGTGTCCCCATAACTTGCCTGTGTAGTTCTCCAGCAAGGGGCTGGAACACACATATACTCAAGTTCCTAGGCTGTTTTTCTACCAGTAAGAATTCCAGAGAACTGAATACCTGTCTGTGGCCATTATAATGTTGCATCAAATTTGTAATTCTTGTATATGAAAATAGTTAACCAGAAATACAACAGAAATGTAATTGATATAAAACGTTTGAATTTGTTGTTAGTGAATCTTCTTGCTTTTTGATGGAAAACAAACTATTTTATTAAAAAGTCTGTTTATTAAAATAATTTTTTTGTACAGACTGAGTAAACTGGGCTATGTTCTAAGAGTTTGACTAAAATGTCACCAACCAATAATAAAAGTGTTTATATCATCTTCTCTAGGCCTGGTCCTGAAGGAGATTGTCATGGTCCTCGACTACAATATAAAATATGTGAGAACCTTTCCTGTCCTACTGGAGCTCCTGCATTCAGGGACTGGCAATGCCAGGCTTTCAGTGTCAGATCTTCATATCAGAAGTACATACTCCAGTGGCAGGCTGTTATAGATGATGGTATGACTAAATTGCATCCTTAAGAACCTGTAATATGCATATGTCTTCTAGATCAAGTAGGATTGCTGTTAATTGAAAATGAGATTATAATAAAAAGAAAATTATCATTCTGCAAGCCTGAGCTGCAAAATAATTTCCCAGCAAATCATTTAAGCTTTACTGCTTATTTCTTCTGTGGATAAGTGGCGGTTTCACTTACTCCTAGGATCCATTATCTGGTCTTTATATAGCATTGGATGTCCCCAGTACAGATCACAGTGAACATCTATGATATAAATTAGATAGTGATAGGTCAAATTCAGTAATAATAAAAGCTATAAGTTAAGCTTTATAGAGGAGCACCAAGATGTTTAAGACAATGTGTGTTGATTATACATTTAGTTACAAAGCTAAAGAAACAATGCAGAGACAATGTAGTTGGCATTCATTTTCAAAGACATACCTTCTGCTGGATTTTGGCAGAAGCCCATGTTTAATGCAAATCTTGGACTTGCATGAGTTTCTTATAAATCCAGCCAGCAACTGCTTGCCAAGTTCTGGCATATTTCATGGATGCTACTACAATGTACCAGTCTTGCTTACTAACTTTAAGGGTGCACTCAAGCATGGAAAGTGTAGTTTCAGATGTTTATGATATCTGTAAAACTAAGTAAGCACAAAATCCTGACAGTCTAAAAAAGAAATAGTCTCTACCCAAGTTCATGCAAGGAATGTGAACAATAGCTGCTGTTAGACTGAATTTCCTTTTAAATTGTCATAACGTATTTTTGTCAAAGAAACTAACTCAAGGAATTGAATTACAAAAACAGTTCTAGAAATGATCACAATTTCAGCCACTGTTGATAAAGATATGAATCCAGCCTGAGATGCAAGATCACTTAGAAATGTTTTATCACAAGTTAAACTGCAGCTTTAAAAACATTATCAGAAACATTGATAATAATAAAATCATACATTTTGTATATCTAGGTATTAAGACAGCGGTTTTCAAGTTATCTGAGCTGAGTTCTGCTTTGTTTTACAATTTTGTTCGTGCCCACCCCCCTCCACTCCCTTCACCCCAGAAGAGCAGTGCAGCCAAGCACAGGGGCCTCTCATCCCAGTAGCCACCACAGTTCGGTTTGGCTTGGCAGGGTGGGCTCCACCCACCGTGGCTCCAGCACCTTCTGCCTCGGCCCAGCTGTGGCTCTAGCCTGCACACCTATCATGCTAGGCTTTTGAAGGCTTGTTGGCTCTGGATTTAGGACCCAGATGTTTTGTTTAGGGGGATGGAGGTGGCAAGGGCAGCAGCAGCGGCCCACCCTCAGACCAACTACAACCTTTCCATTTGATAATAGGTAAATTTATTGATACACAGTGATAACAGAAAAGAAGCAATACAAAGAAGCAAGCAATCTTTATGCTACCAATCCTAGGGCTGCAATCTGGGTCAGGATACATCTGGTCAAGATGCAGGCTTCACTCTGAGGCTCTCTCTTAATGTCAGATGCCAGCAGCCTGGAAGGGGATGCTGAGCCTCCCCCACCAGTTAGGTGGATGAGGTGGGCTGGTGGTGTGCCCTCTGTTCATCGTGGCCTCAGGGACCCTCCCAGGGGACAGAGACCCCTCTTGGGGAGAAGAACAGAGGGACCCGGGCAGAGGACACTTCGTTACCTTCAAGTCTCTGCTTTTGTATTCTCCTTCCCTCCTGATGACTCCTGATTATACTGGATCCATGGCTGTTGCTGGTTAGCCTCTCTGTGTTCATCACATGTCTGTGTAGCTCATCACATGCATACATAATAATTTGGTTTTTCACACCTTCTCCTAATATGGTTTGTTCCCCCAAAACTGGGACTTGGGCCACCCATCTCTGGAGCCTTAAACTGTGTGTGAGAGACCCAGGTTTCTTAGAAATCAGTTAACCCCTGCTTCCCATCCTGAACCATGCTAATATATATACATATACCTATAAGCCAATTCCCAAAAAGCAAACCATGAATTCATATTAGACATCAGGAGGCGCTACTTCACAGTCAGGGCAGCTAGGGCCTGGAACCAACTTCCAAGTGAAGTGGTGCTGGCTCCTACCCTGGGAGTCTTTAAGAGGAAGTTAGATGAACACCTTGCTGGGGTTGTTTGAACCCAGTACTTTTTCCTGCCATGACATGGGGTTGGACTTGATGATCTTCTCAGGTCCCTTCTGACCCTACCAACTATGAAATACCATTTTGAAGCCAACAAGGCATAGCAGCACGCTGGCAGAGCCTGCCCAGGGCTTCCTTCCCCTACATCCCCCTGCATGGCTGCAGTGGTGCTGGTTCCTTGCAAAGTTCTTGTCTGTCCCACAGTTTGAAAACCACTGCCATAAAACAAAGCTGGATCAGTGTTTTGCCAAATGCTAAAAGCCATGCACACAAATTTATTGTAATTGTTTCGATAAAAATTGAGAGTTGTTCTATGCAAAATGCCAGTGTTGGACGCTTTAAACCAATCTGTATTATGTATAATTAATAACTACTCAGGGGAAGAACTGTATTGCTTAATATTCTTAAACAGTATTGTATAAACAGATATTTTCTCTTGTTATTTTTAAAATAATAAGACTGAAAACTAAATTACAGCTTCTGTCAAAGATTCCCCATGTTTTTGGATCACAAATCCTGTCAGTCTTCATTAGAGTGCTCAGAAATACTAGGTACAGTCTTCATTAGAGTGCTCAGAAATACTAGGTATAATTAAACAGCACATTTTGATATGTAGTTCAATTTTATTTTCAGTACCAAGGGATTTTTTTTCATGATATAAACAAAAAAGATACATCTTATGAAAGGATCATACTTATTACAATAGGATTTAAAGAATGTCATATTTCTATGTCACACAATATAAGAGAGCAGTGTAGCACAAATTTGATCAAACATGTTCATCAAAGAATCAGATCACATTTTTAGATACAAGTACTTTAAATTGCATTTGCTTTATTTGCATATTCACAAATTTAGGCAAACAGACTTTTAAACAGAAGACATGAAAATTCATTGCCTGCTTTCCAATTGGGAAAAACGGTATTTTAAGAAATGTGGCATTGATTAACCAGTATCTGTATACCATAGGATCACAGAAAAGTAGAGCTGGAAGAGGATTGTCCCTGACTAAATCATCCCAGCCAAGTGTCCACTCTTTAAAATTTCCAAAGACAGAGGTCCTACAACTTCTCTAGGTAACCCATTTCAATGCCTGACCACCCTCATAGTCAAAAAGTTCTTCATAATCTCCAACCTGAATTTATTCTGCCATCATTTGATGCCATCGCTCCTAGTCCTGTTCCCTACAGCCACAGGGAAAAGCCCATCTCCATCCTCTCTATAATCCCCCTTCAAGTGTTTGAAGACAGTTGTCAACTACCACCTCAGTCTTTTCTATTCCAGATTAAATACCCCTAGTTCTTTCAACCTTTCCTCATAAATTTTGTTCCTCTGAAGCAGCTGATTGGACCCCAGCTAGGGGTCCCATCAGCTAATTGGGGCTTTTGGATAACGGAGTGCACCATGCCTCCTCCCCAAGCTGGGAGGTCTGATCTGCTGACTTGTACTCTCAGCCATGGGATCACTTGGTGTGTTCCCATGGCTGGGAGCAAAGTTTGGTACTTGCCAGTGCAGGAAGAGGGAGCCTGGTATTGGGTTCCCTGTGCACCAGCAATATGGTACAGTGGGATCAGATGTACACATGTGGCATGTCAGGAAATGTGATAGCTGGGATCTCACATCAGATCCCATCTCATCTTTAATGTCTGTCAGGAGCCTAAATTGCCCCCTGCTCTATTGCCTGACTTCAGTCTAAAACAGTTCACCACTGGAATAAATAGTAATTCACTTGCTTTGTTAGAGAAGAGTTTGTTCTTAGTTGTTTTTGAAGCATTGTAAACTTTGTAAATTGGGGCATTATTCTTTTGGGCTGCTGCTTATTCTGACTAGCATTTTGGAAAGTTTGAAATGTTTTAAGTCTTTTTTGTGGTCTATTAGAAGTATAGATGAAAATGAAAGTATATTACAACGAAAGTATTTGCTCTGATGTACCTTTTTATTGCAGCAATGAATGTGACATTAGTATTATATAAGCTAAAGTTTTGTACACAGGGGGTGCATCCATGTGAGATGCTGACTGCGTAGTAGGCTGATACTTCTGCACAGTACCATTGCGTGGCAAAAACCATGCCAAGACACTATGGTGCAGTCATATTAGGCTACTGCACAATAGGATCACTTAAAAGGCATTTGCTAGTGCTACTGCAAAGTAACTTTAGTTACTGTGCATTTATTTAGCACTTGTCCAAGTACTAAATAAATACACAGTAACCACTTCTCAGAAGCATATTTTGTAGATGTGCCCAGGAAAACTTCCTTGTTTTCCAACAGGGAAAAAACAGTGATTTTCCAAAACAAGATTGAGAATCCTATATTAATTTGTCTTAAAGTTTTAATTACAGTTATTATTAACATCATGAAGATAGCCAGACATCATTACCAAAACATTGCTTTGGAAAAGTTTTGCTTATATTAGATCAATTTTACTAACTAATTTATTTTATTATTGATGTTATAGAAAAACCATGTGCATTATTTTGTTCCCCTGGAGGAAAGGATCAACCTATTCTTCTAACAGAAAAGGTCATGGATGGGACTTCGTGCGGGCTGCAAGGATTTGATATCTGTGCTAATGGTAGATGCCAGGTATGAATCAATATTTAGAGCCAATTTATATCTGTATCAGAAGTACATGTGTGCATACCCACACACATATACAGGGTCACTGCCTTATTATTTTGTCATCTAATAAATTATTTTGTCATCTAATATTTTTATTTAAAAATAATTTTATTTATTTCACTCATTTCACTTTTTCTCTTAACTCTGAGTCTATCGAGTAGCTGAAAGACTAGTTGGGAGAACAAAAAATATATAGGCATTAAGGTGAATGGTGGAGGGCATGATTGGTTTCTTTTTCTAAAGGATGGCCCATTTTTCAAATTTGTGGGACATGCTGATGTATATATGTGTGTGTGCATTTAATTTCACTGACTTTCAGAAATGTAGTATTTTAGGTCAAAATCAGCTGTAACTAAAGGACCTAATTCATGTATAATACGAACTGAATACTAATTCTGCATGTGTTACTTTGCCCTCAGGTTTGACTTGGATTTATGGAAGCATTTTACTCTTCAGCTGTCCTTTCTTGACTCTTTTGCTGGCTGTTTCTTCTCTTGTCCAATCTCTTTATGTCTCATAATGATATGTTACGTAAGGGGCATGTCTACATGAGACACTTTACCATGCTGTTGACTAAGTAACTGCACAGTAAAATGTCACTGTCTACACGTGCAGATATGTAGCTAAGCAAATTTGCTCCTGGTCAACCCAGGCAGCAGGGGGCAGGAGAACAATTCCCTCCCCTGGGAGCACTCAGGCAGATTCAGTGCCTTTCTCTGCTTGGAGAGAATGAAGCCCTCATCTTCCACACCCCCAAAAAATAAGGGAGGAGGGTGTCCTGGGTTCTAGGACTTGTAAAGTATTTTACATTCAACAGCCACTAGATAAAATGCATTAAAACTCCTTGAAGCCGGACTGTGACCCAAGTGTGCGATTTGTATCTAAGCAGTGGTCTAAGCACTGCTACGTTAGTGAGACTTGCTGTCTTTTTCTGGCAATAAATATTTATTTATTTTGTGCAAGAGGAATATTTGGACAGAAAAGTAAGAGATAGGTTTGAATCCTTAAGGAGAGATGGGAATTAAACTTGGGGTTCTCATGTATATGTCATATAAGCTATTTTGGATAAAAGTGGGACTTCCTTCTCCATCCCTTTTGTTTAAAAAAAAAATTAAAAAAAGCAGCAGCTACCTCTGCATTTTGTGAGGATCTTGATGTATTATCAAGATCAAAGTATCATTGATATATTATCAAGATCAAAGCAGAGGAATTCCTAATTTGTGGATCTTATCAAGGCTTAAGTATGAAACCATCGTGGAGTTGTTCAGTCCTGTGAAGACTGTGGGTGTTTTTGTGCATTCCATATAGCAGAAATTCAGGTATTTATGGAACTTCAAAGTCAAAAGTATTTAACTTGGGACTTTGGATGCTGTTAGGTTTAGGTAGCAGTTGAGCAGGGGGATTTTAGATTGTAATTTTGGACTTACGTGCCTAAATCCTGCTAAAATGTGACTTTGAGTACCTAAATACTTTTGTGAATCTGGATCAGAATTCTCATTTGAAAAATTCCCATCTATATTACTTTCCTCTCTTCAATTTTAAAGAACCATAATGCAGAAATGAAGTAACAGTCATCATGTGCTTGAAAACTAACAGATTTTCTGTGCAAAGTAATTTCTATTTTTATAGAATTATTCTATTTTATAGTTAACCTGCCCTTGTCTTCATGATTTGTGAGAGGACTTGAGGTTTTATTTGTTTCATTGCATGCACTTACACTAATACAGTTGATTCTGACTGCCTTGGATGACTTCCCCAGACTTTTAAAAATACATATTTTACTTCATATCAGAACAACATATGGTATTCATTAAAAACTATTTTTCTGTCATCGAGTTAGCAATTATGTTTATCGATAGAACTAAGCCTGGCATGGTAATTAGTGTAGAATAAATGTTCCTGTATTTAGCTAAGTATTGTATTGCTAGCTTTTCAATAAAGCATTAATAAAGTTTACATTTGCAACTATATAATTCAGATTCCACACATTTTCATACTTATTTTAATATAGTAAACAGAGTTCACTGTGTGATTTGACATTAGATTGTGCTTGAGCCTTGTGGGGAGGGGCATAATACAGAGGAGAACCTTGCACAGTGAGCATAAGGCCAAACAAAACTGCTGTTTGTGTGAGGACCACAAGAATCTATGGGTAGTACTGGTCTTATCCCCAGGTGATCACAGTACCACCAGGGAGAGAGGACAAGGCAAATAGGAGATTGGTTCCACCCCTTCTCGCATGACCGCTACCACATTGTCCTAGTTCATAAGTGCGAAGAAGTATTGTGTTTATATGGATTAGTATAGCGTGTGGGGAAGTTAGTGATCTGCACGCAGCAAAGGAGTGAGAATTATCTTCAGGAGTGTCCTGTGGTTCTCTCCCTTTTGCAGGGCAGCTATGCTTTGCTTCTCTCCAAATTGTGAGCAATGTCTGAATTGCAGAAGCCGTACATTTTTTTTCCCCTCTCCTACAGAAATTTGGCTGTGATGGAATATTAGGATCTCTAGCACGGGAAGATCATTGTGGTGTGTGCAATGGCAATGGAAAATCATGTAAAGTCATTAAAGGTGATTTTAATCATACCAGAGGAGCAGGTAAACCTCTTTATTATTTTAACTTAGTCAAAAACACCATTGATTTATTAGTTTGGGTGTCAGGCACTATATTACCTTTTGCTTAGCAATTTATTACCCCAGACCCACTTCAAAAGCTGTATAAGACTTTCTATAGAGAATGATGTTTGGTTATGATGTGATATAACTGAGATGTTACGTGAGAATTCATGAAGAAATGAAGAAACTGTAAATTGATGTTTTATCTGTTATCCATTGGATTACAGTAGAAAAATGACCCAATATGCACTGCCTACAACAAACATCAGTGCGATAAAACAGTTTTCTCCAATATAAAGTAGATTACCTCATAATTGAGGCTGATTCTGACAGATTAAGGCCAACATTTAGTAAAATTCACTTTATAGTTTTGAAATGCAGTATTTTTTTTCTTTTAGTAATTTTCAGAATAAATGTTAATCTGCGTTATGATGTATCATCTGATTGAAAGCCTTTAAACAAGAGGCAATATAAGAATTTAAAGAAGTCCTTTAAAAGAATAAGTAACCAAAGAAAAATTCTTATAGAGTATTATCATTCACCATTTTATACTTTTGTTAATGTATTTTAATGTGAATGGTATATTTAAAGTGGTATAGGACCCGAGGCCCTAATCCTATCTCCCTTCTCAGAGTTTAGTATTCTCATTGGGTTTCTCATCATTTAGGAGCGTAAGGGTTTGCAGAATAACAGCCTTGGTACATGGTCATTTTGGATGGCTCTTGGAGCTCTTAACACCTGGATTGTCTGCACATCAACACCTTAAACTAGTTTTCAGCATTCCTTAGGTGGCTCAAAGCTATGCCACTTGAGGGCAGGATTATTTCTGATCTGTGTTACCCAGCTCATGTTATACTAAGGACCTTGTTACATGGTAATTTTGGGTAGCTCTTAGAGCTGTTAACCCATGGATTGTCCACACATTAACACCTTAAAATGGCTTTGTTATGCATCTCAAAGTTACGCCACTTCAGCACAGGATTATCTTCATAACCCAGCTCCTATTCCATTAAAGTTTGACTACTCCCCACAGATATGTCGCTCACACTGAAGTCCTCCAGTACCCCAGTAGCCCGTCCCTCACCAGCATTAAGCCTGTCAGGGTGGGTGGCCAGTGGTGAATCCAAAGCTCCTGACCCTTTCCGAGCCCTGAGAAGTGGTGGAGAGCATAGCCAACCCCACAAAGCCCCCAGACTTGGCCAGGCTCCGGCAAGTCTCAAGCTCTTAAGTGGGAAGAGGGAAGGGAGCCTAATCACATCCTCATAGTCACATAGGCATGCCTAGGTATGCCCCACTCCACAACAGCTGCTTTGGGGTGGGGGATAGCCTGCTGCCAGGAAAGCCACTGATCCAGGGTGGGAAGACTGGGTGGATCTGAGTTGCGGGCATGGGGCTCTTCTGCTGCCTGTGTATTCACAGGAGCCAGATGTGGGCAGACTCTATTCCCAGCAAAGTGAAGCCAACTTTGGGAGGAGCTGGATCACCTTGGCCAACCCCACTGCCTCTGCAATGCTCCTTCCTTCCTCCCTCCTTCTCTCCCTCCACACTGGAGTGGGCACAGCCACCTGCCAGCAAACTGCAGACCAGCTCTGAGTCTAGATTGTCAGGACAGCTATCCCCAAGAGGATCTGGGGACATCTCAGCTGTCCTGCTAGGCCTTGGAGTGCCGGGCCCCCCAATGTAGCCTTGTTGGTGCCAAGCCTCAGTCCCATGGAAATGATCTCAGGGGCCAGCTTCTAATTTGGTTTCATGGGAGTTGCTTTGGTTTTTGCTTTCATCATCTCCCACTCACACAGCAGTAAGCATAGTCTCAGCCTCCCACTGCTAGCTCAGGGGAGCTAGGCACTTGCCCTCCCATCCTTGGCCTTAGAGTCAGAAAGAAGCATAGAGAAGTAGGGCTGGAAGGGACCTCCCTGCTCCCCAAGCCTCTGTTGCCAAATGGCTGCTGTGCAGGTGTGGTACAGTCAGAGGAGGTTTTTAGACTAAGGGTGCAACTGCTCCAAACTCCAAGCTAGCACTAGCACCTATCACTGTTTTGTGTGCCTCACAGCATAAGGTGTAACAAAGACCTGTGGTGTAGCCACTCTAGTCTATACCTCGGTGAAAACGCCCACCTGCCACTGCCCCCTGTTGGCCCCAAAAAAGGCCCACTATCTCCACCTCATCATCCCTAGCAACCACTTACTTGTGGCTGCCCATGCTGTCTAGCCTAGGAAGGATGCAGGGAAAGGTTAACCTGCCTGCCCAGCTGCCACCACTGCTGCTGGACTGGGGAGCATCAGGGGAGCCCCAAGAGCCAAGGAAGAAGTATGGAATAGGAGGTGGGAGGATTCTTACTTTTCAGTCCCCCAGGCCCACAAACATGTAACTGTTCCAAACTCAAGCTAGCACTAACACCTATCGATGTTTGTGCGGTTCACAGTAGAATGTTGTAACAAGGCCCTAAGATAATGTTATTCATTGTACACTTCATTACAAAGCCTAACCATTAGAAGCAATCCTTAATCTAGAAGTGCATTTGATGGGCCGTTATTTCAGCAGTAAAATGTGTGTATAGTTATGATTTCAGCTTCTTGCTAGGAAAATTTACAAAATTTCAAGATAGCAAGTAGATCTTTTAGCACAAAAATAATATAATTAGAAGCAGACAGTGTATGTTTAGAAATCAGGAGACTTTAGTGCAATGTAGACTAAACTAAACAGTAGTTTAGAAAAGAAAATTAGACACAGCCTTCAGTTGCTTGAATGTGGCTCTTTCCTAGACTGGAGGTAATATAGAACAGGGAAACTGACATACAAAGGCTAGAAACATAGAGAGTAATGGAGATTAAGTGTCAGTTACAGATCAAAGTTTGAATCTCCAAAGCTTTATAGAAGCTGGCTGTCCATATAAGTCAAAATCTGCCAGTTCTCATTTATAACTGAAATAAATATCCAAACATCCAACAGGGTATATTCAGGATTCTGTTAGACATATAATATAACATATAATCAGCTTTTAAGCAGGCTTTATGAAGAGATGTTTTCCTATCTCAGAAACTGAAATTTAAACTGTTCAGAGAAATTTTAATTAACTTTTAAGGAAATGAAAAATAAATAATACTCTGCTGAAAATGTGCAATTTTTGTGTCAAAGGTAGGATAGCAAACATGGAGATTTCAGGACTCAATAACTTAATTTCAGTACATATGAAATGAAAAATCATATTTTGTTATCTATTCTGTTAAGTCTGTCTTAGAGTCTGGTTACAAAAATAAAATGTGTTTAAATATAGTTTTGCACATAACTATGCTGCTCTCTTTTAATTTAAAGAGGATGACTTTTTTAAAAAATCTAACCTTATACTTTTACCATAAAAGATCATTTAAGTATGCTCCAAATAAAGACAACTTAAAGATAAATAGAGAAATAGTTGAGCGTGACAAAGAAACAAAAAAAGTTAGAAAACTTTTTAATGGAGTATGTAAAATTTGTATGGACTGTGTAAATTTGGAATTCCTTTGTGATCTTTTGGTAACATTAATGGCAGCCCACTCTACTGGGCTTCAGACAGTGTCTCCTGTATGGTCTTTGCTCTCATAACTTCTCAAAGGTATAGTAGCTTAATAGTTGCTTTATTTTGTTAAATTCTGTTGTCTTTTGATTACTGTATATTATGTATAATACACATGAACATATTTTTGTTTTGAATCTGACTACTCAGTTTTTGTAGGATCTGAAAGGAAAACTACCAGTCCTATTTCCTTATCCCATAAAGTGAAAAGAAAGTAAAGCTTGTGCAATTTTTCTTAATATAGGAGTGCCAATTAAGGACACAGACAATTATATACTATGACAACTTTCCATGCCAAGTAGTGCTGCATTTACACTTTACTGCAGAGTTGACTAATTAGCTCTGCAGTAAAGTACCACCATCTGCATGTGCACTGGTATTAGGATGCAGTAAACTAATACTGCCATAAGATAATACTGTCTCTGACAGTACTAGCTTATGTTATGATGGAGTACATATCTGCTCTGAAACGCACATGTAAATGGTGACTGGGCAGGGACCAGACTCCTGTCTGCTACCTAGCTATGTGGCTCTGCTGCTTCTGCACCCTCATACCCCAGCTGGCTGCTTCTCCACCCAACACCACCATCTGGAGCCTGGGCCTGACCCCCCATGCCTCCTGCCAGCCCAAGCCTGCTCTGCCCTGGCTGAAATTGTTGCTGTCCTAGGCACATGTCTAGACCCTGTACCTGGGAGTAATTCACTCAAGCTGAAAGTGCTCTGGAGTTTATCGCTTTTCATTAATTGTAAAGTAGATGCGCCCAAATTGTGCTATTCTACTTCCAGTCTGGAAGATAGGATGCATAACTTGAGGATGTGCTGAGGGAACCACTGCCTGCTGCATTACATATGCCATGTAGATATGGCCTCAATGTTTTTGGGCCTGATCCAATGAGGTATTGGATGTCATTAATTCTTGGCAGTTTATGGGACTACTTGCTTGTCTAAATTTGGGCAAATGCTAGTATATCTTGCCATATCAGGATCTTAGAAAGTCAGTAGTATTTCCATATGCTCAGCAGGTTAGAGGCTTGGCTTCTTTGTAGGCATTTTCTATTAGCATCCATAGAAACCATTCACAGGGATAGTTAGATTGAAGTAACATGTAAGATATACTCTTTCCTGTTTTGTGTCTAACTAAAGAAATTTGATTTCATGCTTAGGTTATGTTGAAGCCTTGGTGATACCAGCAGGAGCAAGAAGAATCAAAGTTGTAGAAGAAAAACCTGCTCATAGTTACTTAGGTAATTTATTTATTTATTTATTGTTTACATAAAATCATAGAACTGGAAGCATTCTCACAAGTCATGTAGTCTAAGCCCTTGCAAACCAGAGTGAGGTTGGAGCTGGAGCTGGACCTGTAACCGAGGGTAGGTCTAATTGTGGTTGTGGGTAGCGGGGGGTGGGGAGGAGGGACAGAACCTGCAGTGCAAAGCAGGTTTGGGGGCAAATGTGGTGGGGCACCAACTGCAGCTCCAATCCCAATCCCATGTCAGGCTGCCATACTACCTTGTACTCAAATCCAAGATGAGGAGCTTCCCCCCAGACACTGTTGAATAAGTGGGGAGGCAGCCCCCTCTTAGATTTGAGTAAATATGGAAATCGTTTGCTGCTTAAGCTGAGAAGCACAGTCACTAAGAGTTGCTTGTACAAGGAAGTAAAAAAATCCCCTGCCTGGGCTTTCCACTAGCAAAATTAACTTGCATACAACCTCCTGTCATCTGTTAAAGATAAATTGGGCCATCTCCTAGTGCTGTTAAGAATTATTGCATGCCTTATTACAGTTGGGGTGTACCAGAACCATGGCACTATTTGCACCCTCTTCTCCCATATAGGCAAGTATCTGCCTTCTGATATAATTTTGCATTAAGAGGATTCTGGTTTTAGTATTTTTTTAGGCAGATAAATTATTTTTTGCACCTCACAATTTCTCCTTTGGCATTAATTACCTTTCTCAGTTTCTTGTTCTCTGTCTTGCTTTGACTCCCTGTCTCTTCCATTAAATTATTTGACCCTTTTTTTTCCTTGTTGGCTGTCCTAACCACACTAAATCCCACATCCCTCCTTTTTCTCTATGCAGAGCCAGTATTGGCACAAATCAAAATTGTTCTTATTCCATTATTCCGAGGTCACCATTACTCCTTCTTTGATCCCTATCCCTTTGACAAGCCTGAGAAAAGTTTGCAGAAATCACATTTGCTGGCCAGAGAGCACTTATCCAGTTATATCCCCTCTGGAACATCTTTCTCTATGCCACTACCTTTTTTGTGAGAAGCAGAAGCCACATTCTCTCACAGTTAAAAAGCTGATAAAACTACAACACAGGAGTATACTGTCCAGAGACACTCAGGCCCTAAACTTAATAGTCAGAACTTGATATAAAAAATATGCAGCTGGAATTAGATTTGGGAAAATAAAATTCTCTCATGAGTAATAGCAGAGCGCTTCCCTAAACAGTATTTTAATCATGCTGGACAAAAATAAATTATTTTTTTTTCACTTCTACTACATAATGTCACCAAATAGCACAGAAGACCTCTTCAGACGTTATACAAATTTTAAGAAACGAGCTATTTAACACAACTACTCATCGTACTAATTTTACATTTTATCTTAAGAAAGTAAATTGGCCTCATGGAAAACCAGATCATGTTATATTTGAATATTATTTAATCAATATTTTTTAAAGTATTGCAGAGCTGTAACTGGTCCCATATGATATTTTAAGCAAATCTTATATGTTCTTACTGGATTTTACTGGCTGAACTGTTTGTATAATTTTGATGTTGAAGGTTACAGAAGAGCAGTATACTGCATGAAGCAGTAATTCAGAGCCAGAGACAAAACTTTACATTCAAAACCAGGAGTTTGCAGAAAAATAAATGATAAAAAATGTATTTATCATGCAAGTTGTTGCCTCTTTTTAATTTGTTTTCTTTGTGCTATTTTTCCATGCTTATTTTTCTACCTTAAGTTCTGAATCTGAAAGCAAACTTTACATTGCACATGCTTAAGACATTTTTTTAGAAAATAGCAATGAAATTTGATCATACAGATTCTATAGCCAAATACACAATGTGCCTGCAAACACATGTACGTTCCAAGTAGAAACTCAGTTAAGACTGGTAGAAAATTTGATCTTTCTTGCACTTGGGTAAATCCAGTAAAAAGATCAGCAAAACTATGTTTCCTTCTTTAGACTATTTGGCAGTAAGAAGCACAAAAATATTGGTATGGTTCTTACCATTGTATTGGTTAAATTGTGTCTTAAAGCTGCAGTGTACACCAGCACAAACATATAAAGTGGCTGTGTTACAGCAGCAACTATTGGGAGGATTTCTGATTGATTGGGCTAGAATTGTTCCACAGGGCTACAACAACATAAGCAGTAATGGTAGCAGTTTTTCCATCTAAGGAGAGGAGATGGTGTAACATATAATGCTGTGACTGGCCCTACCTTTCCTTCATTTTGTCTCATTCCTATGGGGAACTAGGACTATAGATAAAACAGGGTACACTCCTTAGGCATACTGTGACTGGGTGTAACCTGCAAAATCTAGAAAACCTCTGATATTGCCAAAGATCTATATGTTATCTAGTCAGGTCTAGAAGATACATTGTATGATTCACATAGTGACAGTGATCTTTCTTTGGTAAATTACTCTTAAGGTTATATGAGTGGATGCCACCTATGCTCATTGGCATAAAGGGAGAAACCTGAGATATTTTATTAATTGAGGAACATTTTTTACAGCTGAAATCCATTTAATTTTGGATCTCAAACACAGCATTCAAGAAGGAATTCGAGATTTTGGTCTAAAGAGTAGATTAATATCATGTTAAAAAGGTTGATGTGAGACTTCATTTTATCTTGCTTTACAATTTCCATTTTATTTACTAGTTATTAGAAATTTGTTTCCTGTACTGTTTGGATTGTGCATTCTAATGCTGTGCTTTGCCCATTGCTAAATTATCAAATGTGATAGAAGATAATTGTAATGTCAACCTGTTCAACAGCCTTACTAATATAGGATAAACAGGGTAATTTATAGTACTTTTATAAGGAATATAGTATACTTTCCTATTAAAATGCTTGCTTTTCTGACAATGTTATATAATTGTATCAGGGTTTGAATTACACTTTGACTCTTGGGTGAGGTCTGCAAAAAAAAAATTGGACTGCCCATCACAATGCCCTAAGAAAATCCCCTAGAATTCTGACCTCCCTCACTCCCCCCGGTTATGATTTTCAAATCTTACAGGGAGGCTCTCATTTCTTATGCGGGGCTCAGCATCCCTGAGTTTCCCCATAATTCAAACCCTGAATGGCATGACATAATCCACCATCACAATGATTAAGAATGGGTAATGGAATATAACTAAACAAATTGTTTATTATAGAAAGGCTATAATGATCTCCTTTCCTAAAATGAACAGACATTAGATGGAAAATAGCTTATTTTCATTTGTAGCTAAGAAATAGATTAATTGCCTTTTTGTGTTTGCTGATTCCATGTTGAGGTATTGCATGCATAATTATGCTGCATTCTCCTATGGTTTCCATTGTGAAATGTATTTCCTGTGAGAAAAAAAAGTCTGTTATATGGTCATTTAGTATACCCTATCAAATATACAAATTTTAAAATCATTTCTGACAGAACTGACAGTTTTATGCATCCTGGGTGACATCCTTAACTTCTGTAAATTGTCATAATTCAGATGAAGTTAATGGAGTTATAAAAGTTTAGCCTAACTGAAAATCTGATTCTTCATCAACACAGGTTTTATATAGCCCATGGTTCCCACCCATATATAAAGTATCATATAATATGATTCATAAATATCACTTTAAAAGAGCCAGTTTTACATGAGTACAAGTTAATCATGTGTTCTTTAGAAAAGTTTATTTTTGCAAACTGTCAGCTATTTATTTCACAAAATTTTATGTTTTTCAGTGATACAAGTTAAAGCTGCCAAATTTAGAAAACACTTTGTGGGTTTGAGTATTTTCCAGGATGTTAAGGTTGTTAATATGTTTTATTGTGTTTTACTTGTATAGCAGTGAAGTCTCTACTGTATCTCAGCACTTTTTAGTTCACTCAAATTTTAAAGAAGAAAAAAATCACAGTCAGATCTTAGACTGTTAAATGTGGTATGCACACAAAATAGGTAGACCTGGCAACAACTGTATAGCACATTTCAGAGAACATCCAGAATTAATAATAGTAAAGTGTATCATGCTCAACTGATATTTGATTAAGCCTGCTGAAAATGTTTGTAGAGTTCTCACCTTGCCAAAGTGGTAGACTGGGAAATGAAAAGTGATACAACTCAGTCATTCATTCTCATTCATGAAAGTTATAACTTGGGGCCTTGTTAAAAATGATTTTGGGTGGAGCTACAAAGTCTGGGCAGAAACATAATGGCACAGCATATCTTTGCATTTCTATAACTCATAAGTATGCAAAAGAAACATGTTCTAAATAAAACTGCTATAAAGCTGGTTGGATTATTGTGTTCAAAGAATAGTCATTAGTGCCCAGCAGCCCCTGTCAGGGGACGCTCAAACTTTGTGGGGGGTGAGTGACAGAGGCAGCAGCTGGGCCTGGCAGACCCCAGCTGCGGTCCCCCAGTGGGAGAGGGGAGATAAGAGGGAATAAGCCTCCTCCCTGCCCCCTTGACCTTAGGAAGTCATGCTGGCCAGTGTCTGGCCCTGTCCTCACCCCTGCTGCAGCTACAGAGCAGAGAGCAAAGCACAGCCCAGCCCAGGTGTGTAGAACATGCTGGGATGCTGGGAGACTCTGATTTAACTTAAATCAGGAAGGGGTCTGGGACAGAAGTGCCAAAAATTAGTTTGACCTCAATCAGTTAAATCTGATACTACATTCAACCAAGTTTATCTTAAATCAGTTTGGGGCATTTTGAAACTGGTTGATGTGCACTGAACTTCTGTTCTGTTACAGGTTTAAACCAGTTTTTGATCACTTAAACTGGCTTATGTGTAACTTCTGTCTCTAGCCCTGGAGTTTTTAAACCATTTTCATGTCTGCTCCCTCATTAGTTGGTATCAGCTGCAGCTGGCCCCTGTCTCCCAACCAGACAAACTATTATCTGCTACTAGAGTCATGGGAGTCTTTCACTCTGTTCAGCAGTGGTGAGACTTCATCTTCACCTGCAGGAAAGCTTGAGGCAGGTTGGAGACAGTGCAGAGAATAAGTGTGGCAGGGCACCTTTGGATGCCTGCCACTCAAAGGGCCTGATTAGGCAGCAGAGGCAGCCTGCAGTTTGCAGCACTCCCCAGTCAGTAATCACATGGGCACCAGGAGACTACCTGATTGAGGAAGAGAGCTCAGCCGCTAGCCATAGCTGTGGGCTTGAGCAGGAAAGCCAGCAGCAGTTGTAAGCCGTCAGAGGCAGAACACCGCCAGGTTGAGGCTGATGCTCTGGAGCACCTGGAGGACAAGGGTAGGAGCTATGGGGATGGCAGGAGGTTCCTAGTCCTGAGCTACACCTTGCTGGGGTTGAGTGGTGTAGTGGGGCTGCTTCTGCCAGAGCAGCTTCCAGGAAATGCCACACCTGTGCCTCTCCAGTAAAGGGTGTGTATGGAGCACCAGAAAGCCTCAGCCCAACTGCCTTGTGGGTTACCCTGTGGAGGGAAAAGACTAGGGGAGCACACCACAACAGAATAGCACACAAGCCTAGGCCCACTGAGTGGGGCCTGAGCCAGTGTGAGGCCCAAGCAAGGGGGAAGAGTAGAGTTATAGGGACCCACTTGCACTGTAGAGTAGGGCCTGAAGACAGTCTGGAGGGCTGCACATAAGCCATCCAAAGTAGTGGCAGCTAGCAGCAGTGTAAAGTGGGGCCTAAGGTGGTCTGAAGGCTGCACAAGACACTGACTAGGGTAGCCACACCTGGCAGTGGTGTAGAGTAGGACCTGAAGATGGTTTCAATGGCTGCACAGAAGCTGACTGGTACAATTAGAGTAGAGGGCCCCAGGGAGATGCCTGAGGCCTAGTTTAGGCCAGAGTGGCCCACCAAGTGGCTAGGCGGCTAGTGGAAAATTTGGATGCCATCTGTGAGGCATGGGATGTGGTATAAGGGGAGATATGAAGCCATGTAGTACATCCTTGGTATCGGGCTTTAAAATAGGCAGCCTCTTGCTTTCAAATAAACAACTTATTGTTTACATGAAGGCATGGCAGGAGAGTGTAGGCCTGCAGGCTGCCCAGGGAGGTGGCAGGCTGCCCAGGGAGGTGGACTGGCTGTGTGCCCGGTCCTGCTAGTTACCCTGTTACAATAAGTTCTCAGTCTTTATAGATTTGAGGCACCCCTCAATAGACTTGAGGTACCTCTTGCTTTACTAAGTCTGTAGGCTCTTGGAACAAAAGATTTTCTCCCTGGAAAAATGCTATCTGTTTATAACCATGAGGAAAGGTCTGAAAAACTGGGGTTATTTACTGTAGAGAGGATTGACATGGAATTTGTTAAGTCTTCAAATACAAAAAAAGGTTGTTATAAAGAGGCTGGTGAGCAACAGCTCTCCCTATCTTCAGTGAACAAGATGAGACTTAATGGACTTAAATTGCAACAAGGAAGACTTAGGTTAAATATCTGGAAGAACTTTCCAAGAGTGAGAGCTAATGGGTACTGGAACAAATTACCAAGGGAGATTATGACATCTCTATGATTGAAAGTTTTTAAATACAGATTGGGCAAATGTTTATCTGGAATGGTTTAGACAGAGAATACCTTGAAACACAGGTTTAGACTAAATGACCTCATGAGGGCGCTGCCAGCTTTATTTTTCTCTGATTCTCAGGTGCAAAGATTATCCATGCAAATTGGATAGATAAATACAACTGGCTAATTAGATGTTTACTTACTTATTTGCTTTTACACTTACTCAGCACATAAGTATATGAATATTGTTAATAATTTTTAGCACACGATACTTCGACATGAAGTTAGGCTGTGTAAAAGAATTCTAAGGTAGTGTACCTAACAGACTTAACAGTATATTTCTTCAAAGTCTGTACAAAAATGTGTGGGATACCAGAAGTATAAACATACTGTCAATGTTAAAGATGTGTATTATATTTTAGAAGACAATTTTACGAATTAAGGGAACAGTTTAGTAAAACATTGGATTACATGCTTGAGTCCACTGCTGCTCAACCTATTACCTTTAACTGGATTTAAGTGTTCACTTTTCTGAATAGCAAAATACTCCTCCATGAATTTCTGCGTATCCTTTGGGTTGGAATACCTTGGACTGTATGTGAAATTTATGAAAATTGAGAGACCACTTGATTCTTCATCCTTATTATCTGCATGAAGTATCAGAGAGACTACAGGTAGTCTCTTTTATGTGTGCTACTTACAATTGTTTCAACCATGAAAACTAAACAATTATAGTGCTTCTCTTGTTCTTGGTTTCACTTTATAGCAACAGTAATGATGTTAGCATGTAGAATTTCCTGAGAATTAATGACCAGTTGGGGTTAATTGCCGGAGGTGCTGTTGAAGTCCTATCAACTCCTCCCTGCCAATCAGTAATCCTCAGGAAATATCCTGTTCTTTGAAGTTATTGCTTTTAAAATAGAATAGGCCCTGTAGGCTTGTTCTGCACACATACTGCAGTATTTAATATTCACACACAAATGATTATTCCAAGGCCCCCACCCCGATCAGAAATGTGTAAACATTGTTTCTGTATTTAAAAGGCAATAATAGAAGCATATTTTGCCAATTAAAAATAGTCCCATCAACATAAATAGTGAACTTCCTTTTCTCTCCTTATTATAATCATGCTTCCTTTCAATATCATTCTGCTGCTATTTCACTTCTTACTGATATTCATCAAGCATATTCTAACTGATGTTTGTTTTAGCTTTTCAACAAATGTCCAAATATTACAGAATGTAATATAAACACTGTTTACATTTTTTCTGAAATTCTCTGAGTAAGGGAGAATCCATTTTATGGTACTCAGTTATTTCCAAATATCTATTCAGTGCAGTATAAAAGGGATTTTCTTTGTTTGCATCCTTTTATTTTGATTTACTTGGGTTTATAAGATTGGCTCTAAGGAGAAAGTGAGAGAAGATATTCCTACAGAGAAATAATATCGTAGTTTGGTTCCAGTTATTTAGAGATGCAGGAGAGTTTGGTTATTAAATGCACAGTGTGGTCCTATAAAAGTAAAATAAAGTCTGATAATGAATTGCTTCATTTAGTTAAAGATGTTCATCTATTAAATTGAGATGTTCATTAGGTGACATTAAAGAAATACAGGTTAGACTATGTTCAACACCTTTAAATATCCTGTTGTTTGATCATTAAAAATTGAAAAATGCAGTTGAAAAAAAGTTTAACAGTAAAATGGTATATTATGCAGTAAAATAAACACAGATAGTGAGCTCCATACATAAGACTGAGGCAGAATTTTCCCTTTCACAAGGTGAGATTTCATGGCAAACTCAAGATTTGGTTGATCAGTTTCAGGTGTTCAGATTCCTAGGTGGCTTTGGAAATCTCTGCCTAATTAACCTCACTGTTTGTAAAAACAGCCTCTTCCTTGATATTTTTTTTTTAATAATCTTTGATAACCAGCAAGTCTTTCTGGCAGGAAATGATCAAAATGATATTGTTTTGAAATTCTACCTGAGCTATCTCACCACATTTTGTTCTGTCCTTGAGACAAAACTATGCCCCCATCAAAATATGAATTCCCAAAGATATGAATGTCCACGTTATTGGAAATATATATTCCATTTTTTAATTTTTTAGTATTTTTAGAATTTTCCATACTTTCTCTGTAAAACTTGGTAAATTCCCTTCAACCAAAAATAAAAAACATCAAAATAAATCTGCCATTTCTCATTAGTGGCTATTTAATAGAAGAGAACATTCCCTTACCATTCAGCAATTAAATAAATAGTAGAATGGTCTAAGTTTTGAAGTATGAGTATTTATATGTTTGCATTAGCCATACAAACGTTTAATCCATTTTTAATTCTGCTAAACTTTTGATCTTTGTAGTTGAAGCAATGTGTTTCACAGCTTACCTATGTACTCTTTAAAAATATGTTTTCTTTGATCAGTTTTAAATGAATTGTTCCATTTGTTTTTGTGTACTGAGATCAGTGTAAGCAAGACTGCTAATTTACCTTCTCAGTACTCTGTTCATTAGAAGCTCGTATCACTCTCATTTTCTCACTGAACTAAGCAGAACACAACTCTCCTGTCTTTTCTTATATTAAAGGCTTTCTGTGACCCCAATCTTTTTTTTTTTACACATCATTGAATCCCTTTTATTTCTACTATATCACTTTTAAGAGTGAATGACCAGAAAATCAAGTGGTGATGTGAAGCACATGGTGAGTAAAACCATCACGGTTATCGTAAACAGCAGTTTGAATGCATACAAACTGCTAACCAATGTCAAGTGCTTCATATCCCCCTATATACCTTACAAGTTATAGCTGCTTAAGTTGCACCTCTTTTGTTCAGGAAGAAAGTTCCATTCCATCTCTACCACCTGGATCCAAATGAATCTCCCCACTCTATAGCTCGTTCATTTGGGTTGCGAGCAGAGGAGAGTCTGTAGCATTATTGTCTTGCCACTAAAAAAGACTTAATTTAAATAGTGGAATCATTCAGCATAAAAGACCAAAGTTTGAAACTTATAAAATCACTGGATATATTTAATACAGGGATATTTTCCAGCATTCATGTATTTATATTATAGTCTTAGTATTTATTGTGTAGTCCTGCAGTGGCACATGTTAATGATGGCTAATGCAGTTGTTTTCCTGCCAGTCACAGGTCCTAGTGCCATTGTTTCCCATAGAAACAAAATATAACAGCATAAATAGGAATGGGAGAGAAGCTGATGATCACAAATGACTCATAGGAACTTACAACTTTAAAACAGAAATTTGTGGGCAAAAACTAGCTGTTGAGGTTCTTTCACATCATTCTTTTGCCAAGCATGCAATTTCAGTAGACAAAAATGTGTAGGACATCTTACCCGCAAGTTTTCTTCAGATATATTTTACTTCACATGATTATTTAAAGGCCTGATTATTTCAAGAATTACAGGATGGAGAAATGTAAAATTTGTGTATTAACAATGATGTAAAATAATGTAACCTCAGCTCCTTGAAGCATATCTTTGACCTCATGGATGTTTATGAGGAATGATCACACCAAAAGGGAAGTCAGCCAAACAAAAGTTATTTTTGGCTTATAGCATCAAATTATGCCTATTTACAAAGTAAAAAAATCTAGAAATATAATGCATACACTTATCCTGTTAGGGACAAAAATACTATTTCCATGTTTTGGGTTAGAAAGCAATGGTATCTGATGTTTAGAAGAAAAGATTTAAAGCCTGAAGATTCTGAATTTAGGTTTGAATTCTGAGTTTATTCAGGTTTAGAGAAATTCCCTGTGATTTTTGAGGCATGTTATTTAAACTTCTTGTTCCTTAGGTCCTATATGTTCCCTAAAAATTTAACATACTGAAAACAAAGATCTATTGTATAGACAAAACTAAACTATCTTAATCAAGTTGACCTTTAGTCTCTGTGGTAAGGCCAATAAAACATTCTGCTAAAAGTTAGAAGAATCCAAATAATAGTTAATCCACAGTTTTTGTCATGCATTTTGCAATAAAGTGTTACTGTTGAAGTTGTTTATGTATCTTATAGATGAAAAATAACATTGTAAATCAGGTCTTGTGATTCTACCAACCAGTAAAATTCTACTTGAGAAATTAGAAGTGGCAAAAAGGAAATAGGAATACTCTGCCAGTAATACCTTTTACATTGTTTTCTGATATTTCTACAGCTCTTCGAGATGCCAGCAAGCAGTCAATTAACAGTGACTGGAAGATAGAGCATTCAGGAACTTTCAATATTGCTGGAACTACTGTTCATTATGTTCGGAGAGGTCTCTGGGAGAAAATCTCTGCCAAAGGCCCCACAACATCACCTTTACACTTACTGGTATGACACAGTGGATCAGGGTTTTTTTTATATGATTTGTATATAATAAAGTTCAGCTGTTAAATAGTTGTTATATGTTTCTGGAGTTCATTATAATTTAATTAACTGGACAGTTTTTCCAATGTAAAATCATCAGATTTAAAGATGTAATTTTTTGTGAGGCAAACACAATGTTTACCTCAGAAAAGGAAGCAACAAGAGATTTCATTGTGTAGTCAGACTGTGTGTATAATATTTCAACTAAAAAGTTATTAACACAATTGGGAACAAATCATTAAAAGGATTGAGGATCCAGTTTGGAACACTCTTTCTTATTAATATATAGTTGGGTTTACATACCAGTTCTGAGTAGTAGTGATTGAAGATTATTCCCGTAAAGTACCCACACAGAGGCCTATATGAAATTTGTTTGGGATAACTATTTCTTGCCCACTTTGAGGGATGGGGGGATATGCAGAATTGTGGAAGGGAAAGAAAAGTTGGTTGTGGGGGGCACAGGATGGATTTGAAAAATGGCAAATTGTGTTGATAGAACTGGAAGGGAGAGTCCAACTAGTGAGTGAATGTGGTAGTGGTAGTGGGAAGATGGTTGAGATTTTAAATCTCACAAAGACAAGAATTTGGGGAGATATCTAGAGCCAAAATTAAATTAAAGTCTCATGTGTTCTTTGTTTTCCATGTCTTGAAACTATTTTGTGACTTGTAGTCCCTGGAGTTTTTTTTATGAAGAGATCTGAAGTCATAAACTTCTATTTTATCACTTGTATTAGTTAATATCAGACCTTTGCTGATAATATTCACAAGCTATGGAACATAGGTTAACAAAATGTTTGTATGTAACCATGAAGGATAACTACCTTGTAATCCATCTTTATTTCTAAAGAAAGGGGGTAGGAGGCATTTTTTTTTCAAATGAGTCGGAAGAAACTAAAGTCGTCTTTTGTTCTAAGTTATTTCCTTATCATGGCTATTGAAGAATAATTCTTCTGTCATCTTTAACATGCACAACTTCTCTCCCATGCAAAACAGCTATATCTTCATTTTCGGCAGACCAGTGGGCAGAATTTAAATAGCTTGTAAATCCTAACACCTTCACACTGACTAAAAATATTGTGCATTCAACAGTGTGCTATTAGTACATTCAACTAGGTGTGCTAGTGAAAATCTTTATAGTAAAAAGGAAACCCATTTGAAATAAATGGTCTCTGATTAATTACAATGAGCAATGAATTAACAGTTCTCTTACTGTCATAGGATCAGTTTCGAAATGAATGTATCCATCTTTCCTTCCTCTGCTTAGGAAGTCAAACCCAGCTTTTGCTCATGACCTGATTAGTCTAGTGCCCCCCCTTATTTTCTTATTAAATATTTCATGAGGTCATGAAGCTCCTTCCCTCATATGGTCGTTTCTACCTCTACTCTCCCAAAGCCTATAACCAAGACAGCCTATAATAGTTTCTGCTAATACCAGAATACAGCTCTTTGTAAGATTTTGGAAAGTGCACACGCACATTCCTCCTTCTGTACTTTTCCAATATTTAACTTCCCAGATTCGAATTTGTCTTTTCCAATGTCTGTGCATGAATGTTTACTTTGTGGATCTTTCAGGTGCTGCTTTTTCATGACCAGAACTATGGTCTACACTATGAATACACTATCCCCTTAGAACCCCTTCCTGAGAATCAGAGCTCTAAAGTGTCTGAACCCCTGTTTATGTGGACACATTCTGGTTGGGAGGACTGTGATGCCGTGTGTGGAGGAGGTAAGTTATTTTTTGAAGCAATAGCATCTATTTTTTTGGATAAATATTAATAAATTAAATGCCATTATAATGGTTTAATAGTATTATCTATAGTATAGCTTATACAGTAGGCACAGAAAGAATTCAGTGTTTTGCTTTTTAGATTTACTTGAAGGAATTATGATGATATTCATAGGACAATTTTATATTTAAATGGAGTAAATCAAAAAGGACAGTAGGAAGAAGAAATCCAGTAGGCAAACTGATTTACACAGTTACATAAAATAAATGGTTTGTGTGTTTATGGGTGGGTGAGCACATACATTCATTATAGAGCATACAAATGTGTTTACATGTTCCACAGCATATTGGAAATGAATTATAAATTAACAGGAAATTCTGTTTCAAAGTATCCTAATAGCACTGACAAAAATCAAATAATCATGGGCTTCTGTCAGGTCTCACTCGCATTGGAATACTCATCTACCTGGTTAGCTGTTGCTTAACCAATTTCCTAGAGATTGCTCTACATTTAGTATTGTGCACCCCACACTGCGTTCTGTGCAGTTATAAATCATCACATCTCTTTTAGCTTTCTTTAAAGGTTCCTGGCATCTTTTGCTTCCAGAATTTTATTTCTATAACATAGAAACCACATTTCACATTATTCTAAGCCTGAGTGTGACTTCAGTATATGATATTTTTCATAAAATACTTACTTCTCTGAAAAGGGGGGTTGTACCTGTTCATATAAGAAACTAAATTATAAAATTATATAAGTTTCTCTTACATAATTTTTTTTTCACTTTCCTCCTCCAAAGGATATATGGTTTAATAGTTTTATCAGATAGAATTACCAGACACTACATATATAACAGTCATGCAAGCTTACGTACTCAACATTTTATTATTTATCTTTTGCTTTTATTTTTTATTAGGAGAAAGAAAGACAACTGTATCTTGCACAAAGATTCTGAATAAGAATATCAGCCTTGTGGACAACAAGAAATGCAAATATTTAACAAAGCCTGAACCACAGATCCGAAAGTGCAATGAGCAGCCATGCCAGACAAGGTGATAATGATTCAGTTAAATAAAGCTATAATTGATATTAAGTTTCAAATACCATGATAGTTGCAGTCACATATGACTGAATATCACAAGACATAATGCATCAAATGTATTATTGTAGTGTAAAATGGAGAAAAATCTTAGATACTAACAAGTCCCTACCAACAGTGCACTTAGGCGGCATATAAACTTTCCACCTCTAGAAATGATTCCAGAAAAGGAGCAGTACAGATGTTCAGTCTGTAACTGTTCTCTTTCCCCTGCTACTTCTGCCTTCCTGAGACTAGGCTGATCCCAGTTTGGGGAAAACATGGCCTCATTCCAGTCTTTCATTCCCAGGGGGCCTGGAGCAGCAGGGGAAAGCCTCCTGCCTGTTTCTCATACTGACTGGTTGCTTCTCACTCTAGGGATGACTGAAAAGCAGGTAAGGAGCACTTGTCAACTGCTCCTCCCCTCACCTCCTGGTCTGTGAAAGAGGTAGAAGCTCTGCCTTGTGCTGCTCCTGCCACTGATTGGCAGAGGGGCCCTGGTGGCCCTGCCACTTGTCATTGATTAGTTGGAAGGTAGAAACCATGTTATAGTTAAAACTGTGGCTTTTGCCTTCCAGTCAATCAGCAGCAAGTAGCAGGGCTGCCAAAGCCCCTTGGTCAATCAGTGGGTGGTGGGTGATACAGTGAACAGAACAAGATTAAGGGAACTGCTGCACGGCACAATTCTGCCACAATTTAGGTAGGTCCCTACTTATTACCAGTGGTGGCCACACACACAGGAGGTGTAGAAGCTGAATTATTTTCTGTACTTGATGGGGAACAATGTGGCTCTGCCCTATTATAACAGCAGTGCCATATTTCAGTGGTTACTGTTCTTGTGTTTTAAATTGCTGATGAAGTTACATATCTTGTGTATGCTTGAAAGGAGTCTCTGGGTGTTAATGAAGAAGTCACACACAAAAGAATCATTGCTATACTTCAGAGGAGGGAAGTCTGCATGTTGTGATATAGGCCTCACACAAGCTAAAAAGTCTATTAACCTCAGTAGGCATTCAGAAAACATCAAACTTGCAAAATAAGAATCAAAATTATAGCACTGATAGGGTGAATATTTTTAAGTGCAGCAAAGCAAAAAGTAAAACATTATATAATATTGGTAAAGCACTTTGATGTATCATGCATAGTGATTGAACATACAAAATGCTTAGAAAGAATGAAGACTTGAAAAGAAAAGATATATAAACTGAAAATTATTAATATATTTTAGGTTTGACACAATCCCTGTTGTCATATCTCTTGAGAATTGACTGGATTACATTTTATTTCAGTTTATATAGTGAGGATCTGTTTTGGGGGGAGGCAGGGGAGTTCTTTTTACATGACAAAATAGTACCTAAGGGAGATGAATAGGGCCAGTCTTCTCCTGAATCAGATGTGAACAATCATTTCTAAATGGGTTGCTATGCTCTTACTCACAATGAAGGTACCACCTATAGTTACAAAAGATAAATACACACATGAAACAAATTGTATGGTTGCTACTGAAGATGACATTTGAAGTAATATGCCATTTAGAATGCATGCCATAGTCTGTAAGGGGAAAATATTATTTCTAGGGCTGTCAAACAATTAAAAAAATGTACCATAATTAATTGCATGATTAAAAAAATTAGTCGCAATTAATTGCAATTTTAATCACACATCTAACAACTCAAAATTATGCACAGAAGAATGCAAAATTATGCAAAATTATACAAGTACTTTGTATGGATGTGAGGTGTGGGGGGCTATGGGTTTGTGTCGGGTTTGGAACCTGTGGAGGGAGGTCCTCGCACACTCTGGCAGCATGTGAGGTACTGTGGGTCAGGAGTGTGGAGCAGCAGCAGGGCCAGGGGGGCTGTGGTTCGGGAGTGAGGGGCAGATACAGATGCACACAGACAGCACCCAACAGGTAAGTCTGTGGAGGGGAAGAGGGGGAGAGAGGGAGAAGGGGTAATGGGTGCAGATCGAGGCCCCCCACAGTGAGGGAGTGAGGGAGGCAGGGGCAGGGACTGGAGTAAATGACTGAGGTAGGGCTGGTTGTGGGACACAGACACAGACAGCTCATCCAGTGGCTCCAGGGTTGGGGGTTGTGGCTCCCTGCCACTGTGTGCACCCCTGGGGGAAGACGTGGGGGTCATTTATCTCCTGGATTTGTGCATGGGGCAGAGGTAGGCTGGAGCTCTGTAGGCTGGAGCTTTGTACCCTCCAGCCTTTGCCCTGGGAGCCAAGTGATGCCATGTTGTGGGTGGGTGGGCAGGGGATGCAGCATGGCCAGCTCACAGCTCTCAAGACAAAGGCAGGAGGGTGCAGTTATGCTTCATGGCTAAATACAAACATTTTGTCAACCTATGTTCCATAGCTTGTGAATATCATCAAGAAAGGTTTGATATTAAACAATACAAGTGATTAAATAGAAATTTACAATTTCAGATCTCTTCAAAAAAAACTCTAGGGAATGCTAGTCACAAAATAGTTTCAAGACATGGAAAACAAAGAACACATGAGATTTTAATTTAATTTTGGATCTAGCTATCTTCCCCAAATTCTTGTTGAGCTGACAGTGGGCAGCCCACCTCTGCCTCACAAACGTATCTGAGGGGCATATGCCCCTTATGCCTCCCCAAGTGTGTGTGTAGTGGCAGGGAGCCACCCAGGGCTCCATCCCATGACCCACCCTGGGGCCCCATTCACCACTACCCCTCTCCCTCACCATGGGAGTCTCAATCTGCCCTTCCCTGCCTCTCCCCCTCCACACCACATGGTGTGGTGCTCCTCTACATGCAGTATGAAGGCTGCAGCTGCTCCTGTTTGTCTATGTGCATGCCTTTCTTCCCCACTCCCCTTCTGCTGAAACTTCCCAGAACCTGTTCTTGGGCAGTCCTACGGTCCTCTGTGCTGCCACCACCGCCCCACTGGGTGATCTAGAGGTGACGGAGCAGAACCTGGGCATGGGCGTAGGCTCTAAAACCATGTACATGATTAATGCATTAAAAAATGAATGCAAAAACTGATTGATGTGTTAATCGTGAGCATTAACTGCAATTAATTGACTGCCCTAATTATTTCTTTTCAAAAGTAATATGCCTATGTGTGCTTGGGAAATTCTCTGAGTATAAAGTTGCATTGGTAGGTATTTATCGCCAACAACAGAAGAAAAAGTCTGAACAGTTTTCGAATGCCTATTCATACCTTCTTCTTAACAAGATCCAATTTTCAAATGGAGTCTTTTGAACTAATAATAAAAAATACATATCTTTAAATGTGATGCCTGCTCACATTTTTCAGAACATTAGAACAGCTACAGTTTTCAACGTACTGTCAGTTACAGCTCCACACTCTTGGGATGCGGCTGCACATTGCACCACATGCCAGAAGTGTTTGACTTTTAAGGACTGCAAGAATATCAGCCTTGGAACATTCTAGAAAGATTACATACCAGCAGCTATAGCTCTCCAAATATTTTGGCTCCGCAGATCCACACTGACCTTTTCTTACTCCCAGAAGTTGTGATTTAAACTAGGTGTCTTGAGTAAAGTTGATATGAAGGACACATATGGGAAAGGATTCTGAGGCACATGTTTGGACTTCTATAACAGCTCACTCAAAGGGCATGTAATTCCTACAATGTGGATCTGCAAAGGAAAATATTCAGGGAACAATAGTTACTGGTAAGTAATTTTTTTTTTAAAAGCATTTGGCGGTACATTTGGGTACTGTTCTGATTGTGATTATAAGGAAGGAGAAAGGAAATGAAAGAATTATATAAAGGATTCTGAATAATTAAGAATAACGGAGTTCCATTGGGAAAAGAAGTAGTAATCTAAACATCAGATTGTATTTCTTATATGTGTGTTGGACTAGCAGCCTTTTAGGAATAGTGGTGTGTCCCTGGGGAAACAATTCTTTTAACATGGGAGCAACCTAAGTCCTATTATTCACCTATTTATACTTCTTTTTAGATGGATGATGACAGAATGGACTCCATGTTCAAGAACATGTGGAAAAGGGACCCAGAATAGACAAGTAGCCTGTACACAGCAACTCAGGAATGGTACCTTGATTAGAGCTCGGGAAAGAGATTGTCTTGGGCCAAAGCCTGCATCTGCCCAGCGCTGTGAAGGCCAGGATTGCATGACAGTTTGGGAAGCTGGAGTGTGGTCTGAGGTGCAGTATGTGCAATATTCACTGTTTATTGTTTGCATCTGGGCATTTTCTGGGAACGGTGTTGGAATTCATGGATGCAATACAGAAAACGCTGGTCCAATATTTATCTGTAATTTTTACCACTGAAAGCTGTTACCTCATGGCCTCACTTTAACTGCTTTGGAACAATTGATGGATCCTGTACCATTAAGTGGTGGATCTCAGATTAAAAGTTTTACAGCTCTTTAGACTGCTGTTCTGGTGCCATTGCTATTAGGCAGGAATGAGTAATAACAGCCTCTGTATACAGTTAACCTCTTTTACTCAATTGCTGTTCTGAAATATTTCACAAGGTCATGGCATGCTGTAACAGAAAGCCCTGGGCTTTCTATTCCTTTAAGAAGAAAAGCAGCCTAGCCAGGGAGCTCTGCAGGCTAGGCAGGGGGCAGCAGCTGCCAGTTGCTGATGCAATTGCTAATGAGGCAATTAGCAGCCAATCCAGACAGTCATTTGACTAGATGTAGGCAGGGCCGTGGGAGCATATAAATCTAA
>JAGPOW010003395.1:60605383-60630663 GCA_030014935.1 Caiman crocodilus
GGCTATGATTGAAAAATCCAAAGCCCGTATCATAACACCAACCCCGAAGGCGCTGGTTTACAGCTGTGATACACGCCTCGTGTCGCCTTCCCTGCTGACTCACCGGCAGAATAGAAGAAAACATCATCTGCGATCCAATTGCCTTGAGCTGTCTTCCAAGAACCTTGAAGTCTTCAATGATGTCCTCCAGCCAGCCTCTCGAAGCGTCGTTGGTCCCCACGTGGATTACCACTAATGGATGGTAATCTGTGGGCCTAACAATCTTCCGGACGCACTCCGTGATGTCCTGAACCCGCACTCCAGGCAGGCAGCAGACCTCTCGGCCCAAGGGATCAGGACAGCAGATGGGACCCTCCGTGCCCCTCAGGATGGAGTCCCCGATGACCAGGACTCGACGATTGTTCCTCCTTTGGGACCGCTTCTTCCTCTCCGCTCACGATGAGTGTGCACGATCAGCACCTCAAGGGGGGTGCTCCTCAGCAGTCTCCTCCAGGGTGGCCAGGGCCACATACCTGTTCCCAAGTGGTACCTCTGGTACAGGCTCTGCAGCAGCACGGCCTGCCCTGGGTCCAACGGGAACTTGCTGCCACCGACAAATCGCTCTTCTGGGTCTGGGGGGCTCCTCAGTAGGTTTCTGGCCCTGCAGAGAACAGAAGTACATGTCAATTTCATCCTATGCCGCCCGGATCCCCCGCAGCCTGCTCACCTCTGCCTGGAGCTCCAACAGCCACTCCTCCATGACCTGAAGATGGCCACAAGAGGGGCAGCCAGGGGATGCCCCAGATATCTCCCCCACCCCCGGGGGCCCCCCCCAGCCAGGGTGGGGGAGGCGGACAGCAGGCCCTCCAGGAGCTCGGTCTGGGTGGCGGCCTCAGAGGTGCACCAGGGGACAGTACCAGGGAAGAGGGAGGTGCAGGAGGAGGGGATAGAAGAGCTCCACTGAGCCCCTTCTTCAAATCACCCATAACATCAAAGTCGTGACAGGTGGGACAAGGGGAGGGGCTATCTGACAAAGGGTGTTACCGGACGTGAGGCCTACCAGCATCACAGTGGCCATTATTCCTCATTTTCCCCTTGGGTGCCCTGGTGAACAGTTGATCACTGAGCTCTTGACGTAATCCCCTAGTGTAGCAGTAAGCTGCTACCAGGTTCTCCCCTCAGACTTTTTCTCAGTCTGAAGAGTCCCAGCTCCCTCAGCCTTTTCTTGTATAACTTTCTTTTTAAGACTCTGATCATACGAGTGGCTCTTCTTTGGACTCTCTCAAGCTTGTCCATTCCTTGTTAAACTGTGGTGCCCAGAACTGGACATAGTACTTCAGCTGCAGTCTCACCAGTGCTGAGTAGAGCAGAAGAATCACCTTGGTTTGCTGGAGATGCATCAATTGATGCATACCGGAGTATTATTTGCCCTACTAACTACAACATCGCACTGCTGGCTCATATCCATACCGTGGTCTGTTGTTATGCCCAGATCCCTTTAATTCATGGTGCTAGTCGGTTTGATGCCACCAAGCCTGTAGGTGTGTTGGGGGTTGCTTATCCTGAGATGGAGCACTTTACATTTCTAAGTGTTGAACTTCATCAGGTTCTGATCCACCCAACTTGCAAGCTTGCCTAGGTCTGCCAGTAATTGTAGCCTCTCTTGAGGCATGATCACGCTTCCTCATAACTTGGCATCGTCCACGGACTTGGCCAGTGAGCTCTTCACCCCCCCATCCAAATCATTAATAAAGATGTTGAAAAGTACTGCACTGAGCACCGACACCTGCAGGACACTGCTGACCACTTCTGGCCAGACTGACACAGATTCACTATGACTCTTTGGGTCCTATCCTGCAGCCAGTTTCTCACCCACCTGACTGTCTCAGAGTTAAACCCACAATCCTCCAATTTTCTCATGAGGACGTTGTGGGATATTAGATCAAAGGATTTTTTGGGAGGATAGGTATACTTTGTCAAGCTGTTCTCCCACGTTAGGTGGTGAGTTACCTGGTCATAGAAGAAGATGAGGTTGGTAAGGCAAGATCTGCCTGCAGTGACGTCATGCTGGCTGTCATTCAGAATCTTGCCTTCTGCAAGCTTATCTCAGAAAGACTCTTCAATGAGCTTTTCTAGGATTTTCCCTAGAATGGAAGTTAGGCTGATTGACTTGTAGTTACCTGGGTCCTCCCTCATCCCCTTCTTGCGGATGGGCACAACACTGGCCCTCTTCCAGTCCTCAGGGACTTCTCCAGAGCACCATGAGTTGTTTCATAGATGTTAAGTTCAGCAGGAACCTATTAGATCATTGAATCCGAACCCCTGCCCTGGGCAGGTATGAGTCCTGGGGTCAGATGACCCTAGCCAGGTGTCTGTCCAGTCTCCTTTTAAATACCTCCAAGGAAGGGGACAGCACCATCTCTATTGGAAGTGTATTCCATATTTTAGCAACCCTCACTGTAAAGAATTTTTTCCCGATGTCCAGTCTGAATTTGCTCTATTCCAGTTTGTGGCCATTATTTCTAGTTACCCTGACAGGTGCCCCAGTAAACTTATATCCTCTATTTCTTGCTGGCCCCCCCAATGAGTTTGTAGGCAGCCACAAGATCACCTCTCAGCCTCCTCTTGTGGACGAGTTTTGCCAGCGGTTCTGCAATGACTTTGCTCAGCGCCTTCAGCACTCTTGGAAGAAGATCATCCAGTCCTGTTGACTTGGATGCATCTAATTTTATTAATTGATCATATACCAATTCTATGACAATAGTAGGAATAATAGGATTATTCCTACTTGCTTATCCTGTACTCTACCTGGCATGGTTTTCCCCTTGGTCCAGTGAAAGACTGAGGCAGAGTAGTCATTCAGGAGTTCAGCTTTCTCTTGGGTGCTAGTAACCAGCTCTCCTGAGTTGTTTAGCAATGGCCCCACATTCCCATGTGTTTTCTTCCTGTTCCCTATGTACCTAAAGAAGGACTTCTTGTTGTCCTTGATTCCCATTGCTAATCTAAGTTCGAATGCTGCTTTAGCCTGTTCTATGCAAATGTGGGCCATCCTGGAATAATCCTTCTTGAGGACCACCCCAAGCTTCCATTGTTTATAATCCTCTTTCTTCTTTCTTAAGAGGACCATGATTTCCCTCTGAAGTCTTCAGTTGATCTCCTCAATGTACTCTTCCCTTCGTTGTCCTCAGCCCTTGAATGGGAGGATTGAGGAGAAGACCACTTGTGCCTCTAGGTCCTGGAGCTTCATCCGCACGGACTTGTAGTACCCATGATTCTCCCACGATGTCACCGTGTCATTGGTGCCCACATGGACAAGAAGCATGTGGTAGTGATTCATTGGGTGGGCTATCTTAGGGATCCTTTCTGTGTCATCTCAGATCCTGGCTCCTGGAAGGCAGTAGACCCCTCAAGCAAAAAGGTCCAGATAAGAAATGGCTCCTTCCGTGCCCTGTAGCAGGGAGTCTCCCCCAACATTACCCTTTGTTGTTTCATTGGTGGGGGTTGCTGTTCCCATCCTGTTTGCAGAGCAGAGGACATTAATGTCCTATCCCTCGATGATGTGAGGGCTGCATAGCTGTTGTGCAGGGCTATTGGTGGAGCTGCTGATGTGCATTTCTATTTTTGCAGTTGCTGTGCATTTTTTAAGAGAAAAAGATGCTGCACAGAACAGAATACAAATAGTTATATTTTCTCTATCTTCCCTTGTATGATTGAAAAACAAGTATATGTTTCCAACTGCTAATAATATAACAAACTATAGAAGAAAGAGGAACAGAAAGTTATTGGTGCAGATATGCCATAGATCAGATTGCTATTTGTGCTAATTTGAACTGTAGTCTCAGTCCTGTTCTTAGTGAAAAAATGCACCTATTACAAAATTGCCACCAAAACTGGCAGTATTGACAATAGTGTCTATAGGATCTAGAAAGAGTGGCATACTTCTCTGGTTGTAGAAATGGTGGTCAGTCCAGGTCATGATTGAGGAAGACATTATCTCCTATGTTCTCTATTTTGTGGCCAGAAAGAAGCCTTCATTCTCTAAATATACCAATCTGATACTTTTCAGAAACCTTTGTGATATAAAGCCCTAGCAGATGTTAGATTTATGGTATGATTAATATACTAGTTGTGCCATATGAGTTATCCTGCAACATGTTCAGGCAATTAATGGCATGATAAAATGAGAAACTAGATACAATGGTGTTCTACATGTAATGTAGAACATCTTTGTGGCTGATTTGCATTGCGTCTTAAAGTAAGCATGCGACATCTCAAGCTCAGCTGATTGTCAGCATTGGGGTGGGGAAACAGTCCTGGCCAGGTTGGAGACCCCATGCTGCCCTGTCACCATGCCAGCAACCAGGGTCTCAGCCTGGGGCTGCACAGGGCTCTGCAAGTTTGGGGCTAGGAGGTGGGGGACAGGGAGCCAGGGGAAGGGAGTTTATTGGCATGCAGGGCTGCTGGCTTTGAGTTTACTGCACAAAAGGAGCCAATTAACTCTCCCTGCACAGTACTTGCATGCAACACTGTGTCTGCTTATCTTTGAACCTGCCAGTGTAAATGGAATTCACTATCAATTAGGAAGGGTACAGATGGGATCTGATCCCTGATCCCAAAATCATATGTGCTACCACTCAGATTTAACACGGTAGCACATGCGATTGTTAGAATCGGGGATTAGTTCCCATCATTCTGTTAAATAAACTTCTGGCAGGGGTCATAAAACAAATAAAACATGTTTTTCTTTTTTAAAAATGTATTTAAATATTTTAAAGTCTGATTAATCTCCTCAACGCTATGAACTCTATGTGTTATGATAAGATTGTTAGCAAATATTTCATATGAAGGTTTAAGAAGTCACAAAGAATTCTGAGTAGTATGTGTCTATGCAGTTGCTTTTTTCCAAGATTTATGCCAAAAATAGATACTTTTATTTTCTCTATAGAGACATGAGTTCAATATAGCATATACTTGGATTTCCTATTTTTCCCTGTTACTATTCTGTTCTGTTGCTAATGTACATAGCAACATGAAGTGATGGCATACATATTAATGTGTCCACAATGGAGGAAACAAATGGAAAGCTTGGATAAATGTTAGTCTTTGCTCAGTGTTTGTTCCTGATTCAGAGCTCTCAGTGCAGCCTTCTGTGTTCACCATTTTTGCTCTTTAGATTAATTCTTGACATTGACAGAAAGCTGTTCTTTGAACAGAGCCAAGTTGCCCCCAGGTTTATGCCAAGATTTGTCTTGAGAAATGTAAATGATGTCTCCTGCACACCAAAACAGGAGGCTTAATGTGATCCTTATTGGCTTTGTTGCTCCCTTTGAACTCCTACAACATGTTTTTAAAATTAAGTGAGGATATTGCTAAAAGGCTAATGTTATTAATAGTAATAGCTATAATAGCAACAATAATGCTATAGTAATAGAACTCAATTTATTTCATAAGAAAAACCACACAGATCAGATCGTTCTTACCATTTTAACAATGTTATCAACAGAAACAAAAAGAACCTGGCCAAAATGGACAGTTTCAATGAGAACAATAAAAAACCAGCAGTTTCTCTAATATTCTGACATCATTTTAAAGTCTGTAGCATAATCTTGAATTTATATTGCATTAAATTTCATGATAGCTCTTTAAATCAGCAAACTAATTTGGTATGCTAAGCATTACTGTATTAATTAGAGATCTGGTCCTGTTTTGGAGAGAAGAGTATTATGGAGGAGCTTAGGAAAGAAAAGATTCAAGGTGCTATTTTTGAGCTGACACACAGGTCATCTCCTTACAACAAATGCCATGCATATAATATATTGCTGAGCATTATGAAGGTTGCTTTCAGTTAACTTGTCAGAACTCCTATAGGCTTGATTTGTTGTAGACTTAGCTTACTGTTAATTGTAATAACTGCTATGTCCTCAAGTCCTCTCCAAACCCATAAAAAAAGTGGTCTCTGCCCTGAGGAGCTCCGAATCTAAGGATAAACAAATAGAGGACAAGGGAAGGGACAATTTGTATTAGACTGACTCCATGTCCTTTTTTCTTTGAGGCAGCTCAGTTTAAAAAAAATGCCCCCCATCAGTTGAGGAGGAAACAGGGCTTTGTGAGATACTGGAAAACTTTTCAAAAGTAAATATGTAGGTAACACACATGCAATTGTTTTAGCTTGTGCTGTTTTGATACTCCAGAAATATAATTAATATGCAATTTGCCTAAAGAGCAACTCAATTCATTATAAACAGCATAAAAGTAAGTCTTTAAGAAAGATTTAAATTTGGGCTGGATCTAGGCAATGTGAATAACCATGTGTTGGTCATATACACAAGTGTCTTCAAGGAAGATGGCATAAAATTGATTGTGTGAAATATTACCAAGCTGGAGCATTTATACAGCATAGGTAGGCAAAATGAAGCATTAAAAAAGAGAGGAGAAGGGAGGGCAAAATTATGTGTGTTTTGAAAGTAATGCTAAGGAGCTTAAGTTTGATACAATATTGGTTGGAGTTCAATGAGGAATGATGTAATGGGGAGCAAGGGCAAAGAAAGAGGAACTTAGCAATTTGTAAGGACTGAGGGGAGGTCATGTGTGTGTGCATGGGTGCATCCATGTGTGTGTATATAGGAGGTCAGAGAGAATAGTATGCTAATCAACGTGTGAGAAAATGCAAGCCTTAACAGGAGATTTGGCTGTAGGGCATGAGAGAAAAGGATAAATGCTGGAGATGTTAAAGAGGAAGAAGCAGTAACATTTGGAAATAGCATGGATGCATCAGGCTGAAGAGATCGAGAGAGTCCAATAAAATACCACAAAATGGGTGCTTTTGTCAAGAGAAATTGGAGAAGACAGAAAATAAGAAGTTTTGGGAGCTCATCTGGTAAAGTTGTTACTGCAGACTGCAAAGGACACTTAAGCCAAACATCTGGCCAGGGTCGTTTGACCTCAGTACTCTTTCCTGCCATGTCAGGGGGTCGGACTCAGGTCCGATGATCTCCTCAGGTCCCTTGTGACCCTACCAACTATGAAATTATGAAACTTGAAGTGGATGTTTAGGTTTTATGAAATCACCAAAATGCAGTCTCCAGTAATCATGTCTAATAGCTCCAATTATCTCAAATGCTATGTATAACACACTATATACATATGCAGTGCCTTCTAGAAATCCAAGTGAGAACAGGTTTATTTTCAGCTACCTGACAATTGTTCTGCGACTGATTGAGCAAGCAGAATGTCTTGCTTACTCAGTTATTTTCCAGTTGAGAGGTCCAAAATATTGAGCAAAATTGCCTTGCTCTTTCCCATCTTTCCTAGGAATATTAAGAAGTAAGAGAATACCAAGTGATCTGTTCTATACCTTTCAAAAATGAAGAAACCAGGATTTTCACTCTCTACCTGCTGCAGTGTCCCATTTACACTGTAGTACCGTAACTACCACAGCCCCAGCTGAAGGGCTAAAGCTATGACCAGAATCTATGGAAAACTATTAGAAGGGCATAAAATATGATAGCTGAGCAAAATTAGTTCAATCAGCAGACAAGTTGACAATAAAGGCTAGTATTGTTGACTGGACCATTATGAATGAAGCCAGTTTCCAGCCTCTTCTGCCATGTACACTAGCTCCAGATTTGCCTGTTCACTTTCCGATGTCATATCAGTTGAAAAGTATATGTAATAATGATATTTGTGTCTTTCATGTGTAATTTGGGTGACACTTCTTAGAGATGAAGAGGAAAAGCAAAAGACAAGTGCAGTGTTTTTGCCACTTGTTCAGTGAGTGATATGGCAGATTATACCTTCAATTTGTGTAGAACTCTTCCCTATCAAATAGCCACAAGCAGTTTAGTCTTGTCACGGGGTCACTGTTGCTGCCTATGAAAAGCTAGTAAGTCTTGGTGACCACATAATATCTAGCCTCTAACTGGGGAAAGGCTTGGCTCACTCCCTTCTCCAGGAGAGTCTGCTCCTGTCCTCTCTTAATGTTACCTGCCATGACTTTGATGCAGAATTACAGGAGGTAATGTTCAGTCTGAGAACAGTCAATCCTTGAGTGGGAAAAGAGCGCCAGGAATGACCCCTGTCTCGTACAGTACTGTGTCCTTCAGGACCAGCTGACTTGCCTGAAGGGCCAAAGTTTTGAGAGCTCATTCAACCCCTACACTCCCATCTTTGTACCTCCAATTATGTAATTACTTAAGGTCTTATCCATGCCCAGCCTTGTCACTGTAGGTGCCAGATTTAGCTCCTGGGATACCTGAGAGTCTGTCTGTAATAAGAATAATGAAGGGTTGAACAGCTCAGCTGCTCCTCACAATGTCCAGTGCCATAGATTCACTACCGAGCCTCAGCTCCTGGGGCTTCTTGAGATCTCCTGCTGCCTCTCTGCTCCAATCAGGTGCAATCTCTGCTGCACAGCTGAGGCTCATGACCCCCGTTGGGCGAGTGACTGAGCCTTAATCAGCTGGCTCCCAGCTCAGCAGCAGAGCCAGCATGGGGTTCTAGCCCTACTCCCCTCCAGACACTGACTTACATCGGTGTAGGTCTCTAGCATCAACCTTGGTCCCTTTGAGGCTTGCCAGTGCAGCGGGGGTGATGTCCTCACCCCAACTTTACCAATTTTGCACCAGTTCACATGTCCAGGTAATTCCCAAGCACTGAAATGGTTGGGGCGGAGGTACAAGTAGAGTCCTTCTCCCTTTCTCTTTACCAGCACTGCTACACTCCTCCAGCTGAAACAGAAGAGCAAACATAGGACTTGGAATATTATTTATGAGATTAATTGTACTGATAAGTTTATTAGCTTTGGTTTAGTTCTTTGGTTCCTAATCCAGAATTGTTAGCTCTTTTAAGTTATGGGAACAGAGCAGTGCTGACTAGATATCAAAATATGTCATTATTATTAATAGATGTATGGACAAAGAGATCATGTGAGTATTGTGATGTAATAGAAGTCAAAACAATCTTGGCATCATGTTAATAACTGGTATGTTAACTTAATTTCACAGTTAGTTTCCAGCAAATAAGTTATGTCTGTTTTCACAAATGATGTATGAGCCAATAATGCACAAGCTGTCAATATAATCAAATGACTGTGGGAGTTGTTTGTTCATTTCCAACTAATACTGTAATATTAGCTTAATTTGCTTCAGACAAAATGTTTTACTGATCAGTTCAAAAGTTATTTGTTTGTTTCTATTTGGAATAAACATAATGTCATGTTGGGTTACAAGAAAAAAGCTTTAAACAAAAAAATTAAAAACTAAAACATTCAGATGTGCTTTTGAAAGTGTGAACACGGTCCATATGTGTTCACAGGTCATATGTACACAATCTAAGAGGTAACTGAGATGTATTGATACTTGTCACCCAGTCAGAACTAACATTTGGTTTAATGTTATTATTAGGCATTGGATTCAGTGAAATCAAGGCCTTCAGGAATCAGGAGGCATAATAAATTTAGAAAGTACAGTAGAACCTAGGTTTTTCATATTGGGATGGTATAGATCTTAATTTGCAACTCCACTCATCAGGAGCACAGCAATGGCCCAACACAGCTGAATGGAAAAGCAATGTCCTTTGAAATAAAAGCCTCAGCACATACCTAGAGCACCTCAGCAGTTCCATGCAGCTGTTTGCTGCAGCTGTATATATCCATAGTTCGTTCACAATCCTCATCTTCTCAGGGCAATGAATGATCTATCCCTACAAAGAATCTGAGTTATACTGTAAGTATGGGAAGCTGCTTTATGTTTTGTAACCTTTTAAGGTATAAATAGATATCACCTAATAAAGTGGATCAGCTGTGCTGGGACATACCCCTGCACAACCGATCCGCTTCATTTGACAAAACACGTCAATTAATTCCACCAATTGATTATGAGGGACAATGGATGACAAGTTCTGTGCTTACAGACATGCACCCCTGAGAATCTCTAGGGCATGTTTCTGTAAGCAGGGAAAGCCAGGGTTCCCCACTTACAAAGATGTACCCTGTCGTTTGCCAAGGGCACATCTCTATAAAAAGGATGAAAGCTGAGCCAGTACTCCCAGGTCTGAAGCTTGGTCCTGCATGAAAATTCCCAGGGCTCCCAGATCTGGGCCCTTCAAATTCCAGCAGTGCCTGCTTAGGTGGCTAGAGAGTGCGGGCAGCACTCTCCTGCCATAAATCAAATAGATGTTTGCTGTAATAATGTAGCACAGGATATTACTGCCTTTTCTCATGTCTACAAACAAAGGCATTTGTGGTGTGACAAAGGGCATGGGCATCTACTTACGTTCACTTTCTGCTGCTGTAAAAATTGTTATGGTGGCACAAAGGTAATGTCTGTTTCCAGCCTTAGAAATATAGTATCTGTAAGGAGAGATTTATTACTTTGTCTTTGTACTGTGGTAGAGCATCAAGGTTTCAAAATGGGGACTCTGTTGTGCTTGGCACTGCAGAGTTAGAAAGGAGGTAACAGCTGTGTCCCAGGGAACATACAATCTGAGATGTCAGATACCAGAAGTGGAGAATAGGGATGCCATCAAATGTGTACCCTTATATTGGAATACTGATGTCATGCAGTTGAATAAAATTAGATAAAAATTTTTCAAGTACATCTAACAGTTACTGAACTCATTATTTCTTCTAAGCTTCCTATGTATGGGTTGTGAGGAGAGGTTAGCAGCCATATTTATTGGTTGGGTAGAGCATTCCATGCAGAAGGGCAGCATCAAAGAAGTTGTAAAGATAACTTTGGGGAAAATGGGCAAATGAATAATCAAAACAAGCATTGTCAGAGAGCAGCAGAGCAGGAGCAATGCACAAAAACATTAAAGACATAAAAGAAGAAAGGGAAGATTTGTGAAAGCCAGAATGGGATTCATGAACTTGAGCTAACTGAACAGAAGGTGAGTGAAGAAGGGGTGATATAGTCATAATGGGCATGACTACTCGTGCTTCTATGCACACTTAAACTTAATGCACATTGGCCTACTGTGCATTAAGGCAATTTAGGCACACGTCTACATATGCACGCACTAATGTTCATTAACATGGTTGTGTAGACCGACTTGGGACTAAAATTAGTCCCAAGTCAATGGACACACACCACATTAATGCACATTAGCACATCTACATGTTTACTAATGCAATTTAGCTATTCATGAATAAACTTGATACCTACTTTATGCAGGTATCAAATTTAGGCTCAAATAGCCTTAAATTGCCATTTTTAAGGTGCATTAAGGATGCACACATGTAGAGCCCTTAATGCACTTTAAATTGAACTAATGTGTGTTAAATGCGCACGTGTAGACATGCCCAATATGTCAAAAAGCTGCTTTTAGCCACTATAATTTGACTACTTTAAAGAGATGATGTCAGGAAGACAAGATGATGTAATTAATAGGAAGACCAATCAGCAGTCAATACAGATTTGCAAATTATTATCAAAAAGATGGTAGCTGATGCCATATGAGTGTATAAGATTACCCAAATGATGGCCTTTAGACTTCTAAAGGTATTTCGTCTTGGTAATTTTTACTTACCTCTAGGAAAAAGAGATAATCATGAATGTTGCTAAAATGGAATAATTAATTTAAAATTAAACAGTTAAAAGATTTTAAAATTAAAATCTTTTTAATCTTTAAAAAGATTTTAAACTTTCTTTTCTTTTCTATATTTTATATAGCTGTATATCAGACCTAGATAGATTATTATAATTATACAGTTAGCAATTTTGAATCATAGGCGCTTTTACAAATTTTGTAGACTGTCCCTTCTGTCAGCTATCACCATATCCTGTGTTCTATCTATAGCCTGAAACATTAAGCAATGAAGTCTGGCTTCCATTTTCCTTACTACAGTTTGTCACTCCTTAAAATTGACATTGACAAGAATGATTGGTTTCTGGCTTACTGATCTAAGTAGAAATACCTGTATAACCAACATACTGCTTTATTTCCAGTGAAGCAGAAACAGCAGAAACCCTTTCATTAGTGGAGGTGAATTTAAGAAATTTATCATGATATGATCTAAGCCAATTTATCTTAAATCTAATAGATTGCATATAGTATAGCATATGCAAATGTTAAATGGTCCTAATTTTGTAACTGAGAATGATGAGAAATATAATTGTCCTTCTGTCTTCAGTAAAGGTATCCTACCTGGTTATTTATTGAATATTCAGAATTTTGGAATGAGATAGTTTAGTGGTAGTGGTATATTAGATCAGTAAACTAGTTTAGCTAGTGATCTCAGTGATATGACTGTTTTCTCCCAATTCAATTTGCAAATTTAAACATTTTCAAAGGAGCCTATATTTTGTCATCAGAAAAAAATATATTTTAGAATTAAGCATATTTCACATGTTTGAAATACTATATATAATAATACAGTTGTATAATTTATATTCCATATTCCAACAGTATTTTAGATAAGATTGGGTATTCTTAAAGAAGGAAGAAACTTACATACATTTTTCTGTTCCAAAGTCAATCAAACAAGTATCAGGTAGCTTAGTCATGGGCAGTTTAGTTTACAGCCTGAAACTTATCTTCCTTTTATAGCACGATCACTGCAGGTCAATACAAATAATAAGCCTCATGGATTAGCATTATAAACTGTTCTAGTCAAATGCAAACTACCTTCCATCAAGAGCTTTTCTGTATCATGGCTAGTCTCTCTAAATTCTTTGTGAGCCAACTTACTCTATGAGCTGACCTCCATAACATTTCTGAATTTATCAGCATCCCATTTCAAAAACTAATATATTTATTAAAGTGCTTAATGCCTCACAAGTGAGTGCCTATCTTCTTGTACTCTGTGGCACCCATGTAGGATTTCACAGAACCCAGTTCAGAATCACTGTCGGATGCCTGCCTTTAAAAGAATAGAATCCTCCTTTGTTTTATCCTGAAAATGATTCTTACAATTATTCCAATTTTTTTCTTCCTATTCACACCTGATATATTTATTTTTTCCTGTAGATTCATGTACAAAAGCACCTTTTATTCTGCATGTTAATTTCTCTTTTTTGTATGCTGTCATCTTGTTCATTATTGGATCTTGATGCACATTGAACAGATGACTTCATTAAACTATTCACACCGGTGCCTAGGAGGTGACAGCTAATTTACAACTTGTCAATATAAACATGGAAATTAAATTATTCATTCCAGCATGCATTATTTTGTACTTGACTTCTGTATATGAATGTCACCCATCTTTCTAAATATTTTCTCTAATATCTGTGATTATAGGGTTTATAAACACACAACTCAAGTATCTGTTTGATTGAAACTCTTTTAGAATTTGTCTTCATTACCCCTGCTCTTCAGTGACTTTGAATATTTCATATTATTAGACAACTTCTACTTCATCCAATCTTTTGTATGTTCATAAGTACCTAGCACTAGTTTAATTGCTCATTTCTATAAATCACATTATTATTTTTTAAGTAAAAATACAGGGCATATATTATTATATCTGTTGTATTCAGTTTTTAGTCTACAAAAAACACGATCTCACCTTATGTTTCATCACTCTTCCTAAACCTTATATTAGACGTTATTATTGTAAGACCTTTGAAAATCTTATATTACCATTGTTTTTTAAAAATCTTTTTCTAAGGGTTACTGCAATTGAGAGCTATATAGCTATTATTTTAGTAAATTTTAAAAGTTAAGCAGAATCAGGGTAACCATTTGTTATTAAATTATTCATTTTCATAAATTATAGTATGGTGGTATTTCTAGATATTAGAAGAGAGGTTTTTTTACTTAATCTTTGCTCCTCCAACACAGAAAGATATTGTTCATAGATTTATGTATGATCTGCATTAGTTAATTTCTCTAATTTCACCCCAAATGCTTTCAATAAAATTGAAATGTAAATAACGTCACCAAAAATGTGATCATTTGGTAAATTTAGATTTGCAGCTACTCTGGCAGATTTACATGGTCTGCCTTTTGGCTCTGAGATATTTCCCACATAACAGTCATGTTTCCCTGCGCTCTCTCAGTACAGTAAGAAAATTCTACATTTTGATATGCTTTTTCTAATAATGTAGCAGTTAGAATATTTTTTAAAGAATCTATCTACTCACAATGGGCGTGTTTAAATATGTAAGGAGAAAATTATGTTAACCAGTATAACTCTTGTTCCGTTTATATGAAATATTTATGGCTTTTTTTTGTGCTTCATATGCAGTTGTGACTCAAGCTGTTTTAACATTGGTTTCTTTGAGGAGAAATGGCTCTCATGTGAGATTCACAGTATTTCTGCCAAAAAAGTTCTTAAGGCTAAGTTGCCTCATAACTGTCAGTTTAAAAAAAATTATTTTGAATCCGTTTGGCTTAGATACCTGCTATCAATTCAGATCACGGTTATCCCGTGTATTTAAATACAGTGAGTGGAAACAAAGCAACCGTTAGACCCAAACACCCTGATTTACTTACTATTGAAAGAAACAGAAGGAGCTATATGTCACAGTGCTATTTAAAGGCATACATTGAATTTTATCTGAAACAAAGCATTTTTTCTTTTTTCTCAACACACTTCACTTTAAACTTTTTTTTCAGAAATTATATAATATGCTGGATGTTTTGGAAAGGGGGCTTTTTTAAGGTGACTATCACATAAACTAAACAGAATGATTGATTGGTTTCTTAAACTTGTGGTACTCTCTAACATTTGGCATATTACCCAGGCATCCTGTGTTGGCAGCTCTGGAGTTGCTTTGTTTATGCTCCTGATCGGATCTCTGAATTGTCTTTTCATTCAAAACACCATTTTTCCTCTAATTGCACTTTTGTGTAGTGGAATTTGCACTTTTATGTAGAAGGTCTTATAGGTCCGTATGAAGGCAGTATCTAAGAACTGTTATATTTTTAAAGGGACAATTCTCCAAATGATCCTCCGAATTAGAAGTATTGGTTCAGACCACATAGTCTGAGGAATTTTAGAGTTTATATATTGTTTCTTTGCTCATTTGTTTTCTCATGAATACCTTGATTATTCAAAACTAATAGTGTTTTCAAACTATGGTCTTTTTCTGTTAGCTTAATACACAATATCACTACTAGAAAGCTTTTTGTTGTTGTTGTTGTAGTTGCAAATTACCATCCAGAGGTATAAAAGGTGCCAGGGCAGGAAGTACTATGATAGCTCAGAAAATAAAGAAGCCAAGAAAATGTAGTAAGTTACATGGAGATATGGACTTAGAGGTGACCAGCTACTCTGTGTTAAGTCTTTATGTGTCTGCTCCTAACTTGGATCAGCTAACAATTCAGTGAAACAGGTCTAATTTACCTTTCACTTTTCATGGGATAAGAGCAGGTTCATAGGCAGTTACTATGAAACAGCTGTTATGCAATAAGCTCCTATTCCCGTTAACTCACTATACTTAATTCATTTCATTTGTCGGTTGCCTTCTCATTTACCATCCATGACGACTTTTTTAATGTAATAGTATACATATTATATTATAGACAGATTAATCACACTAATATCATTTCTGAGCATGTCACTCAGTATAAATCCATAAACAGGTATGAGGTGCATCTTTCATAATGATTTTCTCATGCGACTGCTAACAGTTTTCTGGGAGACAATTTAAAAATGCTTCAGCCAATGAAAACTAACAGAGTAGTTTAAAGGCAAACATTTACCACCATTAGACTTACAGAAATGCATGCAAATAGTAATTAAGCTAGCACATACATTGTAAAAATACAATTGACTTCTCTTGGAGTTACTTGTATTCTGTTATTGGAAAAAAAAAAAAAAGACACATGAAGAAATGAGTATCCCAAAGCTTTCTCCCCTCAAAACACCTCAATGCCAACAGATCAACTTTCACACAAAAATCTAGTTGCCTGTTGGAAAATATATAATGGTTTTAGTCTGTTACTTCTCAGTATGTGGGTCTATATAAGGTTAAAACCCCAGAAAAAATAACAAGTAAAATTACACTGTCTGTTTCCCCTTGGGATGAAGTAGAATTGCCCTGCATGCGTTTCTGTCAGAAGTAAAATGGAAGAGGAAGGCCTTCTACCTTTTAGCCCAGTATTGTAATGGTGAGGGAATGTGCTGAAGCAGTGGAAAACTCAGGCTGTAGTTCCTGTAATCCAGAGGGGTTTGAGCCTGCATCTAAGAACAGTGCTTTAACCATCTGACCATAGGTCAGCCCAGCATTATCCAGAACCTTTCTAGCCCTCTTATAATTGGTCCACAGGGCAGGCAGATATATGGGGCCAGGAAGAGGTGCTTAAGTCAGAGGATGTGTGGCTCAGCAAAATAGATGCTTCCTTAGAAAGGAGATACCAGATTCTGACCTGGTCCCTGCTCCCAGTGGGGCAGGAATTTTCCCAGTACCATTTATCCATTTTATCCCATGAACATTAGGCTAGGGACAGACATTACTAATACACTGGTTTAAGTGATCAGAAACTGGTTTAAACCTGTAACAGAACAGATGCTCAATGCGCATAAATCAGTTTGAGAAAAACTTGGTTCAATGTTGTATCAGACTTAACTGATTTGGCTCAACCAGTTTATGCAATGGCTGTCCCAGATGCCCTCCCCTCTGCTCCCTGGCTGCAGCTCCCTCCTCACCACTCCCTGCTAGGCAGGAATTCTCCCCTTCCCTGTGCCTTGCTGAGGAGATGTCTGTGTATTAGCTAGCCAACTACATGCTGGTTACCCTCTGTGCTGAATTAACTGGCAGAACCAACAAGTAGTTGGTAATGCCCCTCTGTTCTTTTTTTAATTGGGTGATAAACATTGTTATCAATTCCCTGGTGGGCTAATTACAGTGTCCTGCCAGAGCCTGGCCACATGCCTCTCATCTCCATGCTGTGGAAGGAAAGGAGGGCTGCTCTAGCACCCCCTGGCTTCTAGCCTGAGCCACTACAGGCATGTGCCTGCATTTCTGGGACGTCTGTCCAGTTACAAAACTGATTTAGCCTAGCTAGGTTAGACAGACCTGAAAAGATTTAATCAATTCAGGCTCTGGCTTTTTGAATATCTGTCCCTAGCCTAAGGGTGCTGACAGACATGAAAAAACAAAACAAAATGAAACAAAACAGAGCTTTACCAGAAGAGGAAGCACATTATTATGACACAGCTCCCCAGCATTGGGTGCTTCAGTGGGAGACTGGGTGCTTCAGTGGGGTTTTTTGGTGCTTTGATCTAATAGCTGATTCAGTCAGCTATAAGATCAAAGCATGAAAATGTCCTGCTAAATTATGTGATCTATATGGATTTTGGGTGAGCTGAGTCAAACTAATGCAATGCCTTTTCTGGGCATACTCAGGGGCATGCTAAGCTGAAAATAAAGTGCTGTTTTGTTTTGTTGTTTCATGTCTGTAAGCAACCAAAATGTAAGATGCAGTGATGCTAGGTTTGAAGGGAGAGGTTTAGAGTACTTTGCTAGGTAGTAGAAGATGCAGATTCAAACCTCTGGGGTGAAGTGCGCTTAAATATCCTAACTACTAGTCTAGGGCTGAAAAAGGGGACAGGGCTCTTCTGCTCCACTTCTTTCCCACAACCACTCTGTCACCTGATCTTTGTGTTGCTGTCCAAATAAGCTTTTGGGACATGCTTGGTTTTATGTGAGGGTGATTCTGTTTCCTGGCACAGCTGCCCAATGAAAGTAGAGCTCTGCTGAGCATGCTAAGTAGGCTAGTTCAGGCAGGGCTGAATGCCAAAACAGGTTAGATTCCAAAAAGTGCAGCCATTTGGCTATATATATATATACCACTTAGGCAGGTAAAGTAAAACAGGATTTAGACTATTACTTCTAAAAAATCAAGAGACTACCCTCTCTCATTTGGTACAGAGTATTTGTTCCAATCTCCTATGGCATGGATTGGGAGTGGAGGCCATCCATGGGAAACCCTTAGAAAGAGCATAGCCAGTTTTTGCACTTCTCCTTAGGCACCTTCTGATGCAAGCAGCATGGCAAGGGGTGGGGAATAACACAAATATGGAATATGCTTCTATTATCTCCTTCTGACCAGATGGAACAAGTTAGCCCTCCTCTCCTCTCCTCCCTGCCCACCCCCTTTCCCCAAATTGCTCTGAACTGGATGGCACCACACACTGGAAGTTGTTGTTAGGTTGTTAGGTTCTCAGCTTCATTCTTTTTCTTCTCTTGGAGTACCCAGCAGCGCTGTCTGTAGAGCAGAGCAATCATCCTTTTCTTGAACCTCCCCTCATATCAGGCAGAATTACTTGTGTCACATTCTGTTGTCCTTGGAGTTCTCATGGACCAACAGGGAAGCCTTATTTGTACCCTTTAGTTACTAGCTGACGTACTTCAGTTTCAAGTCCATGATTTGCCACAGATCTTAGGACTGTTGTTTACCTGCCTCATCTGGCAAAATATAGAGCAGGGCAGCACGTTAGACACTTTTCATACTGTAAATTTCATAAACCTCTCTGAACCAGTTTGTCTTTAAAGCAAAGTGCAGATATTCAAGGAGGTTAGGGGGAGTTTGGATTGGGTTAAAAATAGCCAGCCAATTTAACTTACTTCACCCATGGTGGACCTTACAGTCAGACCTGGTCTCAGTGTTTGGAAATCAAGTTAAACTCATAACAGTAAAGAAGTTCTGCATACATGGACTAGTCTAAAAATGGCAGAAGCCAATCTAAGATAGACCTGGATTAATGTAGTATCAGACTTAATCAATCTAATTTAAATTTTGGTACTGAACTTCTGTACAGTTACCTGCACAGCCCTAAAATTGGGAAAACCCAGCCACTGGCCCCAGCCCCAGGGCTGTGATTTTCTTCCGTGGCACCAGGTTATTTCTAGGCCTCCAGCCCCCTGCCAGCCCTCCACCAAACCCCACATCCCACAAGCCACTTCTGATACTGCTTTTATCAGCATTTGCACTGCTGGAAGCCAAGCAAGTAAATATTACTAGATGGATGGGCAGGAGGGATGGGGAATGTAGGTTGTTGGGGGGAAGGTAGAGGTAAAAATAGCCCCAGTCCCCTCCCAGGACCCTCCCATAGACCCTAATCCCACTAAACCCTCTCAGACCCCACCAATGCCCCACAGACCCTACATGGCCCCAGTTGCTTCTGCAGATTGCATCTGCTCCCCTAGTCCTTCCTGCTGATCCCCAGCACCCCACATATACCCACCATAGATCCTGCTTGCCCCCCCAACCCGTCCCCACTAGTCTCACTCTCCCAACTTACCTTAGATCAGGTGGCCATTTTACATGTGGTCTAACCTCCCTGACTATCTTCACTTAGCTTAAGCTGCCACCCTGTCCTACCTTCTGCCTTACTTCAGAGTGATGCAGGTCACCACCTTTCTGCCCCATCTGATGAGTATTTTAGGCTCCTTTGGGACCCAGGAATGAAAGAATGTGTCACTGCTGTTCCTTCTTTCCTTCCTATGGGCCTCAGGACTTCTGTAGAAAGAAATTATTGGATAAGAACTTTGTGTATTTTGTATGCCAAATTTTTATCTGTCAGTTCCCCTTGAGAATGCCACCACTGACAGAACCCAGGTTCAAACTTAAAAGGCAGGGATAGAAAGTTACTCATCTACAGAATAACCTGAAAAAGATGCAACTGAGCCCAAACTCAGCTTTTCAGACAAAAGACGCTTGTACAGCCATTTTCCATTACTAATGAAAGTTCAGAATGAAGAAGAAAAACAGTCAAAGAAGGACAATGGAAAAAAGAAAAGACATAAGGGAGAGGAAAAGTAAAAGTGGCTACCCTAGAAGAGACCAACAGCAGGGTTTTCTCAACTAAGCATAGCACAAGTTCTCAATTTTGTATTTGGCATCTAGTTTCTGAGGTATTGGGTGTGTCAGAAATGAGAGAGGCAGAGAGACCTTCCTGTAAATGATGCATGAGGGAACACAGATTCTGTTATGTTTGATTCCATTATTCCCTTTTCCTTGTGATTAAGTGTACTATACATGAGTGCCTCTACAAAGAAAATAAATACAGCTTGGGACATAAATAACTGCATAAAAGTTGATAAACAATAGTAGCATGGCTTAAGAATATTTAAAATAGTTATAAGAACAAGTACAATGTATCATGTAATACCTGCCTTCAGAATCAAGCTATATTAAAAGGTGTAAATTAAACAAAAACATTGAAAACTTTTCAGCAGATACGCACAGTGCTACTAATTTTTTATTCCTCTGTGTGCTTGTTTCACACTCACTTTATTAAAAGGTTGAAACCGCTTGAATACTGGAACTGTCAAACCTATACATAAATGATTAGGAATGCTCCACTAATAATTTCCAGTAGAACTCATCATTGAGTTTCCTAATGAGAACATCTCTCTCCACTTCGAATGCTACTTAAGACTTAAAACTCTTTCTTGAGTGATTCATTTATTCTTGAAGATAAACGGTCCAAGTTGATTATGTTAACATTGTCACAGACTGGCGCTTCTCATTGCAGATTGTATCAGGCTCTGTAATGATTGCCTATTGTCTTGGCCGAGAGATACATTTTGACCGTTACTGTCTGCCAGTGACAATTTTTTCCTTAATTTAGGAATTCCTACTTCTTACTGAGGCCAGCTGGAAACAACTAAAGCATTACAGCACCTTCCTCAGCTGTTGGCCATGGGAATATGTATTCTCTCCAAAATATATATCTTTGGCAGGGAACAGAAAGAAGGAATCTTGGGTAATTGTTCTGTATGCCAAGTGTAAGGATTGTTATATTTAACGCCTAGATTTCTGTTCTTAAAAGTATGTTCAAAAGAAGTTCAAAAGTAGGCCAGTATACATATATAGGGTGTTTAGATTTTATGCAAATAACATTTAAAAAATTGCTGTTAACTATATTTATCTAGATTTGTTTTCTTATAGAGCCTTTGACAGGAGCGTTTTACATGACTTGCTGCTTGAACGGTTTTACAGTACCTTTAGGACTATGTCCAAAATGCACAAATTAACAGCCACATAAAAAAACTCTGGCTGAATATTAGAACATTTAGTCTAAACCTACAAACACAGTTGTCCTACGGGAATTTTTGCTAATCAGTTACATGGCCTCAAAATGTAGGTCATCTGAACAGTCAGAAGTAACTAAAACACCACAAAAAGAAGGACAGTGTGTACAAGCGTGACATTTTTTCAGGGGAAAAGGTATAAGGGAGTATTTGTGAATCCTCAGTGATTAAATGAATAGATTGAAATTAATTTAGGCTTTACTAAGAAAACCTGCTAAATCTCCACATTTTACTAAGAAACTAGGTTGGAGTAATGTATTTTAGGTAAATCATTATTTTGATTCAACTAGAATCTTGTCTGAGTAAAACATTGCATAACATTAGCATGGAAGAGAAACCATAAGTGGAAAGCAATAATGTGATGTAACTTGAGGATAATTTTATTTTTTTAAAACATAGGAAGTTACTAATGCAGTTATAATCCACTGTGAGGGGAGGAACTGATGCCTAAAATTGACAGTGGTAGGAGGAATTGCTGCCTGATATGTACATATAATGGATGGAACAGGCACTGATTTGAATATTTTTAATGAGAACTAATAAGTCTTAGAAATGGTTTGGGGAGAAGTTTTGCCACACAAATTAAAGTATGCAAGTGAATATTCAGGTCCCTGTGCAGTACTATATGTGGCAAAACTGAAACATGGATTTTATATCTCAATCTGCTTGCCGCTCCTCTGGCAGCAGTGAGGGTTCTTTGGCAACACCAGAGCACCACCTAGGGCATAGACAGAAGAGCACCTCCCCATTGCAACTCAGCACTTTGCAGGAAGCGCTTTGAGTTGCAACAATGCCCTGAGCAAAGCAGGAGTTCTCTGTTGGGTCCAGGAGTTCAGGATTCCACCTGCTTGCTGTGAGCCTGCAGCCCGGTCTCCATAGCAATGCCCCTCCCACCCTGTCACTATTTTGAGAATGGGAGTGGGGAACAGGAAAAGAGGGAGCTGGTTCTTGGGGCTCCCCATCCAGTGCTGGAGAGTGGGTGTTTTGGATCCCCCCCCACCTCAGGGAGCCTCAAACAAATCCACCCTACCCTCTAGTGCTGGCTGAAAAAGCCCCCAGCCAAACTCCCTCCATTCCCTTTCCCCTCTCCCATTCTGAAAACAGTGATGGGCTGGGAAGTCCACAGACAGAAGTTACTGAAGCTGCTCCATTTTGCAGCTTGGCCATTTGAACTCTTATGCAATGAGAGTTCAGATATTTGCAGGTTCAGGCCCTTTTCATGTGGTCTGCAGCCACACACTTCTATTTGGACACATCAATAAAGTGCTGTCTGGGGCCAGATTAGGCAAAAATTGTAACTTCTGTCTGTGCCTCTAGGTGCTCTGCCACCTTCAAGAGCTACCAAAGGAGGGGAAAAGTGAGTGTCTTTTTTTCACCATAATCCTAAAACTCCATATTAGCATTAGGAGTAGTGGCAGAGAGAGAGCAGGGTACCAGTTTCAAGCACCCAGTTAGAAGGGAGTCCAAAAATGGCAGTCACTGCAGCCAACCAGGCCCCTGCCATTGCTGCCACCCAGGGCACAGACCCTACTTGTTTTGCCTCTGCAAGTCCATGGATTCAACTGGCCAAGAGGCAGTGCAGGATCAGGTATATAAAGAGCAGTGATTGGAGCCAGCTACGAATCTGGCTCTTAGACTACATAATAGTGGACTTGAATAATTGTGGTTTATTTTTAATGCCATTCAGTGATGTGCTTTTCTCCATTTGTTGAAATGACATAAGGCTATGTATAATTGAGAGTTTATTAGACTACTTGGTTTTCAAGTGCTGATCAGAAAAATTGACAGTCTAAAAATTGCACTTTAAACCTTTATGAATCCACGCTGCATATAAGTTGCGCTGACAGAAATACATTTGATACATCTTATAAAGCAGCAGGGAGAAGACAAGAATGGGAAAGTGACCTTGAATTATTTTCTGGCTTACAAATCATCAGCAGAATTGTTAAATGAATTCTGAATGCAGAATTGTTATTACTGGTGATGATGTGTGAACTAGGTACAGCTTGATCACCAGGTCCTAGACTGAGTTTACAGTATGAGTAGTGTGAAAAATCATCTTTTAAATTGTAAACCTATCAACTTGGATGTAGAAGTCACTGAATAAGTAGACACAGAACCCCACCATGCCAGGATCACAGAATTACTTTTTACTGTTTAATATCACTTCAAAGTAATACAAAATAAAAATAAATACAGAGTTAAAAATCAATACAACCGTAGCAAGACAAGGGAAGAATGACTTTAGGACTAAAACTCAGGGCAATTAGAAAATCTTTTTTCTTGCTTTTCACAAACTTTCCACAGTTTCCATTGGCAAGGCACTTTTATTATCTATATGCCTTATAGAAATCGTAGAGAAATAGGGCTGGATGGGACTTCCAGCTTGTCAGCTGGCCACATAGGTCTTCTAGTACAACTTCCTACCTGAGGCAGGATCATCCCCATCCAAATCATCCTATACAAATCCATAATCTAACTTCTTACCGTCAACCCTGACACAACATAACATATAACACCCTCAATTTCCTCATGCAAATGTGGGATAGTAATATGGGATTTTTTTTTCCCAAAAAGAATATTGTAAAATGATAATTAATTGTTTATCAGGCACGTTTGGTTTCCTTGGGTAGAAAACACTACATAACTGCAAAGTAATATGATTTAATATATAAATGGAAGATATATAACATAAGAAGTTGGTGGCACTCAGACATGAAGAAGTCACTCAAACAAGTTACTATAAGTTAAAAAAAGAAGGGTGAAGATTTACAGCACGTCAGATTCTGCACCTTCATGGCAACTCCTCAGTAAAATAAGACTAAGTTACAATGGGTTCGCATTTATTCACCAGGGTGTTTACATGGACAGTTACCTTGCAGCTGATACCCTGTAACGCCCCATTTGCCCTTACCTTACAGTAATTTGTTTATGGGCTCATGCTTGCAAACTGAATCTGGATAAGACTGAAAACCTTGGAAGAAACAAGTAGAATAATTGGTGAATACTAAGGGGATGTAGTCACTGTTTGTGTTTGAGTTCCACACTCTCCCAGAGTTTGGAGTAGTTGCATCCAGGGTTTGGTTTGAATTTATCTCCAGTTCTGTGTCATAATGCATGTTAAATAAGACACTCTAAGGATAGATTTATATGGGTGTTTAAGAAATTAAATTTGCCAATCTCCTTCAAGAGTACTCTAAGGAATGTCTCAAATACTGCCTAACTGCTTCCATGCTACAAGCTCCCAGCCCAGAAATGAGGCAGTGAAGCCATTCTGCTGCTGTTCTTGAGACCTGTGCCTAGCATATTTTAGAGCAGCAATGAGGGAAGCCTCTAAATAGCTTCACTTTCTCATTTCCAGATTTGGGACATGCAGAACAGGAGGGGATGTGCAGGGCGTGTTTGAGAGCAGGACTCCTGAGAGTGCTACAGCAGTGGCATAGACAAATGCTAAGATTTCTATGAATAAAAGTGTAGTACATGGCATGTGACTAAATAAACACAGTTTTCTAGTCCATCTGTGTACAGGAGATTAAAATCACATTGAAAGTATTTTTCAGTTGTAAGACTTTCCAACATGTAATAAAAATATAACTGTAAGAAAGCAGATGAAATAAAGGATTAGAGTCAAGATTACTAGCAGAGTAGAAAAAAATGGCAATATATCATTATTTTGCAATGAAATTACAGTTAAAGCAATGGCATACATGTGACTGGATAAATAGCATACATATACCTCAAGAGATTCAGCACGTGTCAAGTCAGCAAGTGGGTTTCATCAGTTCAAATTAGATTTCATATGCATTTGTAAGGCACTGCCTTGGTTTATTTTCCAGGATTTTATTTCACAGTCATACTTTACACTGAAATACTGTAGGGTAGAAGGCTATGTGACACCACTCACCTTTTTTACAGTAAGATGGTTAGGGTGATTTGGGGTCTGTACAGTTAATGCTCATGTGTATGTTGATATGTGATATACAATACTTGTGTGCTTTGTACCACTGAAATAAGATAGCTAAATAGTTTCTAGGCACAATCTTTATTCTAAATTCAGAAATGTTTTCTATGCATCTCCTCTGGAATATAAATAAGTGCTTGGACAGTAACTCTGACCCTATCCGGCACGTGTACTGCTGCTCTGAGAAGAACTGGTCCACACTGTCGCACCTCCGGAGCCTTAATTCCAACAGGCCCCTAGGGTGAGAACGAACAGACTCTAACTAATTTCTTTTTCCTGCACTAGGCTTTGATTTCCCTTTTATTGGCTGCTAGACAGATCAGATATCGCGAGATTGCCGAGATAAGGTTGTT
>JAGPOW010003395.1:60639151-60668495 GCA_030014935.1 Caiman crocodilus
ACACACACACACACACGTGCGCATACACACACACATAAACATACACATTCACACTCCAGCACGCTTCAGACCAAATATTATCAGATTACATATAATTTAATCAAATTAATTTATTTTGCCTGCCAGACATCCTTTATTGTTTTGGTTAGACATCCTTCTTCTTTTATCCTCTAAGGTTTTCATAATTAATTTTATATGAACAATTTTGGATACATTTATCAGAATTTTTAAAAAAAGAAATCATTAGTGTATTTTAAAAGTTTATTTTCAGTAGGGTGATGTCTCTGTTGCCAAAAAGCCATCATGTTATCTTGAATTTATTTTAATTTAGCTGAATAGTTTTGCTGTATATGGAAATAAAGCCCATTTTTATTTTATTATAATTTTTGGCATACAGAGTCAGAATGATCTTGTGTATTTTGCAACAGATGTTAAGGTGACTAAGCTAACATTATTGAACAGGTTGTTACGGAATGTATTGTGAAATCAGTTCCTCTTTGATTTAGAGACATACTGTAGGAGAGAATCTACTGTAACTTATAACCTACTAGAAACAAAAAAAAAAATCAAATAGCAAAGTAGGGATTTTGATCATGCTCATGAACACATACTTGAACACAAGTATTGAATCAATGAAACACTGTAGAGATTTACACTGAATCACTGTTGCACTGTTTGAGGTAGGATAGAGAAACACAATTCTATAACTTGTATCATCCTATGAAAACATGTCTGTACTGTTTTAACATGTCACTTGATTTTAAGTGTTTTTAAACAAAAGACCCATGCCCCTATATGCCTTGTGTGTCCTTTCACATTTTTATAAATGAAAGTGTCCTTGCTCCTGGCACTTGTGTATAAGTTAATCTGTTAAACATTTTCATTTTCCTGAGGACTTAGAAGATAGCCTTGCGATACTGCTTTAGTTTTACTTTTATGAAAAAAGTCTTTATAAAAAATAAAATGTTTTGCACTTTTGTGAAACATTATGAAACAGCTAAATTTTCCTTATGAGAAAATATTGTACATGATTCACATGATTTTTACATTTTCAATAAAAAAGTAAAGCTTCTTTCTTCATTTGTATTTTCCTGTTGTGTGTATTTGTGTCTAAGATCTGGATCCACAAAAAACAGCATACTGAGCAGAGAATCTTTTAAGGTAGCCTATGGGAAATGACAAGGATAGAGGTTGTGTTAAATTCCATCCCTCTCCATGGCATTGCTGCCTTTCTCTGGTTTCAGGGAGACATCTTTTCTACAGTATTGAACCTTTTCCTGGAACTGGGTGCATTTCAAAACGAGGAACTACCCCATTTATTTTAATGACTAGGAAGCAAATAGAGTGGTTAGAGTGCTTAACTAGTGGTTAAAGCACTCATCAAGGGTGATTGAATGTTTCTCTTCCCAGAGAGTGCCCTAAGGATGAACCTGTAATCCTAAACTTTATTTTAAATAATAATGTATACATTGGACCAGAAAAAGAAAGAAAAAGAGTGATAGAAAATGAGAATAAATAAAATTAACTGGGAACAAATGAGAAAATAGTTTAGTGATTAAGTCACTCACCTGGAAGAAGGTCCTACACCTATGTCGATGTTTCTGCCCTAACAAAATTAAGATATTTTATCAGTACAGGGACTGGAACTTAAATGAGTGTCCTAACCACTAGGCTCTACAGAGATGCCCAGTCTGTGTATCTGACCACTTCATATTTAACTATTACATGGAAAGTAGAATGGCTTCCAGAGGAAAGACTGAGAGCACTTCTCCCCATCTGTCTCCCCACTTCCTCCTCCCCATTCAAAATATCTCTAGCATGGTGCTTAGTGCATGGTCCTAAAAGGTAGGTCATATGAGTTTGAGTCCCCTCAGGCTAAGGGGGAATTGAACCATGGTGTCTTGCATCCTGAGTGCTGTAACCATTTGACTATAGAGTTAAAAGGGTGATGGTCACCATTACCTAGCCTGACTAGACTTTGCTGTGAGGTAGGCATGAAGTGGCGCCACACTGTCAAGAATGATGTGCTTTGGGCATTCCCGCAGAATTGTACTGACTGTAATTTAGGTATCTATGGGCTAAAGATGTCTCCAGAGTTAGGCAGTACTTGAATAGGTATTTTGAGGATTTAAATGTTGGACCTAGGATCTCAGGTGACATTTTAGGAGGCTAAATCTTGCCTTGTGGATCTAATCCACAGGAACATAGCTTTCATCTTGGGTTAGCAGATTGAGTTCAGCCCCAGGATCCTTATATGCTTGAACTCAGACTGTTAACTTCAGTTAAAAGCAGTCACTTAGGCTTGCCCAGGTTAACCAGGATTACAAAAGCAGTAAAGACAATCTCAGTTGAGGATACACCTCTTTTATAGCCTGGACATTTTAGGGCACACCCAGACAAGCACAGATGTTTGTTTCACTGGGAATAAGTAACAGCAGCACACTTTGTGCCACTGCTATTTATCCCCAGAGAATGCCCATGCCATGCACACTCTGGCACACAGCAGGGTACTCCGGGTGGGGTAGGGGAGGCTGCTTTACCTGGGGCCATGGGGGTCAGCCAGGGCTACAGCAGTGACAGAAAGTCTGGCCAGCAGTTGGAGCATGACTTGGCCAGCCAGGTTCTGGTTTGGGGCAGTGCATGCTGCCACCATGTGCACCACTTGGCTTTTTTTTATGGCATGGGTTTTTTTGACCCCAAGATCTCCAAGGGTCAAAAAGAAACCTGGACTTTAGGGCGAGGAACATCTGAATGTGTGGTACTGCAGATGGGTCTGTAATGCCACATTCCGCACATCTGTGCTCACCTGGACGTGGCCTTAGAGTTGCACCACAAAGTGCTTAACGTGGTCTTTAATTGCACTTTCTAATTGACCAACAGCTAAGTATGAAGTTTAGTGTGTACATTTAGACTAAGATAAGTGTCTCTATGTATTTGTTACATATAATGTTTTTGGGGCTTCTTTAAATTATGCCGCACCCTTAAGTTAATTTCTATAACCATTTATTGTATCACTGTTTAATTTTACCTGTGTACGGAAAGAAGAAATGTGGGCCCACAGTCAAGAAATGTAAACAATTTTATACTGGAAAATGTTATCTTTTCAAACTTAAGCAAGCAATTCTTGTTTTAAAAAATGAGACTCAAATTCTTATTTCTTTGCCCTACAGGAAGGGGGAGAGAATCATACCTGTTGCCTGGGGCTAATGTGTTCTTTAATTTTCTCTGAAGATGTTATCAACTATATTAAAAACAATATAATAACTGAGGTTCTGGTCAGAAAGCCTCCCTGCCTAGGAAGAGCACTTAAGTCCCTCATTAATTCCCACTGATGTTGGTATAGGTATGTTAGCATACTTGATCGTGAAATGCCAGAATTTTAGCTTTAGCATTTCTGAGTTCAGAAATACAACTTGAATGCACTAATGTATGATGATGAATTTTAAAAACTGAGAAAGAAAAGATAAAAAAAACAATTCTGACATTAAGAATGTTATTTTTGCATAATGGCAAATTACACAAATAAATTGTGTGTTATTTACAGCTAGAAGACTTGGCTACTATAGTACACTGCTCTACAATGTCACAGACACTTGTGTAATATACAATCTGGTTCTATAATTTAGCTGTCTTGAGGATTTTTTTTCCCTCAGATTTATCGAGAATTTTTACAAATGCTTCTGCACTTGCTTAGCTTCAGGGCCCAAGAGGCTTAATTTCAACAAGGACTATTATCTGTATTCTTTTAAGATTAAAAGTCCTACAAGTTTTCACTTTTCCATGAAGAACACTTGCTTTCTAAATAGACAAGCACAAACAAAGTTATATACTAAGTTAATTACATCCTCAACTGTGGCTTTCATTCCTTCAGTAGTTATGTTATAGGACTATTCATTAGATGTATGTGAAGTTTGTGTGACTTGAAATCCTATGTATATGCATAGTCATAGACTCATAGCGAAGTAGGGTTGGAAGGGACCTTGAGAGGTCATCTAGCGCAAACCACTGCCCGAGGCAGGATCACACCTATCCAAACCATCCTATACAAATCCATTGTCTCTTAGCAAAACTAAATAATCAGCCCTGACAACACAATACATATCACCCTAATCTGCCACAGGTAAAGCAGGGGACCATGACAACCAACGTCCTGCTGCAACCAAAGTTAAAAATACACTCAAGAAATCCAGTCTAAGTCCTTCCTTTTAGTAATTCTCTGATCGCTCTAAAATCAACTATATTTTACTTCTTTTTTAAGCATTCACCATAATTCAAAGAAACAACATAGATCAACATGCTGTGTTGTTACAAAATAGGACACAAGTTTTGAAAATGCGTTTGGTTGGTGGGCTGTAGGTATGATAGCCTCAAAATGTTTTACTACCTTGCACAGCAATGTCACTCCAGAGACTATACAGATTGGACTGACAGCTCAGAGCACTTTCCAGATGTGCTCAGTGAAGCAGTTGCAGTCTTCAGCTGCTAAGCAATTGCATCAGAATTTACTCAGTTCTCCTAACAATCCCTCTCTATTAATAGGCTTTCCTTCCAGGCTGATGAATATATAACACTTCAACCAATGTCAAAGTAGTCAAATTCAGTTGGAAAATAAAGATGAAATTCACTCTGGTTCACAGGGGCCAGCCTGGGTGCTTATTAAATCCCACTTACACTCTGTTTTGATGGATGAAGTGGGATTTTAGCAGTGCAGAGAGCTTGTTCTAGTTGTACACTGTGGGGATATGTGATTTTTTTTTTTTTAAGTGAGTGGTCTGATCTGATGAAGAATGTGTTGCATTTGGAAGCCTGTCTAACCCTGTCCTGACTGTAGTTGTTCCAATAAAAAAAATCACTCTAAGAAATCCTTGCCTCTCAGATCTAACTAGGACATTAGTGCTAAAAGTAAAAACCTTTGACAGATAGAGATGCTTCAGAGGATGTATTCAGTCTCTTTTAGTATGTCACAATACAAATTGCTACATTCTGAATTCTGGTAAAGCATTATCAAAGCAAATTAATAACTTCACGAATGTCACAGACACCATAAACTAGCAATATATTCTAGTGGTGCCAGAGGGCTTCACCATAAAGCTCTTTAATGAAACAAAGTCCATTGGGAAAAAACCCCAAAAATCTCATTGTGGTAGCAGGGACAGATGACATGAGTATGTTCACTCAGTCAGACATAAACTTTTAGCTAGGGACCTGCAGCCAGCTGCAACTAAGAAACATACTTTCTAAGGTTTCCAGTTGGTGAGCTGCATATTAACAAAGTTCATAAAATATTTTGTTGAATAGTAACAAATATACATATTCTAGAGATAGCTATGAGCAGAAGAAGATACAAAAATATTACTGCAATAAGTTGATTCAAATTGTGGAGATATTATTAGGACTCTGCATTGTTACCAGTGGAAATTGGTTTTATATTCCTTTCATTTTGCCCATCTTAGCTAGTGAAAACTGTCAGTATCATTTGTGTAAAGTCATTCACTACAAAAGATTAAAAGAAAATACAGTACAAGCATTACAAACATAATAAGGCTTAAGCTTGATCTTGTAGTGTTCAAAGTCAATGACAATTTTACTATTGACTTGAAGGGAAGCAGGATCAATCCTCTAAGGAAAATTTCCTGTATCAATAGCTGAAGTAAATTAATACTCTTTAATTCGGTGAAGAATTGTTTGTCAGCATCTCTTTACTCTGAGAACATGAATATCAAAGTAGCAATGGCAAACTGCTAAACACTGTGGCAAGATCAAGTGAGTTAGTATCCCTATAAAAAATTTCTGGAAGTTTTGTCCCATTTCCTTCTACTGTAGGCTGCTTCTAATTTTCAGAAAAAAGTTCCTACTTTGAAGTACTCTAAGCCTGAAATCTTTGGCAGGTCACTTTAGGAAGTGTGGGTATGCATTTAAGTGTCTCCTGCATCTGGTCACTGATACTCTGTTACCTTTAATGAGCACATACACATCTATCAAAATGGACCTTGAACTTGAAAACTTAAGTTAGGCACTTATAGAAATAAGTCTCACCTGCTTTGCTGCTTCTAAATGATCTGTTATCATTTGTAAACAATATAAGTGAGCCTGACACCAAGCCGGGGTCAGGTACAGTTTCAGGCAACTGTCGGATCCTTCTTCACTTCATTAATAATTGACTGTGTGCGCACAGCCAGGAAGCAGAAGCCTGGGCTGTTTTTATTATTACTCAACAGGAGGGAAACATGGATTTCTCTGCTTTGCCAAACAACAACCACCCTGATAAATTCCTTCAACTGGAAGTAAAATCTTTGGTGAAAAACTCTGCCTTTCTACAAGCCAGCCTGGCACACCTCCCAGAAGCAGTTTTTCCAGAAGCTCAGCAATGGCACAACAGGGTCTATTTACAGGTAAGGGCTACTGGAAAGACCTGAACAGTGGGCTTCTTTCCTTAGCAGTCTATCGCATTTTTGTGAAATTTGGGGTTGAGCCTTTTGCTGCAGCTCCACCATCCTCTATCTTGCACAACTGAAGTCAGTAAGAGTCTTGCGATTGATTTCAGAAGGATCAGGATAAGGCTCTATGAGAATAATCTTTTTGATACTGTAAGTTTAAAGCCACTCCTGTCAGATAGTTTTGCCCTCATTCTTACAGTGCTTCAGGTCATGTGATTGCTTGTGATATATACAGAATTTCCTAGTTCCTAGATGAATGACGAGTTCTACTATTGAGTGCATATACTGTTACATGAAGTCAGATGGAAATCTTCTTACATAATACACTAAGAAGCAGAGGAGAGAGAAATTTTTGAAGAACTCTGTGGCAACCTGGATACATTCTTAATTATAGGAAGTTTCTACTATTTATGATTATATAGTATATTATTAATTTGATTAACATTGGTTATATAAGTGGACACCAAAGTGTTATGTTAGGGTAATAGGAGAGAGAAGAAAGAAGAGAAGAGTCAAACATGGGGAGGGGAAAAATAGGAAAACATTTAAATAAAGGCACTCCTCAGGAAGTTATCCAGCTTGCACAATTTGGTTCTCGCTCTGTGGAACCAGCATGGGCTCTGCAGAAAATCCTCAGAACTCAAAGGATTGGCTGAAAGAGAGACCCACACTGTGAATTAACTGCTTGGCTCCCTGGCTCCCTAGCAAATTGCCTCCAACTGGGTGTGTCTACAGATGCCATTAAGTCAAAGCAATAAACACTAGTGCTTATTGTGCTGAAGTTTATTGCATCCTGGGCACTGTGTTTACATGTTAACAGGCAGCCCCTGCCCTAAAGCATCCTTTTGCTCCAGCCAGCCATGTCAGCATCTACTTACGTGCTGGTGTGGAGTAAAAAACCCTGCAGCAGAATAGTACAGTAAAAGCTCTGTTATCCGGCATCCCCCAAGGGATCAAATAATCTGGTTAATCAAATGTGCACCATCTGGCACACTCCCCAGCATCAATGTGCTGGAGACAGGGAGGGGATCTCTGTGCAGGCTGCTTTTTCCCAAGCAGTCTGCTTTGCCATGGGACAAAAAAGTGGCAAAGGAAAACTCAGCTTGTGGCAGCAAAATTGGAAGTCCCCCAGAAGTGGTACTTCTGGTTTTGCTTTTGCCACGTCACTCGGTTGCTGGTTAATAGAGTTTTCCGGTGAATAAAGTACGGTTAACACAGCTTTTACTGTGTTTGTAAATATTAGGATAGTACTTGTAAATATTAAGCAGGAGTTAATTAGTTCACTCCTGCCTAATAGCACTGCATGTGTAGACATGAGATGTTTAGTGTGGAGCTACTTAGTCAGCTGTGCAGTACACATCTTATGTAGATGTGCCCACAGATTCCTAAGATTACCATAACTGCAACTTCTTCAACTTTCCTTAAAAGGGAGGCATGGGATGAGTATTTCTACAAGATGAGCCTTGGCATAATATATTATGATGCTTCCCTTATAGGAGTTGGGATAGGGTGGAATGAAATTCGTGCATGGAGCTCTAACCAAGGGAGAGGCATCTACATGATCCAAGAAAAAGGGAGATGGTGCAGTACTGGCAACTTATTTCTCACCACACCTAGCCCACCATTGGGTGCAGAAATGAAGCAATCCATACAAAGAGACCCCTCATCAGCAGGAAGTATTCTAGTTTACTGTTAGTAAATAAGGCTAACTGTCCCAGAGCCATTACTGACAAATTCCAGGAGGATTAAATCTGTGAGGAGTATTAACCATCAGATGACTAGCCTCATTCCTAAAACTTACTCTGCACCAGGACAGCCATCTCAACAGAAAGCTACTGGATTTCCAGTTCCTCAAGAAAGATCTTTGGAGTATGTTTTTAAAAATGTTAAATCTAAAGCACAAACTTTGTCCTTGTTATATGCATTTGTGGATGTATGTTGTGCAGATAAAGCACCGTGGCTCAAAGTGCGTTTTATTTCTCTCTCTTTTTTCGCTGACAAGCAACTAAGGAGAAGCTAAGGCACTGATGAGTTCCAGACATTAAAATCAACATGATGGCACAGTTCAGAGCTAATGGTGTAGGAATAACATGTTTTATTTTAAGATGGGAGGGATAATGGGGTTAAGGGTTAGTTAATTCAGGAACAGGAGGGGGGTGTTTCATTTCAGAACAGATGCGAGTGACCTACAGACTACTAAAGTCATTAAACCTTGAGAATAGCCTAATTCCCTGTCCAGGAGTTCATTTTCTTTTAAGAAACAGTTCCTCCTCAGGATTCCCTGTGTAAAGTGATTGCTCAGTGGTTCATTTGTGGGCTCTCTGGGACCTTTATCATGAGATCATTCAATTTCAAGTGCACTTAAGTGCTTATGTAAGTGTTTCCTCCACCTATACGTGTTTTAATTTATTTCCATTATAAAAGGCAGCTTGACATAACAAATAACATGCATTTCAGACAAAAATGGTTCTCTTTTTGGTGTTAGACAGAGTGAAGTTTTCTTATCATGCTATGTATTTGAGTTGTATACTTCAAATAAAACAATGCACAGAATCTTGGCCCTTGCTTATAAAACTGCTGTTTGAAAACTAAAAACAGTTTTTTTTCACTATAGGTCATTTACTGCATGCAGCATTTCCTTCAGGATTACCTAGTCCTGCTGGTGTGCAGGGCTACTCTGTGCCCTCACCTCATGTATTCATTTTCTGGTCCCTGAGTACAGCCTATTAACTAGTTGTGCCCTGAGTACAGCCTATTAACTAGTTGTGCCTTTGCAGAGTTTATCTGCCTCTCTGCATAATTCTATTTGGTGACTTTCATTGAATTGCCCCTAACTCATCCTTCCTGATGATCTTTTCCTGTTCTTCCTAGAAAAAATACCAGCCAGTTCACTTTTTGTCTTTAATCTACTTATGGGAAATTCAACGCTCATCGTGCAAATGCTGCCACCATATGTATCACAGTTATCAGGCTAACTGAATTTCTGACCTCTTGGGCTGTCCAAAAAGTCCCCTCTAGGCCTCAGGATGGAATCATGCAATTCTTTCACTCTTAGCCCAAACCCTGGGTTGTAGTCCCTTTTATATCAACTATGATTGCTTCCATCGGTCTAACTTTGGCTCAGACCCTGCATTTCTCCAGGAGCTGTGATGTTGGTAACCAGATATCAAGCTTTGCTTTCTTTAGGTGAAGCATTATTTATTAGAACAAAGACCTTTCAGAGAAAACATAAAATTAAAACCAGTTGATATACATGCCTACTTTTCCCTAGGGCTTTCCATTCCCTGGATCTGGTAAGAGTTAATTCTTTTGAAACTTTTACAGATCATCTTTGAATCAGCCCCTCTCCCTGGTCACCTTCTGGCGTGCGACATCCCCTTCTGCTCATGAGAAGCATTTTTTAACTCATTATTGGATCTCCAGGCTCTCAAAATACTAACAAAAGAACACTTGTTGGAAACAAAATGGTTAAGAGAAATTGTCTTCCAAGTGTGTGCTTAAGGCTACCTACCTAATTAAAATATTGTATTGTCTTCCCATTTGCTGCCTCCATAGATCCCTAATAAATGAGATCAATATAATCCTACTAATACAGGCCTAATAATCCACCAGACCAATCCAGAAATTCTAACTTACTGACCCAAGTGACTTACCAGTCATACCTTTATTACATATCAGGATTCTTAAATAAATTCCTATCAGCTTCTTATCTTACGTAGCTGGTCTCCTAGAAGCTTGTCTTTAAAGTAAGAAAAGTGCCCTTTCTAATGTTTGCAGCTTTCTTCAGAAGCATGACATACAGCTATGTACAACTGAGGTTAGAGTTATAACATTGACAGGAATTTATTCACACTAATTAATGGCTAATATAATCATTGCCCTGTTACCCACTTTCATTACTGAGGAGGTCATGACAACATCTGGAGTTCTTTAATTCTTTGTGGGTGCGTCTACACAAGACGTTTACTGAAGAGCTGCTTAATTAGCCATGCAGTAAAGTCTCAGCATCTAAACATGCAGTCCTATTCGGCTGGAGTAAACTAACTAACTCTGCTGTAGGTTAGTACTTGTAAATACAAAACTATACTATGGCAGAGTGTTTTACTAGGCAGCACCACACGTGTAGACACTGATGGGGCTGGCTGGGGCACAAGAGTGCTTCAGTGTGGGGGATGTCTGCTGGCTAGCCCCACACTGGAGCAAACTTGTGCTCCAGCCAGTCCCTCCATAGCACACTGAGCTGGCTTGGAGCAGCCCTGGGCTGGCATTCTGACTTCCGGGGCCCCCTGCCAGCCAGGAGTGCTCTGTCCCAAATGCACGTGTAAACACAGAGCTAGGGAGCAATACACTCCAGCACAATATGCACTGGATTTTATTGCTTCACGTTAATAGCACATGTAGATGGGCCCTCTGCTAATATAAGTCTGATTTTAGACCTAGCTACATACAGATATCTCTTGCCTCCTTCATTAAATACCTCCACATCCCACAACCAAGTACACATACTGATAATTTCTGATTCACCATCTGCTTTTGTATCCAGTAATCATGCAGTTTTGCTGGCACAGTTGTGGGTACTAGCAAAGGTAGATGAAGTTGGGCTTAAATTACTCCATTCCTTCCTCCTGAGAAGACCCATGTGGTATAGAAATTGGTGATTCTTTTCTGTCCCAATAGTTCTCTCATTTGAGAAGCTGCCACATTCTATGTGCTTTTGACATTTATATGTGAAGCCACTAGAAGAGATAGTGATGTGGTTATTCAGATGCTGATAAATTTCATCTCTGCATCAGTTTTTCATTGGACTCAGGGTTCTCTCAGGTACCAAAAATTGGGAGTTAAATCACTGCTTGCTGATTGAAGTTCACTGAAACTAATGAAGGTGATGGTAGCAAACTGTAAATAACAGCCAGCAGAAATGATGGAATTGGTAGCTCTCCCTTTCTAGGTATAATTTATTCTTATCTTTTTAATAAAATGTGCAGTCTATGATCATGTTGAATATCCAGCTACTTTCCAATTGTTTATCTACAGCTGTAGCTGTGTTTGTACCATCAATGCTTGGCACAAAGGTTTCAAAGTTCCCCTTTGTATTGCGGGCTTTGTCACAATTATCCATGTCCAGGTTACCGTTGGGCTGCCTCCCTGCAGTGCTGTTTGTATGGGGCTATACCAGTTCTCCAACAGAAAATCTCATTAAAGTTACTGGAGACAGAGTCCATTCCCCTGCATCTTCTATGACTCAGAGTTCAATTGTGGACATGCTGAGGGTGTCATGGTGAGGGTCAGAAATGCAATAGGAACCATGCTGTCCAGCAACAACAAGCCCGGAAGGTCTGGGGAAGAAAGTAATGTGGAGGAAAAGCATTGCTAGCCAAATATTATTCTAGTTTAGTCAAATGACTCAGTGAATTGACAAACTCTTATGGGGAGGAGTTCTCTTGTGTAAGAACATCTGTTACTAGGTGCCATGTTATATACATAGAGAAACTGTATGCAGAGTTTGACCTCCAATATGTAAAATCACTTATTGTTTAGAGATCCCTTTGATCCCTACTTGCAGTAAGATGGGCTTGAATGGACTCAGCCTTAGCTTGTGATTTCCTGATTTGTACAGTTCACATTTTTAACATTAGCTTAATTCTTGATTTTCACTTTAGGAACAGATACAAATGTGCAGAAGTTTTCTCAGAAAGATCTACTTTTCATGAAGTTTACTTGATCTAAGATAAAGTCAATGTGATAGAAATGTTCCCTAAATAAACAGGTGCTTGTATAGTTTTGTGTCATGAAATAATAAAATAATATACTGAAACAAAATATTGAGCCAGAAAACTTACGGAGGAAACAGATCTCCCAGAGATGGAGTCTCTATTAATTCTCTATAAATCTCTCTGCAAGGTCATCCTTCTCTGTGCCAGATCTCTGTCCTGCTTGGAACAGAGCAAACTATTCACCGTGAACAATTAGTCAAATGGTTTCTTTCTGTCAAATTACCTGTTTTGTAAACAGCATTACAGTTTTGTTAATTATTGAAAGTGCTCATTGAATATTTTATTAATACATTTCAGCTTATAACTTTATCATGAATTCTGCACCACAAATATTGCTTGGAGCATTTAACATTTCTAATCCACAATTCATATTTTATGAACAGTCACCTAAGTCAAATATTAGCATTTATGTTTTAGATGAGTTCCAAGCCCACAAAGAGTTGTCCATTTGACTTCTCCAAAAAATAGCAATAATCAGCTGAATGAATATTTGTATCAGGATTCACACTGTTTTCCTTTTTTGGAACATTCCTGAATAAAATCTTGTTTGCACAGAAACCTGTGCAAAGTACTTAGAATAGGTTGCAAGTGAATGGCAAGAACAAATGCATGGTTTCAAACTGAATGACTATTTGCAAATATAGCTAAACCTTAACATTACAAGCCTTCTTTAAAACACCCTCCCCACCAGCTTTTAACAATTCCAACATCAGGAACTCATTTTTTCATTATTATGATGCAGCAAACTGGCTAATGCTGTTACAGCAAACACCCTTTTTTAATGAACTTTTCACCCAGTGTCAAGGTGATTCATTATAATGAAGTTGTACTGCATATTTTCTGGCTCCAATCATCCCCTCTTTTTCTGTCTTGCGTGTATACATCTGATTGTTGCAGGTTACCCATAGTCTGCTTCAGTGTTTAGACCTAAACTTTTTCTCTGGACTTCTGGGATCTCGCATCATTCCTTCTTCTTCCTTACTCTATTTTTAGGGCCATATTTACTTTAAAGCTCCAAGACAAAGTATTTTTCTCTATTCTTCACCTCCATCTCTGTGGGTATGTGTATGCTAATACTTAAGGTTGACTTAGTGGTTGTATTCTATCAGCCCAAGCTGCATGAACTGCCCTTTCCCATCTATAACTTACCTAGAAGTCAGTATAAAAGACATCCAAAATGGCTGTCCTGTTCCTTGAGCAAAGGCTCTTAAGGAATCAGATTATGAACTATTTCTCTGTCTCTAACTTTTCCATAAATATACTTGGTTCCAGTTACAGAAAATAGGGACAGAAAATGGAATGTGAAAGGTTGGAAGCCAGGAGCACCAAGGTGTGGGACTGCCATTGATTTCTTGTGCTTGTAGTCTCTGGTCTCCAATTTGAGACATGTGCTGCACAGCTGACTAATGAACTGCACAATAAAAGTCTCAGGAGCTACATGCGCACTCCTATTAGGGCGCACAAAACTAATAAACTCCATAGTAGGGTAGGACTTGTAAATACACGTCTTACCCTGCTGCAAAATTTTTTTGCATGCAGTAGTGCACATGTAGATGCTGAACTGGCTGGCTAGGGCATGAGATTGCTGCCTGCCGGCTAGCCCCACACAGAAGCACCTTTGTGCCTCAACCAGCCCCTACATAGCACATTGAGGCCAGTTGCAACACTCCCAGACTGGCAGGCTGAACCCCAGGGCTCCCGGCCAGCCAGGGCTGCTCCAACCTGGCTCAGCGTGCTATGGTCCAGATGTATGTATAAACCACACACTTGAGAGCTTCCCAGGAGCAATAAACTGTGCAGCAATAAGCTTTGCAGTTTACTGCTGCATACAAATGGCACATGTAGATGCATCCAGTCTGAAGTTCAGTAAAGAGCTCGGAGTCAAGCTGGACCAGGGGTCTTGTCTAGAGATTTATTGATTTGAGGGCAACATTAAGATTGTCCCTACCTAACAGTGGATACATTTGTCTCTCTTTTGAATCGTTCACATGTATGAATCTATGAATTTGGTTTGAATTCCCTCACTTCAATAACCTATCCTGCTCTCCTCAGAGGGTCTTACTCCATGTCATCTCTTCTCTATTGTCATCCTCATATGCATGGCTACCCACATTCCCAAGTCAATATTCTCCAACAAAAAGAAGTTACAGTCAGTTTTGGTATCAATGGGCCTTTCTAGGTGCCACAAAATTGGTCTCTAAAGCAGCTTAAATGCTCTTTTGCACCTCTTTAATGGTGTTGCTGTTTGCACACTTTGCAGCATATTCCACTTCAAAATGACTTTGTAATGTAGGAAGATAAAAGACCTCTGAGATGTTTTAGTTTGCTATCTAACAAAGTGCAAGAGTGCATGGGGTCTTGGAAGTGCACTGGGTGGCACTCATCCACTGGCACCTGGCCTGGGTGGTCATGGGGGGTGCTCCAGCCACAGAGGAAAGCACCAGGCCCTGTGCAGCTTAGGGGTTGTGTGACCTGGTGGCTGAGTGGCAAGGAACCTGATCTTTTTTGTTTTCTTCCAAATCCTGTCTCTGTGAGCTGTGTGGGGGCCCAGTTTTTCCCTCTGTGGTTGCAGGGAGGGCTAGTGCTTCTTTCCATGGCTGCGGTGCCCCCTAGGACTGCCCAACCTGGGTGCCAGCAGGAGGGGGCCACCTGAGGGATGCTGCCATTGCTGCGGAGGGAAGCACCAGGCCCCCACACAGCTCAGGGACTGCTTGGCCTATTGGCAGCTCACCCTCACCCCCGCCACCAGAGAGGCAGGTAAGGATCAGGCCCCCACCCTTATGTACACACCATGGGAGTTTCATTCAGTTTAATTCTCTCTAAAGTGAAACAGTGGAAACTCTGGGTTTTTAAAAACACACCATTTCAACTTAGGGATAACTAATCCAAATTCATAGATTCATAGATGTTAGGGTCAGAAGGGACCTCAACAGATCATCGAGTCCAACCCCCTGCATAGGCAGGAATAAAGTGCTGGCGTCAGATGACCCCAGCCAGATGCCTATCAAGCCTTCTCTTAAATACCCCCAGGGTAGGGGAGAGCACCACCTCCCTTGGAAGACCATTCCAAATTTTGGCCACCCTTACCGTAAAGTTTCTCCTGATATCTAGCCTTAATCTGCTCTCTGTCAGTTTGTGACCATTGTTCCTTGTAACCCCAAGAGAGACCCTGGTGAACAGAGCAGAATTAAACCCCTGTGGTGTGTACAAGTGTCCAACAAGGGGCTAGATTATTTGGGGTATTACCAAAAAGTACTGTTAATCACCAAGGATCACCTTCATGAGCAAATTTTGAACTAGTTCTGTTCCAATTTAAAAGCATTTTTATTTAAAACAGATTTAAATATTACTGTCAAGTCACATATTTTTCACAGTACTTTAGCTTGGTGAGAACATGCATCCCCTGGTGAGACAGCTCACTTTCTTCAACAAAATGTTCCCTATATTCAACCAACTAGCAAGCCTTAGGGATGCATCATTAAAACTGCGGAAGATTTTTAAATAAGAAATAAACAAAATAAAATGCAAGCAACAAGAAATGACAGATTAAAACATCTGCTCAACTGAAATCAGGCCAGCAAAAGCCAGAGGGTTATAGTGCCAACTATAATTGCAATGTGAGGAATAATATCAACAGAGGATATGCCAAGGCTAAAGGATGACATATGAAAACTGTGAGCTAACAGAGGGACTCACGGGTGCTGGGGATCCACCCACCCATTAATACCAGATTGTGATATTATTGATGTACAATATGCTTAGTCACTTGTGTGTGATCAAGTGATAAGATTGTCGGTGATGCTCCTTCAAAGGGGCATTTTTATAGAATTCTGTTTACCTGGGAAACCTTTTGAGGGGAAGCTCTTCTGCTCCCCATTGTTTGTCTCAACTGCTTTACACCTTTATGAACGATGGGGAAGGTATTCAGTGTATGGCTGTTTTTCTGCACTTTTTAAATATAGGAGTTTAGGGTATCTGATTCTATCTGCTTTCCAGTGCTCCTTACAATGCAGTCATAAGTCACCATCAGACTTCGGTTATCTCAGATCAAAGTTCCCAGTGACAAACACTTTAAACACTGAAGGGGTAATGCCAGGATAATTCCTTTTGTACTTTATGCATACTGTAAGAAGAAATTCTGGCACTGCTGTAGGACATTCTGGAATGACGGGATGCAATGACTATATTGTACATGGACTTCTGGGCCTGCTAGGATATCACTACAACTAAATTGAAAATAGCAGAAAAAAATTGAAACTGTATGGTGAACTGAAATTGTACTTCTTAGCACACTGAAAAGATCTTAGTGCTTAGTAATTATAGCTTTGCTGATTAGAACTACAATTTTGTCAACTCTTTGGACAGCTACTCTTCATTTAGTGGTAAAACAGCTCCTTTTGACTTCTCCAAGATTTTCTGGTCCAGATCCTGGTGGTGGTGGTTTTTTCACCCACTGAAAAAAGTTTGATTAAATTATTATTGCTACTGAGGGATTTCTAAGATGTTGTCAATTTTTGTGCTTCCATAATGCCTGTAGCAAAGAAAACTTTCCCATAGACAGATAGAGAATTTTTAGAGCTTGTTACGTTGGTTTTACTGTATTACCTGAAACTGAGGGTGCAGAACAGGGACTGTGTTAGCTATCACCAGGTTAAACAGCAATGCAGTCAACTGAGCTATATTGACTTGCTCAAGGACAAAATGCTACTTCTCCTGTACAACAGGTGGTAAATATCAGGGGGGGATCTGTGTCACAAAGATGATAGACAATTTCTGTCCTAACTGTCTTACAGAGTGAAAAGAGAAATGTCACTGAGCAGCCTGGCTTAGAATTCAGTGCAGTCAACCCGGAAATGATTGACAAAGTTCTTGGTAAACACATTACAGCAGTCACCTTGAAATCCACCATCAAGCACAATCCTTTGTACAGTGGCATACGAACTGATGATGCCTGGGAGAAGAAAAAATGCCCTTCCTGGACTGTTCAAGATTATGACAGACAATCACTGCATTCTAATCTGGCTATTTGCATAAAGGTATTGTAGTGCAGAATCAAGTTAAGATGTTGTGCTATGTATTTGGTCCTAAATTACAGAATACCACATAGGTGACTAGTGCCTCCCAAGTTGGGGGGGGGGGGCACCAGATCACCGACTGGGGGATAGGGCCTCCAGTGGACGATTGCTGAGCCCAAAATCACCAGCGGTGAAACCAGAAGTGCACTTCCAGTGGCACTTCTGGTTTCGCGGCTGGCATTTCCATGAGGTGCACAGCCAATCTCAGGAGGTGCACATGTACCCATATGCACCCCTATGCGTCGCCAATGGAGTACAATGTTTTACTCAGCTGGTGCTGATTCCAGGTCCAGAAGTAAATGTGAATGTGTTCTTGTACAGATAAGACATCTGGATGGGTACAACCATGAGAAGATGGATAGTCTTAGGGTAAAGGCTCTAAAGATCTCAGTGAGGTTCTTACTTTTCCATAGTTTGCGTCTCTGAAGCTCTGTGCCTCAGTTTCCCCATCTTTAAATATAATCAATATTATATTTTCCTACTTCACAGGTATCTAATACAGGGAACATTCATAAAGGTTTATGAGATGCTAAGATATTATGTTGATGGTAGCTACATAAGTGCCTAAATTACGCTTCAATTTAAGTTTTTAAATATGTGCCTTCCCACAGTCAGACCTGCAACATTCACTTCTTCCTGCTTTTGGCGTAGCATTAATCATGCGCGGATTTTTTTTAGCATTCCCACTGCTGAAAAAATAACTCAGATCTGCATTTGTAAATTAGCACCTCTGAATTAGCATGAGAACATCAGGAGAGTTGTTCTGGGTTTCTTTATCACATTTCAACGGCTGGTGTCCTACATTTGGTTCCTGGCTGAAAGCTGTGGGTTTAATGTTTCTCTGTGGGACAATATTTGCAGCATTTGGCAGCTAGTGCAACCAATGGCTAGTGTATAAGCCTTTCTGATTCGTTCTGTGATGCCTTTAATCTATTAATCACTAACTGATGATAGTCAAAATACTCCTATGTTCTAAGAAACTTTTTGTATCAGACAGAGGAACTGAGTTCATTTTCTGATCTTTCTTTTAGGAAAATCCTAACGATCTACAGTTTTGGATGGGGGATATTTATACTCCTGGCTATGATACCTTGTTGAAAAAGAAAGAGAGAGAAAAGAAACTTTCCAAATACTGCCGAATTATCCTGCTTACAGTATTAGCTGTTTGTATCTTGATTGCCATAGTCACTGTTAGCATTTTATTTACTTGATTCAGCCAAGTCCTGTCAAGGATAAATTTTCCAATAAATTTTTGTATGAAAATACTCCCCTTTGTTTTGTTTGAATTTCAAAATTGTTGTCACAATTTGTTTGACATCAACATTTTAGAAAATTCCTACGCAACATAAGGAACTGATCCTCAAAGTAAATATGCTGAACACTACAGTGCCTCTCTGCATAGTTCATAAATAAGTTGGGCATTTTAGTGCCTTGTTCTTTTGATCACTGATCCGGGCTAGATCCTAATCTGAGCTGCAAAGTGCACATTGCCAGTACCTTGAAAGTTTTGTTATTTCATTCAGTCCACATACTATGCAAGATACCACATCACGTGTTTACAATTTAACCCAATTACTGCGATACCACAACAGTGTGCTAGCATAGCTTTCAAGGCATCTCAGAGTATTTTACACATAAAATAGTGGGTACTCTAGAAAATTATGCATTTAAAACTTTAAGACAGAAAATGGAATACAGGATCTGCATTGAATTGATAAAGAATGAATTCAGTGCATGTGATTCAGTGCAGGATGTAGGTCATTTGCAAATATTTAACTTCTGAAAGTATAAAGCTACCATAGGCAAAAAAGGAGTGCATGTCTCAGAATCATTGAGGCTAATACAAGTACATGATAAATGGGCAAATATGTTGTGGACAAAAACTCTGTGGCCATGTCCAGATGAGTGCAGATGTGTGGTATTGCACACCTGTCTGCAGCACCACACACTGCACATGCAGACATTCCCTGCACTGCTACCTTGAAGCAAGGGGTGGGGAGTTGACCCTGGGATCTCCCAGGGTCAAAAAAGCCTGACAAAAATGTACAAAGCAGTGTACGTGGTGGTAGCGCACACCACCCAAAACTAGAGCCTGGCCAGCCAGAGCCATGTTCTGGCTGCCAGCCAGGCTCTCAGCTGCAGGAACACCGTGGCTACAGCTTCCCAAGGCCCCTAGGACCCCAGGTAAAGCTGCTGCAGCCAGGACAATTGCTGGCCTCACCCTCCTCTACCCTGCCCAGGGTAACCTGACATGCACCAGAGTGTGCATGGCATGGGCGTTCCCTGAGGACAAGTAGCAGTGGCACACCTTTCCCCCAGGAAACAAACATCCGTGCTTGTATGAACGCAGCCTACATGCACAAGTTACTCTTCTTCATTTCATCTGTACTTATCTGTCAAATTCTTGGCATAAGACAAGCTCCTTTACACTGCTCAAGCCTCACAAAAAGGGAAGTAAAGCCACCCTGATTGGGCAACTGGGGATTCCCTTGATCTGAAGGAATCTTAGTATCATGAAACCTGAGTAGCTGACTTTATGCCAGCTGTTCTCCACTCAATACAGCCAATGTTTAGGGCAGCTTACAAGCAGGTCGAGGTAAGGCTGTAAGGCACTGGATGCCCACATTCATGGACCAATGGAAAGCTTACTGGGTGTATCTACACATGCAATTAATGCAACTGAATGAGGTCCAGTGCAATTTGAACTGAAGTAAACTAATCCAGACAACACCATCTACACATGCATTTGGGTAGACAGTGTCAGATAGTGCTTGTGTGTCACAACACAGTAAATTAGCCTACACCAGCCTAATTGCCACACATGTGCAGACAGTGACACTTTACTGCACAGCAAATGAGTCTACTGCTCAGTAAAGCACACATGTAGATGCGCTGTTTGAGGAGAATATTTCAATTAGTGTAAATTAGAATAGTTGCCTTCCTTACTGTTAGGGTGCACTCATCCTCAAGACATGGGAGGCAGAAAGATGGATTAAGGTTACGTTTCTCTCCCTTTTGCTCTAGCTGCACCAAGTTTCAAATTTGACTACATCTAGCATCCCTTTTATGATCTGGTTAAAACAGGACTGTCATCTACCCTAATCACCATGTTGTTCTGTAATGTTATATAAATGGGATCTTAACCATGTCCTTAGAATAACTGCATAGCCTTGATAGGTTTATGCTTCAGGGATGAACTTAGTATATATGCAATATAACTGAATTGTATTTTAAGTATACCATGAAACAATAATTTGCTAACTAAGACTCCTGACATGCTAAAGTTTTAGAGTAGGCAGGCTTTTATTCTGAAAGATCAGATGCATTCAGTTTATGAAACAAGTGTTTAGAAGCATTTTAGGAGATTAATGCCTGATGGTCTGAAGTATTTATTCACATTAAAGCAACAATGCTTTATCTGTTTTTTTTCTAGTCACATTTGCTTAAATTGCATCGCATACAATGTAGAAATGTATTTTTGTAAATTATTAAGGCTGGTGGGCAGGAAGCCTAAAAGCAGAAAGTACTGTAATTTCCAGGAAAACAGCCAATAATGAGCGTTTCTTAACTGTTCTGCTCTCTGTGGGTTTAACAAGAGGGATAAAATTGTTTTCTCCATGAGTCTGTTACTGGCTGCTTCAATCTGTTCTTGCTGCTGTCATCTAGTGGAGATGAGGAAAAGGAGGAGGAAAAAAAGATTTCTTCACTTTTTTCCATTTGCATTTATTTCTATCTAGATTATGCTACTGCCATCTACAGGAAGTACTAAGGATACACACAAGGTGTTCTGTGATTTTGTGTACTAGAAGATGAAACTTAAATAGTTCATTGCTTAATTTCTCCTTTCTTTATCTACACCTATGTAGCTTCCCATAGGTTCATTTTGCAAGGATTACAGGAATTTTTCCTCTACCCTTTCTCCACCCCCTTCCTATTACATTACTTAGTGAAAAATAAACTTGTTCTTAAGTGGAATCACTAGTTCTTGGTTACATGTCCCCCTTTGTCTCTGCCTTTCCCCCATTGGTCCAGGGTAGCCTGCCTCTGCTTCTTGGGCTTTGGAGCAAGAGGGGGACCTCTTTTGGGGCACACTCCCACTGGTGCCAGACCAAGGAGGAACAAGGGGATGAGGTTGCTCCCTCCTGAGATGCAGTAGCATCGTTGTGGTGGTGAAGTGTTTCTCATCCTTGCCTTGACTGATCAGCCTTTGGCAGTGCTGGCAGGTAGCATATCTGGGATCATCTGCCATCTCAAAATGATCCCACACTACACTACTCACCCACTTCTGGGTTGTGGATAGAGATCCTGCCTTTTCCTCTTCACCAGGCAGGGGCACAACAGGAGAAGGAGCTGAGCCACCTTCCCCCCACAACCTCCTCCAAAGTGCTTTTCAGAAGAGACCTGCCTCTAGGGGAACTTTGAGGCGTGTGGAGCACAAACTCAGATTCCTCCTCCTTCCCCAGAATTTCCTTTGCTATAGTATTCAGTTCCACTGCTTCCAGATCCAGCTCTTATTGTGGCACTGGAAGGCTCATGCTGGGAACTGAAATTGAGGTGGAGACGGTCGTGCTGGGGCTGGTGGCTATTGCTGGTGTTAATGAAGGTGGTGCAGGTGCAGATGCTGCTCCCACTTCCTTGCTGCCACTAGCAGCAGCCTTGAGTCTTCTGCTAGGAAAGAAGGTGCATCTATGTTTTCTTGGGGGTTTTGGGGGGTGGGGGGACTTGCAGTTCTCCCTCTGCCCCCTCTCCCTCCCTTGCCAGAAGACCTGGCGCCTGCCTTTCCAGCACACTTCATAATGCTTGGTGTGCTGCAACATGTGTCTGTGTCTGTAATATATGTTGTGCTTTCCTGCAGCGAACAGTGATGACACCCTGTGAGGCAAAACACATAAAAAGAGAAAGACTAGCTACCAAGAGACTAGATAGCAAGCCAGAGCCTTTCAGACACTGATGGTCGAAAAGATACAGCTCACAAAAGGCACGGATCACTTCAAACACAGCCTTATATGTTGTTTCTACATTCCTCCCCCAGAGCACTGCGATTCAACAGGAACTTGGGGAAAGATCACAGTCACTGGCTAGCTAGAGATGTAATGTCAGAACAGTCCTTCCTCCCATGTAACAGGGAACCCTAGCCCTGTTACCAGAAAGCAGGCCAGCCCCTTTAAGACCAGAACTTTCTAGGCACAGCCTGCTGGCAGGGTAGGGGTTAAAAGCTGAGCTCTGCCTACTAGTCAGGTGACCATTAGGAGAGAGGATGGAGCTATAAAAACCCTGGGCTGAGCTGGCTAAAGGGGCTTGACTGAAGAGAAGATGGACTCCTGATGACTTCCAGAGAAGCTGCAGCAGCCCCACAAGAAGAAGCACAGCAGAAGGTGGGAAGCAGAAGCACAGAGCCATGGAAAACATGAGTTGGCAGACTGCCTTCCTTACCTTTATTTTGGTTATAGCTCAGGGGCTTACTGTTTGTGTTTGAGGGATATTCCAGTAGTTTGTGGTTGAGGCTGTAGGGGAGGAGGAGGCCTCATTAGTGCTATGGGGTGCAGTCATAACAGGACAAAGGGCCCAGTGCACTAGTGGGTGCAGCTGTATAGGGCCAGGGGCCCAGAGCTGGGAAAATAGGACTCTGAAGCCAGGTCCTAGTGGGTGGATCTAGGCTAATAGCCTGAACTTGGGGCCAAGCCTGAGGAGGCAGAAGATCCAACAACTTGGCACCCAGGGGCACAGTGTGAAAGGGGGCCAAAAGGCCTGGTACCATAGTGAGCACAAAAGGAGGGCCATGGGGCCAGACAGAGCCTCAGAGTCAAACCCTACCTGAGGGTTTAGGCTGGTAGGCCTAGCCAGAGAAAGACAGGGATGAAAAGCCTGTGGTGGCTGAGAACCCCAACATAGAAATACAAACAACATCTGCAAGGCATGTGGCATGTATAGGGCAGGTTGGAGCATGCAAGGACAGCCCTAGTCATCAGGGCCCAATGGGCAGTCTCCTGCTTTTAAGAACACTAAACAATATTTACGTCGATGTGGCAGGAAAGTAAAGGTGGGTTAGAGGACAAAAACAGGAGTGAAGTATTAAAGGACTTCAAGGGTGCCCCTCACAGGCCGCTAGAATGCCTCTGGGGAGGGTAGCCTGCTACACCCCCCTCCTCCTCGTGGCTTTTCCCAGTTTCTATTTCCTGCATGTCTGCCTTCCGAATCTCTGAATCTTTCCGAATCTTTTCTGAATCTATTTGGACCTTTTAATATGTCTCCACTAGACTCTTAATCTTTACTTTTATTTGAATGAGTGGTGGACTTGCTAGTTCTTTATTACTAATTTACTTTTTTATTTATGAACTCCGAATGAAAAAAAATCATCAACTATTGTTTCCCCTGCTCAGAACTTTTTTCTTCTTTAGCAGAATGCCTCATTTGATTTTAATAGTGTTTAAGAAGGCCCTTAAATATATTGTGAAAGACAGATAAATATAGACCGGGGTAGGCAATGTTTTTTGGCTTGAGTGCTGAAAAAAACCACAATGTCTACCTTGAAAGGTGCTGAAGTGATTATATCAGAAAAACAAAATGAGGGAAGAGGAGTAAATAGCAGGATGCAGCATATTAGTGTTATAAGTGCAGCTTATAACATTAATATTTTATTATATAACATATAATAACATGTAACATATAATAACTAATGTTTTATATAACATATAATAGTTATAAAAAGTTATTATATAACATATAATATATAACATATATGGAGAGAGACTTATATTAGTTATTATATAATTAAACTATTGTTGAATATAAAGTAAATAAGGTTTTTAAAATGCTTAAGAAAATTCATTTAAAATTGAATTAAAATGCAGATCCTACCAGTTTAGTGTGATCCTTGCCCTTGCTTTTCTTTGCTGAGTTTTCCAATGTCCAGCTCGTATTTGGATACTTTAAGCTGCACACAGGCTCCTGAGTGTTTGGTTGTTAACTGGCTCTGAGACAGACAGAGGACTGCCTTCATGCATGAGAATATCTGTTCACTCAGATACGTGGATCCAAATGGTGAAAGCATTGCAAACGCAGTTTTCTTCAAATTGTTAAATTTCACTGGCAGGAATGTCCAGCAGGTCAGAATAGAGGCCCCATGATTTCTCTCAGTAGCTTCAAGCACACTCCACAGCTCTCTAAACTTTGATGCCCACAATTCTGAGCTTCTTAACTCAATGAGCTGCATTTCAAGATCTTCAACACCCATCCACTGAAATACCATCAAATCCAAGTTGCTGTCGATTAAGTTTTCTGGTTTAGTTAGAAAAGAAAACATTGGACCAAATTGCTGGAAATCTTGAAATCTGTCAGAAAATTCTGATTCCAGTTCTTGCATATACATTCCAATCTTATCAACACTGACAGCGCAACGTGTTGATAGCTCTTTTAGATGTTGGAAGTAGCGGAAAGTTGATGTTTGAATATCCCGAGAAAAAACTGCTAGTTTTGCAAGAACTGTCCTCCAGATTTCATAAAGATTCAGAACCGTTTGCCCTGCACCCTGGAGGCAGAGGTTGAGTTCGTTTAGGTGAGCAGTGACGTCAGCTAGGAACAAGAGCTTACACAGTCATTTGTCATCATTCAGTTCGGGGTAGCTTTGTCCTTTTTCCGACAAAAAGGCCTTCATTGCAGTTTACAAAGTGCATCAAAACCTTGCCACAACTTAGCCACCAGACATTGCTGTGAAGTGGAATGTGGTTGTATGTACTGTCCATCTCTTTTAACAGTGCTTGAAACTCTGTGAGTCAAAGCAGATCGAGCAACAAGGAAATTCACAATTTGCACCACTGTATTCATCACATTACTAAGCTCTGAATTAGAAACTTTAGCACACAGGTTTTCTTGATGGATGATACAGTGAAATTTTACTGCTGGGTAGCCAATTTGATCTTCAAGTAACTTTACAAATCCCTTCTGTTTTCCTACCATGGCAGGAGCACCATCTGTTGTCACACAAAATATTTTTCTGATGTCAACTCCTCATTTTTCAAAATTGTTTACAAACATTTTTGTGATATCTTCCCCCTTCATTGTGCCATGCAGGGGTTTTTGGCAACAAAGTTCCTTTTGGATTTCATCAGAAGCACAATATTGTGCAACAACTGCCAAACATGGAACATCATTTATATCCACACTCCCATCAAGTGCAATGCTAACCACTGCTGTGTCTTTTCATGCAGTTGTCTGCTTTTTGCTTATGTTTTCTGCCATTTCACTTACATGTCTCTCAACTGTTCTGGCAGAGATAGGCAGTTCTTTTATTCTAGATAGGATCATGTCTTTATTTGGCAAATCATTGAACAAAGCCTCCAAACTGCTGAGGAAAGCTTCTTTTATATATTCCCCATCTGTAAATGGCTTTCTGTTTTTTGCAATGCACTGTGAAATCTTGTAAATTCCTTCTGTGGCTTGATTTTTACTTACACTTAAGCATTTAAAAACACTGATTTGCTTCATGTATCCTGCTACTGCCTTTTTTGATTGATTCAGTTCTGTCTGCTTTGTCAAGAAAGGCTTGCTCACGCTTTGTTTGAAAATGTTGTTGAACACCTGATGTGCAACAAACAACACTTTCACAACATAAAGCACAAACAACACTATACTTCTTTTGAATAAATCCAAATTTGTCTGTCTGAGACAGCTGAAACGGTCGGACAGGTAACTTTGCATTCTTAGGAGCTGACATTTTGTCAAATGTACCCTTCAACTTCAAGGGAAAAAAATTATGAACGACAGCAGCGCTGGGCTTTTCCTGGGCTGGGGCTGTCAGTGGTGCTGGGCTGTGATCAGGAAGAAATTTTATCTCATGGTCAGAATGGTATGGACTGCTGGGGTATTTGCTTTCTTTTGTATCAGAGGACTTGGCCCTCTTCCTTGAATCTCTCTGTGTTTCAATACTCCTCGTAGAGGCAGGACAGTGGGAACCCCCATTCACTGGCTGGAGCTGGTGCCCAACCTGGGCTGGGGTGGTGCCTAGCTGGGCCTGGAGGTGGGGACACTAAGCTTGGGTCTGCGCAGGGCAGAGGCCAGCTGTGGCACCCGGCTGTGGTTAGGGTCATCGGTGGTGCTGGGATGGGGATGGGGCCTGAGCAGGGCTAGGGGAGTGGGCAATGTGGGGCTGAGGCCAGAGCCACATGGCAGCACATGGTTGGGGCCATAGGCAGCATGAGGCTGGGGCCAGGGCTCACTGGCAGTGCAGGGCTGGGGCTGGGGCTCTGGCCGTGGGCATCATGGGGCTGGGGCAAGGGCCCAGGCTATGGACATCACAGGCCCACTGGCAGCCTGGGGCTGGGGCCAGGGTCATCTGCAGCACCAAGATGGGGCCCAGGCCCTGGCCCTGTCCTCATCGTGGTGCTGCAGACTGCCCCAGCCCAGCAGCGGCACTGGGCTAGGGGGTGGGGGTGGCGGTGGATGTGCCAGCCAGGGCTGGCCCAGGCCCACCGGCAGCACATGGCTGGGCCTCCTGGCAGCGTCATCATAGGGCTGGGGCCCACACAGGTCTATAAGCCTGGGCCCTGCCCCATCTTGACACTGCCAATGGCCCCGGCCCAGTAGTGGTGATAGAGGTGCTGACCAGGGCTGCACCTACTGGCAGCATTGGGATAGGGCCAGGGCCCACACAGGTTCACAGACCTGGGCCTGGGCCTGATCCCAGTTCTGCTGACAGCCCTGGCCCAGCTGGGGTGGATGGCAACAGTGGTGCCAGCCAGGGCCAGGCCTGCCAGCAGCATATGGTCAGAGCCATCTGTAGCGTGGGGATGGGGCCAGGGCCTGTGCAGGTCTATGGCCCCAGCCCCATCCCGATGATGCAGACGGCTCCAGCCCAGTGCCAGAACACCGATGGTGCCACTTGGGGCCAGGATGTCGGCAGGCCCAGGGATGGGGCCCACAGTGGTGATGGTGTCAGCTGGGGCCTGGTGGCGAGCAGCACAGGGTTGGGGTCTGGGCCATCAGGGCACAGATGTGTCTGGGGATGGGGCCTGGGGTGGGGCCAGGCTAGGGTTGGGGCCAGGGGCTCTTACCTGGGTGGTGTGGTTAGGGTGTTCCAGAGCCTGGGTCCCTCAGTGGCAACTCTAGATAATGTAGGGGTTGGCAGCAGCAGAAGGCATTTCCCAGGCAGCCACATGCTGCTCAGTCTGGGCCTAAGGGGTGGGAAGTAGCCACTTGCCAGTAAAAGGCATGCCCCGTTGGACACATGTGCCATAGGTTGTCGACCCCTGTTCTAATAAGTAAAAGCAAGCTTTTAAATAAGGGCCTTGTTACATGCTAATTTTAGGTGGCTCCTGGAGCTCTTAACACCTAGATTGTCTGCTCTGTGCCCTGTTTCAGCCTAGGGCATTGGATTCACAACCCAGCCCCAATACCTTTGCTCCAGGCAAGCACAGCCCTCAATTCAACCACAACCTCTGCTGGTTGATAATAGAAAGTGTATTGATACGCGGTGTGTCTGCCTGGCTTCAAACCTCTGGTCACATGCAGCCTTGGTCTGGATGGCCAGTGGTGTTCGCCCTACCATTCTTGTGCAGGCCGTCAAGTAGATGTTTGCTTCTGGAGCGATCTCCCCCAATCTCACCTGCCATGACTTTGAACGTTTTATCAGTGTAGGAGCCGACCACTTGGGGTCCCTCGGCGGCATGTAGTCTGTCTGGCAGTTGTCTACAGGGCTCCACATCCCCTACACCTCGACCTCACACCATTCCTTGGTGGATCACTGTATTTTTCTGGCCGTACTCCTGACCCTGTTATGCCCCTGGTTATATCAGTCTGGATAGCCCTCTGTCATCTGGAGTATTAGCTCCCAAAGGGTGACCCACTTGAATAATCCCAGATTGCCCATGGTGTTTAACTTGGGTCGCAGGGCTGACTCCCCTTCCCCAAGGCACAAAGCTTGAACCGGGTTCCAAGCAAAGACAGGGCTCAAAAGAGCTCTGCTGCCGTTATCCCGTCCATGTCACCTGGTCCTACTCCTCAACCCCTCCAAAAGGGGGAAACACAAAGATGGAATAATCCCCTCCCCCCACTATTATGTTTTGAGGGACCTATGTAGACCCCTCCCAGGCCCTTCCACCAGGGTACCAGTACCTGACTCTCTAAGGTCCGTCATCGGCTAAACCCTACATGTGACCATGGTAGCCCAAGGTCTCCTGCCTGGGTCATCTCACCCTTTTCCCAGCCTTCTATGGATTATAGTCCCACTCCTTGTCTCTCCTGTTAGTAACATCCCTCTTCGGGTGCCTTGCAGCACCTCTACAATGCCTGGCCACTTCTCACACCCAGGGTCGGCACCCCGTCTCTCGTGGTCTTGCTTTGCAGCTCTTCTTACTGTCCCCATCTGGCATCTGCCGGAGGGAGCATCTCTTCCGCCTCTCTGGTGCCCTTGATGATCCCACCTGTTATGGTATAGAGAGCCACATCTGGCTCGCCAGTCCTTCCATTGCTGATGCCAGTGTCAGGGTCCCCTTCAGTCTCCATGTTCCCTCTGCTGCTGGTGTAAGGAGCTGCTTCTGGCTCCCTGCTCCTTCCACCATGGTTGCTGGCATAAGGAGCAACCTCTACAAGCTTTCTTCCCCAAAGGGACTTCCAGGAGGCACCCAGTGTTGGTGCCTTCACTGGCTCTTATTTCCCTTCTCCTCCACCTTCACCGGTGGTTTGTTTTATTCCTACAGGCCGGTGATTGCCGATGACATCACCAGCTAGTCTCAGCTGTATGAAAGCACAGCTCACAATCCACATGGGTTTCTTCTCTTGTTTCAGGTGCGTTGTGGGTCCTGCTGCAGGTAAGTATTTTCCTTGTTTATTTTCCATTTTCATTTTCTTTTCCTCAAAGGGTTCTCATCCCCAGGAGTCCCCATTTGTAATTTGTGGTCCTTTCTCTCGCTGTCCCCCGGGACACACGGTGATAGGAAATAAAAGCAATGCAGGCAAACCAAATACAACATACATTACCCAAATTTCCCAGTCCCAGAACATACAAAAGGTGAGCAGTCTGGCTGGCTGGTACATAAATGCCACCTTAAGGTTCTTATAAGAG
>JAGPOW010003395.1:60675848-60699757 GCA_030014935.1 Caiman crocodilus
TGAGACTGGTGCTGGTTGTGGGCTGTGCCCAGCACCGGAGAAGATTGCTGCTGCCACCTGTCCCAGGCAGCAGTGGTAGCCTGAGCCTGCTTCCTGTCATCTGGCACATAGATCCAGGGGCTCACACGCCAGGAAGGCTGCTGTGCTGTGCCAAACTCCTTCCAGGGGTGCGAGCCCCTGGATCTGCATGCCAGACGAGAGGAGTCTGAGGAGGCAGTAGCAATCTTCTCCAGTGCTGGTGCAGGCTGTGCCCAGCACCTGTCCCAGGCAGCATTGACAGCCTCTTCTCATCTGGCATGCAGATCCAGGGATCTGCACCCCCAGGAGGAATATGTCCAGAACAGCTCTGGAGCCCTCCAGGGGGGTACGAGCCCCGGGATCTGTGCCCTGAATGAGAGGAGGCTGCTGGCAAGTGTCAGAAGTTGTGTCTTGAAGAGTTTGAGGTGCAGTTTCCCAGAAACCTTTGCACTTATCTCTGTGAAACTTGGCAGGCTTCATGCCCTTAGAAGGAGCCAGCAAGTTTTATTTTTATGGTCCCCCATTATAGCCTACGGGCAAAACGTTGAAACACATCAAAACAGTGAAACAGCTTTGATGAAACGAAACAGGATAGTGCTTTGAAACTAAATGAAATGACAAAACAAAATGAAACATTGTCCCTTTGAAACAGCAAAATAGATGTCAAAATAAAACGATGGTGTTTCGCACAGCCCTAATTAGAAAGATTTGCAAAAAAGGCAGAGTGGAAAAGCTGAGTTCCTACCCTTTCTTCAACAGAGAATGAAAGCATCAGTTCTTGTATCCATTTTGAAATTTGGCTTAAAAACAGTAACACAGAATATGTCACAGCCAAAGCTTCCTCCTGAAGCTTAACTAGTCTCTGACCACCTTCTGCCTACCCACCCCTGTCCGTTTTTCTTTTCTTTTGTTTCACATCTCCAGAGTGCTGCTTCTGCACAAAAATTAAATCACTTCCAATAACAGGGCAACAGAACTCTTCTATAGTTCTTCATAGGGCTCTAACACTAACATGGCATTTTCCAGTAAGACCCTGACACTTGGCATGAGATCTACAAAAAAACAAGAGTAAAGATGTTTTATTTAGAGCACGTACACACAGCATAACCTTCACAGACCTTGGTTCATCAATCTTAAAAAGATGAAAAGCTGAGTTATAGACTAACTGATTTATACTGTGCATCCAGTGTATTTGAAATGTGAGATTTAATCCTGAACACAATGTTACACTTAAGAAATGTAAATAACTGCACCAATATGTCACTTTGATCTTCAGCATAGCTGTGACTATGTAAGCTAAATGGCCTTCCAGAATTTTGCAGAAATATGTACGAGATCTCCAGAGATGGAGAGTTCAGTTTTATAATTACATTCAATTACCTCCTGAGCTGGATGAACAGAGGCCCCAGCTCCTGTAGTATGGCTTCACATATTTTGTGTATATGACCAGCATCACTATTGTCTACCCCATGCCAACCTGGTTTGCCACAAAATGGAGGCTGTCAGGCTTGGCCAGCTTCCAGACCACTATAGCTTCCATGGATGCAGGCTGCTAAAGTCAAGCGTCCTGGCAGTGGAGCAGCAGGGCTAGCTTAATGCAAAGGTCCGTGACTCCATGTACTATGGGACATCTGAAAGTTCTGCCCAGCACTTAAGTGGCATTTGATATTGGGACCTTGGTGCTGAAGCGTCTGTGATGTCATCTTGTGCCTTATGCATCATGACCAGCATGATGCCCTCAGCCATATCGCCATCCTCAAGTTAGTGCCCTAGCAGGGCCAGCAGCAGACACCACCAATGCATGGACTGTCTGAACAGTATGATCAGAGCAATGATTCCCTCAGCTCAACTATTTACCATCTCTACAATCCAAACCCAGCTGGGATGGTTGGTTCAGTCTAGCAGAAACTGGGATCAGGCAGCATGTGCTGTGCCTAGCCAGGGGATCTGAAATTGAGGCTGCTCATGGTTGATCAATCAGCACTTTCTAGTTCTGAGCAAAAATTTGAATTAACCACTAATACTGTGATCAACTGACTTTCATCACCTGGCAGCCCTTCTGCCCTATCTGCCTGAGCCAGGGAGAAAGCTGGAGTCCCTCCTGCATCCACCCTGGCAGGAGAGAGATGGCACCACTTTGAAGAAAAGGAGCCAGATGGGGTGAGAACATTTCAATCACCATCTTAACTGAAGTTTGTGTACCTTCTGCCTGGTTCCAGAGAAGGGGTGCAGGCAGTCTCTGGGGATCCAGGGAGGTGTGGGAGCCATGGTCAGGTGGGAAGGACTTGTTGAAGTCCTAGGACTCAGCTGCTATTCAGCAGCCTGCCTCTTGGCCCACCCTGTGAATGTGGATACCTACTCAGCTGCCAGTGCCGCCTTCTGTGTGCCCCCTCTCAATATGGCCCCCCTTTTCCAGCCAGCCTTGATGACCAGTGTCAGCCCCTTGGCCTCATGCCCCCAGCCCATGTCCATCTAATCTGGGCATAGCAAGACCTAGCAAGAACTCAGTTACCCACTGGGTCACTAGTAGGTAATTGAATTTTTCCTAAACTGACTGCTTGCTCTTCTCAACTTGGAGGAGGCTTTCCCTTGCTTGGGCTGCTAGAAAAGGGAGGGCTAAAGGGGCTATACTTTCCATCCCCAGCCACCTGTATTCACCAGCTGATTGGGGTGGGAAGAAAGAGGGTGGCTGGAACTGCACTGAGCATTAGCCAAGCCCAGATGACTGACTGCATAGAAAGCTAACCAGAGCATGCTGTCTCCATGCTGCTCCTGCCCATGTGCACCTGAGCCACGGGGAAATCTGGGAAAACGGGGAAAGCCTCAAACTCCCCCTGGCAGGCGAAAGAGAGTGCCACTTCGAAGAAAAGCTAGATGGGGTCAGGAAACTTCCTATGCCTCTTCCTTGGCTCTGAGAAAGGAGCATGCCCATGGGGAGCTGACAAGGGAGTTGGAGCGGGGAACCTGGGCTTCCAGGTTGGCTGGGCTTCTTAGAGCCCTAGGGCTCAGCTGATGGTATCCCGGCTTCCATCTGGCCCTGGACTTGAACATAGTGGCTGGAAAAAGAAGCCATTTTTCCCTACCAAGCTGCCTAAGCAAACTTCTCCCCAGCCTGCACAATACCTGACCCAATCCCAATTCATTAACAGACAGGAGTTTAGTTTATTTTTAAATTGTTTTTCACTTCTTTCATTTTATCCTTTGTGGTTTTAGTTCTTCCATTTTGCTTCAGTGGCTGACCTCCTCCATTTCACCACAGCCCTCATCCCTCCCCTGCATGTCTCTCCACCTCCCAGCTGTATGCTCGCACACCCACAACCCACCTCTCCCACCACACCCTCACCTACAGCAAGAATACAATCCAGGCCTGGCTCACCATCTGGTGCATTGGTTCCCAACCTTTTTTTGCTGTGACCCTAAACTGGCAACAACAGGACCTCCCAACCTGGTGCCGCAGGGGCTACTGGGGATGGAGTGTGGTGGCCCATGGGTGGGTAGCTGCCATTGTCCCTTTTCTGCATGGCAGTCCTGCCTGCCCACTGCTACCAGTCCACATGTATGAGTGTGCATGTGTCTGTGGGCCCTTCACAATCCCACTGAGGACCCCCCACAACCTTGATCTGGGTTGCGCCCCGAGGTTGGGAACCAAAGCACTAGCGGCAAGTCACCCCGGGCAGCTCAGAGATGGCATCAAGCTTTAAAGCGTGACTGCTCCAAGCTAATTCTGACCTTAACACTGCTCAGCATGCCACAATACTTAGTATAGCCTAATGGCAATGTGTAAGGACACCCTTAATCACATTGCTGGTCTTAGTCCTGAGGTACTGTGGCAGCAGGCACCAAACCAAGCTGTTCACAGGTGATTCTATAGAGGGTACGGGCAACAGGGAAAACTGGAGATCGTTGGAGTTTCTTGGAATGGCACTAACAAATACTGCATACAAATATACTCAAATAAAAAAAAGAGCAGTTATCTTTATTTCATACAAGTGAAAAAAAAGTCTTTATTTACAGCGCACCAATTTTAGCTGAAAATGAACAAAGCCCTCTTATAGTCACTGATAAGAGAGTTCTGGGAAGCACCTGTGAAAGACTGCAGAGTTCATATTTTTAGTTAAAAATGTTATTTACATACTGGACGTAAGCCTGGGAAAGCTGATGGTTGTGGAAATAGTCACTAAAATATTCGTCAATAATGCAATCAAACAAAATCCAGAGCTGTTAAACAAAGTACATATCACCTTGCGTAATAAAAAAGCTCTATCTGGTCTTGGAAGAAATGTGAATAGTGTTTGTCAGAGCTAAAGTTCTAGTTGCAATCTATAAAATGATTAAAGTGATTGGCACACATTGGTCAAGAACAGTATGTCTCAGTCACTATTATCAGGTCAAAGGGGGGCTTTTCATGATTAGTTTGATGGTGATATCTGAGGTGTTACAAAACAATATTTTCAAAAGAGTACATGAAAGTTATTTAGAGAGTGAAAGAATCTGAGAAGGACTAAAATGTTTTATATTCTCCTCAAATGAGCTGTGACTTTAAAGAATCTGCTGTGGGCTTGCTGCAAATACTGGCAAAACAAGAGAAGCTATGTTGTTGACAGAAAAAATGGATCCTGAAGCAAAATGGGCATAGACTTGTTTACTCTAACTGAAAAAAAAACAGCTAAACAAAATCTACACTTATTCTGACTTCCTGAGTACTCTTAGTAAGAGATGCTACGGTTAAGCAGGAGATTGCATATGTCAAATCTATTCTCTTCTAGGCACAGTGTACCTGATGCGGTAATGCCCGACAGCAGGCCACCATTTAAAACATATGGCTTTGCTATCCCCTGGCAATAGTGCCATTATTATTTTAAGGGAAACCCAGAAGTCCTAGTGAGAGTGCGTGGCCCCGCAGATTGCTAATCAAACATTGTGATATGAGTTCAGTTATGAGGCCACTTAGAAGCATTTGAAAGCCCGTGCTTTACTGGTTGTGCATTGCACCGATTTATTACAGGATAACATCAATGAAACATGAGTTGTTACCTGCTGATATATGAATAAAAAGCTGGCATTAAGAATGCCTGTAACATCAGAAACTAATGTTGCATGAAGTGGGGATTTGCATAAGCATGAAGATGCTCATAAAGCCAAGTAGAAAAGGCACTGCACTTTGTGATCTTGGGAGCTGCAACCACTTCAAAGAGGAGAGCTGTAGATCTCCTGGGAAAGGAAGATGTGGGGAATTTTCCCCCTGGGAGGCATGTTTTATGATGCAGAGGCAGTTGGAATTGGGACACTGAAAGAAGCAGATCCTTGTCAAACAGGATGTCTCAGAGTGATTACTGCACTGCAGTCCCATAGCTGGCAAGCTGATTGCTGGTCAAGCAGTTCATATAAAAGGCCTGGGAGCTGGGCAGCTCCAGCTCTTTGGCACCTTGGCAGCTGTCACTGTGATACACAGTCTGAATATATAGGGATTTGTGGAACAGGGTGCCCAGGGAGCTGGGGAGCTCAAGAGCTGGGTAGGCAAGTAGCTGCATGGGCTGACAGGAAGCCAGGCAGGCAAAGTTGGCCATCTGTCTTCTTGGTTTGTGTCAAAGCTCTTGACAGAATTGGCATGATCCTGCCGAAAGTTTTGATCCTGATGAATCAGCATTTCTGACAGAAAACTCTTCCATCTGTAACTTTTCTGCCAGCTCTAGATGCACGTCTTTAACAGAATTAATTTTCATATCTGCTAACGTTTGTACATTTTGTAACTGGGGACTGATTGCTTGGTGGAAATAGAATTTTTGTTTTTTAAATTACGTTTGCCTCCTTTGATCTCCTGCACATTGATGTGGAAAATAAGGATGAAACACAGCAAAACTTACCAAATATAAAGTTATATAGATTTATATAAATTATCATAAGGCATTTTAAGGGTGCAAACTTGGTTTTGTATCCAATCATTAAACAAGTTGCTGATGCATGAATATAAAGTGCTGGAGAATAAATTGTTAGAGGCCATATCAGCATGATTTATTTTTTAAAGTTATAGGTGATCAATGAGGTTATGATGAACGCATTCATCATAATGCATTTTATTCATTATTCATTTTACATACTAACAAAAGCTGAATTTTGTTTTAACCATAACAATAGCATATGAAATCATTTAAAAATGAAGTCTAGAAATGTTTATTATTTTAGGAATTGTACTGCTCCATTGCTACATATTTATGTGGGAGAATTTCTTTGTACCATTCAGATTGCAGAACTGCATGTCCTAATACAGTTTGAGGATTTGCTTTAATCCCATATACATTTAAAATTCTCTTTTCTGTATATCTGTGGTGTGCTCTGAGAGGGTGCCAGGATGCTACCTGGAAGGTCCTTGTTATCTATGATGCTGACAGGATGACTGAATGGTTTATGTTCCTCACTGGAATTCATCTTCAGTCTCACTATTACTCAATCTTTCTTCTCAAAGATGATTTTTCTGGGACTCCTGTAACCCTAGCATATAACCCTGTGGTGAGGGGTCTGTAGTAATAATCAGAGATGGGATCATAGAATCATAGAAAGTTAGGGTTGAAAGGGACCTCAGGAGGTCATCTAGTCCAACCCCCTGCTCAAGGCAGGAACAGCCCCAACTAGATCATCCCACACAAGGCCTTGTCTAACTTCCAAGGATGGAGAATCTACCACCTCTCTGGGTAACCTGTTCCAGCATTTTACTATTCCCCTAGTGAGGAAATTCTTCTTAATATCTACCTAAACTTACCTTGTTGTTCTGTCATCTACCACTATCAAGACCAGGCTACTCCATCTACTTTTGAACCCCACTTCAGGTAGCTGAAGACTGCTAGTTGAAGTCTCCTCTCCGTCTCATCTTCTCTAGACTAAATAAGTCCAGTTGCCTCAGTCTTTCCTCATAAGTTATGTACCCCAGCCCCCCCAGCATATTTGTTGCCCTCCACTGGACTCTCTCTAATTTGTCCACATGCTTTCTGTAGTGGGGGCCCCAAAACTGAACACAGTAATGCAGATGTGGCCTCACCAGTGCTAAATACAAGGGAAGAATTACTTCCCTTGACTTACTGGCAACACACCTACCAATGCAGCCAATGATTCATCTTCCAATCTATGACCTATCTCTCCCCAAAAAAATAAGCTTCACCACAACTGGTCTAGCCTGATCCTGTTCTAGCCTGATCCCTTGAAATCTACTCTACATAGGACACAGAATCTTTGGGTGAGGAGTGTAGAGCAAAGCAGACCCCTGAACAAAGCCTTAGAGGTTATCATGGGCTGCAAAACCTGCTCCATAAATTGAGTATGTGCCAGACTTAGCCTGCAGTGAGTTCCATGCCAATATGGCTGGAGCAGTACCTATACTATTTAAAAATATATGGTTTGATATGCATATCTCAGATGAAGATCCTTTTCAGCTAGGTAAGGAGCTTTAGGGCAATAAAAAACAGTTACTGACCCCACATTTTTTTTTCTGCAAAAAGAACGTTTTTTTTCTATTGCAATTTGCAGACTATGTCAGCTTGCCAGATGATCTGTGTCCCTTGCTGCAGTGAGTTGAGGGAACCAAGATGGTAAATCAGCTTTTCTGATGATTCTAAATAGTGCTCCCTTGTGTCAGTGAGAGCACCAAAAACTGATTTTCAGATATTCTGAGTAATGAACTGTCTACAGGGTAGGTCTCGCATAATGTGTATATCCTTTCATGAACTCAGTTGCAGTAAACAAACCACACCTCACCAGCATGAATATGGCACCGTAGCACTTACTGCTGAAGATGAACAAAATCATCATTTGTATAATGACACAAGTCAACAAACAAATGTTCATTCCCCTTTCTTCTATAGGCAGAAACAGAAGGTACTACAGGTTTGTAGTCTAAGATAACAACTATGCTTATAAAGGAAAATAAATTATTGGATTCCTAGTCCTTCATCTCTGATTTCTGCTGTACAGTTAAAGCTTAGTGTATTGGCACTTATCGTAAGCTAAATAAGAAATTAGGTGGTAATCCCCTGTTAGAAATGTTGGCAACTAATTAGTGGAAATATGCAATGTTATTCCTGTTTCCAATAGATCGGAAAGTCAGTCTCCTTCAAAGCAGACTTTCATGCTGTTCCGTAAATCATCTCAAATCACAAGGGGACATATGCAGCTAGACTGTGCCTCTTCAGAGATTTATCATGTCACTTTTTCAGTTCTCTGAAATCTCTGTTAACTCCACTGATGAATGAATTTGTATAGCAACATTTGAAAATGTGACTCACTGGTGATTTAGAAATGTAATGCATTTTAAACAAATTTGACAAATTTCACTGATGTGAATCTTTCTGCTGTGACATCATTAATTGCTCGAACTGTGCATATATTGATAAGGTTGGGGGGGAGGGAGAATTAGGTCTTAATATCAGTAGTTTTGTAAACTTTACTAACAAATTCTGAGACATTTGGTAGCAGGAACAGAGCTTCCCAAAAAGAGAAAGCTGTAAAGTTCTTGTTGTTTTTAATCACAGCCAATGGGAACCCAAAACAGAACAGAGCAAATGTCAGGCCAGCACTTTAAGCACTGAGTTGTCACTGAACGCCACAGAGTGTCAGGAGTAACAGGCTTTGCCTATACTGGTTCTACACTATTTCAAGACAGTATCATATAATAAAACCTTCATGCTTAAAATCTGGAAATGATGTGGTAAATATGCTCTGAAGACAATAGCAATGAAAGGTACTTCCAGAGCATCCTCACTACCTCAGCCCTGAATCTGAGAGCCCCTCTACATGCAGGTAAAGATGCAATGGGATCTGATGCATATCTATACAACTGTGCCTCCTGTTATGCTATATACGCAAGTTAGGAAGCGTGATTGTAGGATAACAAAACAGATCTCATCTCACCTTATTTCCAGTGCAGGGGGAGCCTACGATTACAGGAAGCAAGCTCTTGCAACTGGGACTCCCCTCAAATAACCCAGGCTCCCAGCCATGGGGGCACCCCATAATTCCCCACAGCAAGGAGACCTCAGCTGATGTGGTGTCCCAATTGCAGGGATGCCTGGGGTACCCCCATGGCTGGAACACCAGGTCGGCTGCAATCTTCCAACCACAGGAGTGGCTGGGGCTCCTATGCTGGAAGCCAATGTCAGCTTGGGGCTACCAGGCTCAGAGGTGCACATTGGCTTTCCCAGCTGGCAGTCCCAATGAGCTGAGTTTCCAACCACAGGGGCTCCTGGCCTCATGTTTAATTAATGGCATGATGAGAAGCAGCTACAAAGTTCTAACATAATTTGTGGAATAATTGCGTAGGTCATTTCTCTTTTTATCACACCATTAATTGATTGAACATATGGGTGGGTGACCATTTGAGACATGACTAACTAGTGAATCACACTTTAGGTGTAATGTGCAGATGGGGCCTCATGTATGCACAATAGGAGCAGTTGGTGGAAGTTATTTTTGGTGGTGGCCACAAGAAAGATACAAGCCAATGTACATATACCCAGAAGGAATTCAGAAAATACCCTGAGTGGAAGAATGGACCCATTAAAAGCACAGCCAAAATATGCCTTGGAAATGTGAAAAGGAACTGAGAACAGTTTTAAATAGCACTTCACTGTTTCTGCAAAAATGGTGTGCCAGCAAAGAGAGAGAGTCTTTTGGAAATGTCCAAACCTGTACTTTGGGGTGGCTCTGAAAGTCACTTCAACTATTCTCAAGCATGTGAAAAGCATTTGCCTATCTATATTCCACGGATGTGGCTACACATACAAAGGGTAGAAGGAGAGATAAGCTGTGGGCAGGATGTTGCTTAGAAAGGCTCCACGCAAGGAAGCTTTCTGTTCCTTTTCTTCAGGTAGAGTTCTTCTAGGAATAAGCCTGCCAGTACCCACTACTTGTCTCATTAGCAGAGAGCACAAGTAGGGTAGAATCCTGTTGTGTCTATGTGAGTTCTGAAAACAAGGCAGGGTGGGCAAGGCCAAACTCAGGCTCTAGCACTCTAGAGAGTCTCTAGGGTCAGACCAAACTGCAAGTTGGAAGCAAAATAAGGGTCTTTTAATGTAGAGCAGCGGTTTTCAATCTGTGGGGCATGAAGGAATGTTGAGGGGGAGATGCCAGGCACAAGATATATTTTACATTTTTAAAATTATTATTATAATTATTATTCTCTAACAAGAACATGATATTTGACAACATCACACATTGAAATAGTATGAGTGAACCCACCTCTTGCAACTGATTTCATAGGTGTAACAATGTATTTAATTAAGCCAGTGATCATTTCCATAGCAATAACTACATTTCTCACCTTCCGGCTCAGTATGCCTATCATATCTAATCTTAGAGCACAAAAAAATTCCTACAAGCATTTGTGCAGTGCAGCTTATTCTGCTGGTGAGTCTGATATTTTTCATACTATTATGAGGTGAAAATGGATCGGTACGTATTGCCAAAGGATACGGTTTCAAAACAAAAGGCAGACGCTGAAATGGGTGAAGCTGATACAGCAAAAAAATCTGCAAAACCAAGACAATATGAAGAAGTATATTTAGATTTTGATTTCACTTCCATTGCAGTCAATGGAGAAATTTACCTCTCAGTGTGTAGTGTGTGCAGTAACTTTAGCCAATGATAGCCTGAAGCCAACAAAATTAAGATGCCATGTAGAAACAAGACATGGCGATCTGGTAGGAAAGAACAGAGATTTTTTTTGAATGAAAAGTACAGGAAATTAACAAACAAAAAAGACACAATGAAAAATGTGGTATTCATCCCTGAAAATGCTTTAAAGTGTCTTTATAAATTTGCATACCACATTGCCAAGAATAAAGCCTTATACAACTGGGGAAAAACCAATTCTCTCAGCAGCAATTGACATGTGCAGGATGATGCTTTGTGATAGTGTGGCTGACAGGTTAAAATTGATCTTGCTGTCAACAGTCAGCCACTGAATCTTTGACTTGTCAGGAAATAGCAAAGCACAGCTGATCTCTTGATTGCAATCCAGTTTATTTGCAATCCTGTTGGATGAAAAATGGATATATCTAAAAAGGCTCATTTAATTGTATACATGCATATGGTATACTTACAAAACAGGAATACCAGAAGATTTTTGTTTTGTAAGCCAATTAGGACACATGCAATTGGATCTGAACTTTTTAACATTGTAAAAGACTTCCTAAATTCTTACAATCTAAAGTGCAAAGACTATGTTAGAATCTGCACCAATGGAGCCCCTTCAATGACTGGAGGTAGGAAGCCTTGAAAGCCAAAGTGTTTGAAATTGTACCACATGTACAGTGATCGCATTGTATAATACACCATGAAGCCCTTGCAACTTGAAACATGGATCAGGAAATTACTGATGTTCTAAGTACTGCTATTAAAATCGTTAACTTTTTCGAGATGCAGCCTACAAAAGTATGTCTCTTTGCAATGCTTTGTGCAGAAATGGGAGCCAGGCATGATGCTTTGTTGTTTCACACAGAGGTTAGGTGGCTATCCAGGGGTAAAATGTTACAATGTCTTTATGAACTGAGAAATGAAGCTCAAGTTTTTCTGTTGGATTTGAATTTCAGCAATGCAGAGACGCTGTGATCCCAGTTGGCTTGTGCTTTTGGCTTACCTTGTTGATATTTTTGACAAACTGAATTCTCTCAATGTCTCACTGCAAGGAACAGAAAGTACTGCTTTTGACCTGCACTGCAAGATAACGTCATTCAAGAGAAAGCTACATCTCTGGAAAACAAAGATCAAAACTGGTTCGAGTGTTCCATTCCCATTGTTAATTGAGGCTATTGAAGAAATGGAATCTGAACTGCTGAGTGTTATGGAGTCCAACAAGAATCATTTGACTTCACTAGGAGCCAGTTTGGATAAATATTTTCCAGAAGGAAATGCACCCTTGAATTATCCAGCCTTTTGTAGCTGAGGCAGTGACCTGGTCCCATCTCTCAAATAACATTCAGGAGGAACTGATTGAACTTCAGTGACAGGGCACTAGATATTCAATTTAAAAATCAGCCTTTGGGGCAATTTTGGTTGAAAGTTGGCTCAGAATATCCAGCTTTGTCAAAGTGTACAATCAAAGCTCTTTTATCATTTGGTTCATCTTATTTGTGTCAAATTGGATTCTCTGCACCGGCTGTGCGAAAGACAATGTACTGTTTGAAACTGGAAGTGGAGGACAACCTCAGAGTGTCAGTTTCAAAAATCTCTCCACAAATTGATAAACTATTTGTAGAGAAACAGGCACATCCTTCACATGAATTAGTAAGTACAGTATCTGAGAATTTGAAAATTACAGGTATAGGTAATTTAATTAGGTAATTTAAGTAGTGTCAGTCTCTATTCAGTTTATGAAATTATATTTTGCATATATGTTTTTGTCTGGGTTGGTACGAGGGAACATAAACAAAATTGTAACTCAAAGTGGGGTCAGCTCAAAAAGTTTGAAAACTGCTGATGTGGAGGGTTGGCAGGTTTTGGTTAAAGGGTGTTGACAAAAAAGAAAAACTGGGGGTTTTGCTACAAGGGTAGACTTGGGAGTAGGACTAAGTACTGGTGTACTCATGCCCAACACACTAGTCAGATACAAGTTTAATTGTTTTCAGTTAATTTAGGTAAAGGAGGTGAAATGTAAAACTATATTAGACATTTGAAGAGCACTGCCCCTCAGGTAAAAATGAAATATGTATAAGAGAGCTTTTAGTGGAGGTCAAAAAGAAGGTGAAAAAATTGTGTTCCTTACTGATGTGAGTCTGAAATGCCAGTCTTTACATTTCTAGGAGGTGTGTCCCAGGGAAGAAACCAGGGAGTAACTGGATTCTGGATTTTCCAGTAGTCTCTCGGAGGTCTTTTTTTATTATTCCAATATTAACCTTTGAAAAAACATTTAGAATTTGCCAACTAATGTTGCCTTATCTAGAATGAAGCGATTGAAGTGCGCTACACTATATGCATGACTGAGAATCTAATATGCTGTGAGAAAAAAATATGAGGCATAAAGGCATGTAGAATCACTGTGGTTCACATCTGAAACTGTAGGTCAGTGATTCTCAGTCAGAGTACCATGGCAGAGTACCGTGCTAACATTGCATGACACCCTACAGCACCCTTAAAGAATCCTTCAAAGGTGCCGTAGGGTGTCATGCAATGTTAGCACTCTACAGTGTGCAAATATGATTCACAAAATAGACCCTGAGATTTAAAATAGGAGTCCATGGTGTTAAAATCATTCTGACCTGTTGCAGTCTTTCTAAGTTCTTTGCAACAGAAAAATTGTTCTACTATTTTTCCATTGTCAGAAAACAAGTGAAAACAAAAGCTAGCATTTTCCAAGAGGTACCTTGAGCCTAAAAAGGTTGAGAACTGCTACTGTAATTTATGACACAAATAGATTATAGATTGGTACATGCTGACATTTTGTTCAACAGTAACCAGAAAAAAGAATGCCTGTATTGTTAGAAATGTACATCAGAATCACTGAGAAGTTGCAGAAGTAGATCAAGAGAGATAAGACAAAACAAAAGCAATATGCTTGGGGTCCAGGAGCTGATGAAGATGATATAGTGCATCTCTATCATGGGAAACAATGCTTGGAAACATTGCAGATTTCACAAAAAGCTGTTTCATGGTTGTGTGAAATTGTCAACCCAGTTGGTTGACAATTTAATTTAATATTAAGAAGGAAAAGATACCATTTATAAGGAAGGGAAACTGTTTACTTTTTTTCCAGGCAGGGTCTCATGCAGATAGCAGTCATAAGAGGTTAAGGCAATGGAGCCCAAGGATAGGAACAACACAAACTTGCTGTCACTCGAAAGCAGTAGTGCTGATATTGCAAGGAAATCTCACATGTTAAAGTAACAGTAATGAGTTCTCAAAAACTAACTGAATACTACTAGTTAAAAAATAAATAGGTTGCTTGTAAGTATTTGCAATTGCTATTATTTTTCAAGTATTAACTTTTGGCTTGGAAGGCATCATGTGATAGCAATAACTGTGTTCAAGACAAAGTTCAAACATGATGAAGTACTTGTTATTATATTCAATCTATATGTGGAATTATTGGATTGGTGAACACAAATGCTAGGATCCGTTCACAAATTCAGATTTTGAGTGGTATCTGTGGTTCTCAGTATAGACATGGTGCCTGCTGTTTTGCCTGGGAAAAGTATACTAGAAAACTGTTGATCAAAGAAAGGTTCATTTGATATGGTGTTGAAGTCAGTTAGAATGCTATATACATAGGGCAACATTCTTTTCAGTACTGTTCAGAAAGCTATCCCTGATTTTGAACATATTAGGAAACAAGTTCTAATGAACTGTCATATGTTGCTTATACAAAAGTAATGATGTAAGCATGCTTGAGTATAAAATGGTTTGAAATATAGGCTCAGATAATAGGAGAGAGAAGCCATTGAGTGTACTGAACATGACATTGTAGCATGTTTTTCCATGAATTAAAAAATTTAAACAGACTAACTAAATGAAGCAAAATGGAATATCTCATAGAGACTTAGTACCACATATATTACCAGATTATAAAAAAGAAAAAAAGAGGGATGATTATAATCTAACTTTGCCAGCAATACGCATGGACCCTTTTTCATATAAAGCTCAGAAAATCAGGATTGAAACAGAACAGAGATGGAATAGAATTAGAGTTCCCATTAATGCTTTTATACCAGAATACGGATGTTCTCTAAAGAGTGTTAGGAAACACATGGAATAGAAGTATTATACTCCCAAGATAACTGAAGAATCAAAATTATTATTTCAAGTTTCTCTACACCCAAGTAAAAGACTTCATTTGCTAGAGTTATGGATTTAAGTATCTATGCTAAATATAGTAGTATTTATATATTGTGAGAATATATCAAGACTATGACCAGGACAGATCCAGTGGTATTAGGTGCTGACGTCCTGTGTAAAGATGGGAGCAGGGCAGACAGTGTACAAATTATTTATTATCTAAGATCTGAGATAACTTGATCTTAGATAATAAGAACACTGTAGTTGTCTCAACCATCCAGAATGTTAGCCTTGTGTTTCAAAGTAAAGATTCATATTTAAAGAAAGCAAGAAGTAATTTCCTAAAAACATTTAAAGGCTACGTTACTATACAGTTGAACTAATGGTGACAATAAGGTAAATCTCAGCTCATCTTCGAATTTTTCTGTGACTTGTGTAACAAGGATGAAGAATATCTAGCGATGAATTTGTCTAGTATCATAATGGGGGAGGTGGGGAGTGGCAGGGGGACAGTGGAGCACCAGCCTCAGGTGCTGACTTGGGGTGTGGGGTGCACGAAAATAGCAGCCACTGATGCTGACAGTCTGGCTGCTGCTGCTGCCCAGGGTACAAAACTAACCAGTTATGCCTGTGGATTTGTCCTATGAATGCTTTCCTTTAGGCAGTGACATGAAATGTGCTTCACAGTGCATTTCAGTTTTTTCCAACGGGGGGAGGGGGAAGATTTATATTCCTTACATGCTTCTTTTTTTTAGCTAAAACTACAATATTTTCCACTTTCAGTTTTCAACTTAAACTCCAGCTAAGTGGAGTTTTACTCCCATAATTTATGTCTATTAGAAAAAAAAAAAGGGTTGAGAGTGTGAGGCTAACCCAGTGACTGGAATCTAAGCAAGTCTGCCACAGAGGTTGCAACTCTTTCCTAGTTCTCACGTGGTTATTTCCCTTAGGTCCCCAGATCACATCATTACTATGCCACTCTCCATTTTCTCCTCTTGCATCCTGTACTCAGAGGCATGGGAGGAAAGCAAAAGACATGTTTGAATGACCAGATTTGTTAGGGTAATGATATCTAGACCATTACATATGGTCACCTTTTCTTTCCATAAAAGTCCATCCTGCAATTCCAGGAGCTGTCTCCTTTCTGACAGTTAACAACCACATGCAACACCCTTCATGTTGCTGCTTTGTTTATGTAGTCCTGCATCAGCTCAAATAATCTTTACAAAGGCCCAGAATGAATGTAGAGGAAACAGTGTTTAATAAGGTAATAATGGTGTAGGTAGGTAACAAGGTCATGGTCATAATTTTCCCTTCCCAGACAGCTGAAAGGCAGGCACATTCAAGAAGAAACAGATTAAGTGCTGGATGCTCTCAACAATGCTCCAGTCATGATTAGGGCAATTTGCTGGGAAATGAGAGACATAATTTTAATCCATTTTTGGGAAAGGGAGCCTAGAACCTAGATCTCCCACTTTCTGAGTAATAATACAGTTCTGCAGGCCAGATTTTACCTGGGGGGGGAGGTCAGCACCACTGCTTTTAGAGAATGATTAATAAATGTACTGTGGTCTACTAGCTAAATGAAATCTGAAAAATCCTACTCCTGTTCTACTCCAGTTCTACTCCTGCCTACTATAGCCATCCCACACACAGTCTGCCCCCACACATTGCTCCCTAGGCACCCCTACTCCCACCTAGCAGTAACCTCACACAGTAACCATACTGCTAGCAGTTCTTTTACTGTCCATGTATACCCCCTTCCACTCTAAAGGGAATTGAAAGAATCGAATGCTGTGCTAAGTCTCATTATGCTTTCATTCAGTTTAATTCAGTTCCATGCTCTCGGGAGCCCCTCTAATTAAAATGCCCAGAGTCTCATGTATTCAGCATCCTTTAGTACACTTAGCTTTAGTACACTTAGCTTTAGTACACTTTGGCTTTAGTACACTTAGCTTTAGTTAAAATTACAGTTATTTAGAGCACTTCAGTTACAGTGCTCCCCATGAATATGGACATTTGATGGTGGAGGAGCGGTGGCATCATTAATTGCACCAGTGTGCGGTTGGTTCAGGATGGTGGATCACACCTGTGGGTTAACTCCACCCAGGATTCGGCCCACAGACTGACACAGACTGATCTGTCCAAATTTTCCAGCCATGGAGCTAAAAGGTTGATCCACTGGCCTAGACAGCAAATTTAGTTTTTCTGCACTGTGAAATCCAAAACTTATTTTCTTCAGCTGCCTTCTTTTTTTACTTATTTTGGAACCTTTGTTTGTAGAAAAACATGTATAATTTTATTTTGTGGACATGTTTATAGTAAATAAGTCAGCCTACCCAGCTTACTATGAAGTCCTCAGCTTCCTAAGGCTGTATACAGTGTTGCACTGGTCAGATAACCTGTATATAAAACAGTTGATTGGGAAGGCTCACTTTCCCACTAGGACCATTCACCCACTCTGACAAAAAGAAAATTGATTTTCCATATATTTAGGTGAGATATTTTTAAGTTTCCCTTGTGTGGAAATCTTTCCTTGAAACTCTTAGTATTAGGTTAATTATACCCAAGGATTTTCCACAGTGTAAGGGAAGCATTAGCTCTCATTATGTGCAATGTCTCTGGAAAATCAAACTAAAATTTTCCAGAATAAATTCTTTATTCGATATTTTCATCTCTTCAGAAATAAAAAGATTAGTTAAATTAAAAATAAATAAAGGTTTATTTTAAATGTATTTAGACATTGAGGATATCATTAACTCTTATAGAAAGAGGTATTTATCTGTGTTAGTCTAAAGTCTGCCTTTTTTTTCCATAAATAAGAATTTGGAGCTCCGTGGCTCAACCTCACATTTATCCTTACCATAGTAATGACTCATTGCAATATATTCCAAATCTATATCAGTGACTCAGAACAAGTACTGCTGGATGTGCATCTATATTAACTTTCCAGAATCTTTTGACATTTCTAACAATGCTGCTATTGGTAAGATATCTAAAATTGTCTTGTTTCTAGGTTCACTGTAAATCTTTCCAAAGCTTCTTTCCAAACTTTTCTGCATTCTTCTGAGCCATGAAGAAATTGTAATAGGAGTATCCAAATGCCAAAAGTAAAGCATATGCGTACTTGTTTTGCAGAACTGGTGCCAGTTCTTGGCAACGTGTATCTGAAGCTTCAGAAATTACACCTGCTAATCTGAATTACACGTTAACTGGGTATATAGATGCATGGAGAGATGTCAAAAGGTCTTCCTTTGCCTTTTTGTATTTGCCTGAAAAGAAGCCAATTTCAGATACACCTCAAATATGACATCCTACATATAAATACTCCCAGAGTAGGTAACTATATTGATGTACTTGTTTTTAAGTACAATAACTGTCTATTTTATTACAATATGTTGAGGTAAGTTCATCATGGATATTTGATACAAAGTTATGTACACTGGACTAGATGCCTTGCAAAGCAAACTCTTGATATCAAATCAAGCTACAGGACATTGGTCTAGCTTTAAAATGCAACATCAGATTTGCTGTATATTTGCATAAACAGCAGTATTTCCAAAAGGGCTTTTGCAAAAGCTAGGACTTAATGAAGGGCAAGCATAGTTCTGTATACCCTTGGTGTACAGCCAGGCTGTCTACACTGAAGGTTATAAAGAAGTTGCACAACAATGTTAAACAAATTGCTGGAGTGGCACAAAGCAGCACAACAGAGCTGAGGATTTTGTCATTAGCTCTATTCTTTCCAATTTTAGACCCCTAAATTCATCTGCACCTGTATGTACTTAATATAGTGGTACAGCCCTGCTGAAGCTAATGAAGAAAGGAATATTTTTCACGACTGAGTTTTAGAGCTAAGTCAATGAAAAAACTAAAGAATATTCTATTTATTTTTATTGAAATAAAATATATATTGAAAATATTCCAAATATATATAATTTCTGCAACTTGAAAATTGTTTGCACAGGAAAGTGGCAGGTCCTCAACATTCATCCCCAGGAATATAGCATTTTGGAGGGGGGCAATTTGTATTGTAACTAAAAGAAAAAAATGTGTTTTTAAAAACTCTATTAATACTATTTATGAAGAAAGCATAATTTGCTTTAAAAAATCACAAGTTAGAAAAATATATGAAAGCCCAGAAAACCTAGTAAGCCTAGTAATAAATGTAAGTTAGAGGATTTTTCCTAAGCATAATAAGTAAAAGATAAACACAGAGAAATTTAAATGTCCTTACACAATTTGCTAAAGCAACATCATGCAAGAAAGCAACAGTACAAGGTAATGCTTTCAAAAAACCTAATAGAATTTCCAGTAGCTAAACGTATAAAGCAAACACAGATACAGCTGCTTTCAAATGCCTTTTCTATTAAACTGGCTTTATACCTTAAGAAAAGAATTTGTCTGAATAAATTTTAGAAGACAAGCTGAGTTAGCATAAAACGCCACCAAAAAGCATCAGACTGCAATCATAATATTGTTTCACAAGGTGGCACAATTACTCTTCATATTGTACATGGAACTTTTCCAGCCACTAGAAAAACTCCTAATAACTTATACAACAAACCCAAATTAGAGCATGAATTTATAGAATAGGTTAATTCCACAGGATTTCTATGGACTTCTCCTGGATTTTAATAACTCCTACATGAAATATTTGTAATTAGTTTTAATCTATGCAAAGTTTCTTAAATAAAATGTAATTTGAAACATTGGTTTGGAAGAATGCTTTCCTCTAAACTAGTTGACAAATAGGTGACATTTTGACTATCTTCTTGAGGCTAGTATTAAATTCTATTCTTAGTTTACTGAAGAAGCCTATATATATATATAGAGAGAGAGAGAGAGACTAAAACATGAAAACATGATAAGAAATATACACTATGAGATAGGACATGCAATGTCAGTTTTAACAAGTTTGTCACTTCTAATGGCTGAGTCTCAAACCACTTGTATGAACGAACTAAAGCCACTTTATTTCTGAATAAGAACATCCAAAAAAGAGTTTAAATATATTTTAGCATTTGTGTATCAACATCACATGTCTAGTAATTTAGCTTATGTTTCCTGTATATACTTTCATAGGCAAGATTTTAGATCCACCCAAAGCTTTACTGCTTTGGCTTGCAACATGTAACTGTCTAGCTCATGAGAGTGATTGTGGGTCTTTAGGACACCAGTTGCAACTTAATAGGAAAAAATTCTCGAATGGCCTAAAGTGACCTCAGGTAGCTCTTTCTGACTGTCATCCCTGAAAGTAAACTCAACAAGAGGAAATACACTGGGCCAAATCCTAATTACCCTTCCTGAGAGAAAATTGTGTATACATAGCTGTGTAACATATGCACAGTTTGGGATTCTGTTCCTCCAGTAATGAAATAGAATTGCCTTGAGTGCAATTGCCTTGAGAAGCCACCTAAATGAGATGCTGACTGTGCAGTAGCTCATTACTTCTGCACAGTAGCATCACATGGCAGGAAGCATGACATGACATTACTGCACAGTAGTAATGAGCTACTGCAGTCAGCATCACCTAAAAGCCATTTGGCAACACTACTGTGCAATAACTGCAGTTTCTACATGAGACTAAATGGCTAAGCAGTCACTGCCCTTGAGTGCATACCTACTGGAAACAAGAGAGAAGGAGAGTCTTCCTACCTTCTGGCACTCACTCAGATTGAGAGGCCCATGTTCTTAGGCACTCCTACCTAGAGGAAGTTTGAATTTGCTGTTTCCCAGCAAAACACTGTAACTATCAAGTTTAGAGGACAGACAGAAGTGACAGATCAGGTGAAAAATGGCCCCTGAAAGTGCTCTAGAGCTATGATCAAACAGAAGTGCACAGCTGCAGAGTGTTTTAAAAGGGCTCAATCCCATGAAAATCTGAACCCACATTGCATGAGGGTTCACATAAACACTCCAAAACAGAGAGGCTTCAGTAACTTCCGTCTGTACCACCTCTGAGCCCTGGCACTGCTTTCAGAATAGCAGAAGGGAAAGGAAGTAGAGGGAGTTTGGTCTGGGTTTCTTTCAGCTGGTGTTGGAGGGTGGGGTTGGGTGGATTGGAGCCCTCCTTGAGGTAGTGGGTGGGAGGGCGGGCAGGGGGGACTCCAATCTATCTACCCTCTAGTGGCAGCTAGGGAATCCCCCAAAAGACATTCCTCCTGTCCCTTCCCCGCCCCTCCCATTCTGGAAACAGCATCAGGACTGGGAGGGAGAAGTATTGCTAGGAGAAATCGGCTGCAGGCTGGTGGTAGCCAGCAACTGGATTCCAGAATCCCCTGGACTCAGCCGCGTACTTCTTTTGGGTCTGGGGGATCACTGTAATTCATGATGCTTCCTGCGTAGTGCCATGGGTTACAACAGGCAGTTGTACTTCTGTATGTACCCTTTGTGGCTATGAATTACCCAGTCTCTCTTCAGCCTTCTCTTTCTGGATGCCTCCAAGGGCCAGGGAAAAACAAATACAAGTCAGAGAGCCTTTGCATCATTGAGGTGGATACTGGTCATTCTGGTTTCTAATCTGAGTTCCTGTCCCTAACAGGGCAAAAACTTTCCCAGTGCTGTTTATCCAATGAATATTAAATGTAAGGTGTAGTAGGCCAGCTTCAAGGGCATTGATGGGCAATGCCTAGGGCCATGTGTAGATGAAACAAGGGGCAAATGTGCATGGCACTTTAAAGCAAGCTAAATGCTTTTGCACTGCTTTAATGATGTTGGTGTTTGCACACTATGGCAGTGTATTACGCATTAATTCCAGCTGTTGTAGCAAATTCGGCAGTGTAATGTGCCTTAAATGACTTGGGGTCATTCCTCCAAGGAGTTTTAGTTTGCTTCTCCACAGCCATGGAGCAAAGCACTGGGCTCCGTGCAGCTCAGGGGCTCTGCAGGAAGCCCTGCAGGCAGCCTGGCAGCAGCCCGGAAAGGCTCTGCCCAAGAGAGGGGAAAAAAAAGCAGCAAGACTGATCCTTTCCCTCCCCCGCTCCCAGCCCTCTTCACAGCCCAGAGACCACTCTGCCTGCCAGCAGCTCACCCTCCGCTCCTGGAGGGGAAGTTAAGTTGGGTGTGTGCACAAAACAGGGGTTTAATTGGCCCTAAACTGAAGTGGTGTTTTTAAAAACCCACCATTTCAATTTAGGGCCCCCATTTCATCTACACATGCCCTAGCTTGTCATCTGGTATACAGCAGAAGATCCATATACAATGGTAAGAAGACTCTAGACCCCAAGTCTCCTGCTGTCTGAGCAAGTGTTCTAACTATTGGTTTACAATAGAGGTTAGAAACTTATGGCCCACAGTGGGATTCAACCCACAGAGCTTTATTTTGCATTTCTAAAAAGCCTCAGGTAGCCTTGTGGTGTTATCTACTAGTTCTGCTGGAACAGAGGCAAGGGCCCTAAAGAGTGGGTCTTTAGCCAGAGCCAGCAGCAAAAGTAAAAGTGGTCAGCTCTAGGTCCAACAGTACCAGCCAAAAAACAGTGCAGATAGCAGAGCAGTTGGCAGAAGGTTTTCTGGCAGCTGGGAGGGAACAAGCACTGTCAAAGGGGTAGGCAGGCCATATGCACCTGAAAGGGGGAACCCAGTTCCCCAAAGGAGGCCAGAAACACAAGAGAAGGGGCTAAACCCAGGAGTTAATATTATATGTTTTCAGTGTGGGTGATCAGGGCATTGCATCTGAAATTGTCCCCAGGGCCCTCCTGGGGCGTGGCCACTCCCCACAGCTATTCCACCCAAGTTGAAGTCCTCCACCATTCCAAAATGCAGTAGTCACTCCTGAGTCAGGTATGGGATGCTGCGGTGCAGTGGGGCCAGGCACAGTGCATCTGCACTGCTGCTCGTACTGGATAGAGCCAATGCCAAAGCCCTAGAGTGCCCAGCAGCTGTGGTGCCTCCTGGACTGGATCACTGCTATGAATACCTAGGCTGGACTCAATCTGTGGTGCCTGCAAGGGGTAGCAGGTTGGTGCTCAGCCTTTCCTCTGGCCTATGGCTGAACTTGCACCCAGCTCCATGCTCCACTGCAGCACATTCCCCAGCCAGTGCCTGAAGTCCTAGGATCTGGAAACAATATCTCAACAGTTGGAGCAGGGCAGAGCTCAGCAGCTGCAGCACAACAACTTAAGACCAGTTCTTGCTGACATCATGCTCTGTCAAGCTGTGCAGGATCCGGCCATCAGCTCCCTGTGCCTGGCTTGCCCATCAGTAGGCATGGTGGGCAAACATCTGAAGCCCCTGGGATATATACATGGACAGGACTTCCTGCCCAGCCAGGTTTGGGAGGTGACTGTGAGCAGCATATCCTCCCCACCTGCTCTGTGCAGCCCCAGCTGAACAGTGCCAAGCTCCATACTCCATGCCCAGAGCTGCCCAGCTGCTACAGAGGCAAGGGTAGTGCCAGGGACTGAGCTTCAGAGAAAAAAAGGATCAGGCCACCTGAAGCTCAAGCAGCAAGTCAGTCTTGCTCCTAGTCCTGCCCTTGTTCACCAAGCCTCTAGTGGCAAGTCACGGCTGTGCAGGTGAACGACAGCCAAAGCTGTTTTTTTTGTTTTAAAGTGTAATGACTCCATTAAGCCGAACAACACTAAGCTGATTAACATTTGTTCGGTTTACAGTGTAAGACCCTTGGAGAATACTAAAAGGTGGTAGAAATGGGAAAAAGATGCAGAAGAAACTCATCATAAAGATTGTAGCATATTAGCAATTTATAAATAGTAACTACTGCTTTTCAGCATCAGGTGTCACAGCAAATTAAAAGGAATCAGCCAAGAAACAGATCTGGGTAAGTACAAATGTGTCTGCCTTCCTTTATTTCCTGGGCAATGTCTAATTTGAGGTATGTGTAACATGTAATTCACTGATATCTATACTTGACATGAGTTATGGACTTACATGGGAGAAAAATAGGTCTTGAAAACTAGAGCAATGAAAAAATTAAGAAAATGTTGAATTAACTCAATTAGGTTGTTAGCTGTGCTAGTCTAAGGTTAAGCAGATGGCAGGGCAGAGTGGCACCTTTATGATACAAAACATCTGACATAACTGTTGCTTCTGAAACCTAATTGTCTGTGCAAAACAGTTAAGAGATGCCTCGGCACAGCTGTGTTGAGCACATTGCGAGCACAGGAGCAGGGATTTCC
>JAGPOW010003395.1:60699857-60716474 GCA_030014935.1 Caiman crocodilus
GTTTAAGTTTGTAACTTCAAGGAATGTGCCTACAGCCTAAGGACTGTAAGTAAAGGGTTTTTTTGCTTCCAACAACCTGCGTGTCTAGCGCCTCAATTCAACTCCATCAGCGGCCCCATTCTGCCAGCGTTTCTCGGCCCCCGCATGGCATCACGAACAGGATTGTCAGTATGCCGGGAAGACACAATGGAGCTGGAATTGGTTGAGGGTTGTCCCTGGCATGGTGAAAAATGCCACGTGCTAGATGCCGTGGAATTGGAAGAGCAAATCGCTTACCATCAAGCGGGTGGAACGGGTGAAAGAGTTGTGAGTGTTTGCCTTTCGCTCGAGGGAGAAGGAGAGCCAGCAAAAGAGTGGGAAGTGAGCCTCCACCCGAGAGCCTTCGGTTGTGTAATGGGGAGTGAGCGGGTTCAGCTTAAACCCCAGGAGCAAGGGGGCAGCGAGTCCTCAGCTGAGCAGGAGCTAAGCGAGGAAGATGCGGCTCTCAGTCAGGAGTTCACTCGCTGCATGTGCTGTGTGTGGGAGAGCAAAGGACCAGCGCTGACTGATTTAGACACGCTGTTACTAGAGTCGGGACAGCCGGAGCTTTCGGAGCGCCACAGAGAAGCGGAGGAAAGCTGCTTCGTATCTGAAGGGACTGGCACGGTGTTAGAGAAAGGGAGAATGCTGCGAATAATGTTCAGCACAGTCACATTCCTTATATGGGAAAGGACTGAGTTGGAAGCCCTATTGCGCGCCATACATGCGGTTAAGCGGGTTGCAGCTGTGGAAAAAAAGCCAGAGTCCCCCGTCATCGCAAGATGGCGGCGAAATGGAAGGGGGCTGCCACGGAAGGGTCGAGAAGGAGGACGGAGTTCCCCACAGCGGGGCGGAAGTAGCGACTTCACCCCCAAAATACCGCCATGGATGGGAAAAAGAAAAAGGCAGAGCTAATGGCAGGGCGGAAGTAGCGACTCTACCTCGAGGCATTCCCACGGGCCTACCCCTGGGCCATAACCAGGAGCCACTGAAAAGCATCCTGCAACTGAGTCATTCATCAGATGCAGTGACAGCTCGAGTAGCCATGTACCCTGAGGTGATGGTGGGTCAGGTGATGAGTGCGGCCTGCACTACAGCCAGCACCTATCACGCCAGGACCATGTGCGGTAGCTGCCTCAAGAAATCACTTGCAGGCTTGCACATGAGCATGCTGAATTTACTCAGCCTCAAAACTGTGGCCCCCAGCAACCTTTGTGGTGGAGTGGGAGGGGTGGAGAAGGACAGTGCAGAGATGCACAACTGGGCTCCATCTCTTGTGCCCAGAGGCTGGATCCAGCTAGGGGCTAGCCCTGTGCAGTGCCCCTTGGGCTTCACCAATCTGTACTGCATGGCCATACACCTCCCTCAGCTGCCTGGGGCTGCCACATGCAGCCAGGGCCTCAACAGCAGGGCATGAGATTGCTGGTGGTGGGCAGCCATCCCAGCTAGCCCTGTGCACCTTCCTGAATCCTGGCCCTGGACCCCATCCTGACCTGTCCTGCCCTGGCTGATTCCTTACTCCAGGCAGCAGGAGCAGTGCTCATCCCAGCCCATCCACCCAGCCTCCAGCCACTGATTAGGAGGAACTGGGTTGGGCATGTGCAGGTGGGGTGGCACCAATATAAGACTCCTGCCTCGTTTTTCACCAACTGGCTGATGCTGAGATGGCCTACAAAATCCAGGACTGTCCTGGACAAACTAGGGCATATGGTCACACTACCCCTAGCATATTAGTAAAACAGCTAAGGCATTTTTACATGTGCCGGGAAGGGGGGGCTAAACTGTCTGGAGCATTGAATGAATTTTAGATAAAGTGTCCCTGCTGCCATTTTGAAGTGTGGGGACACTAATACACAAGATGTGAAGACTGGCTGGAGCCTGGTAATTACCATGCTCCAGCAGACTTGATTAATTGAGTAATTACAGTGCATAGGAACAGCCTCCCCACTGTTTGTGTATAGGCACCCCTGGTTTCTCTTTAACTGGAGAAAAATGCCTGTTGTATGTTTTATATGTGATGATGTGCCCCACCATCAGTACTCCACTTTTCCTAGATCTTCCCATGGATAGGAGGGGTGATAGGATGTCTTACATCAGCTGCTGCCAATGATGTTCTTCTCAGTTAAAACATTTCATTTAAAAAGTATAATGTTCCCATATTCCTGCAGTCCTCCCCCATCAAAGTACTTCAATAACTACAAATTGCTTGCCTAAATTGCTAAGAAGAGATTTTCTTTTACCTATTATTTTTTTCAGAAGAGGAAAAATGGCATAAAGACGTTAAAGTGGCTCCCCCCAAATCACACCAGAAAGCAACAGCACAGCTGGGAGCAACATTTTCTAATTCCTAATCCTGATTAATTCCAAGACCATCTGTCAAATACATCTGAACCTGTCTACCCTTAGTTTTTGCTTTTTCTTATCATTTTAGCAGCATGCTCTTGCTGTCATTGGTATATATTGCCATTATCCTTCATCAGGTATGAAGCTACCTTAGAATCATAGGGTTGGGAGGGGCAATTAAATACAGCCCCCCTGCACAGATGCAGGACATGATGTTTCTAAATTAGCTCAAACAGCTGCCTATCCAGCCTCTATTTGAAAAAAAACAACTTCAGTGTGATTCCATAGCTTCTCTTGTAGCCTGGTTCATTATCCTGTTTTTATAGTGAAGAGCCTGTCCCTGCTATTTAATCTAAATCTGCTATATACTTTAAAATCATTGCCTTTAAGTCATACCTTTTGGGACCAGGAAACAAATTTAGGCTTATGATGAGACACAAGGTAACCCATAAAGTTTCAGTTCATGCAGTCAATCCAAGCAATTACCAAATATACGGAGTTTCTCTCTGTTTTGGAAACAGGTGCAGAATTATTATTACTATTAACCACTAGATGCCACAGTTGCCTGTGCTAATGCAAAATGAGCCATGAGTTGTTAATTAAAGGAAAAAGAAAAGGAAACAGTCCCTAACAAGCCTGCCTAACTGGTATCCAACTGCCCCCCCCCCCCAACACAGGGGCTGTATTATATTTCTGGAATAATGTGTAGCTACAGAATATTTAGCTTAATGTTTGTTTCTGCTCAAGAAGTCTCTGTGGTGATCTCTAGATTGCCTTGTGGCAGTGCACAACTCCTTGGAAGATGTGGTTTTATTCTGAGATGCGTGCACATATCTTTTCATGGGTCTGAGTTATAACTACTGATTTTAGTGACAAAATAGCACACCCCGCCCAAAGGAAACCCAAACAACCCCAAACCCCTCGCATAGCTGGTAGCGCCAGCACAGCTGAACCTGAGTACCGGCAGCGATCTGATGGTGCTTCATCAGCGGACCCGTGGCAGCCCTTAGCCCTATGCACCGACACGAGACAATGCAGGTATACACTCACAGGGATCACTGAAGCCCCCCCGGCTTGACCGACAACGGGATACAAGCTACGCATGAGCTTTTCTTGCTGGATCAGCTCCCCAGACTCCCTGACACCAAGCTACATTTGCAAGAGTGGAAATAGGAGGAAAATGACTTTTAAGCGGAACGTCTCTGATGAGAAGAGCTTGGAGACGCACAAAAACCACCGAGTCCCGCTGACATTTTAGAGAACTTTTCTTAACCACACTTTTTTTTTAGTGCCCTCATTTCAATGCCTAACATCACAACACGTTTCTCATCAAAAGTGACTAGCTCCAGCGAGCCCATTAAAGGCACCAGGACCTCAGGCTGTTGCCATTTTAACAGCTTCCAACTCTCTCTCCATCTTTTCCTGCTCCCGCTTTTCAGTACAGGATCAAAGCAGGCACAGTTTTCGAGACAGAGATGATCAGGACAAGAGCTCAAATATAAAGTGAAGCAAAATCTCAAATACAAAGTGAAGATCGGGGGATGGGGGAGAAGAAGCAAATCAATCCCCTTAGTCAGTATTAGCATGGGGCTTTGCTAGCAAAGGATCTTGCGATGGTGGTAAATTGTCTGCCTGCCCACAGATTGCTGCTGGCCCCAAAGAGAAGTTGAGTCTCAGATGCATTACGCGTTTCCTCCTAGTTGATTGCTTAAAGTGAAAATTGTCCCAGCCTGACTGCATGAGGTGTCAGGGCTCCCGCAGGGCTGCAAGAATGAAATTCCTCCAGAGCTGAAGGATGATCAGCTCACCCGGGCAGGGATATCTCCACCGCCGGGCAGTGGGTTGTTAAAGAGCGCTTGCATTTCCCCTAATAGCGCTCATTAGCCAAGTCCGCGGCTCCTCCGCGTGGCAACAAGCCAGCCAGAGAACCAGTGTTACTCTGGGTAAGTCACCTTTTCTTCCCAGATTGCAGAGTGGTCTGCTTTCATCTATTAAGCACGCGAGACACTTTTTTGGGGGGGAGTAAGGCTTAAATAAATATTATAATTAAGTGATGAAATGTCTGGACTGATTTGCAGCCAAATGTGAAAATGGAAGAGGAATTTCATTCTTCCAGCAAAAGGAGGGGGTCACAACATTACCATTTTGGAAGGAACTGGTTTTTTTAAATGCTTAGCCAACTCTTCCAATGTTTTTGCCATTATCGTGGTGTGGCAGTCTTTGCATCTGAGTGCGTTTCACACTGAATGCATCTTCCCAACTTTGTGAACTGCAAAAAAAAAAATAAAAAAAAAAAATTGGTGCCTGATGACAGGCTGTTACATACGGTCTCTGGACCTAGGACCTCAGAACTCGCACTTGGTTTGGTAAAAGAGCCTAGAAAATTAGAGTTTGGAAGGGTTCTCAGGAAGTCTTGTCCACAACCCCTTGCTCAAGGCAGGACCAGCCAACTAGATCCTCCCAGGCAAGGCTTTGTGGATTGCATCTCCAAGGATGGAGATTCAGCCACCTCTCTGGGTAACCTGTTCGAGGGTAACTACACTCCTAGCGAGAGAGATTTTTCCAAATATCTAACTTAAACTTTCCCTGCTGCAGGTTGAGACCATTGCACCTTGTTCTCTCATCTGTCACCACTGAGAAGTCTGCTTCAACTTTTTTGTAACCATCCTTCAGAGGGCTGAAGGTGCTAAAAACCCATTTCACTTGGGCTAGATGGTTGATCTCGGAAAGCAGGGTTAATCTCAGGATGGTGCTGGGGGGGAATATTCTAGATAAGGGGATAGGAGGGTCTTCTGAAAAAAAAATCCTGCATTGAAGGGTGAGTCACCTGCCCTTCTACTGCTGAATGAGCCCAGCTGAGTTCTGGAGTCTCACCCCATGAGATGTTGGCCTGAACAACGATTTTCCTTAAATGGTGATATTGAGAGGGGGAGAAGAAGTTGCTTCCAGCCGTGGAAGCTCCTGATAACCGACGATGTAGTTAAACCACAAAATCCCAGAACACGAGGGCTGAGAGGAAGCTCAGGAGATCACATCTAGTCCAACCCCTTGCTCCAAGCAGGACCAGCCCCAGCTACCTTATCCCAGTCCAGACTTTCTCTAGCCAGGTCTTAAAAACCTTAAAGGATCCATTAGTGGGACTTGCAAACCTCCAAGGCTCCAGAGCCACCACTTCCCTATGTAGTCTGCTTTAGCCCTTTCTTACCCTCCTGGCAAGGAAGTTTCCCGCCCCCCCCTACCTAATTTCAATTTCCCTTGCTACAGCTTGAATGAGGCTGGCGTTAGTTGCTTAATAGTTCATGAAGATAGTGAAATTCTCTGTCTTTGGGCTGTGCAATTCATTAATAAACGAGCTTTTGTTGGGTCTGGATGAGCTTTGAAAAAGCAACCGGGAAGAAGCAACCAGCTTCAGCCTCGTGCAACTCGAATGGGTCATGCAAGCCACAAGCAGAGAGCGAGCGAGCCGGGTTTTTTGGCTGCTGGTTTAAGCACACAGGCAGGCGTGGTTCTTGGAGTGGATGTGCTATCTTTCATTAAAGAGCAGTTGGGTGGGGGGGGGGGGTTGTTGGCAAGCTTTCGGGCGCAGTCAGGCACAGGGAAGCCTTTGCTGGTCTAAGCTTCCAAAGAAAGAGAGAAGACAAGGCGGCGGGGGTGGGGGGCTACATTTTGCTGGCTGAAAAGTTAGGAGCTGCTCAGAGCCAGGGGGCAGCTCCCTTCCGAGGAGGGGCCGGACTACCAGCGCTTTGTCCCGGCTGCCTTTCCTCGTGAGGAGGAACCGGGCCACCGCCGCTCCGAAGCAGAGCAAAGCCCCCTCCGCGTCCCCTGCCGCTCCGCAGCAGGCCCGGCCCCAGGCGGTGCCCCCCGCCGCCTGCCTCAGGTGCGGGAGGACGGGGCTGAGCACGGCGGGTACAGAGGGAAAAAAATCGTTTCCTTCCGGAGAGGCGGCTCGGGCGGGGAGTGTGCCTTCCTCCTCTCCTCCCCTCCCCTCCCTACGGCTCGGCCCGCTGGGGTCCCAGCAGTGGCGGAAGCCGCAGCCGCCTGCGGAGTGAGGCGCGGGATGAGCGGCACGGGGGCGGCGGAGCGGTGGGAGGGGCGGGGAGGGACCAGGCAGCGGCAGCGGCGACAAGGTGCCAGCGGCGCGGCCGGGGATCCTCGCGGCTAAGTTTCCCTGCCCGCAGCAGCAGCAGGAGGAGGGAGAAAGAGGGAGCAGCAGCAGCATCAGCCGGGACAGGAGCGGGGCGGCTCCCCGGCCCGGCCCGGCCCGGCCCGGCCGCAGCATGGCAGCGCGGTCCCGCAGCCCGTGGCTCAGCGTGGCGCTGGGGCTGGTGTTGGGCTTCACCGCCGCCTCCTGGCTCGTGGCCCCGCGGGTGGCTGAGCTGAGCGAGAGGAGACGACGCGGCTCCAGTCTCTGCTCCTACTACAGCCGCGCGCGGCTGAGGAGCAGCCCCTGGGAGGAGGGCACGGTGGTGGCGGCGCCCGCGGCTTGGGAAGGGGCCGGCGCGGAGGAGGAAGAGGAGGAGGACGGCGGGGAGCGGCCCGGCGGCGGCGTCGGCGGCAGCCACAACGGCAGCGGCGACGGGGGAGGCTCGGTGGGGTGCTCGCAGCCCCGCAGCTTCCTCTACGTGGGGGTGATGACGGCGCAGAAGTACCTGGCGGGCCGGGCCGTGGCGGCGCAGCGCACCTGGGCGCGCTCCATCCCGGGCCGCGTGGAGTTCTTCTCCAGCCAGGGCTCGGCCGCGCCCCCGCGCCTGCCCGTCGTGGCCCTGCCCGGCGTGGACGACTCCTACCCGCCGCAGAAGAAGTCCTTCATGATGCTCAAGTACATGCACGACCGCTACCTGGACAAATACGAGTGGTTCATGCGGGCAGACGACGACGTATACATCAAAGGTGAGGGGCCCCTTGCCTCCCCTCTCCTGGGAGGGAGGGGGAAGATTCACACCCCCCTGCTCTGCCCCTGATGGAGGAGGGAGTCCTAGCGAAGCCGGGCTGCGAGGGACCCCTCGGATCTTATATGCTGTCTTAAATTTTCTACCATTTGTTGCTTGTGCCACAATCAAAAAGGGGAAAAAAAAACAACCCAGTATAAATGGCAGAAATTGCCCCTTCTAACTGTCTGATAAATAAGCTATGCAAAAAAGAGTTGCTTGCACTGACTGAATGAGCTCATAGGAAATGAGGGTTGGAAGGGACTCCAGGAGATCGTCTCTAACACCTCTGCTCAAACTAGGACCATCTCCAACTAGATCAGCCCATTATGCCTTATCTTATCTTTAAATCTACACATTGCTACATTTTCCACACACCGACAAAATTAGAAGGGGAAAAAAGGTCAGAATTGGAAAAGGAAAAAAGGTACAAGTGACAGAAAGTGCTTCCTTCCATGATCTAATAAAGTGTTAAGCAAGGCAATACAAGAGTTGCTTGCACTGAATGGGCTCATAGGAAATGACTGTTGGACGGGACCTCAGGAGATCATCTTCTGTGACACTCCTGCTCCAAGCACGACCCACCACAACTAAAGCTAAAGCTTTGTTGAGAAGGGGTGTTAAAAACTTCTAGGGATGGAGAGTCTACCACCTCTCTGGGTAATCTGGTCCAGTGTTTTACTACTGTCCTGGTGAGAAAATTCTTCCCAATATCTAACCTAAACTTCCCTTGCTGCAGCTTGTGGCAGTTGCTCCTCGTTCTGTCATCTCTCACCACTAAGAACAGTCAAGCTCCATCCTCTTTCGAACTCCACAAACCATCCCGGACAGCCACACTGCTGCTTGCTGCAGTTCCCCTCCGCCAAGCTCCCTCTGTTGCAAGCGTGGCCCTTTCCTGGCTCTCAGCCTAGGCCCACCGTGTCCCCAAGCCCATTGCACAGAGAGGATGGAAGGGAGAGTGAGTTGGGCATGAGCAGTGCCCTCCACTGGCAGCCTCCAGGGAGTTGTGATTCAGAGGCTGAGAGACACTCCTCTTGCTACCGAGGCTGGAGCTTTTCCTCCCAGTGACCTTCACCTCTGGCTGTGGGGTCCTTAGCTGGGAAGAGGGAGGGTTGGAGGTGTTGCAGAGCCCTGGAGCATGCCAGGTGTGGTTATGAGGTCCCTTGACTGTGGGTATGAGCCCCAGACCATCACTCTTCAGTGGCAGGTCAGAGGGAAAGAGAGAGAGAAGCATTGCTGTCCAATTTCTGGGTCAGTGGGGGTCTGCTGTGCCTCTCTCTCTCTGACCTGCTGTGAAGCAGCCTTGGAGATTTAGTGAGGACATCCTTCCACTTCCTCTAGCTTCACCATCCAGCCTCATCCAAAGAGGGGGTGGGAGGAAGTGTGGAGAGCAGACTTCGACTACCTGAAGGGGGGGGGTGTCCAAAGGGGATGGAGCTAGTCTGTTCTCAGTAGTGGCAGATGTCAGAACAAGGAGCAATGGTCTCCAGTTGTAGCAAGGTTGGATGTTAGGAAAAACTTTTCCACTAGGAGGGTGGTGAAGCACTGGAACAAGTTCCCTAGAGAGGTGGTGAAATCTCCATCCTTGGAGGTTTTTAAGGCCCAGCTCGATAAAGCCCTGGCTGGGATGGTTCTGCTTTGTGCGGGGATTAGACTAGATGACCTCCTGAGGTACCTTTCAACCCTCATTTTCTATGATTCTGTAAGAAATAGCCAAGTGTGTCTGTCTCTGGCCTTCAAGGTGCTGCAGGTTTAAGGCCATTCCCCCTGTTCCCAAGTTCGGCTCTCCTGGTGGTTAGAAGCAATGTGTATTTATTCGCGCAAGCTACTGTGGCTGGAGTGATATAAGGAAGGGAGTTGGCTGCCCCAAAGCTTTTAGTGATATTAGCATGCAGGAACTGAGGCTTTTTTCTTGGAAATCAATAATTTTGATTGCGGTAAACACAGCTAGGAGGATGTGCTGGAAATTATATTTAAGGGTCAACCAATTCCTCTCTCTCAAATAGGCATTTTATTTCAGAAGGTGTACTGTGAGCCTCTGAGGGTTCACAAACTCCCTTGAAGAGGTTTTCTTGCTGCAGTCTGGTTTCTGATTTTTGGTCGAAGGAAAGAACCCTGCCAAACTCTGCCACTTGCAGAATTTAGGATGGACACTAGGGGAGAGGTTAACACCAGGCTTGTGGGAATTCAGTTATGCTTTTTTCACTGTAGTGCATTTTTGCTTCTCGTGTGGCTCAGCTGTGCAGCCTAAGGGTGGCAGTCCATCCTTATCTTACCCCTTTGCATCTGAGTATGGCTGCTTACAAAGCAAACACTAGAGCCTGGGCATGTTTAGTCACAGCAACATATAGTAATCAGCCAGATTTTAAAGATTTTAATTTTAGCTTCCTCACTCTTCTTAACATTGTTAAAACTTATCGGTTAGTCCATGCAGGCAGGGTACTGTCTCCTTTATCATAGCAAAGGCTTCCTTTCAAGCTGTTGTCATGGTCTGCAAGGTATCTCTGAAAAACACTGGCATGTTTTTATTCAAGATTAACTGTGCCACTGGAAAATGGCCTTTTGCTATCTTCCTTTTTCAAAATACACAAGCGCACGAGTATTTTGATGATAAAGAATGATTGCCATCAATAGATTATGAATATTATCAGTGCATTGGTTTTACTTGCAGTGAGTGCTAAAGATATGAGAAACAGCAACTTGCCTTTTTGAGGCATCTTATTATATGCCTCTTAATTTTTGTCATTTGGTTTGCTTTTAAAATGGTCTGATGGACTAATTTGCTTCCTTAAAAATAATCCAGTTGTCCATGTGTGTATATTTAGTTATAGTAATATAGAAAAGAAACCTGACAGGTTTTTTTTATACTCTATAATGTGGAAGTGAGCTCTCTCTCTTTATTAAAATGTTCAATAGCAAACTATTCAAAAATAGTGAAGAAGGGGTTCAATGCAAAAGTTTATATAGATTTAACTCTTGCTGTGTGGCTCTCTCAGAGTAGGTAACTGAATTCTGGTGTTTGAAGTATAAAAGAATTTTCTACAGGCACAGCTAAATTAGTGACTGACATTGATCTCAGAATTTTGCCAAATGAAGCCACAATTTCAATTTCTGGCATTTTATTTCATTTAGGGTGATATTATGAAAAAATTCATTTAGCCTTGTTGATTTACTGAGACGTGCGGTCAAATCACAATTTCTAAATTCTTCTCCCTCACCTCACTTTTGAAGATGGTTTACAAAAGCAGAAAGATAATGGCAAAACATGCTAGCTGAGGCATAATTCTTGCTGGCAACTGAGCATCAATATAGTTTTTGCCATTTTGTCCCTTTTCTCTGAATGAAATAAGCTATTTTGGAAAAGTGACGCAGATAAGTTTACACCAAAGCTTCTGGCTTTGACATATAAAATGTCATAGTAATGTCAAGGTAGGGGTATGACATAATTTACAACACAAGGTATATTAAAATATTTGTGTAAATGTGGCTTAAAGCATATTTAGTTGTGTACTGGGGCACAAAGAACTATATTAGACCCTTATAGAAACCGATTTCAAAGCAACTTCTTTCATTTAAAGACTATTTGGCTTGTGGAAAATTAGGTAGCTATTAGAACAGATGAAAAGAGAATGTTCTTTTTTTTCCCCCTTCTCCGTAGGAGAAAAATTGGAGGAGTTTCTTCGGTCACTAAACAGTAGTAAGCCTCTTTATTTGGGACAAACTGGACTGGGAAACATTGAAGAACTTGGAAAACTGGGGCTTGAGCCTGGAGAGAATTTCTGCATGGGAGGGCCGGGAATGATCTTTAGTCGAGAAGTTCTCAGGAGAATGGTGCCACACATAGGTGAATGCCTTCAAGAGATGTACACCACACATGAGGATGTGGAAGTGGGCCGATGTGTCCGTCGGTTTGGTGGAACCCAATGTGTTTGGTCATATGAGGTAAGAAGCAATAGATAAACCTCCGTGGCTTTCATGTGCAGATTTCTACAGCAGAGCATAATTTAAACCAAGCAGATGCACCTATTCTCTTTCCCTTTATTTTGAAAGCATGTGTATAAGAATATACATTTCTCACAATAAAAAGAGAAGAAAGCATTCATAGAGGACCACAGGAAAACTTTCTGGTATATTTCCACCCATATATTTTGCATATTTTCAGATAACAGACTACTGGACCTTATATCAGTAGGAAGATGTATCCTAGGTCTGCCATATAATTCTTGATTAAAACACTGTATTTAAGGTTTACATATTTGAAGACACATCTGTTATGCAAACTATAACTAGGAAAACTACATACTGAGATTTTAATTACTTTTTGCTGATTATGCATAATATTTTGGATAATCACAAACATTATATCTTCTGCAACCCAGATTTTTAAAGTATGTGATATATTTAAAATGGGATAGTATTTATTTTCTTAATGATTCAGGTATGCTTTTAACAAAGAGCTGTTTGTTGTCTGAGAAAGCAGAAGTAAATTAGTGTTTGATTAAAAATAAATTATGATCATGAGTACAAGCAGCATGATAAGTCTCAGGAAATTTGTTACTATCTGAGGAGCAAACTATTTCTACTATTCGATCAGGATTTTAAGTGCCATTAGTATCCTAACACTTTGGGTACAGTGCTGACATTGTGTTACAAAAACTCTGTTTGCACAGCTTCTTCACTGGAGATGGTGTGGGGTAGTAAGGTTATACTTGTAGGTAAAAATAGACTGTATACGCTGACAGAAAGGGTTAGGTTGATAGTTGATGTAATGAATATGATTTTAGTTATTTTGACCGGTTCTTTTACTATTAATAATATGCTTGCCCTTGTGGCAGTACCTCATTAAATAGAGAAAAATCATTTAAATAGGCCACTGAAAGGGGTTCTATGCCATTAAAGACAAAACCTCAGCAAAGCAATTGGTTTTGTGCGTTATTGTTTTTCAGAAAGGTCCAGGAAAAGGTGGTAGACATTCTCAAAATTTATTTTGAAAAAGTACATTCGATGCAAATATGAATGAAAGTATTTCTTAAGCAGTTTAAAACCTCTGTCTACTAAAATATTATTTGCATGTAGTGGGAGTCTTGTATTTAACCACACTATTAATAAATGTTTGGGAGATTTTTTTTTTTTTTTTAATGACAAGGCAGAACATTACAGTAGTTGAATAGAGAAAATGATGTGTGTCACACAGATGACTTTGAAAATGTTGATAGGACTATCTAAATACCTCTTTAAACACATACTTAATTGTTAGCTTGTGTTTCTGCAGTCTTATCTTCTTGGGCTGTAACCAGGCAAGGTACTACTGAAGTCAGTAGAGCAGTAGTTCTCAATTTTATTAGACTCAAGGCACCCCACAGAAAATGCCAGCTTCCAGGTGTAACTAATTTCTTGACAAAAAAATGATGAGAGTAATTCCTTTGTTATGAGGAATTTGGAAAGACTACAGTAGTTTAGAATATTTTTGATGCTATGCATTCCTGTTTGCACACCTAAGAATGCTAATGTTGTACAATACCCTTAGAGGATCTTGCAGCACTCTGTTTGAGGGTGACTGCAGTAAAGCTTTATGGAAGCAAGAGGGTTGGGTTGTCTGTACACGTTAGAATGCAGGATGGCGTCCTGAGCTCTACCATGATCTGATCAGAAGTTATTTCTTTTCAGTTCATTCCTTGTCATCTTGGGTATTTATTTTGAAAGTAACTGGAAAATTAGAAGTACCTTTAGGGCCCATAACACAAGTCTTTTTGGTTACAGTTGATTTTGTTATTGGACCCCTGGCACCATTGGATGAATGGATTAATGCTATAATTAAGGTTAATCTAGTTTCCTTTCTGCATTTAGTTCTGCATGGGCACAGAAGCAGACCTACTTGTGTTTCAGTGTTAGAGTCTTAAACTGTAAGATCTTTGGCCTGGGAACCATGAGTTTTTACAGCATCCAGAATAATGGGGTCATCTGTCCTGACTACAGCTTTTGGGAGCTAGTGCCTTATCAAATAAAGAATAGAAAACTAGATGTTGGATGCCACACTGCTACCTAGTCAATTTTAAGACTGTCCTGATATTAGAAGATCCTAAATGTCACTTCATGTACTTTAAAAACCTTTAAAATAGAAGTACAATTAAAACAAACTTTTTGAGAGAGATTACATCAGTTGTATATTATTAAGCTTACTAATATTACAGGTATACCGGAAGGAAGTAAAATAAGTAAAATGCAAACAAAAACAAAGCCACATAACAAATCAAAATGCAGTCACTTTCAGATAAAATCTATTCAGATCTAATATGTCTATACTTCTATTTAGAGGTGCTATGAAGCAGGCTGCAACTTCACAGGATCCATTTTTCTCTTTCCATTTTAAAGATTTGCTTAATGTGATGACTTCAAATATAATCTTAAACCTTAAAAATGAAGTATTTAGAATCTGTCAAAACATTGAACTTGACTGCGTGAATAAGTCTTGCGACATTCTATAGCTTTGCTATGAAGTGGAACCAGAGCCATAATACACCAATTTCAGCAAAGTAATATATATTCTGATAGGCCAAAGGATCCTGTGGTTAACTATGTGCTTTGGAATAGTTTCAGATCTTTAGTATGTAGCAGTTTATTGAAGACATCCTGTTTAATTATGTTCCTGCACTGACAGTACCATTGAATGTACTTATATTAGGCTATCCTGTGAGGTGACTTTATGTAAATGGATTGAATTGCTTTACCCCTTAGTATGCTTTTTTGACAGCAGTAGAGCAGTAACGCATACCTTGCTTCACACATCTCAAGGAAGATTTTGGTCTTTCATACGTGTATGCAACTCCAGTAGGCAGTTCATACCCAACTTGCCTTTAAGAGAACCTGTTGTGCTTTGCTTGTGAGATTTGTGATGAATATTTTTTGGACCAAGTTTTAGATTTCTCTATGTAATGTCATCGTTCTGTAGGTTTTGCACATTTTGACATCCATCTACAATCCATCAGTGTAAATTGGGAGCAATTCCATTGAAATTGATGGAAGTAAATTGGTATATGTCAGAGCAGAATTATGTCTTTTTCAAAAAACTTAAAGTTTGCACATTTATGTCTTTTTCATTTTATTGTGAATTGGAATCTGCATCATATATAGAGTACCAATTATAGATTGCACAATTAGCTTTATGAAACTAGTGTTCTTAGTTCACTGTACTGTAGCTTTCTTTTCAGTTTCTGCTTGGGAAGTGGGTTACGTATGTTTTGGTACTAGTTCTCAGGCCCCTTCAGTAAATGCCCTTGGGAAGCTGTTAAACCTTCTAATATTTTTTTCATCTAAAACAAATACACTACTGCAAAAAAAATTATTGTGACAGATTGACTTTTTGTGATGAAAAAGGCTTTAAAAATCATTTCTAACCTATTAATAATGTTTCTGATCATTCGTGTTAGCTGATCATGAAAAAAATGTTTTGACAAATTTTGACAGTTTTGACAAATATTCTGATGATGCAATATTAAAATAAATTGTATTGTCATATCATTTGTAATTTAACAGACCTGTCATAATTGGGTGCTGCCGTTTTTTTTTCTATTGGCATTAAAAATCATACTTGTTTTAAAAATTGAGATTAAAATGCAGAAACCTCCAAAGGCTCCGGTTATTCCCTTTTTTAAAATGAAAGTTGAGAGTAGCTATGTTTTTAATGCCTCATAATTCCCTAAACTTTTATGTCCAGAATGTTTTAACTACCTCAATAATATAAACCTATCTAAATGTTGTGGTTTTGGTTTACTATTTCAGTATGACTACTGGAAGTTTGCATAGGTAAAGTAATCTGATTACTTGGTGTTCCCTTTTCAAACTATAGTGCTTGTTTGTAATTTTTTTTTAAGTTGAATATAAACGACATAGTGCAATATTGTAAAAGCACAAAGTAAAAAGCAGGCCTTAAGCTATTCTGGCAGCTAGCTCCAGCAGCATCTGGACAACAGCGGAGTGTAAATGCTGGGTATTGGATAAGAAAGAGATGGAAAAGGGTGTTTTAGGATCTAAAAAGGGAGAAGTGGGGAAGATGGAAAGAAATATTAAGTATCAAAAAGTTCTATTTGGGTTAGTCAAAGCAATGATTCTAACATTAAGCTTTCTATTTTTTTATTTGGTGGAGAAGTGTAGGATCTCCTTTGGTCCTCTAGTCCAAACCCTCTCCTGATACAGGATCATCCCTATCCAAGTCATCCTATACAAATTCACAGTCTAACATTTTAATAAACCCTGGTACAACACAAGACCTTAACCTGTTAAATATAAAGCAGGGAGACCATGGCAGCTATGTCCTGTCACTCCAGTGACATATTATGGTCCTTATGAGCTGCTTTCTCCCTCTTTAAAATAAATGCCTCAGATTTTTCATCTCAAAGATAGCATCTCTCTCTCTTTTTTTATTTTCAACTTTATGTATGTACCCTAGGGAATGTGAAGTGGGATGCATAGCATAATATACAATACAGGTTTCCCGTGCTTTATGAGGGTTCTGTATGTGCGAATTTGCTCTTGTGTTGACCCTTTTTATACCAAAAATTAATTATATGCAAGGTAAATTCATTCTTATGCGATCAGTGTGATGGAAACCTGCAGTCGACTACTTTGTGTGGTGCATTGTGGGAGTGATGCACACCAAAATATAGTCTCCTGTGTGGATGTGTGCTCCTGGCTTGTTGTCTGTGACACGTGTTTCTGTAGCTGCCATCCCCATTATGGTAATATTCACCATTACCCTGTGCTTGTGTGTACTGTCTGCTGTTGGTGAGTACCAAAATTGCCTTGTAAAAGTGGTAGAAATGGGTCTGGGGTCAGTACAATTGGGGTCCTGGAACGTATCCCTGTTTGTTACATTGTAAAGAGGGTTCCCTTTATGTGAATTTTAGTTATGCACTGTTTTCCAGGAATGCACGTACAGCATAAAGCGAGGGAAACCTATAGTACGCTAGTCACAGGCGTATTCAGTGAAGGCTGTTCTGTGGGGTTGGAGTTTGGATTTATCGTGGATTTTAAGGCTGCCTGCTAACTGGATGCCCCACCTTGTTCTCATGATTAACTGGTCCTTTCTTAAAGGAAAAAAATGCCTTGTGTGTTTGCATGCTTTTTCAGACACAGGAATTCTCATTTAGTTGACCCCTGTGAGTATGTTGAAATGTAAAACGTAAGTGATGATGGAAGAAGGGGTTAGGGGAATCTAGGAGTAACGTTTTAACAGCCAATGTGAGATGAAGTTGGGTACCTTTATTTCAGGATATTTTATTCTAAGCCAATTTAAGAATAATTTGGTCTCTCTTTTTTTTTTTTTTTTTTT
>JAGPOW010003395.1:60742495-60767360 GCA_030014935.1 Caiman crocodilus
AGGTCCCCCCTCAGCCTCCGTTTACTGAGGCTGAACAGGTTCAGGTCCCTCAGACGCTCCTCATAAGGCCTATCCTGCTGCCCGCATATCATTCTAGTGTTCCTCTGTTGAGGAAGTAAGTCCCAGTAGGGGGGAGTTATAGGGGGTAGGTTTGCCATGAGGGTTGCTTGTTTGTGAGTAGGGTCAGTGGGCTAAAAATAGCTCATTGTCTTGGAGGGGCAGAGCCTCTGCAGACCTTACAAGCTGCCCTGACCCTACCAGAGCTTTACCAACCCCCCTGCAGATACTGCCTGCTCCCCTGACCACCCCCATAAATGCCAATTACTCTCCGATCCCTCCCTCTCCATCCCAATTTACTTTAGATTGGGTGGCTATTTTTTAACTTAAACTAATCTCTCTCTAACCTCCTCCAATGTCTGTATGCAGCCATAATAGGAAAGCTTTTTACTTCCCACCCATTCCACAAAAGGGGTACTGATTCTAAAGAGCAGTTAGACTTTCATTAGAGAATCTGTATTATGTGTGTTTAGTGTTTTCTTGTTGTTCTTAAAGTTTGGAAATTCTTTTCTTTATTTATAAATATGATCTCTTTATGCTGCATTCCTTTGTATATCTAGTTATTTGCTTTGTTTTGGTTGGGCTTGCTAATAAAATGCAACAGCAGGTATGAAGGTAGGATGCAGCCAAAAGGTTTGTTTATGATGTTCAATTAAAAATAGATTTTCCTAATTTGTTTTCGGAAATGCAATAGTAAGAGATTAATTGACATTCTGACTTTGTTTGGTTTTTATTTTTCCCTTTTGGTAAAGAAGATGCAAATTGTGTAATCTTTAATAAAAAAAAAATCTTTAATCTGGAAATAATATTTGCATATTGAGATCTGCACCTCATATTTTACTTTTAAAAGCATTTTTAACATAAATGCTACTGATGTGTCTCCTTGACAAACATAGTGTATCATTTTGGGGTTTTTTTGTGAACTTTAGATTTGGCATGGTTTTTCATTGCTTGTATGCCACTTTAGCAACCATTGGGAAAGTCAGATCCTTTCAATTGCTTTGCACTTGCTAACCAAACTCTCTTATATTGACTGGGCTGTCGGAGGCTGTGTCTACATGAGACTGACTGCAGAGTTGTTACTGAGTAGTCATTTAGTACTTGCATAATCAAGTACAGGCAGTCCTTGATTTACAACATTTTGCGTTACAATATTTTGCACTTAGGGTGTCAATTTATAAACATTTTATTTCAACTTTCTGATGTCAGTTTCGACTTTACAACGCTTGATCCAATGTGATGCGACACCACCGAACATGTTTGCTGCATTGCCGATCTCCCTGGAGAACATCTGTCCAAACTTCTTTGGACACTTCCTTTAAGACAGCAGCAAGGCTCCTGAGAAGACTCCAACCAAGAACCCTTCAAAAAATCCAATCAAGAGCCCTTAAAAAAGTCCAGCAAAGTCAACCAAAAGAAGTCTTTCCAAATCAATATGATTGCTATTTACAATGTAAATGCATTAATGTAGCTATATTACTCATCTATAATTGATCAAGTACAAAATTCTGGGGTAATTTTGGTGAAAACAGGGTATTAGGCCTTGGTTCAGGAATCAATCCCCCATTTATAACATTGTTTCCTGTGGAAAAATCAGTTCTGAGTTGCAACATTTTGACCTAAGATGCAGTTTTCAGGAACCAATTATGTCATAAGTCTGAGGACTGCCTGTACTAAATGACTACACAGTAACCAGCATTACTGCACAGTAGCATATCTGCACAGCTTCTAGGTGATGCTGACTATGTGGTAGTTTGTTATTACTGCGCAGTAGCATCATATCATGGTTAGTGTGCAGTGCAATGAGCTAGTGTGCAGTAAGCATCTCTTGTAGACATGGCTACAGAGAAGGTATTGTGATTTTGAAACCTTTGTATATACTGTATCTCTTTTGCATCCAAGTAAGTCTTGGCTCTTTTCCCTGTGTATGGTTATTTTCTTTTTCTTCCAGTCTATATGATATTTTAAAATGTTTTTATAAGGAGCCTCTTTAACTCTCCTTCTACAATTTTAGCTGGGCTAAATGTAAAAGTACAAAGAAATACGAGTTGTTACAGAAATGCGTTGTTAAAGAAGTAGAATGTAGCATTCTAAAGGTTTTGATTCTTTACTTTTATGTATCTTTTAATACTGTACAATTTCTAAAATATGCCACAACTACGGAAAATAGACTTTTGAGATATTAGACCTTATTAGGCACTTCATATGTTCTAAATTAATTGGTACAGTACTGTAGCTTTTTTTCCCCCCTATAATTTTTACCAATTGCAAACATGTTAACCCTCTAGCCAGTGGTGAAACTAGAATGAGGTAATAGGGCCAACTGCCCTGGTGCTGATGGGGACAGAAAGTGAAAAAATGGCTCTTGCTAGAGCCGCGTGATTGCAATTGTAGCAGCAGTGGCAACTGGAAGTTACTGCTGCCCCTGTGTGTGGCAGCCACCCTAAGTAGCTGATCATGTTCTTACACTGCTATTCCTAGCTGTTCTCCAAAATTAACGTCCTAAACATGTGAAAATCTGCAAACTAGAGTATGCTTTAGTAGCAAGGGATAAGATGGGGACATGAAACAAGCCTTCAAAGCTTAATTTTCAGTTTCAAAGAAATGTACAGTTATATCTTCTTTTTTTTCCTCTTAAGCTTCTGCTAAGTTGTCTTTTATTGGTACAAGACACACCTGACTCTTGACATATTTCTGAAAATATTCAGTTACCTGATGAATGACAAGTATTTTTGGGAAGTACTTTGGCTTCTTGATAAAGATACCTGGTAGAGACTGCTTCATTGGCAATCCTGATCTGTGCATGGAAGATACTACAGATAAAGACCTCTGTAGGAAAGATGGTGGATCTTCACATGGAACAATTGTTAAATGTACCTTTTACTCAAATAGAGTGATTACTTAAAGAAGTTTGGATTCTTTCAATGAAAAATAGGAATGCACTTCTGTTTATATTAGATAAGGAAAAATCATAGGGTTAGTTTCACTCTCCATAAAGCTTCATTGCAATAAAAATGCTAGGTAGGGGGAGCAGAGCTTCTTGTCAATAAGAACTTGTAGTACCTTAATTTTTTAATAGTCAAACTTATTTGCAACTGTTTTCAGTGACTTTTTTATGTTCACTTTTACATTGGGTTTTCCTATAACTGAAGTATTAAATACTAGATCAGGGTGGATTTATTTAACTGATTTCAGCACAGGAATCCAATGCTTGTCAATCATACTCTAGAGAATGTAATTAAGGTAGGATGTAACTAATACAATTTAATCATTTAATGTAATTAAAAACAATTGGAATACTTATTTCATGAATTAGTTGTAAAATTGCCCTTGGTAGGGAATCAAAAGTCAGCTCAGACTATGGACAGGTGTTTGTTACTTGTATTGCAAATTTCTTGGAAAATTCTAGCAAGGCAGTGCATACCAGTGTTCCCTGCTCCCCCTGCATTCCTATATTAGGGTGTCCCTGATTGGGTGGTTGTGGGGGCACAGAGGGGGAAGCGAGCAGCTGCTGCTGCATTCCTCTTGGTGCCAGGAGAAGTGGAACAGTGTTGGCTCCCTACATGTTCCCTGGATCAGGGTCACCCTGGGACTGGGAGGAATCCAGAAGTACCTTTTCCCCCCATGTTTTCCCTAGACTGGAGTCACCTTGGTCTGGAGCATTTCCCCCTGTTGGACATTGCCTAACCCCTGAGAGGAGTCCAACAGGAAAAACATACAGGCATTAGTTCCCATAGGGGAAAGTGTGCTGCAGCTAAGAATTTCCTCATTGAAAGGAAGAAGTCATCTGTCTACAAAGCAGCATGCTTTTTTGTGGGAGAAAACTGCACTAATGCTTTTACTTGCTAAGTTTCTGGTGGGAGTTTGGAATTTATCTTGCTGGAAATGTAGTGTGTGTCCATACCCTTTGTCTTTGTAGGGCTTGGCATGTCCTAGAGGCAGAAAACTGAAACCTGCAAGAGTTGAACTAGCAGTGTCCTTCGTATACAATAGAAGTGGTAGGGTTGCAAGAAATAGATGAGTTTGTCTTCTGGGTTTGGCTTTGCCCTTTTAGTCTAAATGAATGGGTCATCCTAACATTATATCTGTGGCGAGATGGAGCGAAAGGTATAAAAAGTGAGAGAAAACTAGAGGAATCTTGGAGTTAAACATTTTTGTAATAAGAATATGAAACTTTGCCCTGTTTTATGTTTATTTTTATTATCTAAAATTAATTTCTTTCCTATTTCCTTAAGATCATCTTATAGGATGTGTGTTGTAAATAACAGACTTTCTTCAATGGAAAATAGATTAGGCTATACGCTTGGGTTTCATACTCAAGCTTTGGAATTGGTAAGGTAATTAGTAAGCAAAAAGAATAGAAATTTTGAGTGCTGCTAATTGCAGGACTAGGCAGTACTAGGATGTCATTACTCAGCAAGCTTTTCAATGTCGTGCACAGGGGAAAGGTCTGTTCTATTATTTGCTTGACTCATTTATTGGTATGTTTCTGTCTAGTAGGCCTGTGTGAGCAGGCAGCTATTTGATCTGGCTTTGGATCCAGCTGCTTTGGATGCCAGGGATCTGATCTGGAGCTCTGGACGGGTTCTCGCTTCAATATGGCCGAAGTGGCTCCAAAGCTTTGAAGCTGCCTCGGAGATCCTGCCATAGGGTATAAATGGGAATAAATGAAATATCTATAACTTTGTTGTTTTTTTCTGATTTGGATGAAGCTTGCAGGGGTGGTAGCCTCTCCTGAAAGCATGAAGCTGGCCAAGTTTCAAGAAGATCAGTGTAGGAGTTTGGGGGGAACTGCACCCCAAATTCTTGAAAGCAAAACTCATGTTACACCACAGGGGGCTGAAAACTGCAGGAGTTGTAACCCCTCCTGAGGCCACAAAGCCTGCCAAGTTTCAAGAAGATCATTATAGGGGTTTGGGGGAAACTGCACTTCAAGCTGCAGATAAGCAAAACTCATGACATGGCCTGCCAGCTTAGGAGGGGGCTGGGTGATCAGTCCAGTCCTGGCTTCTAGCTTGGGCAGGGGAAGTAAAGCCCCCACCAGAGGCTTCTCCCCACTTACATCAGGGACAGCCCAGCTGGGGGTCCAGAATCAGGTGTGTGTGTGGGGGGGACACCATTTTTTTTTCTCCCACTCCATCCTCAGTTGGCATGCAGCTGAGGAGGAACCTCAGCTGGTCTGCTAGCCCAGGAAGGGGCATGGCCAAGGAACTTGCTGAGCTCCTGGCTCTCGGTGAGTGAGGGTGGGGAAAGAGGGAGAAATGCCTCACTGGGGGCTTTTACCCTCCCCCCTTCACACCAGGAAAATCCTGGCTGGTGGTCCAATGGTGGGGTGGGTTTCTGCTCAAGCTCACTGCTCTGCCTGCTTGGGATTGAGGAGGGAGCATGGCTAGGGAACTGCCTGGGTCCCAGCAGTGGGCATGGAGGAGAAGCAGTAATGCCCTTCTGGGGGCTTCCCCTTTTCCCCTTCCCCTGTCTGGGGAGAACCTGGCTGGGGGTCTGGTGCCAGGGAAGGGGTGGCTTCCTCCCATGCCCGTTCATCAGTCAGTTGGAGATTGAAGCGACGGCATGGTTGAGGGACTCGCTTGCCGCAAGACTTCCTGCAGTTGCCAGCAGGCTGGGAGGCCTGCTTTAGTGCCCCCTCGCTACTCATATTAGCTACTGCATGGGTCTGGCTGCCTTGCTGGTTTGAAAAGTGAGTGTCAGTTCATGTGCTTATCTGTTCAGTTGAGGTAGTTTAAAGTAACCTGCAAAGACTTGATTAAGCCTCAGGATTTTTGACTGTCTGTATTTAGCATTAAGGGACAAAGTCTTTATCTATATCTAATTTTAATGTTGAAAAAGATTGCTTTCATAATTGTCATGATTAATATCCATGATAGCTCATACTGTTTGTATATCCACATGACAACTCTCTTGTGCAGCACAATATTTGGATTTATCTTACTTTAGTTCTCCTTCAACATATATGCCACTTTGATATTCCTGCCTACAGCTTTGGAAGTTAAGGTGTTACTTTTTATGTTAATATGCCAATATGAATGCTTTTGCTCAAACCAGAAGAGTAACTAGGGGAAGGGAGCAGGGCATCAGTCCTGGGTGCCAGAGTAGCAGACCTTAAACAGTCTGTGGTGTGGCAGCAGCAGTCCTGAGCTATGGCAGTAGTAGCTGGGTGCAGGGATGTGACAGGGTCTCTGCCCCCAGGGGTGGCCACGGTGCCCCTGGTAGCTACATGGCCTCTGCCCCACTAAGGCTCGCTTTTTGGGCTACCTCCTTTTTTACTTTTCCTGCCACTCCTTGATGTTTCTTTTCATATATAGAGAGGCTGGCTGCAGGGTTCCTAAATGGGCCTTAGTTCCTTAGCTGGCTGCTGTTCCCTCCAGTCAGCTGGCCTCAGTCTTGCACTTAGGGTGCTAAGCTGTGGCCTTTATGGCCCTATTGGTGCCTCAGGGCACCAGCTATCTACCCCCTATAGCCATGCCTATGCCTCACAGATGTTACTCTTGATCCATGTACCAGATTGTACAGGCTTCAACCCTCTTGGCTTTGGCCTGCCAGTTACTTTAGCTGTGGGTTCCTAAGCCTAGGCCCACTTGCACTGGCCTGGCTCCCCAGTCCCAGCCTCCTTTGCTCTCAGGTTGCAGGCTCTGGCCTGCCCCAGCTCACACTTTTTGGAGACAGACCTTGCCCCTCTTGGCCCTAACCTGTTTAACCCTGTTGCTCCCTCTCAGTGGCCCCTCTGTAGGGTTTGAAACCCTGAGTTCCCAGGCATCCTGGTACATGGCCTCCAATGCTCCCCAGCAGCCACAACCTGATCCTCTGGGCTGAGTATAGGTAGTCAAAAAGCCCAAGGCTGAATTGATACAGTCTTTGCAGGTTAGTCTAAGCTGCAAAGATTGAACTAATAAGCAAATGAACACAAATTCACTTTGGATTCAGGAAATGCAGTCACATGCCTGCAGTGGCTCAATCGAGAACCTTTGGGGTGCTAGGGCATGACTGTCTGGCTTGAAGCCAGCTTGGGATGTGTGTCTGCTTCCTTTTCCTGCTGACCCCAAGGTCTCTGGTATTTGCAGTCCAGATTCACAGTAGTAGGACTCTGCAGAGTTGCTCATCACTTCTTGCTGCTTCTAGGGTCCTCTGGGACTTGTAGTTCACCATCACATTCAGGTCAGCAGTAAGTAATCAGGGGAGGGAAGCTTCATACTTGGGGGTAGGGAAATACCTGGTTCCAAACCGCATTAGGGGTTGGCCTGGGGGGAGAAGGGGCAGTGGCCCAGCAAGTAAAGTCAGTGAGCCAGCTCTCAGTGTTCCCAATATGAAGCAGAGGGATGGGGCTAGCCCAGCTTTCTAGAGCAGACAGCCCAGCCCAGCCCAGGGCTGCAAAATGCTGGGATGCTGAGGGACTGTGATTTAACTTGAACCAGGAAGGGGTCTGGGACAGAAGCTTCATAAACCAGTTTGACCCAAATCACTTAAACCAGGTTGAATTAGTATCAAATTTATCTTAAACCAGTTTCAGCCATTTTGAAACCTGTTTATGTGCACTAAAGTTTACTCTATTACAGCTGTAAACAGCTTCTGATTACTTAAACTTGTTTATGTGTAACTTCTGTCCTTAGCCCCAGTGTTAAACTTAACTGCAACACAAATACAATCATTTGCTTCCAAACAAAAATTTCCCTCACTCTGGGTCTGTGGCTTTCCGCAAGCTGTCTTTCCCTTTGAGCATTCCCAGTTACTATGTGTGGTTTGGATCCCTGCCAGGCTGTCTTCTGTAGCTCCTTTTGCCCACGAGCTCTGCTTACTGCAACATAGAGGTTCAAGCTGCCTGCCTTGCTTCAGGTGCTGCGTTTATATGCCCCGAAGCCCTGCCCGTTGCGGTCAGATCACCTCCTAGCTGTATAGAAAGGTTACTTCATTTTCCTCATGGCTAGCCTGCCTTTCTCTTGTGGCTTAATGCATTTGCTTGCAGCCTTTACTCTCAGGCTTCTTAGAAATCTGCCCCACACAGCAAGCTTATTGCACTACAGTTAGTTCCTGCTTAGCTGCCTGCCTACACTGCAAGGTTAGCCTGCTGCACTTTTCCTTTAAAGTAATGGGCCTCTGGCTCCCTGTTGCAGGGGATAGCAGAGCAGCCTTGGTTGGGCAGGCAGTGATGCAGCAGCAACCACAAGAGTCTGAGTCTCCAGGGCTAGGGACAGACATTCAAAAAGCCTGAACCTGAATTGATTGCCTGCAGTGGTTCAGCCAGGGGGTGCTAGAGCAGCCCTCTGTTTCTTCCTGAAGTGCCGAGCTGAGGGGAACATGGTCAGGCCCTGGCAGGACACTCTGATTTGGGAAGTGTTCCCCCTCTTCTGACCGTCCGAGCAGGGATTTGATAACATAGTGTTTATCACCCATAACTCAGTTTTTATCCCCCTACTAAGAAAACAACACAGGGACATTACCAGCTGCTAGTTGATTCCATCTTTGTCCAGTCTGCCACAAGGATGGGACAATCCCTGCTTAGCAGGGAGTGTGGTGAGGGAGCAGGGGGAATCCAGGCAGACGCCTGCAATTTCTGCTGAGCTCCAGTCAGGGAGCGGAGGGGAGGGGCCAGTCCTGCTGTGAAGCAGAGATCAGGCCAGTCCAGAGAGCATGCTGGGATGCTGAGGGAGTCTGGTTTGACTTAAACCAGCAAGGGGTCTGGGACACACATTACATAAACCATTTTGACCCAAATCAGCTAAGTGTAAGTTATCAGCTGATCTGAGACTTCAAGAGGCCGAGAAGCAATTCTACATTCAACTAGGTTTATGTTAAACTGGTTTTATCCATTTTCAACCTGGTTTATGTGCTCTGAACATCTGTTCTGTTACAGGTTTAAACCAGTTTCCGATCACTTAAACTGGTTTATGTCTAATGTCTGCCCCTAGCCCAGGGGACTCCTTCCTCCCCCCACAAATGCTCCCTGTGCACCCTTCCCAAGCAGAGGGTGCCAGGTGTGGGGGATAGCTAGTGTGCAAAGCTCATTGGGTTTTGCCTCTGACCTGCACACAGAGAGGGTGCTAAAATATTGATCCATACCACTGATACTCTGGGGTAGTGCTGTGAACTAGGGAAAGTTGTCTGTGTTGGAAATTGCTTGGATGACGTAGCAGAGCACCGATCTGCTTTTTCTGTAGGGATGGAAGTTTGGGCATTCTCCTGCCATATTTTACAAAGCCTGCTTGTCATAGGCTTGTTCCTTCACAACATTTACTCTTACCAAAATAACCTATAGTTACCTTGGAGAGAAATTTCTTCAGTGGAAGGAATGAAAAGTAGCTTGTTTTGTATAATGAATAACACTTTATAATAAAATAAATAGAACATTGGGAACTAAAATGTAATTTGTTACCTAAAACACTAAGATGAATGTCTGTATTTGATCTTAAACCATAGTGCACTTGATGGAGTTAAAATATGATTTTTTACAATAAGTGATTTATGTTACTCTAATCAGATTGGTTTTATAAAACTTCAATCTGAAATTGTTTTTTGTTATTTTAGATTAAAATGTATAATGAGCTAAGTTTATAAATGCCATTTTAAATACTGTATTGTTAAGACCTATTGGAATTACAAAACTGCTGCAGGCATAAGATAAAGTATTGAAAATTAAATTTCTGATCGTACAAACACCTAAATGCATAACTTTACTTATGGATAATCCATTGGGACTGTGTGTTCAAGTAAAACATAAGGTTATAAAATCAGAGCTAAAATGATGTATTTAATAAAATTTTTCATAGTGACAAAAATTCTATGCAACTTCCAAACAAGATTGCTTCAGCCTCAGAGGTTGGAAGACTTTATATGGGCCTGACAAATAAAACTTGTGACTCATGTAAGGATTACCCTGTCTTGCCTGGCTTTTCCTTTTCATCTTCCTGGGCTTACCAAGGGGAGCTTTGTTGGTTGGTTGGCTGGACAGACACATGCCAGGAAAAATCTGTTGGCTCCTACACACACACAGATCTAAGCCCTTTCTTCTGACTGCATTGCCATTCTGCAATGAAGAGCAAAATATCTCTGCTTTGAGATTAAGAATGGATTTTTTTAGTGCTGTGGATATTGTGTCTTGGGGCTGGGAAGGATTTTCCTTTGCCAAATTGGTCTGAGTCTTGCTGGGTTTTTTGTTTCCTCTTCAGCAGCACGGACATTATGACCTGTCATTTTGCAACACAGCTGAACATTTCTTAGGAGAGAAATCGCATTGCAAAATCTGAACTTTTCCTAACAATGAAGAAACAAGAGACAATAAATGTGAAAGAAATAAAACCTACAAAATGGGAAAAAGTGGAGAAAAATGGGTTTATGAAAAAAATCAGACAGTGTTTAAAATTATGTTTATAATGATTTATTTTCCATCCTGAGGTCCAAACTGCATTTAATCCATTTAAAATACATTACAGTGATTTTGCAATTATCACTACATTAATCCCAAGTAAATGTGCAACCCAAATGCATTAAAGTATAGAAATGCAGAGTTGGGATATCCAAGTAATCATAATTTTGCTTCATAGTAGAAATAGGCAGAAATATGATTCAGTAGTAATATTTACGGTCTCATACCAGATTGAACACACTTATTTTCACCCTCCCCACAACCTTTCTGCTTGTGTCAAAGAAGCTTGTTTGAAGGAAGATGGGGTAAAAGGAGGGGAGACAAATCTAGAGAGATTTTTTTTCAGTAGTGGGTAGTAGTATATTTACAGCTTTTGCTAAAATGATACAGTAGAATTAAGAATAAAATTATATAATAATAAATTACCTGATATGTGGTTATTGGTATATGAATACTATACAATTACATGTTCTAAAATTTTAAATGAATGTAGAGTTGGACTTATTTACTTTTAAGTATTATCATGTATTAAAATAAATCAGGATTAAATAGTAGAATATAAAATTAAAAACAGGAAATTGTATTTGATTTTTTGAACCTTTTCTTCTTTGTGGAAGTAGTATAATAGACCTATGGCGCATAGGAAAGAGTATAATTTGTTAGAAGCCAACTTGTTTTAAATCCATTAGATCAGTTCTTAACATTTTCCACTAATGGAGAGATACATTTCCCACTTATTTATTCAAAGAATGAACAAGACCACAAATAGCAATTTAGGTAATCTATTATTCTTCAATATATCCTTTCCACATATGTATACTACACTACTTCCCCATGAGGACCACAGATCTCAATGCGACTCAGGTTTGTAATGGCCTTTCATTGTTTGTAGCTTTGTAGTTCAGATAGATTTCTAGGGTGAAAGAGGGCTTTATTAATATGAAAAAAGAGGTAATTCAAGAAAATATCATTGCCTGCATATATATTTTCTTGCTGGCATTTTTAATTATTAAATTTTGTACCTATACCTTAAATTTTAATATGGGAGAAACATTGGATGAGTAAAATTTCCCAGGCCATTTATCTGGAGGAGAGTATAAATGTTATGTAACCATCTAAATAAGGGTTTATTTGGAGAAGAGGCTTTCAAAATGCATTCCTTAGGGTATCTGATAGGAGTATAAGATGTAATTTTTATCCAAGAATTTAGAACTCTTAATTGAGCTCAGGATTTCACAGTAATCAACCCCATTTCAGAGGGAGGGCAGGAATCCCCCTGTCTTGAGTTTTAGACATGGAGCCATCCTCGAAAATAAGTAGACATGTTCTTTTTTGGAATGAACTATAGGGTCAGCACCCCATAGTTCTGTTCCACACAACAAAAGAGATTTTTATAATAGTGTAGATATAAAATGCATTTCCTTAACCTATTCTCCTCACAAAGAATGTAGCCAAAATGAAAGAAGAATGTGAAATGTAACTTTTTACCTTTTCTGCAGAAAGAAAGATGTATCTAAAAAAATTTAGTTGATTTTTGGTTTATTTTTAGCTGTGCCTTATTGTTTCCAATCTTGTTTCTTTTTTTGTTATTAGCTCTCTTACTGTGTCTCTTAGACTTTCAGTCCCCCAAGCCACTTGCACACTGCACATTGCTTCCTATTAAATAGTTTGTACTACCCATTTATTGTCTTTCCTGAATTAAGGTGGTGGTTCTTCTGCATGCATTCTCCAGTGGTGTAATTTCCAGTGGTGGAAAAGCATGGCATCAGCACTTAAGTGCTGACTGAGAGGGGAGCTGGAATGGTTCTTTCTTCCCCTCCACTCAGAAATCTTTGCACTGCATAGGAGCTGCTGGACAGTAGTAGCTGCGTATAGAACAGCACAGAGGTAGGGAGATAGCAATGTGGGAGCAGCAACTATGGTCCCTAAGGCTAAATACAGACAGTCAAAAAGCCTGAGGCTAAATCAATTTGGTTTTTCAGGTTAGTCTAAACTGCAGAGATTAAACCGAGAAACAACTGGACACACATTTACTTTTGATTCAGGTAATGCAGCCACATGCCTGCAGTGGTTCAGGTCAGAAGCTGGAGGGTGGTAGAGCATGGCTCTCTAGCATATAGCCAGCAAGGGCTGTGTGTCCACTTCTTCTTCCTGCTGCCTCCAAGGTCTCTGGGATTTGCAGTCCAGAATCACAATAGCAGGACTCTCTAGGGTTGCTCACCACTTCCTCTTCCTGCTTCCAGGTGCCTCTAGGATTTATAGTCTACAGTCACAGTCAGAAGTAAATTTCAGTAAGTTTAGCAGCAGGGCAGCTCTGTACTCTGGGGAAGGTATATTTAACCCTGGTCCCAGACCCCAGCTGGGGTTTGCTGGGGGATGGGGGGGGGTAATCCCTGCCTTCTCTCCCGCCCCTTCTCCCCCACATTCTTTCTGTGCCTGAACAGATGGCACAACCTGAGCCCAGGGCTAGAAAGCATGTCGGGATGCTGGCAGACTGTGCTTTAAATTGAACCCAGAAGGGGTCTGGGACAGAAGTTTCATAAACCGGTTCGACCCAAATCAGTTAAGTCTGTTACTACATTCAACCAGGTTTATCTTAAACCAGTTTCAGCTTTTTTGAAACTGGTTAATGTACACTGAGCTTCTGTTCTGTTACAAGTTTAAATCAGTTTCTGATAACTTAAAGCCGTTTATGTGTAACTTCTGTCCCTAGTCCAAATCCCTGCACATATCCTTCCCGCCTCTCCCTCTCTCAGGGTGTAGAGGGTTTTGCTCAGGCCACAAAACTTGTTAGCTATGCTTCTGGCATTTTCCTGTCTGTCTGTTTCTGCTATTTTCCTACTTTTTTCTGGTTGTTTCTTTCTTAGTTTAATTCTATGTGCATGATTTTTGTCTGAACAATAATATAGAAGACCAGAATATATAAGTACAATTTCTGTATAACTTCTATCAGCTCACAGCTTATGAAAGACACCAGATCAATTCTAATACTATCTACTAGAAGGCAGTAGTACTTGCATGCATTGACCATTTTTTTTCTAATATGTTATCAGCTATAGCACTTTAGCGTTTTGGAATTTTTTTAGCTCGGCTCTTATGATTTATGCAGAAAATATTACTTGGCTATTCCAGTTTTCTAAAAATAGATGTTGCCCTGATATGCTTTTCTATAAAGGGTTGGAATTCTTGTAGAAAAAACTTGTAGTTGGACTCTGTAACATCTCATCATATGCCTGTTATCTGAAGGTTTAAAAGTAATATAAAGATTGAAAGTATGTTTGCATACTTCAGCCTCAAGCTGACAGTTCATTAGTCATTTGCTGCAATAAGTATTACCCTATAGCAGAAAGAAAATACTAGTAAAACCTTTTTCTTAAGTGTACAATATGACCTTAACTTCATTTTTGTTTATCTTAATAACAATTATGGAGTGAGTGCATTTTCAAAACTTTCAAGCATTTATCAGAGGAAAGATGAAGACTAAGTTTTTGTAATATATGAATTATGAGTGATTATGAGGTAGACTTATAATAGCCGCTGGATTAAAAAAAATGCAATACACTTTATTTGCATAATAGTAAAATATATATATAAAAATCTCAGTAAACAACGTATTTGAAGTAAAGCAGGCCTGTCCATCTTGTGGCCTATAACCTACATTCAGCCTGTGAGGGGTTAAATCTCAGGCCATGGACTTCTGCCTGCATGCCACTCCTGTTGCTGTTGTCTCTCAGGAGTCCTTCTCTGCTCCTCTGGCTATAGCTTCCTGCCCCCTGGGGAAGGTCTGGGGCCTTTGCCCACTGTACTCGATCCAACAGTAGATCTTGGAGCCTCTTGTATGAGGCCCGTGTGCATGCATGAGCGTGCCCCAGCTCAGGAGATCAGTCTGTCATGTTAATTGAGTCTGCTCAAGCATGGTGTGTGCTGCACTCTAGCAGCCTCCTACTTTTTGTGCATCAGCGGCCCTGTGCTTCAAAATGGTGGCTGGGACACTTGAACTAAAACTTGTGTTCAAACACCCCCACAACCATTTTGAAATGCGGGGACACTGATATGTGAGACGCTGTGGTGGTTTAATTAGAGCAACTCTCAGTGCTAGTCTAATTAAAGCGCCCCTTCCACAGTCCCTGGAGTATGTGTCAAAGTGCCTTCTGTTTTTAAAAAATACACAATAAAGATAATACCATTCATGGAATCATCAAACTGGCAGTTTCTTGCCATATTGCAGATTCTTCTCCATCCTAGAGGAAAACTTAAAGTGCACGACTTTAAGTGGACAGAGAGAAACTTATGAAACAGAGAAACCTATGAAATAAAAAGGAATTTGTAGTTTGTACAATTACAACATTTCCAGCTGTCTTTTATTAACTTAATCACAGGATTAGTAATAATGGAAGGCGTGCATGAAGCATTTCATAAAGTTGAAATAAATAAGGTATAGAGATTTTTATGCTACTTCTATTATGCTATAGAGTTTCATGTTATATTTATAAAAGGTTTATGTTTATTAAAAATATTGTGATACTTTAGTAATATGTAGTGAATGATCACATTGGAAAAAATATATTATAACTTTGCCATCAATTTAAGCTAGATAAAGATGTTAAGTATACATTAGCAAAATTTTATTTTGGAGTGAAACAGTGATTTAAGGCTTAACTTAAATAGCTTTAGGTTGGATAATAATTAACAATAGTTATTTAAATATTTCCTGTTTAGACCTCCTCAAAGTTTGCTAAGTACCTGCTTTGAAAATAGCATGGGCTGAATTCAGTCTCAAGTGAGACCAACATAAAGAGCATAGACAGAAGTTGCCTTTGCCATGCTGTGACACATGTGCACAGCTGTAGAGTGCTTTAAAAATGGCTAGTTGCATGACAAATTAACCCTCATCAAATAAGGGGTCAGATGAAGATGCTCCATTTTGGAACATCTTCTGGGTCAGTCTGTTATGCAATTAGGGCTGTCTGCAAGAAGAGAGGGAAGGGAGAGTGAGTTGTGGGCTGGGGTTTGTCTGGCCTGAGGTGGGGAGAGTGAATGAATTAGAGCTTGTGCATCTAAGGAATCACTGGATCTACTTAACCCTCTCATTCTAATATTAATCCATCCCTCCTCCTCCCCCTTACAATAGAAAGCTTAATTTTGTTGAGTAAAATCTTATAAATTTCACTCCAGGAGTGAAAAAAAAAATCTTTGCAGGCTGAAAGAGGATTCCATTGCTGTTATGCATTGCCAGTTTTGCTGCATGGGGCAAAGAATGTAGGACTGTAACCTGAGATTTGAAAATGAGGTGAGGTTGAATTTGAGGGTGGCTGGAATTGTGTTTAGTGCCTCAACTGTTCATGTACCCCCACTCTTCCACTTGCTCACGGAAAGGCCAGTGATGATTCTACTGCTGCCTGCCTGTTGCTTTGCTTCTTCCAGTCAGTGGCTCATCTCTGCTGACTTCTACTGAGAAGCTGTACATGAAAACCCATTTTATTAAGCTGTGTGCTAGATGCAAGGCTTTGTCCCTTATGCTCTCTGGTTTTCATTGAGTAAAAGAAGTTGTGGAAAAGAAACCTTTTTCAAGGCATTTAATGAAGCATTCATCTGAGACAATATGTCTTGATCCTTAGAAGCTACTGACTTGCCGTAGTTACACCACTGACTGTAGTAGAGAAGATTCAAGGAATCAACTTCCTCCTTTCTGAAACAGTTCTAAGCTCGGTAATGAACAGGAATATTATATCAAAAGTTGCAGCTTCAGAGCAAAGTAATCAAAACTTGGGAAACATTAGAATAAATGCCACATGTGCAATCTAAACTTAGTTTTTGCATATATATCATAATACAGTCTTGAATTACAGGCTTGCATACTCATTTTTTCATGGGATCCTTGCCTTATTCTGGAAAACAGTAGTTATTAAATGTGTGTCTGTGTGTGTACACACACATATATTATTCTCCTCATTCTGTTTGACTTCAGACCTTATCTGTCACCATCTGAATCTTGCTCCTTGTGCAGAAATATTTACCTTCTATTAAGCTTCTCATTTAGCACTCATAAGTGCAGCCTTTGACTATCCTCTAAACTGAGGTGAAAACCATCATATTTCAGCTCATTTTACATCCCTGTCTTTGGGAATATGTGGGCAAAGGCATACTAAGCAGTTTCAATGCCCAGGGTACCACCTGGGCTGGCTATAGCAGCATACTTAAGAAAGTATGCAAATTAGCCAAATCACATTTGAATACCCTTATCATTTGTCTCAATCTAGGCAATTTTGTGAGTATGGTGAAAGTGGAGGTTGTAGTAAGTATATGCTGATCCAAGATGGATTTACTGTAGCTATCTTGGGTAACTGTAGCCAGATGTGTAACAGGGTGGATGGGAGTCCAGGGCAGCTGCCACACACACAACTGTAGCAACTTCCACTTGCTGATATATTGCTGGCCTGATCATGTGGCTGCAGTAGCAGCCATCTTTTATAATTTCCCCAGAAATTGCCACCCAGCGCAAATGCCCCAGTCACCCTAACCTAGTCACATGGCTGACTGTACTGGAGAAGATTCAGTGGCCCTGATTTCTGACTATTGAAACCTCCTCAGGTATTTTCTTAAGTGACAAGCCTGCACTGAAATCTGCCACTGTATTCCCTTTGGGCCTTATTTGAGCTACTAGATTAAAGATAGCTTGGGTATGTCTATCTGTACTGTAGTTTCACCTTTGATTGAAATGTAGACATACACTCAATCACACAATGCTTCACAAATTATACCTGGTATAGTAGGTAAAATGCTGGAGATTACTAATTTTGAGAGGATATATGAACTGCAGTCATTGGTAATCAATCTAATTTATTCCTATACACGGAGACTCTATTAAAGGAAAATAAATGAAGCATGGATATTTTTAGTATTGAAATATTTTAAATATTAATATTATTTACTTTGATACTAATATTTTAATAGAGACTGGAAGGTTTCTATTATGCTATATAAACAACTATTTTGGCTGTCTAATTAGTTTTCCACCATGTAAGCAGTCTTTTTGCTAAAAAGATGCTTCATGTTGCCAATCTAAATACTTTTATGTTCTACCTTAAATTTGTGCAACATCTGACAGCTATCACCTGACTAAATATTCCAATGATTAATTTTCAACTGTATTTTTCTAAGATATTAATAGCATACAGGACTTACTAAACCTTATACAACTAATATTATTCATACCATAGTGTTTTTGTTATGGTACTTTTACATTGTGTGCTTTTTTACAACCAGTGCAAAAGTGACAAGTATAACAATAACCGTTAGTTTTTCTACAAGTGTGATGAGCAGTATTCACTCTGTGAGTAAAATCAAAGTTCTAAAAATTAATTTAAACTTTTTTAGAACTGAAAGTTTTCTGATTTAAAATTACCCTCTTTTACTTTTCTCAGTACTTAGTTATGGAATATTGTACCTTAGTGTATGCCTCCAAAGTGAGAGAAAATAAACTGTGGTTATGACTGGTAGGCAATTTTCAAAGGGCGGTATCTTTTATTTCAAAATATAGCCATTGAAAACACGTCCAAGGCACATTTTCTGTTTCAGGGCTCAATCTGTGTCAAATTTGAAATGTTAAAATAGTAAATTTCTTGAGATGGAGTAATATCAAAAAATGGTGAAAATGTAAGTCTTTCTTCCCTTCCAATACAAGATTCCTTACATTTGTTTTCAAAGTAAACAAACCCATTTTTGGGCTGGGAATAAGCATTAGGAAAGGAATCTCACAGGAGAAAGTTGTGAATGGTTTTAACAACAGGAATTTGAAAGAATGTACAATACTATACTTATAAAAATCCAAGGAGAGCTTTTCCTCATCAATTAACAAGTGGGGGTGGGAGGAAGCCTTGTCTTAGAACTGAGCACTTGCCCAGGGTAGGCAGCAGCTCAGCTCTGGCTTCAGCCCCAGGTCTGGGGTAAAGCCAGAGCCATGCTGCCATCTGCCCTGGGCAAGAGTGGCTTATGTGGTGGGGGAAGTGGGAGGGCAGCAATTGAAGTGCAAGGGAGACCTGTGCTGCCTTTCCTTTTCATCCTGCTTCTCAGCCCTAACTTTCTGCTAAGACTCTAGCCCCTCTGGCCGTAGACAGTTGTGCTATCACTGATTCTGCCTAGATGGGTTGGGTTGGGTTGGACTAGAGCCATGTCTGCTGCCCAAGGTAAGTGATAGAAGGCAGGTAGTAGGGGACTGGTGCAGGCATGTGGGTGGGAATGGATGAAGGGCATATGGTGGGGTAAGACATAGGCACAGAGTGGGGAGGAGAGCAGGGTGCAGTGGGTGCATGGCACTGGGAGGACAAGTGGAAAAGGGGGGCAAAGGGCAGGAATATAGCTCTTCCCCACACTGCTGCTTTTCTTGCCACAGTGGTGGGGGGATGAATTTAAGACAGCCCGACAATAATTGGATTCATGTATAGAAAATTGGAAGTAATCTTAGATTCAGGTAAATTTGGTGCCTTCTTTATCTTAATAATAACATTATTAATAACATTGCAGCTGCTACATTACTAGCATAGGAGGATAATTTATCATGTAGTTTGTGATCTTGGACTTCTAGTACTATACTCTATAATATTCTGTGGCATTTGAAGGATCTTTTGTTTAGATATTCTTTATCTGATATATGCCTGAGTGCTTGTCTGGGTTGTCAGTCTGTCTTCAAAATGTGTACTATATAGAGAGCTTGAAGAGCAAGACAGTAATCTTTACTGAATTGATGATGACAAATGTAAGGTATTAGAAGTCACGTGTCAATGTACTATTAATGAGGTTCAAGTAAACTTTCAATTTTAACTATAGTTTAATTGATTTGTATACACCCTGCACATAAAATAGGTAAGGATTTAAATGTGTACGAAATATTCTGTAGCAGGCAAGATTTTTTTTTTTTTTTGTACACATACTGCATTTTGTGTAAAATTGTATAGACAATCTAATTGTGTAACTTAATTATGACTTCAGACTACCATAGCTAACTACCTCTCTCTACTTATTAATGATACCTTGCTCACCTGAATGAAATGGGCTGCCTCCTACATCAGAGGTGGTGTAGCCTAACCAGCACTGTCACTCAGCAGTAAAAAGATAATTCTGCTTTCATATTTGGAAACATAAGGGCAACATTTACAAAGGTAATTAATGCCTGAAAATGAAGGTAGGTGCCTGGCGTGATTTTTACAGAAGGCTCTAAGTCCTGTTGAATTTAAGTTTTTAAGTGCCTGGTGTACTGAAGTTCTTTTAAAATCTCATTAAGCACATGCTTCTGTCTGTACCTGCCTACATATGTTTCTAAATTGGCCATAAGCCTAAATCTGTTAACTGTGTGAAAGACCTCACCATTGTTGTATCTACTGGACTTAATGTTTCCTTTTCAGAGATTTCTTTTAAGGTTGTATAGCCACTCTTCTCTTCTGCGGAGCAAATCAATACTTCTTTTTTTTCCCCCAAGAGATTTTTCTAGTTTTCTTTTGTATCATTGTGTTATTTCAGAAATACAGGATGGAGCTAATGCGTTATGATTAACAGGTTAGCACTGTCTGTCTTTTTTTTCCTGTTTCATCTTTGTAGGCACCTATATTTTGAAACTGTTTTGAACAATGCTGTCTGATGTTGCAGTTGTAGATGGATCACAGACCAGTAGTGTTCTAAAACAATTTTTCCTGACAAGAGTAGCTCTTAATTGTCTTTTCAGTGCTGTTTCAAACTTCTCTGTGCAATTTTGAACTTCTTAGTTATAAATACTTGTATTTTGTTGCAAACAAAAAATTGTATTATGAAAAGTACTATAAATAAGAATCCCAGGTAAGCCAGAACACTTTTGATTTCTTTTTTTCTTTCAGTTTATTAAAATCACATGAGAAATCACAATACAATTTGGACAGCTCTATGCTCCAGATCTATATTTGTACTGAAATGAAATTCTTAGTCACTTTCCATGGATGATGTACAGCTACTGATCAAATTCTTTATTTGTTATTCAGTTACATAATCTCCTACACTTCAGTTGTGGGTGTCTGACTTTGCATTGCTACTGTACATTTTGCAGTAACTTTGCAGTATGCACTCTGCTGCTGCATTGGTTGAGATCCATGATTAGCCAAAGCGCTAATAATTGTATGTTGCTTATTAATAAAGCTCAGTTTAATAGTATTGCTGATGTAACCACCCAAGTACTACCCTTTGAAAAAAAGTTTCAGATACTAAACTGTGGTTTTAGACCACGGGACATATCTGTGTATCGATGATGGTTACCTTTTCCGGCTAGTTTAGAATGCAATGTGTAACTTGCCTGCTACCTAATCTGCCAACATTGATAATAGCCTTAAATCTTGCAAGCAAAGTTAACTCCAAAAATTAGTTCCATCTCTCTTTTATCTGTTTGCATCTGTTTTTTAATGTGAAGGTTTTTTTTAAATAAAACTTGATATTTCAAAATAATGTGATTCATAAAAGTAATGAAAGAACAACTTGTTACATGAATACATTTAATTCCAAGTCCACAAAGCTTATAATCAATGAGAATATAACAATAAAATCTTGAACCAGTTTTGCACTGGGATGTGGGCAGTTTTGCCTAGTAGTTAGACACTTGATGCCTGCATGGGCACAGTCCAGATAGGTTTCCAGGGTGCTGGGGTCTGGAGGGATTTGTCAGGGTCAGACAGGCCTGAGTAAACCAGGCAGCCGCCTGGGGCCCAGGCGGAAAGGGGGTCTGAAAATGTTAATTTTTTTTCCATTGCCTGATTATTATTATCATTATCTTTGATTAAGGGGAGCCCAATACTAGAAGTTTGTCTCGGGCTGCCAGAAGTCTAGGTATGGTGCTGAATCTGGTGTCACAATTGGATTTGGAAGCAGCAGCTGAAGTTAGAGGAGACCAAGTTCAGAAGCTGAGAGCCAGACTTTGTGTAAACCAAGTTAGCCAGGGTCAGAAGCCAAAAGCCAGAGCTGAAGTTCAAGCCAGAATCAGGAGCAGAGTCCGGGAGTCAGGGGAGGCCAAGAGTCTTAACGGGATTGGAAACCAGAGTCAGAGCCAGGAGTCAACCCTGAAAAACTGTAAGGAAGTGCACAGAAGGTCAGGAGCAGGAACTTTTGCACAGACGAGGAGACTGCAGTCTGGACCTGTTTTTAAGTTTTGGAGCAAGTAGGGTGTCTTGCCTGTGGCTTTAGGGGATTGGCTGCCCTGATTACCTCCCTCAGCTCAGCTGGTACCAGAGTGCTGTTTGGGCTTGTATAGGTGGCACTTGATTGGGACCAGCTGGGCCTAGGGTGGTTTAGTGTAGGTGCCCTATCACCAAGCTGCTTTCAACTTCTTTTCCCTTACTTTAAATTGCATACTGAACTATTAACACTGAATTAAATGAAGGCTACTTCACATAGGTAGCAAATAATGGGCTTCTTTTTCTAGGTTCTGCTCCACTTTTAGTTTGGTCTATGAGGTGAATTGTTATTTAGTCTTATAGAATGCATAACTCAGTATATATTTATAAAATAAATTACACATTCTCCCATCCTCTTACCCAATGCTTCTGGCACAGCTTAGCTGCAAACCTAGTTGGTATCCTGTAATGTTCAGTATGTCTGTTCAGTGCTGAAACTTAGTTCAGCCTCATGCTGAAGGAGGCAGCACATCCTCCTGTCTGATTCCTGTCTGGTCTCTCTTTTCAAGTGAGGGGTTCACCAAACCTCTTTCCTGGAGAATTTTTTCCCCAAGACAAGGCAAGAACTGCACTTAATTTTCTTCTCTGTACTGAAACCATCTGATTTTCAGTGCTGAAGGGTTTAGGCCTAAGAGTAATGCATCTTCAAGAAACAGTAGTTAGAGTGTACTGTCATAATCACACCTTACTTAAGGAACTCTAATGTTATACCCTTTATAACTCTTTGAGGTTCACAACAGTAAAGAATGTCAATGCTGTTGTAGTTTTTACGCTAAACATGTTAATGAAAAGAAATTATGGAACTGTCTAATGACTGATAATGAGACAAGATTCACTTCTTTTCAGCTTTTACCACAAAACCCATATACGGCATATGTACAGTGTTGAAAGAAACTATTTGCATGGCCATGGGGAACATAGTTTCATGCTTTGTTAGATTCCCAAGAAATGTGAGAGGGAATGTGTAGCTATAACTTGCTGAAGTCCATTATTACATTTTACCTTGCTGTATCTTTTTACCTTTCTTATTACCTAGCTTATAATGGAAATACATGCGGTCTTCCTTGCCCTTTGGATGGTGATGTGCCTAGCTCTTCTAGTTTATTTTTTTTCTGCCTTAATTCTACCTTTTTTTTTTTTTACTTTCTTAATGTCTTCAAGCCTTGAACTGATGATTATATTTCCATCTGATATAGTTTCTGCATCTTCTTCTTTTCCCTTTGCCTAGCTTCTGGTAGATTAATCACTTTCTTGTTTCAAAGCATTCCTTGTTACTTTACATTTTTTGCCATATTAAATTTCACAAGTCATTTATTAGCCCATACCTGTCATTTTCTTCAGTCATCTTTGAATAAACTCCTCTTCCTCTCGTTGGCTCCCTCTTCAGCTATTTTGCTAGTATACATATTTGTATGACTTTCTATACATCATGTAAAACTAGGATTATATCTTGTACTGCTATTGCGTCTTGATCAGTTTGCTTTTAGACAATCTATATTAATTTATAGCTTTAATACTTTCTAAGTCTGTTACTGAGTCCATTTTTCTGTATTTGAAATGCTGTTGGTGATATACATGTTACATTGCTAGTTCATATTGCAGAGCTGTTACAGAATTAGTTTGAGCAAAGCTATACATTGGCCATACTCCTAAAACTGATGTTTGTTGAGTAGTTTGTCAGATTGGTTACATAAATATTTGGCTTTTACCATGGTACTAGACATCTGTGGAGAGGAAAATCTTCAGTTTTGTAGCATGATAATGCTTGGCTAGTGTTCCTTAAATACTGCTAGTAACAACTCAATTGAGGAATAAATTGCTCAAATACAGATTTATTTCTCCCTACATTTTACATTAATTTAAAATGGGTGCTGAACTGTTCTAATATTTTTTGTTAAAAAAAAATCACACTTTCTAATTATTAAAGTAAGCTAAATGTTGTCAGCGCGGGGTATTACTGGGTCCGGATGCTCGGGGACTCAAGAATGAGTCAGGTAATTAATTTTAAGGCATTTTATTGATAATATACTCACTGACACTCGACCAGCAAAGGGCTGGCCGAGCGAAGAAGTAGTAGTCTAAGCAAGAAGAGGTGAAAGCTCTAGCGACGTGTTGTGACCGTGCTTCTTTGTAAGTTGTTGTCTTGTGAAGTTTCCAGCCACGAGAACAAGCAGGAGTTTAAACAAAAGGTTAAGCAAAAGTTTAAGCAGCAGGGGGTGTAAGGATGCTTTACCAGCAGGTCGCGGCTGCAGTGTCTTTACAAGCTGCTGTCTTGTAAGTTGCCAGCCACGGGAACAAGCAGGAGTTTAAACAAAAGGTTAAGCAAAAGTTTAAGCAGCAGGGAGGCGGAAGTATGCTTTACCAGCAGGTCACGGCTGCAGTGTCTTTACAAGCTGCGACGGGTCACTGGAACAAAATAGAATTCAAGCAGGAGGGGGCAGAAGGATGCTTTACTGGCGGGTTGGGTCCACGCTCCTTACAAACTGTGGCGAGTTGTCGTTAGCGGGTTCACGAATATCGGGGTTTATGGGTATGGGACACGTGAGGTGATCAGGCTCATGTCCGACTAGCGGCAAGGTCCCAGAGTCACTCCCGCCCTTCAGGGCGGGAGCTTTCTTTTTTGGCTTCCGCAGTGAAGCTTTGCCGTTTATGTTCTATTTTTAGTAAGGCCATGTTATATTGGTTTTTTTCTTTACCTGCCATAGTGGCACACCACTTTTTACAGTGTTCACTAATTTTGACAAATGTATTTGTAATTCCTCAGCAAAGGGGTGTTGATTGTTATTAAGAGAGAATTATGCTAGAAACTGTTGAGTCTTTATCTTACTAACTGGCTTATGAATTTGTAGCATGGCTACTAATTATACAGGAGTTAGTGAGCATAAAGAATAACTCAAAGACCAACTGTGTTTAAACCTGGCTGTATCATTAAGCATTATGTTTTTTATCTGATTGGTTTAATTAATTTATGCCAGTATTTAGGCTGTGCTATGAAAGAAGTTATAGGGGAACATCGAAATTTCTCTTGGTGTTTGGATATCTCTTTATTTAAATTATTGTCAATTCATTTATAAAATATGCACTATAGTTTTGCTCATAACATTGGAAAACAACAAATATCATTTAGTGAGAATAAAATCTGACAAAATTTAGAAATTGTGAGGGGAAAATTCCCTCCTAAACTATAAATGATACTGACAGCCTGTTACAAAGTGTCACTATGAGCTATACTGTAATATGTTTCTGTATT
>JAGPOW010003395.1:60767760-60786949 GCA_030014935.1 Caiman crocodilus
TTGTAAAGGCATGCTGTGTAATGTATTATTATACCTTTTATTAAGATGCCAGCAAGTATGCTGTACCTTGTTAACCATCTCATTTATGGGTAATTCACTAGTTCATAGTGACTACACTTTATAGCTAAATTTGGTTATGACAGTGTAGCGTACCAAAAAAAAGAGCCAAATTCATTAATTAAGAAAAATATTGTTATACTCTGTGTATTTGTATATAAATATACAGAAATAATTATAATACATACTGAAAAGGAATAATTTTGTGGTGGAAATCTAATTCTGTGGTTGGAAGAATTGATTGATAAGAGCACTACACTGATTTTTGTTTAAAAATGCAGACTCAGAGTAGCAATTATTATTTTTAGGCAAAAGGCTTAAGAGGGGAATAGAAACATTTTGTTGATGGTGAGTACTAATCAAGAAATGAACAAAAACACAAATATGTTAACCCCATTTTAATGGATTTGGAAGAGATGTATAAGAGTAGTCATCGTAGAGTTTAACTCGAGTGTGGCTCATAAATAAAGAATGAGTAGAGGATGACTCAAAAATAATGAGATTTACTATTCTAAATAGTTTTTTGGTATGAAAAATGGGAGGTAACAGTATGGGCTACTAGGAAGCTGTACAATTCTTATTAACTATAGCAAATAGAATGCAAACAGATGTATAGATTTATGTAATACTTAGCCCAATGATATAATGGAATTGTGTGCTGTCCTTGCCAGACTACCCAGTGTAATTAAAGAAAAATCATGTACCAGAAGATTTTGCTAGAAGACTGAGAGAGAAAAAGAGAAGAAAATCCTAAATTATAAAAAGGGAAAACAGAATGATCTTTGTTACCATAGGGTAAATCTTTTTTCTGATCCTCTAGTAAGCAATCGGCAAATTAAAAACAGAGAAGTTACAATATTGGTGATAATTGTTAGCAATAAAGCATTTTTCAAAGAATGTAATACAAACTTGAGTGCTATTTGATCAAATCCTCTCTATTCACTAACTTTTATAATTAAATTAGGTTAATGGTCCATGTCTTTTTCACTGACCAAGTTGTCCTCAGCACAGGACTTATGGTGCAGGAGAACAAATTAAGGATAAATGCCAGCTGAGGGATACTCTAAAACAGGGTTGGCCCACATGCTGCAACTGGCACAGGCAGCCCATGTGTACGGCATGCAGCAGACCAGGGATGGGACATGCAGTGTATCAGCAAATATAACAGAAAGCAGAAGGCAGGGAGCAGAAAGAGCAGCAGATCAGGTGGTGTAAGGAGGGGTGGTTAGGTGGCAGTCAGAAAGGGTTTTGGGCTAATTTATGGCATGTCTGATGAAAAGGTGGGCCCTCACTGCTCTAAACTATATGAGCAAATAATAACCATGTAAGGATGATTGTATGGATGAGCATTTGAGGTGGTGACAACACTCTGGCCACCTACTTCTTCAACCCTTTATACAAGTGGTAGCTGAGTACCCAGGTATTATCCCCAACCTAAAGGCCCATTTATGGTTGTTTTTCTCCCCTTGTAAGTAGGAGAAATGCAGAGATGCTGGAGTAAGGAGCAAGAATCGGATCAAATGTACTAAATTAAAAAACCCATACATTGATAATGTGTCTTACTCAAAATATGCAAATGATATATGGACTTGGATGAAGAATTTTAAATGATGCAAAATTGGATGGATAACGATGAAAAGTACATTATATTTTGGGGGAAGATATTAAATGTTGTATGTGCTAGCTCAATGTAGGGCCTCCATTTTATCTAATGTAAATTTTATGCTTTTTAAGAAGAGATCAAATCAAATCAGCTGAATTTACAAAGAGCTGTAAGTCATTGCCAGTTATGATGGAAGTGTTCAAATAGTCGAAAGGAATGTGGGCAGGAAATAAATGTTAGACTCATTAGACTTTATAGGTTTCAAACATGCGTCTGAGTACATAACTTGGCCTGTAGATTCTTTGTGGTGACACATAAAAAGGAAGGAATCTGGTTTGATCTGGGCCCAGCGTAACTTAACGGCGTTACTGGTTAGAAAAGCTCTGTTCTTCTCTATAACCTGAGAAAGATAGATTTCTGATTTGATAGAGAGAGACAATTAGACATGATAAACAAGGAAGCCCAAAATGCTGTTCTAGGGTTGTCTTTTGGAGCTATATACTAGAAAGATCATTGTATTCCTCTGAAAACATATGAAGAGAAAACGTATTCATAATATTTATATATAACATAAACAGCAATCTTGGTTTGTATGATCTTCAGTTGGAATGCAGCTATGAAGACTAATCTGATTTTCCTTTTCCATTTGAGAGATTAAATAGGTATGTACTTCAGGTGTGAAGGGAGGGCCAAGTCTATCTACAGGCCAAATCTATTATATATAACATATCTATTATTTATTATCATTCAATTAAGCAGTTACATATTTTTAGCTGCATATCATTAGACCTATTCATTACTAAATGTGAAGCATTAGTCTAATATAGACATTTAATTTGAAATATTGCAAGAATAACTTCTAGGTTTTATTTTTTGTTACTTGCCACGCTCAAGCTGTGAAAACTTCCAATCTCAAAGCATTGTGGATTTGCTTATAATTTGACTATATATACTGCTTTGAAAGAAAGAAATGGGGAGCTTCAAGATTCCTTACATCCAAGTTTGAGCAGCATAGTAGTTGCTTGCTTCCATAGGTGATGCCAAGTTAGTTCTATTTTCATAATGTAACACTAGGAAATAGCCTAGGAATATTTTTAGGAATGCAGGACTGTATAACTAGTGGCCATAGGCCACATGCAGTTTGGGAGAAGTTGATAGACAGTCCCTAGGCTTCTGTCTTGCTGCGGGATGAATTTAGTTGTAAGACTAGGATCAGGCCTACTTATATTCATGTTTAGCAAATGTATTGCCTGATTCATAGATGTTAGGGCTGGAAGGGACCTGGAAGATCATCAAATCCAGCTTCAATAAACCTCACTGTCTATGGCAGTATTCAAAGTTAAGGAACAGCATCTCTGAGGATCTTCAAAGGTTTTAAAAATAGGGGGATTGTGACAACACTGGAAATCCAATGTTGCCTGGGACTGAGCACACTTTTTCAGTCTAGCTTCTATCAATAGGTACAGGTTTGGTAACACCAAGGGTACGTACAGACATTTGGGGAGGTTAGGGACAGGTTAGATACTGTTAAAATGGCCACCCAGTATTACTTAGTTCACCCAGGTGTGGACCTTACACCTTCTGAGCCCCAGTTAGGTCAATCTAAGTGTGAACCATTCAGAAGTTTCGGGAAGGTTAGATTGGTCTAAAAGTGGCAGGTCCAATCTAAGTTAACTCTACCTCAGAGATAGTCTAATTTAGATTGGGTTGGATGAATTACTTTTAGCTGAATCTAACTTTTTTAAACTTATGTACAGTTTTTAACTCAGTCCCAGGGCCATGAAAGCCTGGCTGCTAGCCCTAACCCCAGTGCTGTGCTTTTCCTACTTGGCCCCTCACCCCATTCCCAGGTAGCTACTCCCACTCCCCATACACCATTCAGCATCCCTCCTCCAGTCCACAAAATCCCCCTCCTGCAAGCTGCTCCTTATGTCAGTTTTATCACTGTTCACCGATGCCAGGAGCCAAGTAAGTCCTGGTGAAGGGAGGGGCAGGAGGGAATCGGGGATTGTTTTTTCTTGGAGGGGGGTCAGGGAACTAAAAATAGCCAGTGGTCCTGGGAAGTAGGGGACAGAATGCCCCATTTCCCCAACCCCACTGCAGACTCCATGAACTCCCCAAATCCTGCCAAACCCTCTTGGACCCTATCTTCTCTCCTCTTTCCCCCCACATGCTACTGTACAGATCCTGCTTGTCCCTCCAGTTCTCCTAGTTTCCCATCATGGGCCCCATTTGGCCCCCCCAGTACCTTCAACAGATGCTGCCTGTCCCGCAAATTTCTCTGATTGCCCTGCAGACCTTGCTAGCCCTCCTGAGCCTGCTTACCCCCAATCTGCCTAAAGCTCCCTGCTAGCCCCCCGTCATAATTTACTTTAGATCTGGTGGCCATTTTTAACTCGATCTAACCCTCCTCCCCCCAGCCTCCCCAAATGCCTGTATCTAGCCATAAAGTTTTTTGTGAATATTTCATTTTAATTGAATTGTTTGATGTGGGAGTGCAAAATGGACAAAACGTAAGCCCTTTCAGACTGTAAGGGTTCAATTTGGCAGGGAAGGGGAGGAAACATTTCATTTAGAAACTTTCTTCAATTTTTTTTAATAAAACAAGTTTTATTAACCAGAAACACTTTTTTTTTTAACTTTCATTCACCAGAATTTACTTTCTCCATCCCCAGTTGGCAATGATCTAAAAAGTTTTCTGTCTCACAGACTTCTGTTTGATGTCCAGCAGCATACATTTAAACATAAAGATAATTCAGACGTGGGATAGAAAATTACTAAAAATATATCACTATGTAATTTGATACCTTTTACTTCTATTTACCACATCTAAAGCTTATGGGAAAAACAGGACCCCAGAAATGGGCAACAAAAATATTTTGTAAGAATGGGAAATCATATGCATAGATATTTAAATAGCTGGGTTTGTTAGATATCAGTCATTCTGGAAATAAGTGTGATATACTGAAGGAACATAAAATAATAAAAGGTATATAGATGACAAATTGGATGTTCTTGTCTGCCCTTTCTTGTTGTACTAGAAGAGTGCATTCAGCAGAAATAGAAAAGCAACTTTTTTTTTACTAACAAAAGGAACTTTTTTAACATAGCATGCTAAAACATATCCAAGGACTTCTCAGTATTTAGAAAAGGGCAGGGGATGAGACCATACATTTGGATTATTAACCTCTCTAGTTTCAGTAGAGAGAGTTTGGGGTGTGGGAGAGGTGGGGGGCAGGAACAAAATTATGAGCTCTTGAGGTTCAGAGAATAAATGGACTGCCTAAAGTTAAAAACAAAACAAAACAAAAAAAATAAACCCTTATGTGCTAGCTATCCATAATATATGGACCCTTTTCCCCTACCCTTGAAGTTGCTATAGCCCAAGATAGTAATTAGCTGGGTAAGTGACCTGATATTTTTTTCCGTATTTGTTATTTAAATTTGAAGAACACAAATATTGACAAATAGAGTAGTTGGACATTATCAGTTGACCGTCACAGAAATGTAGCTCTGAAAAAGAGATGGAAATAGAGGAATTTTTAAAGCATGAAGCTAACGAGTCTCAACTAAAACTGCCTATCACTATGGAAATATATTTCTTTTATAAGTATGTTGATGCTGTTCAAATCCTGAAAATTATATGAAGCTGAATGTGTAGAAAGGATAAATATTAATTTTGTATACAGGGGTGTAGTAGGCTTTTTTGGCATCCTAGGGAGAGGGGGACCAGGTGGGGAGAAGGTAGTGGGTCATGTACTGGAGACAAGGGGTTGCAGGGTAGGCAGAGTATTGCTTGTCATGGCATGGGCTTACTGAACTCCAGTGAGTCTGACTGCAGCTGTGGGATGGGCTCCCTGGATACTACAACATCTGCAGCATGAGCTCCCAAAGGGCTGCCATTCTGGCACCTGTTCTAAATCAGCATCCAGGATCCCCTCCCTGCCCACTTCCCTTACCTCTAATTATGCTACTGCTTGTACATGCAATGTATTTTGACAATCGGGCTGCTTCTCAACTTTCTTGTTAGAGTTCTTTATAGCAAAATTGTCCAGACCTGTTTTGTATACACTTGGGTCTCTCTCTATGCAAGGGTTGTGTTACAAAAAAATCTTGCATAATGCAAATTTGCTTAAAGCTAATCCATTATTACATGCAATTAATAGGAATACATACCAGCTTAATTCTACTGCCCTCCCCCGCAAACCATGACAAATTCAAACAGTAGTCGCACAATAAACTAACTGCTGCGTGGCGTGCCTGAGATCTCCACTATGGAAGCAGAAGGTTGTGCAGCGGGAGCGTTGCCAGGGCAGCATGAGGTGAACATCTTCTCTGCATGGACAGCAGCACTGTTCCCCGCTTCTCTACCCACAAGCCTTTGCAGCCCAGCGGGCATGACTCAGTGCAGCAGGGAGCAGAAGGGCCATGTGGAGATCTCTGTGCCACTGCAAACTCTGCGCTGCTCTGGCAACTCACCTCCTTCCTGCCAAGCTGCAGTGAGGGCAGCACTCTTTGTGGGGTTGAGCTCCTCAAAGCAGCGCCGGAGCTTGCAGCCTGCATCTGCCCCATGTACAGATCTGGGGGGAGGTGCAGGTCCCCACTTCCCCTTAGAAGTATGTGCAGCAGTGGGGAGCCGATCCTCCCCCGATAAGCCACCCAAGGCTCTATCCTGCTCCCTGCTGGGGCCCTAAAGCTGCACACTGTAGCCCTAGGCCCCATGCACCCCCTGGCTGGACAGCAGCCCCAGACTTACCCAGCTCCCTCCCTACAAGGGTTTCAGTGCCCTTCTAATCCCACACTACGTGCCGGAGCTGCACTTGAGGTTACCTGGGGCCACATTTATGTACTGTACATGCACATAGTGCCCCCTGGTCTCACCACCTTCCTTCTGCTTCCTCCCAGCTCCCTGCAGGCTGGAACTCTGCCAGCCTGCAGGGAGCTCATTGCTGGCCAACTTTGCATAAGATCACATTTTTCTCACACAAAGCAAATTTTCTGATATAAATAAGGTCATTGCATATAAGTGGATTCATTAAAAAAAGGAATCGCATAGAGACCTGAGTGTAGTTCAAATGTGTAATGGTGCCTACTAGTTCCTGGTTCACAGTGAAGCTTAGTGTTACAGATGTTCTCCTTTAGCTGAATTAGAAATGTGTCCAGCATTGTTCTCTGTTCCTACAAATACTTGGTTATGTTTGTAAGAATGCATGCATTGATAAGATACAGTTTGCATTTTTCCTCTAATCACTTGCAAGTAACTGGAGCAGTTCCTATGATTTAGTGTTAAGCTTCCTTTAAACTATCATTTAGAAGGAGCTTAAAACTCAGGTCAAGATTAAAAGAACTGTGAATATAAAAATGTAAGTTATATTTTTACTTAAGTTCTAATAGTGTATTATTCAGATAGCTCCTTGTCTGTTGTACATTGCACATACAGATTGTTCCTTGGAGAACAGTATGCACTGGTTGCAAGGAAAACAAATAGATTGATTTATTCTCTGACTTTTAAATGTAGCATTTGAAACAATATTTTCCTTTAAATGTAATCTAGAAAATAAAGGATTGTTTTTAATAGAGCAGCTATGTCTCAACACCAAATATTTGCAGGCAACTGCAAAGAGAACAAATGATGATATTTTCTCAGCGAGTGTGACCAACCCTTATACAGCTGTCTATTGATGAATTATTCCAAGAAAGATAATTGTAGTTTTTCATTTTTAATTACTATTTTAAAGAACTGGCCTTTAAATTCACATTTTTAAAGGTTGGACAGTAATTTTAGTAGACCAACCAAGCTTTTAGAATGCCCCTTCCCAAAGTTGAAGTGTAGGCATTCTATTCTAGATTACTGTACATTTGGTAGTCGCTTCAGGGAACTGGAAGGATTTCTTTCAATGGGTAAAACTGACAGATATTTGGAATCTTTTCACCTTCTTAATAATGTCAACACAATTGGACTGAGAGCAGTAGAACTTGAAAGTTTACTATTTGTAACAGTATTACAGTTTAGATGGTTATAACTTATAGTTAGTGTCCCATACAGGCAAAAAACACAAGCCATCAGAGGTAAATGAGACCTGGGATTGTTTGGGTAGATCTGAAAAGTAGAGGAGGCCAGGAGTCTTTATGAGATTTCTCCAGTAGCCTGTCATATGTGTGGGTGCATGGAGAAGATTCAGAAATGAAGCAAGTCCTGGAGCAGGCTGAAAAGTGACTACTCTAAATACTGGAGCTGTGGTCGAAATAATTGGGTGTATAAGGATGTGCTCTGGGGTAGGGAGCTCCTGGACAGCCGCTCCTGTTAAAACACCGCAGCATTACATGTATTCAGCATCCCACATTCCAAAATGGTGATGCAGCGCTTTAACTGAAGCTCATTCAACAAGCTGACTCAACCCCCCCTAGAAAACCAAGCCCCATTACATTGTGTGAAGGTGGGCATCCAAAAATGTCCCCAAGTAAAGTTGTCTGTTCAACTTATGTATGTATTGGATAAGTACATAATTTTTTACTCAATAACATAATGCCTGCCTCTCTGTTTTGTTTTGTTTTGTGCCTATTGCTTACATTGTAACAAACTCCTGATTGCATGTTGGTTTAGTGATCCGTCGTTTAGCGCCTGAGTTTTAATGCTTCTTTGACAGCAAATGGGGTTTTAATTCAATAAGTAGTATCAGTTAAAGGACTCTTCATCTTTAGATATTGCATAAGGAGAACCGCCACTACCATGAAAATGTTGTACCTCCTATTGGAAACAATACATAAGATTATTAAAATGGATTTTCCCCAGATTTGGCTTTTTGTGAACTGAATTCCACAGTTACATATATGAAACTTGTTGGTTAGTGTCCTCTTTTGGACTGTGCTGTATTCCACACAGCATCAAAGAGGAGAAAGAGAACATTTAAAAAGAAAGCAAATGTAATCATAGAAGCTCCTGAAATTTGGGAAGGGATCCTGGAAATAATTTTAATGCAGCGTGCACATGTGTGCTACAGTTATTTGATTTCATACTTATAAGCTTATATTTTCCTTTCAGTGGCTTGATTTATTTTTTCTTCAGAAGTGCTAAGCACCCACACACGTCCTTTGAGTTCAGCTACAATTATAGGGGTTCAATATTCTGAAAATTAGGTTCACATCTACTGTAACTCTGTATCCGAGATTAAAAGCATCTAGTCTTTCTCACAAATTTAGTGAATCAAAATAAGAATTGGCTACTAGTGTGAATCATATTTTTAGCATACTTGATCTCCTCTACATGTAGATCTGATATAACAGTTGGTAGTTTATGCTAAAAAACAAGGTATATAAATTACAGCCTCATAGTTACAATATTACTTGGGACAGAATATTTTACTTTCTTCTCGGCTGTATTTGAGTATTGCTATTTAGATTATGTAGCAGATTCTCGTAAATGCCTTCTTTGGAACTCATCCCAAATAAAAGTTTGTGAACAACTTGGAAATCATTGTGCCTCAATTTGATTCAGCTAAAGACTTACCACCTTCCTATGCTTGATTACTTTCCAAAATTACTTTGCACCACAATGAGGGAGCTACTTAGAGAGCACTGCTTGGCTTTCAAATGCAGCCCTTAATATGAAGGGTAAAACGTTTTTTATTTTATTTTTTAATTAATTGTTTAGCAAATCTTACTCTGAATTCATTGCGGGAATGTGTGAAATCCCATAATACAATTTTTAGTCACTTTTCAGACAAGAACTCCATTTGTAATTATGGTCCTAGAATGGTTATAATTTTTAACACTTTCTGAGCTTTGAATTTCACATTTGTATTGATCCCTTTTCTGTGTTATAACCTACAGTAGGGGCAGGAAACCTTTTTTGGCTGTGTGCTGAAATAACCCCCAATGGGTCAGAGGCAGGTTGGGTGCTAGACCCTGGTAACTGCTAACACTCATCCCTGTGGGGTCACAGTGATAGTCCCTGCAGTTGAAGCCTCCCACTGCCAAAGCCCCGCATCTGCTGGCCGGGTCCAGGGTCCAAGCTCTCAGGCTATAAATATAGATTGCTCTCTTCTGTAATAGATACTGTCCCTTCAAAGCTCCTGGTAAAATATGTACAGACAATTAATAAAGAAAAAAATCTGAGAAAAATGTTACCTGTGGCTAGACCACACAAAATAAAGACTTCATATTTGTCTGTACTCAGTGATTAAAAGTGCCTCGGCACAGTGGAATTTCTTAGCATAACGTGATTCTTCGGTGTAAAAAATCCGTTGGTGTGGCGGGAAAACCTTGGTGCAGTGAACAGTCCCCATCAAACTTAGCAATCGCATTGTTTGCATGCACACTACCTTTTGGCTTGTTGTAAATTATTCCTACCTGGTGACTAGCAGTTGGCTTGCTAGCCGTATAAAAGCTAGGGCAGTTTCCGCCCAACTCAGAGAACTCCACGTGTACTTTGGAAGAGAGTTCCACGTGCATCTTGGAGCAAACTTGGAGGCCTGATCACCCACCAGCGACTCCCTGTCGCCAATTGTCCTGACGTACTCCATACCCTGCAAGCTTGGAAAACATCGGTGTATTGTTTAGAGCTCTACCCAGATTACAACTTTTACGGAATTTGCCTATACTGTGTACATCGACAGTCCGTGTACTTCAGTAGTGTAAGTAAAGTTATTTCAATTCAACCAGTATACGTCTGTGCCTAATTCTACTCCATAGGTCGAAGTACCTACAGCCCCACTGGCTATACTCGGCCCCCACAATATTCAGATACTTTGCCTTCTACGATTGCTCAAGAGTTGTTTTGATGATGGATATCTCACAGCTGTCAATCTCTTGTTCATAGTGGTACAAGAATAAATATTACTTCTCATTAACTTTTTGGGGGAAAATGGTAACTAAGTCTGAGACTCCCAAAAAGATTTAAGTCACTGAAGTGGTGTTTAGTTGAAATTCAAGCACCTGAGTCAAAAAATGTACTCTACAATCTTGTCTTAGGCAGCTTAAAAGTACATAGTATCACAAATTTTGCCCATACAGTTCTCTAAGGCTAAGTACAGATATTAAAAAAGGCCCGATCCTGAATTGATTCAATCTTTGCAGATTTGTCTAAATTACATAGATTAAACCAAGATGAAAGTGAATAGATATGCACTTTTGATTCCAAAAGTGCACCGACATGCCTGCAGCGGCTAGGCCAGAAGCTGAGCAAGCCTTCCCTTCTCTTCGGCAGTGGCAGGGAAGCTGGGAGAGAAGCACTACAGGCTTTTCCCCTCTTCCTGAGTGAGCTGAGTGGGAGGTGGGGGGTGGTCAGTGTCCAGCAGACTGCTGAGTATGGTTGGGAAGGGGTTTAAACCACCACCCTGGCCTGCATGGCTGGGGTCCTGAGTCAGTAGGAGAGAGGGTGGATTAAACCTCCCTTCCTCCCGTCACCGCAGGGGTTAGTTCAGGGCCAGTATCTGGCCATGCCTCCACCCTGCTGCTTGAGTGGCGGGTGGAGAGGAAAAACCTGATGGGCTGCCGCACCCCTGCCAGGCAGACCCAAGCTGGGGTCCCATGCCAGTGAGAGAGAGGTTGGTTGGGGGATTGATTTCCCCCTCCCTCCTCCACTTCACTTCAGGGTATCAGCCCCCAAACGGGGAAAAGCCTGGCAGGGGCTGCAGTCCCGAGCAGGGTTTTCTGTCTCCCACCCCCAGTCCCAACCCATTCTTGGCCAGCCAGAGCAGTGATAGCGCTGTCTGAGGAGCAGAGGGTGAGGCCAACCCTGCTCTCCTATAGCAATCAGAACAGCCCAACCCAGGCTTGCAAAGCATCCTGGGATGCTGGGGAGCTGTGAGTTAACATAAACTGGGAACCGGTCTGGAAGAGAAGTTCCTTAAACCAGTTTGATCTAAATGAGTTAAGTCTGGTACTACATTCAACCAGGTTTATCTTAAACCAATTTTGACCATTTTGAAAGTAGTTTATGTGCACTGAACTTCTGTTCTGTTACAGGTTTAAACCGGTTTCTGGTCACTTAGAAGTTACACAAAAACCAGTTTTATCCCTTGCCTAAGAGTCTAGAGTATTGAGTGTCATGTCCCAGAGTTGCCCCCATTTTGGCAGAGCTGGACATTTTTATGCTTTTTCTTCAGACTCAGCCCGTTTGAGATGAAATCAAAAACAAAACAAATCCTGGTTGTCCCTTTCATTCGAAAATGTTGTCAGAGGAGTGTGAGAAGGTGATAGATATGTCTATCTTTTTATAACAGTCCTGAGGTTTGGAGAACACATCAACTTGGTAATATGGTTTCTATGCCCTCATCAGCCTAAAGTAGGCCAATCTAACCACAAGGCCAGTGTGTACTCTCCACCCTTCCTGTTTGTGTTCTAAGGATTTAAGATTCAGGGGTCTGATGAGAGAGAACAGAGCATAATTAGGAGGATGACTTTGTAATTCAGTGAGTGCACTTCCTTGGGAAAGAGAAGTCCTGGGTTATGGTCCCTGCTCCCAAATGTGTTACTATACTTTTACCTAATAACTGCTGTCTTTGTAGTGCATAAACAGTCCTGAAAACAGAACCCAGATGTCCCACATGCAAGATGGAGATGCCATCCATGTCTCTCTGTATATCTGGCCCTAAGTCTAAACTTGAATCTTTTGCCTTGTCAGTTTCCTCTCCTACTCTTTTTTTGTTGTTCCCATTTCTCATTTGTTACAAAATGTTATTTTAGCAGAAATTGCCATTTTTATCTTAATTTAAAAATATAACTCTGCTTCTCCTAAAGTTTTTTTCTCCAAGTTTTACTTTAATTTTGTTATTTTAATTGTTTTATTTGTAGTTTACTTCCTTAGCTAATGTATCATTTATATTCTTCTTTGATCATCTTCTGAGATGCAGTTTTTCTGGCACTTTGATCATTTAAGTTGTCAACCAGACAATCTTTTATGTAGCTGATGAAAACAATGACTTTTAAAATTTATTAGAGTTTTACATGTATGTTCTATTTTGTACCTTGATTGTAGAGGATTAAAAGTAACGCGTATTCTCCTAGAATGTAAAGAGGAAATAAGAAACAGATAAAGATAGAAAGAGACATGAATAAAGAAAAGATTGATCAGAATCTTTATAAATTAAAGATGAGTATAGTTTTAATAGAATACATAATGACAATCAACAAGTTAGAATTGTTTCCAAAATTCATGATCTTGAAAGCAAAATATCAGAGAAAATGTACTCATGAAGGTCACTGAGCATGTTGTACAGAATGTCTTATTTTGATTTCTGAATTGCAAATGCAGAGATTTATTTTTAAACCTCTTGAATATTTTCTTTTTTGTAAAAGTACTTCCTATTAAAATGGAGTGAATTTGTGCAATCACAGTGAGAGAGTGATCAGTGTCTAGAGTCACTTGTTTGTATGAAGTGTTGCTATAATCGTTGTTCATCGAAGATAGCCAATAGATATTGGCTGCATAATGGGGTGGGAGAAAAAAGCATATAACCATAACATTGGAAACTAGCTCTAAGAGTTCCCTGTTTACCTTGCCAGAGTGTTAAACTTTGACAAGATAATAAATTCTATAAAGTCTCTAAAACCAAAATGAGCTTTGCTATCAAACCAGATAGGCTAGAGACTGAAGATCCTTTCCAATGCTTCAATTCAGTAGGTTTGTTTTATATTGAATTACAGAATAATTTATCCATTAAAATAGGTAGAAGACTGTAAGAATGATCCTCATATACGATTTGACAAATTATGTGATAACTGTGGGCCTATACAGAAGTTACACTTATTGCATATTAAGCATGCAGAAAGTGCTCTAAAGCTGTAATCAAACAGATGTTCACAGCACACAGAGTGCTTAAAAAATGATGGATTACATTCTATGTTAACCCTGGATAGATGAGGTATTAGACTAAAGCACTTTAGGTTGGAGCACTGAATTGAATGTCTCTACCACATTCCATCCCAAGTCAAGGTAGGGTGCATTTGCTGTCATTCCAGGGGCCCCTTGCTGGGCAGCTTGCTAGCCTCAGCCAGTGCTCATTTCAGGCAAGCAGTAGTCCAGTCCTGCCCCTGGGCTGTCAAAAAGAGTAGACAGAAAAGGCTCTGTCTTCTCCCTATGTGAATGGAACCTCTCTGCTGTACAGGTCCCCCTGCCCCAAGTTTGTGAGCCTGGATCTTGGTGGGGTCTGGGCCGAGTCCATGTGGCAGAGAAGTCCTGCCCTCCACCACCACCATGTGGCCGCACTTCCTGGCATTGTGAAAAGTAGCGCAGCAATGAGCTGTAGCTCCTGGCTGAATCTGGGGGAATGGAGACTCTGCTACATGGACCTGGCTCGGGCCCCACCAAGATCCATGTTTCCAAGTTTGGGGAAGGGGGGAATCAGTATAGCAGAGAGGTCCCATTTTCTCAGTTGCTGTGTCACTTATCACCACAGCCAGAAGTGTGGCATGGGGTGTGGGAAAGAAATGGAGCCTCTCTGCTAAACACATCAAGCCCAGCCCCCTCCAAGAGCTGAGCCTTCAAGCTGAAGAAGGTGCATGCAGCTTGAGGATTCCCCGCTCTACTCCCCATGGCATTCGCTTTAAGCTGCGTGGTGTGCATGGCCTCACAGGCACACTCACACCGTACTGCCAGGTGTACCTACATGGCTGCCCACGCCACAGATCTTGGAGGGAACACTGCTGACTGTAGCCAGCTATCGGGGGGGTTGGTGAAAAGGCCATTCTGGTCAATCCAGGGGGGCTGGCTACTCAGGTGGCCTCAGCATTTTCCCACAGCCTCTTCAGATGCTCTACCAAACGGTGCAAGTGTGTTCTGTTCAATCCTGACCTAATCTAGAGTGCTTTGAGTAAAGCACTATACTTAAAGTGCTCTCTGTACTTGGCCTGTAATTGTAATTGGAAGACATGTAACCAATCCCTGATATAGTGTCAAAACACTGTATCATGCCTCACTGTTTTAGAAAATCATTTATTAATCTGTATAAAGGTTCATATTTCAAGAATCTGTATTTCATGTCTGCTAAGACATGGGTAGCTCAAGGGGTTAGCTGCAGAATTCATTGAGGTCTGTGCTGTGAGCTGGGTAGAAGTTGCTTCTAAAAGGATATAGTTCTTAATGCTTTACCTCTCAGTGGTTAAATATAATACCTATCTCATTGCTGTATTCTGAAACAAACTGAAAGATAGCTGAAGCATACTGTTCTTTGGTTCCTCCAGCTCAAACACTGAGGTGGGATATATAATATATGTTTGACAAATATTTGTTGACTTACACAATAAATTTTTTTTTCTCCATTGTTGAATTGGTTTGTATATTAGCAGCATTCACAAAAAGCATAGATCAATTAACAGTCCCTGATGAAAGTATAAAGCATAAATATGTGATTTCTGAATATTTCATTGACAAGTCTCCACTGAAAACAACACTACTAAATCTATCCAGCTTTCATCAGAACCTGTCAACTGTTTCCTATCAATCCATGTAACAGTGGTCACCCACTGTGATCTTGGAGTCTTTTGTGATAGATCTCGGAGTCTTTTGGAGTCGATCCAAGGCTGTATTGGGGGACTGAGTGCCTGCATGCATGCACGTACGTGCTCTATCCCAGCAGGTCAGTCTATGGGGAAGGAAAGAAGTGGGGGCTAGATCAAGGCCCCCAAGGTGAGGGATAGTGCTGCAGAGGCGGTAGCAAGGGTAACTTGAGTGGTGCCCCGGCCGGGTGGGACTTACCTGCTGGCAAGGCATGCCCCCAAATATTTTTTCTTCTTTTGCCTCAATCTGCACCCCCACTTCCCTCCCCACAGATTTGCCTGCTGGACGGGAGGCAGTGGGGGAGGTGGGTGGGGGTGGCAGTGCACAGTACATCTTAGGTTGTTTTTAAATGCCAAAGGTGTCCTCTTACTTAAAGGTTGGAGACCGCTGCCCTATAATGTGTGTATGGGTATTGTCTTGCACATTAAATATGCACACTAAATATGGCTTTCTAGATAGGAAAAATAATAATGACTCATACAAAAGTTACTTTCTGTTAAGTTTCAAAATTATGTTTCTTGTTTTCCCTTGATCTTAATTTTTCTTTTTTTTTTTTTCACCTTGCTTGGTGGTACTCTTTTAATGTATTCTAAAAGGTTGTGCTGTATATCTCATTTTTCAGAACAGTATATTTGTGTCTTTCTTCCCAAAATAAACCATTCCCAACTTATGCTTATAAATATTTCAATAAAAAGAAAGTGCTTAATTGTTTTTAGACATTAACTTGCTTGTAATAAGTTATTTTTATTATAATGATGATTTGACGGACTCATCAAGGTTTTTTCCTGACCTTTAACACATTTAACAAGGATCAACTGACTTTTTAGCAGCTGTTGTCATTAAAAGTTGTATAAAATACATTAGCATGAATTCATAATTAAGTCAATGAATATACATTTTTCATGACTACTTGCAAGTGACTAGAAACTTGTTCAGTTTATTTTATTTTGGGATAATATTAATGTTGCATGATGGAGTTCATTCTACTGAGTTTTTAAATACTTTTCTCCACTTGATTTTATAGATGTAGCTGGTTACACGCATGGGTGAGATTTTTTCTTTTTGTTTTAATGCATCCGCTGTGTGTTTTTGCACACTTTGGGGGTGGGAATATTTTTTTTCAAAGCATCTTAATGAATGCAGATGTACATGGCCATCAAAAATCAGTATGACTTGTGCCCCAAAGTCAAAGTTTAGATCCTTCTAAAACCTTTAGCTTTTGAGCATATCTGCTGCCATGTGTGGTGTCAACTTGTGTAGGTGGTACAAAGGCTGGAGTAGTAAGAAATTTTTCAAAACATGAGGCATTCTGAATATGAGAAGATTTTTGTTGGCTATACATCCCAGTTCTTCTCTCTAGTTTTTTTATGCTGTGCTCTTCATGAAGGTTGCAGCAATAGAGTGACTGAGAAGCCTTCTTTGTTACGTTCCCTTGCACTGTCTTGCCTCACCTAGGTTCAGATTCATGCAGTTAAAGAAGGCAGCAAAAATCAGATAGGAAAAAAAGAGTTCCACCTCTTGCTCCACTCCGGTTTAATCCAGTTCATTGCTCTAAATTCAGTGAATTTCAGACTTCTCCTGTCCCAAGGTCATATGCTGGGCCTTGTGGATTGGCCATATAAGCAGTAGGGAATAGGAACCAGCAAGCAAGAACACAGTGCCTCTGGATTGAGAAATCAATCAGGTGACCAAAGAGTAAAACATCTTTGTAGATAGGTCTTTTCAAAACACTTAAGCCACACAAGGCATTAATTTCTAGCAGTAGAAATTTATATTGCTAGAAATATTTCTGGGAGAGGGAACAGTACAGGCATTCAGCCTTTAGCTGCCTCTTTCTTTCTCTTCTTTGTGTCTTCCTGAGACCAAAGGTGATCCTGGTTTGGGGAAGGAAGAGGCTGCTTCACTCTTCCTGTTCCAGGAGGGGAGCACTGGCTGCTTTATCCTTCCTGTCCAGGATGGGAGTAGAGAGGTAAAAAAAGACTTCCTGCACTTCCTCAAACCATTGATATCCAGGTCTGGGGAACAGGAAAGAAATTTTTTCCCATCCCTTCACTCCTCTCCCTAGAGCTGTCCTTAGGGGTGTGCAGGTCCTGGGACATATTAGCCTGTGCAGGGACATGGGGCAGCGAGCAGCTGGAGCATGGAGTGGTGGGGGGGAAGGGGTGGCGAGTGGCTGGGGTGGGGGATGAGCAGCTGACACATGTTGGCCATGGCTAGGCCTGTATGGCACTATCCATGGGGCACCTCAAGGCATGGGGCCCAGGATGGTTACCCCGATTTACATCTCCCCAGGATGGCTCTGCCTCTCCCCATAGACTAGCCCAAGAGAGGAGTGGATCGTGGGGGGAAGCCACCTTCCCATTGGAAGTCTGGGAACCATTGCCCTGCTGCTACCTTCTCCTCCCAGTTCAGACCAGCTCGGAAGCATTCAGGCAGTCATTTTTGTGAGTCTCTCTTGCAGAGAATATCTTCTGGGTTGATACCTGGAAAACCTTTCTCCTAGAGGGGGCATATTTTCCCTAGGGGAATTTGAATGAATCTTCAAAGCTTATCTTCAGACCTTGTAGTGTCTACCAAGACAGCAGAGTGATTTTTCCCAGTAGAATACCTGTATGTAGCCTTAAATTTCATGTGTTTTTTCTTTTTGCCCTCATCCCCATGTCTACATTTTCCCTATTTTTTCTTCCTTCAGAGGCCTAGCTACCAAAGTGTGTGCAACCTTTGCCTGTCCAAATTTTATTCATACTTAGAGGCTAGGGAATGAGCTCTGAACTGTCCATTGTCTGTTGATGTGTTAACATTTGTGTTTGGCACTACCCCAGCCAATACAGAGAGGTCCTAGCATGCTTGAGAGCTTCTCTCTTCCATCAGTGGTGGTAGGTGAAGGTACTTATTCTGCTATGAGAATTTAACGCAGTGGTTATCAAGCTTTTCTAACTCAAGGTACCCATAAAAATGCCAGATCTTGGCTTTCATTTCATTTTTTGACTATACTATAACAATAATAGAACAGTTCTGTTGCAAAGCATTCAGAAATTCTGAATTCTGGCCTCTTTTTAATATGATGGATTCCTGTTTTTAATATCTTGGTTTATCTTGTGAATCACATGTGGATGGTTGCATATCTCACAGCACCCTTGAAAGAATTTCATAGTAACCCCCCGTTGAAAATAACTGATAAAGTATTCACCCTTCCTTTATAGTTATTTTTCCCATTAGAGTAAAGGGCAATATTTCCCAGAATTCTCCTACCCTAAATGAGATTTTAGAAAGAAATTCAGGGTATCTATACAAGTACCTGACAGCCACTCCTGAGAGCTGCTGTTAAATATACCGCACCCCCCACCTGGAGCACATGTAAAGACACCCTCAATGTCTGCATTTTCTGTATATTTTAAATCTTGCTTTCTTGCTTTCCAGTATGCAGTAGAGTTATTATAGATCCTAGATGCAGGCTGCTGTTCAATAAATAGATCAAAGTGGGATACATTTCCTTGCCGTTTGGGTAGGGTGGGGGTTTTTTGTGGAGCACAGTCTGTTAGAAGCCAAAAAATAGAGAATGGCTTGCCAGAATGTTTCTCTCCTGATTGCTTTTCTGACTGATTGAGCAAGAAGGAGTAAGCAATGTTTGTGGAGGTTTGATATATGCTGGAAAGCAACTGACAGATTTCTTTTCACTTCTTGATTCTATAAACTGTGTAAACTCATGACTATTAAAATGTGTGTATACAGAGAGGAACAGTGCATTTACTGATTCCCTTTCTACCATAACGTTTGGTTAGTCTATCTTTTCTCATTAAATTTTTCATTCCATAATCAATAGGCCCCTGTGGGGACCAAGAAACGCTGGTGGAATGGGGCCGCTGATGGAGTGGAATTGAGGTGCTAGACACGCAGGTGGTTAGAAGTCAAAAAAACCCCTTTACTTACAATCCTTAGGCTGTAGGCACATTCCTTGAAGTTACAAACTTAAACAGGAACTCAGGCACACAGAAGCTCACACTCATGCAGGGTATGGGGCGTCGGATGAA
>JAGPOW010003395.1:60787049-60906874 GCA_030014935.1 Caiman crocodilus
GGCACATTCCTTGAAGTTACAAACTTAAACAGGAACTCAGGCACACAGAAGCTCACACTCATGCAGGGTATGGGGCGTCGGATGAATCCGGCGGGGAGTTGTTGTCGGTTGATCAGGCCTCCTTCATGGCTTGGAAACGCACACGGATCTCTCCTCGTGCATGTCCCAGCTCTCCTCCGGTTTGGGTGGGCATCGCCCAAGCCTCTTATTCGTTCAGCGAGCCAATTGCTGACCGACACATATGTATAAATTAACGTAAGCCAAACGTAAGCATGCACTCGCTGGTGCAGCTGGAAGGTTTTGGCGGGCTCTCGCTGTGCACCGAAACTTTTCCCGCGCTACAGAGGAAAGTCCCTGCACCCGTGTTCGCAATGTGCTCATCACAGCTGTGCCAAGGCATCTTCTAACTGTTTTGCACAGACATGCCCCCTTGCCGAAGGCACAGTTGTATCCGCAGCACATTCGCAATGGTTACATCGCACTCCTGCTGTTGTACAGGTTTACATTGCAAATGAGCGAAAACAAGAGCAGACAATGAAGCAAGTTCATTCTCCAAAGATCTAATCAAATAATATCCTAACAGAACATAAGTACACATCAGTACATTCGTGATAAACAGTTCGATCATCAAAACATCATTGGGCGTCATCACGTCCCGGTTCTCAGAGGTTCTTCCTCTCTCAAAATGTTCTCTCTGGTCTGGTCCGCACGCGCTCTTCAATGGACTCTCAGAGATAACTCGCTCTCCTCAAAAATTTTTTTCTCTCTCTGATCTGGTCCGCACACGCTCCGGTGGACTTGCAGAGAAAGAAACTCTCAGGAAAAAAATTAATTAGAGCTTATTTACTGAAAAATTAATCATTTTCACAAGATGATTTGTTGTCTGGTTCATCTTGGCATTGGAACCCCATCTCATAGGCTAGGTTCCATTGACCCTCATCGCCTAACACTCTTAACTGCTGCTTGATGAGCCTGGAGTACCTCATCAGGAACCTAAACATTTTGCATTCCTCCGGTGTCCTCTGCATTGGTTGAAATCATTGACCCGGCTTTACCAAGGCTTGCAGTCGCGGTAGCTGCCTCAAGAAATCACTTGCAGGCTGTCCGGCTAAGGGATTCAACAAAATTCGGAGAATAACTATAGCTCTTCCTCTGTACACCTCAACACAAACATTGATACTTGGCAGCGTAACTGGAACAGCTCCCGGATCTTGCAGGTAACGGTGAGGCCACAGTTCCTGCTGCTGGGCTGGTGACAGTCCCAGTGCGTGCTGTCTCAGGTTCCACGTGCAAAAGGAAACTCCTATGATTGCTTGTAAGATCTGCTCCACGCTGACTCTCGATGGTCCTCCTTCATGGCACGCATAGGCTTTCTGGCTGACTTGACCTGCAACAAGTACTGGAAGCAAGATTGGCCAGTAAAAATTGTACCTCACCATGCTAACATCAGCAGCATGTCCTCCGCTCCACGAGGCTCGTCTAACTAAAGAGCTTGCCTCGCCTTGATCCACAAAATCGGATCCGAACTCCATAGCCAGGCGTCCGGTCCACATAGCTAAGGTCTCTGCTGTTCTTATTCTAGACCTCTTGCACAAGGCCTGTATCTCAGTTCAGGTCCTGGCATGATAGGTGCTGGCAGTAGTGCAGGCTGCACTCATCACTTGACCCTCTGTTGCCACAGGGTGCATGGCTGTTCAAGCTGTTGCTGCATCTGATGAGAGACTCAGTTGCAGGATGCTCTCCGTTATGGCCCAGGGGTAGGCCTGTGGGAATGCCTCGAGGTGGAGTCATTACTTCCTCCCCACCGTTCTGGGGTGGAGTCGTTACTTCTGCTCCGCCGTGGAAACTCCGCCCTCCTTCTCAACCCTTCTGTGGCAGCCCCCTTCCATTTTGCCGCTATCTTGCGATGACGGGGGATTCCAGCTCTCCACAGCTGCAACCTGCTTAACCGTGTGTATGGTGCTCAATCGGGCTTTCAACTCAGTCCTTTCCCATATAAGGGTTGTGACTGTACTGAACATTATTCGCAGCATTGTCCTTGTCTCTAACACTGTGCTGGTCCCGTCAGTTATGAAGCAGCTTTCCTCTGCTTCTCTGTGGAGCTCCGAAACCTCCGGCTGTCCCGACTCCAGTAACAGCATGTCTAAATCAATCAGCGCTGGTCCTTTACTCCCCCACACACATTGCATACAGCGAGTGAACTCCCAACTGAGAGCCTCATCTTTCTCGCTTGGGTTCTGCTTGGCTGAGGACTTGCTGCCCCCTTGCTCCCGGGGTTTAAACCGAACCTGCTCACTCATCACACATCCGAAGGCTCTCGGGTGGAGGCTCACTTCCCACTCTTTTGCTGGGTCCCCTTCTCCCTCGAGCAAAAGGCAACCACTCACAACTCTTCTGCCCGTTCCATCCGCTTGATGGTAAGCGATGTGCGCTTCCAACTCCGCGGTGTCTAGTATGTGGCATTTTCCAATGTGTCAGGGACAACCCTCAACCAATTCCAGCTCCATTGTGTCTTCCTGGCATACTGATAATCCTGTTTGTGATGCCATGTGGGGGCTGAGAAACGCTGGTGGAATGGGGCTGCTGATGGAGTGAAATTGAGGCGCTAGACACGCAGGTGGTTAGAAGTAAAAAAAACCCCTTTACTTACAGTCCTTAGGCTGTAGGCACGTTCCTGGAAGTTACAAACTTAAACAGGAACACAGGCACACAGAAGCTCACACTCATGCAGGGTATGGGGCGTCGGATGAATCCGACGGGGAGTTGTTGTCGGTTGATCAGGCCTCCTTCATGGCTTGGAAACGCACACGGATCTCTCCTCATGCATGTCCCAGCTCTCCTCTGGTTTGGGTGGGCATTGCCCAAGCCTCTTATTCATTCAGCGAGCCAATTGCCGACCGACACATATGCATGAATTAACATGAGCCAATCGCAAGCATGCACTCGCTGGTGCAGCTGGAAGATTTTGGCGGGCTCTGACCGTGCACCGAAACTTTTCCCGTGCTACAGGGGAAAATCCCTGCACCCGTGCTCGCATTGTGCTCAACACAGCTGTGCCGAGGCATCTTTTAACTGTTTTGAACAGACAGCCCCGTCAGTATATTTGGTTTGTTTTACTCCACAAGATAAGGAGTTTTTCTCAGCGTATTTTTAAATGCCACCTTATTCTTTCTATCGATAGTACTTGTAGAAGACAGAGTCATTTTGCTGGTATAATGTGGGGAGGGATCCCATTGCTATACAAATGCAAAAATAACAAGGACATTTTTTGCAAAAAAACCCCCCCAAATTTTAAGGCAGATCTAAGGTGTCTTTCCAAAAATTAAAGCTTTCCTATATTGGTTGAGATCCCAATACTGTTTTATATTTTATCACAAGAATGACAGTGTTGTCTTGATTGTGTGCTACAATTCAGTTGCAATTACTCTTTCTATATCCTATTTAAATTCTCTGTTCTAATTGGGTTAAAGAAATAAATTTGTTGTCCACTTTCAGCCAATCAGAAAACAATTTTGTTACAATGGCAATTAAGAACAATACTGTAGTTTTTGTGATTTTATTCATTTTTGTTAAAGTCTTCTCTCTTTGATGAGATTGAAATGTAGTATTCATTCTTTTAGTTAAATAAATATTCTGACTACTTAACTTACTGTAGATGAAATGATCAGTAGAGTTGGTCATTTTCTAGTACAGCTACACAATTATGCTAGTTCTTTTTCATTGTAACATGGAGTCATTGAGTTATAATGTACTATATTATTTAAGCAATAAAAGTCCCTATCCTACTGAAACTTTGATTGCTTAGAGTATGTCTGAGGTCCTTGACAGATGTTACACTTCAGACCTGTTTAATGCTTAATCATGATTTAGGTAATGAATTGGCCACACACGTTCATTCAGTTAATGTTGTGATAAAATAAGGAATATGCCACAAAGTTATTACACAGATTCTGGTTACTATCTTGTATATATTGGTATCCTATTTAGTTCTTATCTTGGTTTTAATTGAATATGTGGCCAGTGCTCCCAGCCTTCCATGTGTTCCAGAGGCTGGGAACATTGGTTAGCAGACCGGGGCTCCCAGCCATGGGAGAGTATTGGAGGGCTCCATGCACTCCCCTGGCTGGGACCCCTGGTCAGTTGATTAGGGTTCCCAGCCATGGGAGTGCATGGAGCCAATGTTTTCCTTTGCCCCTACTCCCCCCTCCCACCTCAGCTGGAAGGCCTAATCAGCTGACTGGAGCTTCTAGTCAAAGAAAGGCTCCCCTTCATCACTCCCTTGCCTGGGAGCCATGGTCCTGCTGAGTAAATTCAGGGAGCCAAGCTTGATACTTGCCTGTGCAGTGGGAACCTTGAATTATGTCCGCAGGGAGCCTCAGATGTAGCAATATAGTGCATTGGAATCTTATGCTCAATTCCACAGTTGTGCATCTTGAAGTGCTCGATAGTTGAACTCATATATCTGATCTCATGCTTTCATTTTAACATCTGTCAGTGGCCTAAGTGGCAGACTGCCTTGTAGTGCAGATACCCAGCTAGTTTTAAACTAGCTTACGCAGGTTCCAGAAACAGTTTGGCTGTGGCAGCACATTATTTTGCACAGGCTAATTGACCCTTCTTAAATTAAGGTGAGTTCAGTTATACATGTATGAGAAAGACACCAGTTAAATTTACTTTTATTTCACTAGATCAGTGGATTAATTTGCTTTGCCTCTCATGTTACATTGAATACCGTGTCTTTTGAAAAATATGGTTCAGTTGTGCTCAGACTTGCTCTTTTTTTCCTACCAATGTTATAAAAACATCTGTGAACAAATTGATTTTATCTGAACAATGGAGAACGCTTGAGATATAGTACAGCATAGATACTGTAACCATTTATCCCACTATATGCTGCACCATAGCAAACCTCATATGCTGGTAACATACTGTAGAAGATGCAGGACAAAGCATGATATGGTCCTGGGCCATGTGTTCTTTCTGTCATGGGATTCTACTTGGGAAGAGGGTGAGCAAGTGAAGTAAATCAAATACTTGTACTGAGTATTAGAAGTTGTCCTCATCACCTGATTTCAGACATTCAGGAAAGGGTTCCATCTGTGAGGTGTGAAATTTCAGGGCAGCTGGTAAGAATGGAAGAAATGCCATCCAAAATCATGTCCTCTTGAGAAATTTCAATAGTTGACATTCCTGAAGATAGTCTTCCTAAATCACTTTCCTAGTGGGGAAGTGTTGTGCACTGTCCAGTACTGTGGCTTCACAAACATCACAGTGGATAGCTTTGCAAAATTAATCTGTGAGAGTGGAATTTGCTGTAACTGAAGTTTATCAACATTGCTGCATATGGACATGGTTGTGTTTCTGAAGCCCTGATAGGGTCTGTACATCTGGTTCCTATATAATAATTCTGAGAATATGTTAATATATTCTGCTAGTTTTCTCTTTTCTGGCAAACTCTTGTTGGATGGAGGATAGTTTAACCTTACTTAGCATTTTGTTCATGAAAAGGATTTGCATTTTTTTCTGGTTAACTTGAACTAGTCTGTCATTTTGTAAAACTTCAATTTAACATAAAGATTTTGGAAAAGTATGACTTCAAAGAGAGAACCATGTTAAGAACTTAGAGTCTGATCTGTTTCTACTTTGTTTAAAAATGCATATCGGGAACTGGAGATTCTGCATCTGAAAAGTACTCTTCATCTATTAGTGCTGTAATTGCTTCCAGAAGGTAAGATTTAAATCTGCAGGCTTTCAGTGTCTTGTTCAGCTCTTTTTTTACGGACTGGTTAGAATTTAATCCTTTTAAATATGTACCATCAGTTGTTGTAATTTCTCTTTTACGGTTTGGAGTCAACATAAAAAAAAGTTTAATTGCTGTAATACAGTATTTTTTATACCTATATCCTAAATTGTTACTTTAATTCCATGTGGGTTGTATTAGGAATGGAAAAACACTTGTTTGACAACATAAATTTGACTGTCCCTATTCTGAGCCAAAATCATGAAGTATCAAAATTGGGAAATTACTTTTACTGAATGAATTTGTACTTTCTGAGAGTACATTAGCCTTAGATTCCTGTTACTTGAAAAAAAAAATCCACCAGGAAACTCAGTCTTCATGCTTACCTACCAAACTTCCATGTTTTAACCATTATGCTGGTCAATGAGTTCACATGTAAATTTCAGAAAACCCCTAGGTAGCAATTGTACCATTTCATGTTACTGTGATGCAGGGGTGGGCAAAATGCAGGCCACCAGGCCATTCTTTCCAGCCTGCGGGGCTCCTAAAAAATTTAGGAAATTAATATTTATCTGCCCCTGGCTGCATATCATGCAGCCCTTGATGGCTTGCCAAAACTCAGTAAGCGGCCCTCTACCCAAAATAATTGCCCGCCCCTGCTGTGGTGACAGGTTCTAACAACCACAAAACCATATCTATCAGAAATGACCCATAAGAATAGCTATTGATCTGGATGCTAACTCTGCTTTAATTTCCATGCAACAATACTTACTATAGGAAGTTGTTATGTAATGTCACGAGTCGACTAGTTTTAATGGCATAGACTTCAGATGGGAGCAAAGGCTGATTCTGCAAAGGTCTGAACTTCAGGTCTAGAGAAGTAAAAGAAAATAGTTTTGAAGATGAAGACAAGATGTGAGAATTTTGTGAAACGAGAAAGGAAACAGTGAAAGGACTAAGGGAGATGTGTGAAATAATAAAAATGTTTGGGATGGGAGGAGATTTTTGTTAAATTAATTAATTTGTTAAAGTAAGCCATGAGTGGTGCTTTAATAGTAATGATGAATTGCTTCTGGTTTTTTAATCGATTAAAGTACAATTTTTTTTTAATGTGTGGATTTGACTATATATGTGTGTGTAGGTAACCAGACTAGATAGCTTTATTTACCAAAAAGCTATTTAACCACCTTTTTTGTATATTGTCTATACATGTTAAAATAAGTTTTGAAATATGTCACTGGGTACACTAAAAAAAGTGTATTATTTACATAGTAGAATGCAACTGTGCCATTGGTATGTACATATATATGTTTATATGCTTAAGAATAAAGTCAACAGAAGCCCTGGTTTCTCATCCCAAGGCTGTATTACTCCCTTGATATTTTCCTAATATTATACCCATTCTGTTTAGTCTGTAAAATATTTATATTGATTTTTTCATTTAATAGAAAATGTATTAGAGAAATGATTATCATAGTAGGAACATTTTAATACGCCTGTTTTTTGAGAATCTGTAGAGCTCTTCAGAAGACCCTGCACCTAGTGATATCTTATGAGAAAGCATTGAGCCAAATCTGCATGTAATCTCCTCTTATAATGATCTCCCATAAATATGAATATTTATTAAGGCAGATAGTGAACATCTAAGTTATATAGGGAAATCTGCAGGGATAAAATTTACCTCCCCAGTTACATACTATGTAAGTCCTTGAAAACAACTTTCCTATTTAAATGTTTAATACTTCATGTTTAACAATTTTTTTCCAAGTTAAACAGAAATCATCTGGCATTCTAATCTTTTTTTGGATAATACACACACGTATGCAGTACAAGCTTTGCTGTGAAAAGAAAATAATTGCTGTATTTTTAATGTATTCTTAAATGTTTTGTTTTTCCTGTGACCATGGATTTAGCAAGGATCATCACTGAAAGCACAGAGAAAAGATTTGGTACCTGTTTTCATTCCATCTTGCTGAAGTTAGGGAGAAGTACAAGTGCAGGAAAATTCTTGCTCAGCTGTAGAATACAACATAATTTTGGAGGAATTTAGTTGCTGCAGCTTTTCAGAGGATTTTAACAACTCAGACACAAGAAAAAAGAATTGTCTGACACAAAGGCTAAATGCTGCCAGATTTCAAGTGGCCACTCCAAGCATAGGTTTGCTAACATATTCCAATGAAAAAGTCTCAATGCTTTAATGTAGGTGAAAGAAAATATTTTTTTTATTCCTCATTTTAACGTCAACTGAATCTGTCCTTACTGAAATTTTCCCAAAAAGCACTCTGCAGTGTGATGGAACCAGCATGAACCCAAGCAGTAAAAATTTAGCAAAGTTTTATAAATAACTTATAACAATAGTTTACAACATGAAGTGTTATAGCAGCTTTAAGAATAGGCAATGGTAGCAGCCTTGCTTAAATGATGTGTCCTCGTGATGAGTTTGGGAAGCTTTTGTATTAAGCAAACTAGTTTGTCTTTGTTTTGAATTTTGCATCTTTTAACTAATAGGAAACTACTTGTTGTCTTGATCTGAATTAGTTTCTGATCATGTATACGTTAGGAACAGACTTTCAAAAAGCCTGAACCTGAATTGTTTCAACCTTTGCAAGTTAGTCTAAACTGGCTAGGCTAAACTGGTTGGAAACTGGACAGACATTCTCTCTGGGCTGAGGAAATTCAGGCACATGCCTTCAGTGACTCAGGTTAGAAGCTGGGGGTGCTAGAGCAGCCCTCCCTTCCGTGCACAGAGTTGAGCTGAGTGGAGCATGGCCAGGCCCCAGCAGGACTTTCTCATTAGGGAGGTCTGTGTGCTTCACTCTAGGCTTTCCCCCGGTGGCTGCTCAAGGAGTGGGAGAGTTGCCAGTCCCCAGATCCATGCTAGCACACTGGGGTAAGGAATGTGAGTGCAGTGTATGTATCTGTTGATGATATGGAGCTTTTCATTCTCTCTCCCTGCTTGTCAGACCATCTGCAGCAAACTGACAGGCAAGCAAGGTAGTCTGGAACTGATGAGAGCTTTTATCACTCGATTAGCAAAACAAAAGCCTCTCTCCCATTACTTCATACTCTTCTTAAACAGTTTACTAGGGTGCCCTGTTGATTAGCTCCAAAAGCCCTGTTCTGTCTGCATGCTTGTTGCAATGAAATTGGAGACACGCACACACAGACACCTCTTGGCATTAGCTAGCACACCACATGCCTAAGGTCCATGGGGCTGGAGTCCGTGCTGTGGGAGGTGGGAGGAAGAGAGGGGGAATTTTCTGTTGGAGCAGAGAGGGGGGAGGGGAGGGCAGGGAGAAGTCAGTAGACCCTGCTGTGTCTGCTGTCTCTGCTGGACCCTTATAGCACTAGCTAGCATACCACATGCTGATTATGGTCTTCTATGCTGTGGGAGAGGGGAGGAAGGGATCCTTGTTTAAGCAGTAAATGGTGAGAGGGAAGGGGAGAGAGGCATGGGGAAGCCAGCAGACCCTGCTTTGTCGCAAGTTTGTGCTGGAGGAGCTGTGCCCAGGGAACAGAGGGCAGGGGCCAGCCCTGTTGTGAAGCAGAGAGCATGCTGGATGCTGGGGGTATCTGGTTTATCCTGAACCAGCAAGGATTCTGGGACAGACATTGCATAAACCAGTTTGATCCAAATCAGTTAAGTCTGATACTACGTTCAGCCAGGCTCATCTCAAACCGGTTTCAGCCATTTTCAAACAGATTTATGTGCACGGGACATCTGTTCTGTTACAAGTTTAAACCAGTTTCTGATCACTTAAACTGATCGATGTGTAATGTCTGTCCCCAGCCAAATTATGTGTAATTTCTGTCCTTAACCTTTGAGAGTACTCTGCAAAGTATGATTCAAAATCTTCCATTTTCTGCTGTACTTTTTAGTGTCAAGAATATTAAGATTAGCACTGTAGTATATATGATTCCCCAAAGTAATTTTAAGTTTGTGTGCAACAAGAATAACATTTTCAGTTTTAACTTAAATGTCATGACTTGTATGACTTATCTCCACCTTGCTTCAAAGATACGAAGCAAAAGGAGTAATATATTGTTTGTAAATAATTTCTAGGAATTGTAAGTATACAATACTGTCAACCCCCCCCCCCCAGCAATTTTATAATCAATACATTAACTAAGGTGCCATTTTAGTGAATACAAGTTGTTAATGGTTATCTGTAGTTTCTTTGATATGGTAAATGCTTGTTTGTTTGCATCAAATTTTTGTGATATGCCTGGTATAACTTCAAATTTGTAAGCATAGTATTGTTTTACTCCACCTGGACAAAATAAATAATTATCAATGTATTCTGATGGTGTAATTTATATCCAGAGAAGAAAATGAAATAAGATAGCTAAAAAAAAGTTAAGTTTGTTCCTGATTATCAAAGCCAGCATAAGGGACTATTCTTGAAAGAAAAGCTTGCTTATGCATCGTGTGATTTGTATTACTGAAGTAGTTTGGATATGCAGAGTTACTTTTTGGGTAGGCCTATGTGTGAGAGCTAGTTGATCTATTTCAAGAGATTGTGCTTATGTCAGGGTAGTGGTTCATTTGTTCTAATTTAGCTTTACAGAGGATTACTTTGTTCATTCAAAAGCCTAACGTCTTCTGATTGCCAAGACGACCTTGATGAGTTCCAATTTTCCTCATCGAGAACAGAAATACTTGAGCATTGCCAGAAAAACATGTGCTTTGAAAACCATAGCCACATATTCACAGCAGAATTTGTCTTTCATTTTTGTTTTTATATAAGTATTCTCTATGTTGTAATCAAATGAAGTACCTGAATAATATTTTCTATGTTGGCTTTGCTACTGTGAAGTTCTTGATTAATAACGGTCTTCTGCATTGTCACCTCTACTTTTATTCTGCAGTATTTATTACTTTATGAAGGGTCCTGATCAGAACTTAAACTGCATTGTGTATTTTGCTATATATGCATAAAATTAGAGGTGTTTGTCTTGGATTGTGGAATCAGTCTGTAGTCATGGAAACTTCAGGATTTCTGTATCGTAATTTCACAATCGGATCTAATCAGGGCAATGATGAACAAGGGAAAGTCTCATGTTGGAATTCACAGCTTTGTTAATTATGAAAAAAGTGTAAGGAGAAAATGAAAACACTTTTTAATGTCAGAACTGTACATTGAGAATGAGTGTTTCATTCAGTAGCTGTAGCACTTGTAATACTGCTTTACCACATAGTGAGACTTTGTATAAATAAACATTACACACACAACTCAGTGTTTCTAAAAGTGACTGAACCACTGCAGCACTAAGTGAATACATGTATAGAACAGTATGACATTAGTTAAATGGACCTTGTTTCTTTTTCAAGCCCTCAAGCTATCTGAACTGCTGCATTATTTCCTTAGTTGTGTATTATTGTGCAATAGCATTTAATTTAATAAATATTTTTAATATTTTGGCCACATTTGGTGCACAGAGGGTTCTAATGTTTGTGTATGATGTCAGTAACAGATGAAACTACTTGCAGTACATGAATGCTGCCTGTCAAGGAACCAGCCTAAACACGTCAGAGATTTTTCTTATGCTTTTCTGTGGATTAAAACAGAAAATCTTTTTAATATTATAAAAAGGAGCAGTAGTGTGAACATCAGCACTACTAACTACTGCTTTAGAAAGAAAAGTATGTACTAGTATTCAGTACTGCAGCACAGTAACTATTTTAAAAAGAGTTATATAAGTTCTCCATGGTATCCAGAGGGATGGATTTATTCCCAGAGAACATAAATTTTAAAAACAAGAAGATCCTAATAACTTTGCCTTACTTTAAAATGTAACTATATCAGATTTTAAATATAATGTAAACATCACCATTTGTCATCAGTGTAAAATATCTTAGTGATGATGTACTTTCATGCATTCAAATATGGATCATTTACCTTTTTATCAGGTTGTATGCCATAGATTACAAAATATTGCGGTCTCTTTCCGTACTTTATATAAACAGTTTCCATTCTGTTGTTTTCTTATGAATGATGTTCAAAAGGAGACAAAACTTATTCTTCTAGAAATAAGAACTTTCCAAAGACTATACAATATGCTGAGTTTATTCATGCTTAGAAGCACAACTTATCTTTAGGAAATTTTAGCATACTGATTTGCTTAATTTGGACTATATCTTAAAAAGTAAATACTCTTGTGCCACTTTGTGGAAATAAAAATTATATTTATCTCAATCTATCTCCAAAACAAAACCCCAGCTCTGCACAGTTCTGAGATTTTAAATGAGAACTGGATGCGTGTTTCACAGCTATGGCCTACCCAAACTAGATATCCAAGGTTTGGGGAGGTTAAAAGTAGATTTCTCTTTCTATATTTAACACCTAAGGATGTAGCCTGAGTTTTCAGGGAGAGTATAATGGGTTTTCATAAGTGCTTGGTTGCACTTTTGAAAATCATCCTGCCTATGGATATATATGGTTTTAAAATCCAGTTTTGACAATGTTGCCAATATAGCTAATATTTTATTTCTTAGAGAAATCAGTGTTCTTAAAGTGTGAATATTTCTGGGCTTTTCTGCTAAAGCTGCTTTTCCACTACTTTTCATGTTGGAAATAAACTATGGCTAGTAGGGCTGTGCAAAGCTTTGGTTGTTGATTTGATTCAGAGGTAATTTGGCCCAATTCAGACTTAGATACAGCTTTATATGGTTCTTCTACATACCTCAAGGTACCAGGTGGCTCGAGAATGCTGAGATGTTGAGACAGATGGGGTGCCACATGGGAACATGGGGGATCTCCAGAGGGCTCAGCAGCAGACCTGGAAGTGGACCAGAACCACTTCCGGGTCTTCTATAGAGTGTGCAGGGGACCCCTTCTCCTGCTCCCTGGCTCAACCACTGGTGCCTCGTGGATCTGGGGGGGCACCCAAGGTCCTCTTGTGACCAATCACTGAGTGGGGGGGAATCTACCACCGAGCATGCAAGGGGCCCCCCACGCTCCTGTGGGACACTCCGTCCACCCAAACATATCACTGTTCACGAGTTGTGCCTGATACCTTGAGGTATGTAGAAAAAACAAATAAAGCTGTGTCTGTGGGTGAATATTTCTGTGGTTTTCCACTAGAGCTTCTTTTCCACTACTTTTCATGTTGTAAATAAACTATGGTTAGTAGGACTGTGCAAAGCTTTGGTTGCTGAGTCAATTCAATCAAAATTGAATCTTCAGGTTCTAATTAGGCCAAATTGAATCAGGACAGTGGTCCGAATCAGCAAATCAAATTACTGTCCCCTGAATCAGGCTGAATCCAAATCAAATAAAGTGCACTTTGCACACCCCTAATGGCTAGGTACAGACATTCAAAAAGGTGAGGCAAAATCGATCCAAGTTACGTGAACTTCTGTAAGCAGCATAGTAGCGAATAGAACATGCATTCACCCTTTGGAGGTGGAGGGGAAGGGGGACACATTTAGACCAGGTTCCACAATTTTTAAATTTGTTTGTGTGCTCCTCTTTTCTTTATGGTTGTCTCTCTTTTGTCAAAAATGCAAAAGAAAAATTTCCATTAAATGTGATGATTTTGATTAAATTGCATTTTTGACAGAATAGTATTGCTAGCTTTTTCTCTGACTAGCACTACATTTATTTTTAAACTTACTAATAGCCTCATAAAGTCTAGCAACAATGTGGCTTGCAATGTTAACAATATTTAATAGTATCCTTGTCAGAATCATGACCCCTTTAAAATGTATTTTCTGTAGTTGCTATGGGAGGGAGACTGTAAATCAGACTAATTTTCATTTTATGATACTAAAATGAGATGAATTATTTTGTTTCCCAGCAATTCATTTGTCATGATTGTGTCAATGTGGCTTTGTATTTAGCCTATTTAGGTAGCAAATACATGGGGCAATGCTAAACTTAAACAGGCAACACATTCTTCAGATGAGTAAACATTGTCCAAAGGAGTTTGCATGCTCAGGATGTTATTTTAACAGTGTGTAGTTCATAGATGAATCCACTGGGATTGTTTGGCTAGACATCATGGAGCTGTTTGAAATAGGTAATAAAAAAGAGAGGCTACTGAACAAATGAGAAATTAGCTATGATTGAAAAATGCATGATATCTAAACAAAATATGACTCAGGTTAAGGTAAATATTATGTGAAATCATTTGATAGGCTGTTCAGTAGAAACAATCTCGGGAAGTTTTGTGGCTTTCTAGTGTTGAAAATGAAAAGATTTTATTTTTCATTTGTATTCATCTCAGAATCAACAGTACTTCAAAATGCTGTTGAATTTCCAATCTGCTGCAAATGAGATGGAAAAACAAATAAACATATTAATCTTTAGCTCAAGACAAATTAACAGATATTTGGCTTGCATATTAAAGTACATGTGCACCTTGAAAAAATAGATCAGCAAACATATCTTTTTGTAAATTCATTTTCCCTTCTCTTATCTCTTTACATTTCTGAGCCCTTTTTAATACACCAACTAATGTTGTAATCATGCAGTGAGACTGTGGCTCCCTGCTCATGCCTGGAGCCCTGCTGAAGTAAATAGGACTCAGTGGCTTTGGAAATCTGCCTTTATGCAATTCATGAAATGTTCAGGGCCAATGTGTCAGGCTCTAATAGCTTGTTTACCAAGGATAAGAGCCTTCTATTAGAAATAGTTTATTCCTTTAGATCAGTTGTATAGATAAGTGTTTCAGGCACAAAAAAGGACAAACATGAAGAGGGTACTTTGTGTGTGAAAGCTTTTCTTGAATCTCTCCTAAGTTTGTCCAGTAAATAATACTACCAAACCCTCCCCTCCTTTCTTTCTCCAAATCCTATTACTGATTTCAGGTAATATATACTGTATATACAATATATATTTCAGAAACCATTAGTGAGCCAGCAAGGATATATTTATTTTGTTTTCCCTCAACATGTAGTGGAGAACAGCTAATAATACAGTATTTCTTGCATACCATATGGAAAATTATTTTGTCATTTTAAGTCGTGATGGGGAAAATGTGCAAGTAGTAGAATTAACATAGTCTACTCAGAGAACCCAAAAGTTGTTTCTTCTCCTGAATACTGGATATAGGTATGAGGATACAAGTGTCCTTGCCTATCAGTTATTAAGTTCAGCTTTTGCTATTCTAGGCAATTAATTCATGTGATACTTGATCCCTTCTACCTTGTTCTGTGTTTTCTCTTCTATGTTATAAATTCCTTGTTTAAAAAAAAGAAAAAAAGTCCTCTGAGAACATAGTTTTCAGTTGAATGAGAAAATATTGTTATTTAGGGTTGAAAAGCAGAAGTGTTTGGGTTTTTTTTAATGCCATACCATATTTACTTGAATTCAAGGTGAGGTTTTTATCTCTCATTCAGCATGGGGGGAAGACTCTCATCTTAGATTTGAATATAAAGGAGGGAGGGAGCAACTACAGTCCTGAGCCAAGAGTCAGAGCTTCAGCCACTGCACTCTTGTTACATGCTCCCCACAGCCACTGCTTCCCCCTGTTTCTGCTTCTTAACATCAACCCCGACCTTGGCTTTGCCCCTTCCTCCCACCACTGCTTTCCTACTGTAGCTCCAGCTCTAGCTGGGGCTCTGCTCTGGCCTGGGGCATAGAAAGCATGTTTTCTCTGGCTCACACTTAGCCATGCAACAGTGGCAGTGGTGGCACAAGCAGCAGTGGTTGTGATTTTCATCTACGTGATAAATTTTGCAGTTGACAGTTTCAGATTTGCCAAAAGATACTGGTTTATATACTGTTTCTATGCCAGCAACTATATAGTGCAGTATTTTTTTTTTTTTAATTTGATTTGAAACGAGGTATGTTTGTACTTGTCCAAAAGAAGTCTAACTGTGAAATAGTCTTTGAGTTTCGTTGGCTAATTGCAAGGATTTTGGCCATATTAATTTGAAACATTAAAAATACACATACCATTGTTAATGTGATATTGGTCTCTATATGGAAACATCTATTGATTTATTTTTTTTAAATTCTATTACATTCTGAATTATTTATTGCTTGACATAAGAATAATTATGTCTGGTAAGGAAAATAGTAGCTTAATGTGCAGCATACATACCTTGTTCTTGGAGTAATATCTTTGAATTGAATGTGTTTCCAGAGAAAGCGGTCTGTAATCTAAAAGAAAAAGGATAGTATAGAGGTTCCTGAACTTGTGTTCAGGTGCCACATGTTACTGGTGGAGTAGGTTGATCTTATGGTTTTAGCTCTTTTTTTTGTTTCCATATGACAGCTGCAAATGAAGTGAAAAATAGATGCAGTTACTTTTTCCAAGAAGATCAAAATACTTAGTGCTTAGTCCAGAATACAATAACTCAAAGCAAACCACTTTAGTGGGTCTTGCATCTTAAGTCCTTAAGTCTGAAATCAATCTAAACATGCAGTAACTTCCCAACCTTACACTTCCCTCTAAGTCATTACTTTTGTTATATGAATTTTATACAATAGTGAATGGAATGGACAGTGATTACAAAAAACTTTCTCGATTTTAGCATAGGTCAGATATTTGTGTGTGGTGGGGGAGGGGAAGTAACACTCTGGAGTAGAATGTATTTTGCATCAAAGATAAAAATGCCAAGTAAAATTAATCCTTGTTTTCCATCTAACCAACAATACTTTAATATATTAAATAGAGCTATTTTAATATAATTTTATATTTTAATATAATTCAATCCTTCAGCATTTATGAAGTTTATGTGTTGATTGCATTCATTACAGACTGTTAGACTAGTTTAGTACATACTTGGCTTTATTTTCTAGTTTCATACCTGGTGTTTGAGGAATGCTGAAGTCTGAAATCCTGTTTTCACTGCATTGCTTAAAATTTATAAAGTCTTTTGTATTCATATCACTTTCTACAACTGTTTAAAAATGAAACCTAAATTTTGGATCAAAATTAAATTTTTTGTTTAAAATGGTGAGAGTAAAAGTTTAATTCTTCTTTGAGCCTGAATGAAAAATGTGCTTGTGGGCTGATATTCTGTGAAAGAATGCTTAAAATCAACATTGAGCAGGGTGATTGTAGATTGGGTCCCTGCTGGTACAGATGTTCACTGGTGCCAGGTAATCTAAGTGAGGGTGTGGGGAGGGGTGGCCAGGATGGGGGAGGGGGTGTTTTGTGGGTACAGTGAGGAGGTTGAGAGGTCAAGGGATTGGTGGGTCTGCTTGTGGGATGGTTCATAGTTGTGTGATCATAGCTCAGGTTCTGCTTGTGTACATGCTAACCTGCCAGAAGCCATGCCAGAAATATGATGCAATTTGGGAGGGCTAGTGGGTCCAGCAGGGTTTGGCAGAATCAGAGGGACTAGCAGGTCTGTGAGGGCAGTGTTGGCATGACTGGGGGGTTGGTGGGCCCATGAGGGGGGACTGTCCATCTGGTGTTAAGAGTATCAGAGGCCTAAGAACAGCCTGGTTGTGAAGGGAGCAAAGGTAAGACGAGCATAGCCCAGGAGCTGGGGCATATGATTGGCCTTTTCCAGCCCTGAAACGGCTCTCCAAATGTGTATGCGTGTTTGGTAGATCAGAATAACTTGTGCCAAATCTCAACTTAATTCACCTTAGGTGAACTAAGTTAGATCTGGCTGGCCATTATTTTTATTTCCCAATCTAACCTCTGCAAACATATAAACAGATCAACACTTAAATCACCCTAACTCAAGTTAGGTTGATCTAAGTGTAATGTCAGCATGTACCCTGAGGAATTCCATGGTAATTGTGTATAATTCACAATTGTGTACAAATTGCTTTCCATTTGAATCATCACTAGAATTAAAAGTTTAAATTAGGCATTCAATTTGTAAATGTGTAAGATTTGAATTTAGAAAAAAAGATGTGTTGTTGCTCATTTGAAATAGCATTTGAAATGTTCATTTGAAATAGAAACCAGTATGTATCCATGTGTGTGCACACTATCTATGGTTCCATATATTGAACAAAAGTAAAAAGTAGGAAAAATATAATTTGTCATATAAATTAGGCAATCTGAATCTGGATATATGGAGGAAAAAAATGTCTTCAAGTAAAGCGAGTAATTTTTGTGGAATTAATTTCCAAGTAAAAAATAAGAAAATAAGGCACTTTGATTTTTTTTTCTCTCCTTCTCAAATTCTGTATTTTTTTCATTTTAGTTTTCAGTAATAAAGTGTCCTGTTATGTAAATCTTCTGTCCAAATCCTTCATGATTATGGGACTTGTTATGGAAGACCTGTAAGTTCACTTAAGTTTCAGTGGGAGTTGTGGTTGTTCAGCTTCTTTCAGGCTCCATATGTCTGAAAAATGCCAATTACAGAGAATGTATTGTAAAGATGTATTACAGAGAATATAGTAAAATTATAGTTTGTGCATGTTTTCCTTGTCAAAGACAACAATGAATGTGTTCCTAAGGACAGATATTGACAGGAAAGAAACCAAGTGTCAAATGCATATATAAATCAAATGGAAGGAAATTTAGGGTTGTTGTTTGTAGCCATGTTGGTCTAAGGACATAGGCAGACAAGGTTCTTCGGGAAGATGTGATATCTTTTATTAGACCAACTAAATATTTATTTGGTCTAATAAAAGATATCATACCTATGAAAGCTGATTAGTGTTCTAAAGAGAGAAGGCTGCTTATAGAAGGTAAATAGCCCTTTAATACAGTAAGTTAGGAAAGCTAGTCATATATGTTAAGCTGAGAGACCTTCATCAGAATAATATTAGAAAATATATATATTCTTTAGTATATATTTATTTTATTTGTGTATGTATACATAACCATATACACACACAAATTGAACATATTAGATCCAAAATATTAACTGCAATTTCTGACTAATCTTAATACACCAGTAATACATTTTTTCCACCCATCAATAAGTTAATTTTTTCAATAATTTTATTATACAGTAAACCAGGGTGAGGGCCATCTCTGGGTGGCAGGCAATTGGGGTGACCACCCTAGGCCCCGTGGAGCTGGGCAGAGCAGCCACAGTAAATCAGCACTGCCTCCGGCTTCACGTTTGACTGCTCAGCACCCCGCCCCACCTCTGGCTTTCAGGCATCCAGGAGCTGAACAGGCTGATTTGCCCTGGGCCCCCCCCCCATACCCTGCTCGGGTCATCCGTGGCCAGGGTACTGTATTGACTAAGACTTCTTTCATTTTCAAATATTTTGAATTTTTTGTCACACATTTACTGGGATATGAATGAGTGATTTTGGGGAAGGATGATTTCACTATATTTAAAGAGTAGGTGTGGCTTGAAACTATTTCTGTGTGTCTGTACTGTCTGCACATGTTCATCATGGAAATATTCAGTGATTATTTTTATCCTTGTTGTTTCTAAGCTGAAATATCTTGATGTGGACTTCAATAGGTGCTTAATGTGATGCTGAGTATTTATTGGTTTTATTGGTAGTTCATTACTGTTTGAATAAAATCATCTGCTGCCTGCACTTACTTTCTCTGAAAACCATACAGGCGACCCTTGGCATTTTCAGGGATATGTTCTCGTATCCCCCATGAATGGCAAAATCCATGAATCGGGCACTGCATTCATGAATGCAATGTCCCCAGTGGCTGGGGGGGAATGGAGAACCATGGCTCCAGCGGCAGAAATCCAGTGGTGGTGGCGGGAGCCCGGCTGCAGCAAGTGCGGAGCTCTCGAGGAGCTTCTGTAAGTGTATAAAGTGTATTTAAAATGCAGGTTTGGCATTCGCAAATATTTGAAACCACGAATGCCGAACCCATGAAAGCAAGGGTTTCATGCATTTTGCTTTTTATGGTCTAATTGTGTTGTCTTAGAGATTATCCAGTAAGTTTTAGCTTCTTGTCTAGATGCTATCACATTGCATTTTCTCTCTTAAATTTTGAATTTTCTTTGTCTGTGTATTATGGTGGCAGAATTTCTGAAGTTTTTCTTTAAGAACCCCCTCCCTCCTCTGCTGCATCGCAGTCTTTTCAAAATCTTTTCCTTATATCTTGTTTGAGCTGCAGTGTTAAGGTCCAGTATGAGCTGTGTTTAAATTACTCCCTTTCTGCAATACATTGGTTTGGGCATTTTAATAATTTCATTTAGAAAGTGAAAACATAATTCCTGTTAGCTTGACATAAACAACAGTTTATTAAAGGTCTTCAAAGATAATGGAAAGCAATATGCTTTTACTTCAGAGCTTGGATGTGGTATATTACAGAAGCAGCAAGCAATAATAGAGGCAGCCAGATCCTCCACTGCTGGAGTCGCATAGACTATACAAAAATATACTTCAAATGCATCTACACTGAGTCTATCTAGTTGATGACATTCTAAGAATCCTCCAAATTAATTTGAAGAAAGAAAAAGAAAGAACAACTAATATTTCTACTACATTTTATTTCAGAGTTACAGTAAGAACTAGGAATAAGCTGAGGTGAGAGGCAAGGATTTCTTAGGGTGGTACATTTTATTGGACAGACTGTTCTAGAGTTTGACAAGCTTTTGAATGCAAGACATTATTTGTCAGGGCTGACTGGAGGATCTAGGTGCCTTGTTGTGGCCTTTTCATTTAATAAAATGTAAGTAGCTTTAGGAGAAACACTCCCATTTTTTATGTATCTATCAATCCTGCTAAAAATGTTCAAGTCTTTTCCTTTGTACATATGGTCTGTATGGGTGCATCCAGGTGAACATGTACATGTGGTTTGGGGTACCTCAGAGCTATTTGAGGTGCTGCAAACTGCACGTGGCACATGCACATCTTTTTGCCGTGTTGCTAATTTGCAGCACAATGCCAAAATTTAACACTACATCCTGATGTTAAAAAAAAAAAAGCCACAAAAAAGCAGTGCAGTACTTTTGGCAGCAGCATGTACCACTAGAAATGGAGCCTGACATTGCAGAACCACACTCTGATTGTCTTCCAGGCTCCATGCAGTTGGATTAGTGCTGCCACTATCCTGGGAGAACCATAGGTGAGGCTGCTGGGGCTGACATAGGTGCTGGTCCCACCCCACCCAGAACAGCTTGACACATGCAGGGGCATACCCTGGAGCACAAAGGACAGCAGAAATATGTGCCACTGCTATTTGTGCCATGGCAAATGCATGGTCTGGCGCAGGTGCGCTTGTCTGTATATGCCCTATGGGTTTGCTCTAGTGGTCCTGTAAGAACTGAAACAGTTAAATTTGAATGTTAACCGGAGAATGGTGACTGGGCATTTATATATGTGCTCTGGGCAGAGGGAGGGAACTTTAATTAGAGCAACTCCGAGAGCTGTTTTAACTAAAACACCTGGAGGGTCTTGTATATCAGCGTCCCCATACTTAAAAATGGTGGTGGGGGTGCATTAAAGATCTTCAAAAGATCTTTAGTTAAAAAGCCCCTGTTGCCATTTTCGAGATGCTGATACACAAGACATTGGAGTCTGCTGGAGTGCAGCAATTATAGCACAGTGGAGAAGCCTTTCTGCTCTTGTATGCATTTGCCCTTAAATGATGCATCTCCAGGTACCAAAAATTGAACTTAGCTCTCTTTCCCCCCATTAATATTTGTGAATTAGATATTTAATCAACCAGAATTCTTGCATTTATTTTAGAAAAGTGAGACACCAATATTAAGGTTTTGCTCAAAGCTATCTTTGGAAGAGGAATTCGAAATATGCTATTAATGTATAGAGTAAAGAAAAATGCCAACATACTCAGTATTTTAGTGGCAACCTGCATGGAAAGGAAAGATTTTGTGTTTCTGGAAAATGGCTCAAAAATTCCATGCCAAAAACAAGTGTGTGCCAGGGGGTATGCTTGTTATCAGAAACCTGTTTAAAGAATGTTAAGGTAAGATTGCAAAATAAAACAGTTGCCTTCATAACCCAAACTCTGTCCTCTCTGAGAGAAATCTAGTATTAATTTACAGGATCACATTCCTTCTTTCCATAGAATTTTTGCCTTACATACAATATGCCATAAAATGCAACTTTCCCCTCACCCTATCTGCATCCCACAAAAAAAGCCTTTATAAAAGTTGATAAAACTAGTTTTCCTGACAGGTCTTCTATATGTTTGGAATAAGGGAAGTTGAGACAGAATTTGTTATTGTTCACTTCCCTTTCTAAGTATTCCATTACTGTATAGACGGTTCTATTGAGTAACAAATATATGAAAACGTACTATATAACATCTTCACTATTTAATGATGAAATGGGTGATTGTTTCTAAATAATGTTTCATTCAGTGAACGTTGAAGAGTCCTTCAGTTGTGAAATGTACCCATTTCCCATTTTAGTATAATACTTTTTAAGAAGTACTTTTTAGTGCTTTGTTATGAAAGGTATTATATTGAAATCCTTTTATGGTCTGAAACTAGGTTGACACAGGTTTCAGGCATCAATAAAGCTTACTGAAAACTGGAAACATAGTCACCATAATTGAACAAATTAAGGTATAATTTTTAGAAATGCTTCTTTTAACTGTGGATGCAAGTATCTCATGTTGTGACCTAACAATTTCAATTTGAGTTAGGCATTGTACAGAAGTAAAGGTGATTGTGTCAAGAAGCTGATTTTAACAAATAAGCGAGTCAAGGTAAAGGTAATGGCTATATATAGCAAGCCATTCATATTTAGAATAAAATCTCATCTCTCTGTTTCCAAGTTAATAAATGCCATTAGTAACTATTTTTTTTTAAAAGAAAAGCACTAATAAGTTAATGGCTTTCATTTAAGAGAAAATATTTTTGTCAAACAAAATACATAATAGGTGATGCATGCGGATGTGTGTGCATGTGGGTCTGTGTATGCATGAACAAACACCGAACTATATATTAAAAAGTACAAAATATTCTTTTCACAGTATTATAATAAATTAAGCGCATGGCTAGATAAGTAATGACTTGGCCTTTTAACTTACTAGACTCTTTTTTTTTTAATTTACCTTTTCCTCTCATTTTGAAGCAGTGTTGGTAAATTATATGGTTTGAGGACAGGAACAGATCCAGGTTTTCCCAAAGGGGATTGTGGGAGCAAAGCCTCCTCCACCCCCACCAATGCACGCAGACTTAGCCACAGAGTCTTTTTAAATCCCTAAAGCAAGTGAAAATTCCTGTTCACTTTCCCTGCCTGCTCAGAGGTACTCCCCTTCCCTCTCTCCCTCCCCTTTCCAGCCTGCCACTGGTTTTTCCAGTGCTCGGGGCAGAGACGCTCTAGAACCGTGGTCACCAACTGATCGATAGTGGAGCTTCTTGGAGTTGATCTGAGGCTAAGTGCATGCGTGCATGTGTGTGCTACCCTCCCAGCCCAGCAGGTCAGCCTGTGGGGGAGGGAAGGTGCGGGGCCCAGACTGAGGTTCCCACAGTGAGGGACAGAGTGTGGCAGAGGCAAGAGCAGGGGTAAGGTGAGTGGTGGGAGGATCGAGCCTGGATGGCTCATCCAGGGGCATGGAGGGGGCAGGTCCCACCTCTGTGCATACTTGGTGGAGGCCCTGGGGGCAGGTGTCCCTCCATCTGTACCATTTGGGCTGGGCTTTGCACTCTGAGCCCTGCTGCAGCTGGCCCAGGAGTGGCACAATGCCATGTGCATCCAGCCACCAGGTGGGCAGGGGATGAGGTGAAGCCCAGCAGCTGAATGAATGTGGTGTTTGGCTGCTCCTAAGTCAGCTGTAGTGGGCCTCAGGGTGCAAAGCCCAACCCTCATTAGCAGCTGTCTCTGCTGCACACAGATTGGGGATGCACATCCTCCCCCCCCCCCCGCAAACGCAGGGCAGTGTGGGCAGCTATAGCAGCTCTGACTGGGGCTGGGGCTGAGGCAGGCCCTGCACAGGCTGGGTGCAGGATGGAGCCATAAGTGGCTCATCTGGGGGGCATGGTGGGGGCATGCAGCCCAGGAAGCCTTGGGGGGCATGTGCTCCTTGATCTGCACACCAGCTGGCCCGGCTGTCACTGCAGGATGGGGCTGAGGCTGTGCTGGGCTTTTTCTGGTGGGGAATTGGGCTGGGCTGAGACTGGGCCGGGTGGAGGTACTGAGAAGGGGCAACGGGGAGGCTGCAAGCATCCAAAAATTCTCCATAGCCCCCTCCCCTCCCTGCCCCTCTTCTAGCACCACCACCACCCAGCCCAAGTGCAGAGCTGCCCAGCCCACTGCCAGGAAGAGCCTGGAGCTGCCTTCCAGCCTTAAACGTCCCTCTTTCCCCCCTGCCTCAAATCCTGGGCACATGGCCCCCATGCCTTCGCAGGGGAGGGAGAGGGAAGGAGGAGGCCCTTCCTCTGCCTGCACAGACTTGCTCGCTAGAGGCAGGTACACCCCAGAATAATTTTTTCTACCTCTACCTCAATCTGCCCCTGCTTCCCTCTGCACAGACTGACCTGTGGGGGAGGCGTGGCACAGGGTAGATCTTGAGTTGCATTTTAATTAAAAAAGTTATTTCCTACTTAAAAAGGTTGGAGACCACTGCTTTAGTGTGACCCAGGCTGTGCTCAGTTGGAGATGGCAGCAACAGGGCAGCTGGAGAATAACTTCCCCAACCCTGCCCAGTCCCAAAGTAGGCAGATTGCTGCTGTTTCCATCCCCAACTGAGCCTAGTCCCTGCATGACAGGCAGAAATGCCTCTGGTAATTCCCTGTCTCTGGAACCATGGGAAAGGCAGGCGCGGGGGTGGGGGGTGGAGAGAGGGGCTGTGCCTTTGAGAAGGAAGGAAAAAGAATGGAGGATTTTCCCTTGCTTTAGCGAATTTTAAAGTCCCTGAAGACTCCCATGGTAAACTCAAAGCCTAAAGTGGGGGTGGGAGGGGGACACTGTGCAGCTGTACTATTGCATCCCCTTTAGATCTACTTACTAGAAATATGGTAGCTGAAAAGAATATACTTTCCACAAATAAAATATGGATTAAGTGTCTCTTCCTATGGTCCCTGAAATCCTTAGTGATTAGATGCCTGCTTGTTCTTGAGTCTATTTTCTGATATTAAGTATAAGGAGAAATGATGCCTTCAGAATGTAAATAAAGATTAGTAAAGTACCTAAATCCAGAAAGTGCCCTATTAGTGTGTTTAAGCAAATCGGTCATTTCTTGTCTTGATGTCTAGGCAGCAAATATTAATTAGCTGTATGAGAGTACAACAAAAAATCCTCAATAATAGATATTCCATAAGTTCTACACATTAGAATTGGACATGACATGGTGCAAGACTTTTCCCTGTTCAAATCTGTATGCTGTTGTGTGCAGTGAGAAGTTTGTAATCATTTTACTTTATTAGAATTCTAGGCCCAGAGCCTCAAATTAAAATTTGTAGGGATTTTAGATATATATGAATATATATATCTGAATATGTGGGCTGTGGTTTATATGAAAGTTCATGTGTAGCACAGTACTATTTTTTAACCAATACATACATTTAATTGGAATTCCTAAACTATATCTCACCTGTTGGTCTTCATGTCTATCTTGAAAAATGAAAACAAATTTTAAAGCACATCAAAAAATAGTTTTATGTATTAGGAAAGCAAGATTAATGTTTCTAGTTGTACTGCAAGGAGAAAGTCTGTATTTGTCTAGAAAAAAAGCTTTGGGGGCTCAAGATTTTACTTCATGGCTCTAATTAATGGTTGGTTTATGGTTCTGTAGGACAGTTCTTCTAACTAGAATCAAAAAGTCAAACTCCTAAAAATGCATAACTACCAGTAGTTATTAACATTTCAAAAAATTAAGCAAGAACTTTAAAGGTAGATGATTTTTTTTTCTAGTGAGTGATGCTCTTAAGCTAAATGCAATGCTTTTTTGTTATTTTTATTTTTGTACTTTTAAATGTCTTGTTCTTTGAATACTAAAAACTATACTGAGAGAACTGAAAATTTAGTCAGCTGTCTATTTTTGATAACCAACAACTTGCTTTTAAATTCTTGCTAATTTCTATGCTATGTCTCTTTATAACAACAAATTTGGAAGGCATTGCTCAGGAGTATTCTGATGTATGAATGGGAAACAGGCATAGAATGTCCAGTATTTGGATTAACAGCTTTGACAGTACATCCTTTATATGCTGTTTTTTGTTTGTTTTTTTGGCAGGGTGTTTAAGCAAGCAAAGTTTGGGTCCATAAAATCTTACCTTTGTCCTTTTGGATATCATCTCCTGGCACTTTCTAAAATCATTAAGCAAACATACATTAGATCAAATAATCTGGCAGGTTCTTCTCATCATTATGAAGTATCTACATGTTCATTAATACACTGTATTTACTGCGCATAAAATGTAGTACTTGGTTAACCAAGCATTAAATCAATGCTTTATAACTTGTAATACTGTGCAGTAGTGCCAGTGCACAGGTTTCAGTGACACTTACTGTGCAGTAGCATATTAGCAAAATTTTGTGCAGCACACTACAGTGCAATGTTATTAGACTACTGCACAGTTAGCATTTTGCGTAAATGCACCCTTTCAGTATTCAGTTGTTATCATCTTCATAGTATAAATTCTCATTTTTTGCAGATGTTTCAAAAGCTTTAAAATTTACTTCAAGAAATAGCCCATAAACATAGGGGATATATACCTTTAAAACTGTAATAGCGCAGGCTGTTTGTCTTGAAGATTTAACTCTCTTATGTTTCTTGGTCTTTATGTATCTAGTGCTGAAAATAAAGGTAGATTTAGCAGTTCTGTGACAGGGCTACCCACCATCTTGGGTGCATAAAAAGGAAACAAGATTGCACATATCACAAGGCATCTAAGGAGAATATGATTGCCTAAATTTGGATTCACATTTAATATTATCAGTAAAAGAACAAAGGAAACAAAATTGGATTATTTTATTTGTAAAAGTGCCATTCATTTAACAAATATGACAATTTTACGGCCATCTTTTACAATTTTAGAATTTAGAAATATTCAAACACCGTTCCATTAATTACATAGTTGATTGTTTATTTAAAAAATCAAAGAAGTATAACAAGTATTCCATTTTTACTGTCCTTTTAATGTTGTTTATATGTCTAAGGCATGACCTGGAGGGTTTTTGAGCAGCTGATTCTCTGGTAGGATCTTTAGTGGTTACTTCACCAGACAAAAGCAACAAAGGAACAAAAACAAAGAAGAGAAAACTCTGATTTTACTTTACTTTCTAGAAGAGTAAAAAGTGCACCTTCTCCTTCCTGATGTGCCCCTTTAAAAAATGAACCTATGTAAGAAAATGTAAACAGTTTGGGAAATGTGAAAGGAACAAGCAGCTAAATCAAAAATTTGCAGAAGAATGCTAATGTCTCTCTAACCCACCTTTTATAAAGCTTCATATGGTTGAATGGGGATTTAGGCAATAGGGATGGATAGAAATCTAGGATGTTCTTATAGAAATTACTCTAGTAATTACTACATAATAGGATGGTATCATCCTTTCTGTGTGTTTTCTTGGAGCCTTGTTACACATTAATTTTTGGCAGCTCAGGGAATTCTGGATTGTCCACACATGTGTAAACTAGTTTTAAAGGACCCTTTTGGTAGTTTAAAGTTCTGCTGCTCCAGGGCATGTTCGTCTCTGACCTTTGTTACTCAGCTCATGTGCTGTGAATGTGTGGCCGCTCCCCAGGAAGAAGCTGCCCAAGTTATAGTCCTGCAACATCCCTTCCCTCCCTCCCTCCCCTCCTGTTCTGTGTAGACAAACTTTCTATCCATGGGTGACTGGTGCCTCCTGAGTCTGGGGGGCACCAGCAACTGAGTGCTGACTCGGGGGAGGGGGGGATGGAGTCTCGCAGCGGCCAATCACTGACCCTGGAAGCACTGGCAGTAAAACCAAAAGTGCTGCTGGCACATCTTTCACGTCCCCACACCCCAGCCAGCGAGGGCCAATTTAAGGGGGGGCACATGTTCCCCTGTGCCCCTCTTACATGTTGCCTATGTGTCCATCCCCCTGAACTTTACTGATACAAAGATAACTCCCCCTCCTACCCCCAGGGGTTTAAGCTGGCTGTGAAGTTTGCAGGGGCATACACCAGTCTGGGAAAGAGGGCTGAAGGTTGAAGTGGGGAGTAAAGTAGGGGGCAGACTGGGGTCCCCATGACTTGGGGCTTCACTCTCAGGACAGGGGAAATGTCCTTAATGGTTGGGACTACCCAATCTCAATCCCAGTCTACTAAAACATGAGACTTTCTTTAATTTATTTTTTATTTTTAAATTATTTCACTTGTATTATTTTATCCTTTAGTGGCTTCAGTGGCTGACTTACTTCATTTCAACCCCCCAGCCACCATTCCCACCCATTGCCTCACCATGTCCTCTTTCATTTCCCTGATCCCATCATTAAAATCTCCCCTGTCTAGCTCATGATGTCAACCCCACAACCCATCTCTCCAACCCAACCCCACCTAGAGCAGGGATAGAAGGCTGTCCTGGCTCACCACCCTCTAGTGATAAGTCACAGCTGTAGTTCCTAGTCAGGCTTCTGCTTGCCAGCCCTCTAGGCTAGGGACAGACATTCAAAAAGCCCAAGCCTGAATTGATTAAAGCTTTGCAGGTTAATTTAACCTGCCTAGGTTGAACCAACTGTACAGACATTCACTCTGGACTGAGGAAATGCAGGCACATGCCTGAAGTGGCTCAGGCTAGAAAGCAGCCCTCCGTTCACTTTCACAGTGCTGAGCTGAGGGGGGGCATGGCCAGGATACTCTAATTAGGGAGGGCTTAAACCCCCACCCCACCTTCATCATCCCAAGCTTTTCCCAAAGGGCAGGATAATTGCCAGCCCCTGGCTAGCAGTCTGAGGAAAACAGGGGTGCGCAGTGCATGCATCATCTGTTGATGGTGCTGTACTTTTCAAGCTCCCTCTCCCTGCTTCTTCATGCTGTCTGCAAACCTGACAGGTGAGGGAGCCAGCTGGGGGTTGATAACACCATGTTTTTGAGCCTTACACTAATACTGTGCTGCACCCTATGGCACTGCACATGTCATAGTACTCCCAGGTGCTGCAGGAGGTTGAGAATCACTGCCTTCACACAGCTAAGGACAGGTTTCAGGGTAGAGGCACTCTTGGAAAAATTATTTCAAGCATTTTGTCTTTTTCTTCTCGTGCTCTCTCTCTCTCTCTCTCTCTCTCTCTCAAAAAAAAAAGTAATTGTAACAGATTTCTCCCCTGTCCCAAGGTTCCTCAACCACCTAGATAAAAATAACAATTTGTTAAACTTGTTCCCAAATGAAATACAGCTTATGAAAATAATGCTATACCCTGTTCTGTAAGAATTCCTGATGGGTCTGAAGAAGCCGATATTGTCGGTATTTGGTCTCTTCCTCTTCATTTCTTTGTTTTTAGAGTTCTGCTCAAATAGCTATATGATATGAATGAAATGGATGAAAAGATAACTACTCATCATATTATACAGAAGACGGTGAACTCTAAAGATGGTTTCCTATTTCCCCCTTCTCACTCTGCCTTGTAGCAGTCTTGAGTCTTTCACCATTGTTCACAGTAACAATGAAACATGTCGTAGGCCAAAGAGGAAGTCCTTTAGAAGTAATAGGAAGGGACATCATTGTATTAATTTCTTTTGACTGGTTGAGTCAGTTACTGACTAAGCAGGAATTAGTTCAAAATTATTCTTACTATCTACTTTAGGGAGTTAAGGACAAAGGATGCTTCTTTTTAGATATAGATGGGTGTAGTTTGTATACTGAAACATCTTCATTCGCTGCTTGGTTAAAGCTTTGTGTATCTTTCAATTTCTACCTCCAGATAGTGGGTCTGCAGTGGGAATTGTGAGGGCTAGTGGAGTCTCCAGTGTAGAGTGGGGGGAGATGCAGTCTAGAGGTGGGGAGGGCAGTGGGGATGGGACATTCTGGGGTCCAGGAGGGTTTGGCAGGAGGAGAGGGGCTTGTGGGATCCATGTGGGGGATGGAGATCTCTCTCCCACCTGCTGGGACCAGGGGCTATTTTAGCCCCCTCCTCCTCACTGATGAACAAGCCCCCTCTGGGCAAATTAATATCCCAATCCTGCTTCCCCCTCTACCCTGACATACTTTGTTGGCTCCCAGCATCAACTTGTAGAATGTTGTCACCTGGGATGGAAAACCAAATATAGCCCAGTGCCAGGGGAGCAGGTAGGAAAAGTGCAGCCCCAGGGCAGGGGCCAGGAGTTGGTCATTTTTGTCAGTTGAGGGGGCTGCTCTTAGGACTGTAGAAGTTCAGGACAATTAGATCAGTCTAAAAATGGCCAATCCAATCTAAATTAGAGTACCTTGGAGGTGGGGATCTGTCAGGGGTATTTTTAGTGTTGGGAGTAAAGGTGATCCATGCTCCTTTGAATTTAACTTGATAATAAATGAGTTAACATAAAATACATATTACCTTAAGATGGTAATTAACTGTCAGTAGATCATAACAGTTGGCAGTTCACTAAGAGTAAGTGATTAGAGAGTGAAGTTTAAGTAATCTGATAAGGTTTTTAGTGTGTTCTGTCATACTGACTTACAGATTCAGGGGCCTTGAACTCTAGAACTTTTGAAGAAGGTGTCTCTTGAGCTCCAGTCAGACATCTAGACAGGGTATTTTTTAATCCTGGAAATATGATGGAGGAGTGTATCTGTTGCCTTCTGAAAAGAGACCATTGTTAACTGATGATGTTCTCGAGTATAAAGCCATTCAAGGTTGTTTTTGGTCCTCTCTGCAATGGTCTATTAACATTTTTTAAAGCTGCTGCTTTTCCATAGATAAGCAGAAATACTGCTTCTCAATTAATCTTGGTAGGAAAAGCAGACAGGCTAGGATTTTGATGAGAGAGACCAAAATATTTTTTCAGCAGTCTATATGTTTAATAGTTTTTCAGTAGCAGATTAGAGTGGATATACTCTTTTAGTCTTGAAAAGTTGCATTTATGGTTATTTGAGAAATAATTGATTATGAAAATGCAGTGTGAACCTTACTACTTGCATAGTTTAGTACCCTGTCATATGCATGATCGTGTTCTATGCCTAAACTTTTTGTTCATTGTTTCCTTAAAGGTGTAAGTGTTTAATACTGATTGTTTATTACTAGTACTTCTGTTTTTTGCTTTCTCTTGAAAAAAATGTTGATTTTCTGTAGTTTAACATTAACACACAGTGTTTGTCTTGTTCATAATGTTCAATTTCATTAACCAAGGAATATGTCAATGAGGGACCCTGTTTAGATACTGGAATTCATGGGGTGACCACACTACTATAATTATTGGACTGCATTTGGCTAGTTTTCCCATATTATTCAGATATGAAATCTAATCAGCCTGTATTTTTATACCATGCCTTGATTGAGGTTGGTTCTTAGATGGTAAGAAAAGTGAAAGCTATTAGGAGTCTCAGAATGGTTTCTTTATTGCATTAAAAAGCAGGGGATTCACTTTGCTCATATTTAAAATTAATTAATATTCTGCTAAAAACCTGATAGGTTATACATTATTGGAAATCCTTTTAAATTTATAATAAGTAAATAATTTTCACTACTAATATAGGGATTCCTTTATAGAAGAGCATGTTTATATTTCTATGGAAATGAAATGGTAATTATAATTTTCTAGTTTACCCTGCCTATCATTTGTAAATGTGGAAATGGAAACTCTTACAAGTTTGTTTACACATATAAATAAATTACCTTATCATAAAGGAGCATATAATTACTTTTACTCTTTCTGAAGGGAAGACTTAAGGACAAACAGATTCAGCAAAAGTCTCTTCAAGTAGAATTTAATGATTTTTCAAAAGACTCCTGAAGCAATGAATAAGGGAAGTTTCTATAAAGGAGAACCAGCACAGTAACTGCTGTGTTTAAATGGCATTAGTTAATTATTTTAAAACTTTTATAACTTTTCAGGTAGCCTTTAAATTTTTATAGTTTCTTTTTAAATTGCCTCTTTTGTTTAAAATCCTTTATATACTTGGACTGCTGTCTTTTTGTGCACAGCAAAGTTATATAGACTTAGACTATATAGACAAATATTTAAATATTGGGCGCCTCTAAGGGCATGGACAATTTTATTATATCCATTATTATTTATATGGTTTTATATATAAAGATAGTGAGGGGCACAAAACTAAATACAGTATTCCAGACGTGACCTTACCAGTGCTGAGTTAGAGGGGAATAAATGCTTCATTGGACCTACTGGCAGCACACCTACCAATGCAGCCCAGTATGCTGTTAGCCTTTTTGGCAACAAGGACATACCATTGGCTCATATTTATCTTATTGTCCACTGTAACCGCCCGGTCCTTTTCCGCAGAGCTGCTACACAGCCAGTTAGCACCCAGCCTATACCAGTGCATAGGATTGTTTTGTCCTAAGTGCAGGACTTTGTACTTGTCCTTGTTGAACCTCATAAGATTTCTTTTGTTCCAATCCTCCAATTTGTCTAGATCTTTCTGAATCCTAGACTTACTGTCCAGCGTATCTACCCTCTGAACCTAAAAATCCATCCAGTTTTCTATCCATCTTACAGTCCATTCATTCAGCCTGTACTTCCTTAACTTGCGTGCAAGAATGTTGTAGGAGACCGTATCAAAAGCTTTGCTAAAATCAAGGTATCCACTGATCCACTGATCTCCCCATAGCTACAGAACCAGTCATCTATTCTAATATTATAAAAGTCTTTGTCTGTCTGTCTGTAATGCTTCATTTACACTCTGATTGGTTATCTGAAACAACCAGAGTTCTCCAAGAGCATTTCAGATATGAAGTGGCAGCAAGGTGAAGCACCGCCATGATGGCAGCAATGGAGTGGTGGGTAGAGGGTGAGGCCAGCACTGCTGCACTTACAGCATGTGCAAACTTCCCCCACTCTGCTTCATCTCATAGGTGGTGGCACTGTGGGGTGGGGGGGTGAGAGGGCACACAGAGCCAGGTGGTGGGCTGCACAGAGCTGGAGGTGGAGTGGCAGGAGCATGGGCTGGTGAGTGGTGGCTCTCCATCCCTGCCTGCCCCCTTTCCATCATTCTTGATGGCCAGTTGGCTAGTACATATATAAAGAGCTTAGTCTGTCTGTCTGTGTCTCTGTCTGTCTGTCTATCTGTAATGTTCTTGGGGGGGTGTGGCTCCAGCCAGCACTGTGCTCGGGGTGAATTGCCCATCAAGAATGATGCCAGGGACTGACGGAGTGGGTGAGGTGAGCACTGCTGGCCTCCCCCGTCCCCATCCCTGCTCCTGGGAGGTGGCAGCAGCGTAGGGTGGTGGAGAGCAGTGCTGGCCTTATTCCTCCCACTCCATCTCCTCCATCCCTACAGGCAGTTCACTAGTTTCATCATAGAAAGCAATCAGTTTGGTCAGGCATGACTTGTCCTTAGTGAATCCATGCTGACAGTTCCTAATCACCTTCTCCTGCTCCATGTGTTTAGAAATAGATACCTATTCATAACAGTACCTTGGTATGAGTTTTACCAACGGCATGCATGACTGCTTCATGCTCCCAGTACTGAAAATGTTAAGAGCCTGTTAATGTAGCATTTTACTTTCATTTCAGCTTTTCCTTGAATTCAATATAAAAATTAACTAAGGGAAGGTAGGAGAGGGGGAATCTCTGCCTACAGAGTTTAATGTGCTTGAATAAGTAATCATTTAATAATGTAAAATTAAAATTAATGTGTGAGAATGTAGCGGGCGTATATGTGCATTATGAATTTCACTAGATAACTAGGATGCCAGCTGTCTAGGAAAAAAATGATAGGCCTCTAGTATTTCAAGTGTGTAGAGCCATTGCACGTCCAAAACCAAAGACAAAAGCTGTGCTATTCCTGGATAATTATTAAAAATGCATGTCAAATCAGTCTGTGTGGTCTTAACACTGTCATTGCCTTGCTGCCTGGTCAAAGTCTGAAAACTGGCTAATAAAAGAAATTACAACACAAGTAATCCAGTTGAAGAATTTCAATATGATGTCTGAGGAGACTGCTCTGGAAGAACGAAGAAGAATGTAGAGAATGGAAGAATGAGAGGGAAGTGGTCGAAATCTGTTCCCTCATTGTGGGAATCTTACGGTTAACACAGAGCAGGTTGCTCTGTGAATACTGTCTTCTGCCAAAGTTGGTGATGTTCAATAAACAAGAGTAAGATTTGCGCAATGCTGGTTTAAAAGGAAGTAGAATGGCACAGCTGTAAACATTACATGTTCTTGTTGAGATTTTTTGGGATTAAATTTTTTTTTAATTTACTATTAGAAAAACACTTAAGTATGTACTTAACTTTAAACATGTTTAAATCCCAAAGTAAATTAAGAACAAAGGAGGAAAAAAAGGATTTCATATATATCTCAAGATAATTCATTAATATTAACACAGGTTAGAGCATAGCTATATTTAATTTCTTGGGGTCCTACATAATTTGAAGCAGTTTAATGGTGACATGGCTGTAAATGACAGTAAAATATCCATTAGAGTAGACTAACTTAAAGGACATGGCAAAATACTGTGGGTTTCTAAACCAATTTCACAGTCCAAGTTGTCCACTCATTTTTCTACAGTAACTATTATACATAGTAAAAACGACTTTTGAAAAAACCTACTACAGAAAAAAGGACTAGGGAGAAAATGCTTCTTTGTCAAATTTTATGTGGACAAGGAGAGTTGATGGAAGCATCAAGAAGAAAACATTAAAAATAGGGACCTGCACGTAATCCATTTCATTTTAAAGATTAAGGTGTAACATTTTGTTTCCATACTTTGTGATGCTATAAACCTAATCTTATAAATTTGGAAGGTGGCCAGAGAAAAAGAGTAGGCATAGCACAAATGAAAGAAAAAGACAAAGAAAGAGAAGCTTAAAACATTTAAGACCACAGCAACATGTTTTTAACTTTGCATGAACACCGTGCTGTCAGACCTTTTTCTCTCAGCCCTGAGCAAGGAGCGCCTTAACCACTGGAGCCAGACAGCTTGTTTTAAATGCCCAATAGCTGACATCAGATACTTTCTGGGTCAATGAATTGTTTCCACTCTGGAGAATTTGGGATGTGCACAGAAAAGAAATTACAGTATAGGGTTTTGAAGACAAGCAGCACATCTCACATAAAGATATGATGGTAGTAGCATTCTGGAATGGAGTAAAGAGAACCAATCTAGATTTTCAAATGGGCACGGTTTGTGCTGAAGTAAAGCAGCTAACAACAAGAATATCCATCAGTCATATAGATAAGTAATTTCATTTTAGACATGTTGCTGACAATCATTTTTTCATTTATGTTCTTTGCTCTTTCACTTTCCCCTTCTCCTGTTCCTGGCTGGAAGCCATGAAAACAACTTTACAACTCTATGTGAATGATCGGTTGAATGCCAAATACATCATCATCTCAAAATTTCTATCCTCTACTGGCTTGGAGCTTGAAAAAGAGTCTACATCCCAGTTGGATTCTTCTGTCTGCTAAAACTATAGCACTGCAGTTGAGCCACCAGATGAGCTAGAAAAAAGCAGTTTTAAACCACTAACTTCCATTTAAAATTACTTCAAATCATACCTGCTAATGGAGTAAAGCCAGTGCAATACCAACGGTGTCCATCTGTTGTGTATGTGTATTTGTGTGTTCAGGCTATTGAAGCATAGATATATGTTTGCTTAAACTCAGTTAACTACTTAAATTCATGCCATATTCTATTTTTAAGTGTAACCAAGCACCTCCTGAATCTATGGGAGTAAATTAGTATATGCCTTTATCTTAACTGAGCTGTCACCTGACACTACAACTAACTGCTGCTGAGGAACAAACAACCTACGTGAAAAAAATTCAGAAATGTGATCAGACAGCTTTGTTTCCCAGAACTTGTTAACTAGACCTTACTGAAAAAAGACCAGCTTTCCTACCCAGTTCCCAGGCCTGACCATGAAGGAAACTTAAAATGTACCATACAGGTGTATGCTTCAAGGAATTGTTGGGCAATACATAACAATAATCAATTTACAGAAATTAGAAAGCTGTTGCAAAACCATCCCTATGATTTCCCTTAATCAGAATAATTGTTGGAGATAACTGTTGAGAGGCCAAAGTGGAATGATCTTGAAAGACCATCTCAGATGGTCTGGCTAAGTTAGGGCTCAAGTTTGACAATATGTGAATGAAGGAAATATTTTACAAGTAATTAGCATATATGTTTGCAAGTTGAGCACTCATACTGCTAGCATTCATGTTATGCCCATCCAGTAAAGTCTTCAATTTTCTTGAAAACAAACCCTGCCCTACCCCTGCACCAGAATCATACTATTCAATAATTATTTTTGACTATTTTCTCACTATGATTTTGTTATGTGTTTTTTAAAATAAAAACATTAAGGACACAACCTTCAGATGTTTAAATATGTGCCTATTTTACAAGTTAGGATGAGCAACCCAAAGCACGTGCGCCACAAGTGGCATGGCAGCTGCTGTATGTGTGGCACGAGCCCTAAATATTCAGTAAAGAAACGTGATGAAATCAAGGCAAGGAGCAGAGTGCTCCTTGGAGTGGAGCAGGACCAAGATAGCCTATCAGGTGTCACTGCCGAGAGCCAGGTTAACTCATCCCTAGCCATGCTAAATTCAGGGCTTTGGATCCTCTCGCTATATATAAAGCTGTGGCAGTTGAGGAGTCAGGGAAGGGTTAATCTGGCTCTTGCAAGTGATACCACCTCCTGTGCTCCAGCCAGAGGCTCATGGCCCTCTTCCTCCATTTCATTACTCAGTGAGGTCAGGGGTGGTCAAAATACAGTCTGTGGAAAAAGGGGCTGGATCTAGAGCTGCCCCTGCAGTGCTTTGCATAGGGCTGAGCCTCACCCACTCCAGCCTGGGTAGCCCATGCTCCTGTCCATGCCTGCTGGCTTGGGCCCTCATCAGTGCCTGCAGCTTCCAGTGTGGCTGTTCCTGGTGCTTTTCTGCTCCCCTCATCTCCAGTAGGAGCAACCCAGTTAAAGCTTTCCCCTTCATTCACCCCCACTACTCCTGCCACCTGAAGTGGCATAACAGGGGCAAGAGTGGGAGGAGGAGCCACCAGTGGAGGCAAGGGAGCAGAACAGCTTCCAGCAGGCTGCAGCTGCACCAGGAACAGCCCTGCTGGAAGCTGCATGCAGGGCTGTTCTGCTCCCCTTGCCTCCAGCTGCAGCTCCACCTCCTGCTTCTGCCCTTGCTGCACTGCTCTAACCAAGGGGGAGTTTTAGCTGGGCAGCTCTAGCTCCAATTCCAGCTCCTGGTTGCCTTTCATGCACTTAGCCTGCCTGGCATGATGAGCAGCCAGCTGCGGGCAGGCAGAGTGGGTGGAAGGTAGCCAAGAACAGTTGAAGCAGAGCCCTGTACACTGTGGTAGGAGCCACCCAGATGAAACTTCCCGCCTGCTTGCCTGGAGCAGTGCAGCAAGGGCAAGAGTATGAGCTGCAGCTAGAGGTGAGAGGAGTAGGGGCCCTGGCCGGCATGCACAACTTCCAGAAGGGCTGGTCCCACTGCTGTGCCACTTGAGGTAGATGGTGGGACAGAAGCTTCAACTGAGTAGCTTCCACCTGAGGCAGGGGAAGTGGCGTAGCACTTAGCCAGCTGTAGCCACACCAGTAACATCCTTACCAGAAGCTCTAAACAGCTGAGCAAACTTGCAGCTGCCCCCATGACTTGGTCCCATATGGAGTACTGTGAGTGCAGCCACAGATCAGATGAGCTCTGCTGCATGTGACCCCCACCTCCCTTACCTCCCCTCACTCCTGGCTGGATCCTAGCACCCAGGCAGCACTCTTATACACACACGTGCACACCTCCCCATATATCCCTTCCCCTTCCTCGCGCCAAAGGGCAGGGCATGCAGGGAGTGTGTCATGCCCTTTCCACTCCTGAACACTGTTCCCTGCCCACCCAAATTCCCCATTTTGGGGGTAGGGCTGCTGGCGGCAGTGGTCATTTGAGATGCTTAACTAAATGCATGCACAGATGCATTTTGCTGGTTTGCCAGGTGAGGGTCATCAGCACTTTTGACACAATCTTGCCTCGTTAAATCAGTGTCAGCTGTGCTGTTGAAATGTTAGCGCTGTTGAAGAGTTAATCTTGCATAGGTATGTTAAAGCAAACTAATTACATTTTGAAAATACTGTTACTATTTCATGTGTTATTTTCAAATATACAACACAAAGTGAATCAGTAAACAACACCCTCTATTAGTAGTGACAGTACTAGAATTATAAAGAGAGACCAGCCCAGTGAATTTAAATTTGTGAACATATTCACTCTAACTTGGAATCTACAGGCTTACGATCACAGTGCTTACAATTTCCTTTTTATAAAAACTTTTCAAACTAACTTTTATCATTTTTTCAGTAGTCAATGAAGTTACATTAATTATTTTTTTTAATAAGTTGGGCTTGAGGATCTTAAAAGAGCTGAAAGTAAAATGTTTTAGACTCAAAAACCCATTAAAATGTTGGGAACTATTTTATTTTTCAACAGTCCTCTTTTTAACACTTATTTTTCTTGTGACATCTGTAATACAGACAAATTATAATAAATTTGGAATTATTGAAAAAGGTCTGACAGATGTTCAAGTAGTAATAATGAATTTTTACCAAAATAGCTGATTTACTGGTTTTGTACTATGAAGTTTTGACCCCCTGGTTTCTAAGAAAGTATCCAAAGGACTAGTTACTTTAAGAAGGAAACATTATACATGTTATAGCTGGGAGCGCAAAAAGCTTCATTACCTAAACAAAATTAAATAGGTTTCACATTTAGTGACAAATACCTTATTAGCAGCCATTTCATTGACAGCATTGTAGTCACCTACAATCACCTAAATGATTTGCTCACTGGAACCACTATCAACAGCACCAGTACAATTTAACACTTCCTGATAAATGTTATTAAAGTCAGGAAATAAAAACATTTAAATTGCTCAGTAAAAAAGGTTTATATATAATCTTAATGGATGCTTTAAAAGCCATTTTTGTTCCCATGGTTCATTCAAAGGTGCTTTTTGGCATTATGACCCTTTTGGAGTGAGTTTAATATTGCAAGTCTAGAAAATATTGCTGAAAAAAGATGTCTGCAAATTTTAAGGGGTAAACTAGCAAAATTATATATTTACACTATTCCTCAAGGGTCAGAACTGTATGTTATCATTGAAAACAAACTAGATCCATAAATCCCAAGATTTGTAACTCAGAAAAACACTGCTAGGGCTTATCCAGTCATGTACATAAAATTCGTACGGTAGAGTAAGTGGATGACGTGCTGTTGCTTAAGTTAAAATTTCCCCATAAATTTATATATCATTTTAAATTTAATATGGGATTGTGGATTTTTGTCACCGTCTATTAGATTCATGGCAGACAGTTCTTCATTGTATTCATGAATTTGACAGAAAGAGGCTCAAACAGCTCAAGACTTTGAGGACCATTTTGATCTAAACTGTATTGAGTTTGTTGTAAGTCTTTGAAATAAATGTATGACAAATTTTACTGGGTTGTGAAAAACAACAGTAATGATTGTTTGCAAAGGTATGCCAAGTTGCATTATTGCCTAAGAATATAGGGCACTTGTACACTTGCCACCATTAACATGTACACATAATAAAAATGTCACTTTGTTTGGCTTAATGGCATCATAGTGTACACATGCAAGACTTTTGGGGGTTTAAAATGAGTTTGCATCATTGCAAATTAAACTACATCTGGATGTAGTTTAGCTTGCAGTGTTGCAAATAGGAACGATGCGGCTGTCAGTTCGCCTCCCAGCCATGGGAAAGGCAGACAGGCTCTGCAGAAAACAAGGATTGAACCAGTCGCCACTTCTGCCTTCAGCAGGTATCTGCTGAAGGCAGAAGAAGTGAGGGGCCCAATCTTTTTTTGGCAGAGCCTGCCCACTTGTCCCTCGGCCAGGCTTCCAGCAGGCTGAGCAGTCCCTGAGTTGCAGGGGGCCCTGGTTCTTCCCTCTGCACCCCCCTGGCCATTGGCAGGTTCTAGCTCTGACCAAAAGAAAAAAAGGGTTTGGGTCCCTCACCATAATGTGATGGAAAAATTGAAATGATTTGGTCCTCAAGGTTTTGTTCTATGCCCCACTGCTTTAATTTAGGGAGCATAGAATAGAACCCCTGTCACATGTAGAATTGTCCATAGAGAGTTAGGTCTGTATTCAACAACACTGGGATAAGATGTTATGATATAACTTATTTTTGCATGCTTCTACAATGACACAGGTACAGCAAAAATTATCATAACTTTAACCCTTCTTTTTTCAAGGTTAAAGCTACAGCTGTTTGGTTTGCTTGTATCACTTGCATGGCAGCATTCAAACATGTTACATCATAACATCTGATATGTGCTCTAGAGCCATAGCTCTCCATTCTGTTTAAAAAGGTTAGATCTATACATAGCCTAGATATCTGTTTGGAGTTCATTTAGAGTTGTGCCTGCAGAACTGATGAATGCTGTATACATTTTGCATTTTTTACTTCACTTAATTGACCTTTATGTGGTATTTGTAAGGTGCATTCACAAGAAATGATATTTATACCACTGCAGATGGCTAACATAGGAACTACAAACCATTACATCCTGAAAATAGGACTAAAATTAGATACGAAGCAGTATGTAGACCTTCTGCAGGCCTTTGTATGCAGTAGCACTATTAACTCCAATAAGTACCATTTTATAATTTTGCAGTTACTGGCCATGACAGCAGAGAAGATAACGTCTGCAATCAACTGTTCAAATCAACACTAGCAGAATAAGAGTTTACTGGTCTTATTTATTTACTTTGGGTTAAATGTAAGTGGGATAGTACTTTATATTAAAAAGAAAGTACATGCAGCATTCTGGGCTGATTCAAGTGTAATCTACCGTGGGGTAAATCCCTATGTTATGAAAAAGGAGAGGAGACGATGGCAATGTTGATCCTGTAAATATGCCATATACCAGACACCAGCAAAAAAACACTCACTTCTCAAATGCAAGTTAATGCACCTGGGGAAAAAGAATATCACTTATATGTACACAATACTAGGTTCTGAACCAGCTGTTACGACAGCAAACAAGCAAACAGGCAGCAGAAAGGGCAAGAATTCTCTGGTCAGTTTACAAGGCAGTTTGTGCCCTCCCCCTTTGAAGGAAGAGCCTTTTAGCTTGGTGTGAGGAAGTAGGGAAAAGAAACCCTTTGGTGCCAAGGAACAATGGACAGACCAGTTTCCAGGACAGTTTGCCAGGGATGTTGTGCTTGGAAGAAGGGCAGTAAAAGAGAAGAGGCAGATTAAGAGACCTAGGGAAATGGCTAGAGGACATGGCAGTGCCAGAGCCACTGCTACTGCCTCTGCCTCTGCTTGCACCTGACATTTCTGTCCAGGCAGTACTGCTTGCTATCAAGGTTTCTACTGAGGTCCAGGTTCGGCACTGTGGGGACAGTAGCTTGCAGGTTCCTTCCAGCAACAGCCAGGTAGGGTAGTGCTTGCAATATGAGCATTGCCTACTGGTGGTGTCTCTCAGGGAACAGGCAAGAGAACTACAGGAGGAGGTGGTGAGACTCTGAAGCATCCTTTGCCATGAGGAACTCATTGATTTGATGCCGGAGGAGACTTATGGAACTGTGGAGGAAAAAATGCCAGAGGCAGCCCTTAGAGAAGGGAGAAGACATGGATTCTCAGGAAGGTGGAAGTTAGAAGCTTGTGACCTCTGGCAATGTGCATAAATCTTCCTCTCCACCTGCAGCAGTTTTTCTGGGGAACAGATATGGAGCACTAGCAACAGGGTGAGAAGCACATTCCATTGGTGGAGGAGGGCAGGACAGGCTGCCCAAGGTGAGAATGATCGAGAAATGATGGGTGATAATGGTTGGAGACTCCCTACTGCAGGGGACAGGGAGATCCATCTGCCGACCTCACCTGTTCTCTCGGGAAGTCTGCTGCTTGCCTAGAGCCCATATCTAGGATGTTAAGGAGGGATCACCAAGACTTATCCAGCCCTCTGACTGCTACCCCATGCTGCTCATCTATATGGGCACCAATGATACTGCCAGAGACCCTGAGCAGATCAGAAGTGACTACAGGGTTCTGGGTGCAAGGGTGAAAGGGATGGGAGCTCAGATGGTATTCTCTTCAATCCTTCTCATCAAGGGAATAGCCTGGGCAGGAGCAGGTCCATCCTGTAGATCTATGTATGGCTGTGCAGGTGGTGTTGCCAGCAGGGCTTTGGCTTCTTTGACCATGGGATGATGTTCCAAGCAGGATTGCTAGGCAGAGATGGGATCCACCTGATGAAGAAAGGAAAGAGTATCTTTGTAGACAGACTTGCTAACCTAGTGAGGGGGGCTTTAAGCTAGGTTTGCCAGGAGATGGAGGCCAAAACCCTGAGGTAAGTGGGGAAGTAGGTGAACTTGAAAAAGAGCAAGCAAGAGGGGGTGACAAGGCAGGGGTTCTCATTCTTCCTAAGAAATCAGGGCAATTGACTAGTTACCTTAGGTGCATGTACATGAATGCAAGGAACTTGGGAAATAAGCAGGAAGAATTGGAAATCCTTGCACAATCATGGAAACGTGATCTGATTGGAACAACAGAGACTCAATGGAATATCTTGCGTGACTAGAGCAGTGTCATGGGTGGGTACAAATTATTCAGGAAGGACAAGCAAGGAAGAAGAGGAGGAGTTGCACTTTATGTAAATGTATGATTGCTCAGCACTCCAGTATGAAACTGAGGATAGGCCTGTTGAAAGTCTCTGAGTTAGGGTCAGAGGACAGAGCAACACAGGTGTTGTTGTGGTGAGGGTCTGCTATAGACCACGATAGGAGGAAGTGGTAGATGAAGCATTCTTCAAACAACTAGTGGAAGTTTCTGGATCACAGGCTCTGGTTCTCGTGGGGGACATCCAATACCCTGACATGTGCTAGGAGGACAATACAGCAGTGCACAGGCAATCCTGGAAGGTTTTGGGGAGTGGGGACAACTTCCTGGTACAAGTGCTGGAGTGGCCAACTAGGGGCCATGCTCTTCTTGACTTGCTTCTCAAAACAGAGAAGAATTGGTGGGGAATGTAGTAGTGGATGGCAACTTGGGCAGCAGTGACCACTGAATGATTGAGTTCCAGATCCTGAGTAAAGGCAGGATGGAGACCAGCCAAGTAAGGACCCTAGAATTCAGAAAAGCAGACTTTGACTCACTCAGGGAACTCATGGGTGACCAAGAGAAGCCAGTCATGGGGGGAGAGGAGTCCAGGATTGCTGGCTGTACTTTAAAGAAGCCTTACTAAGAGTGCAGGAACAAACCATCCCAATGTGCAGGAAGACTAGCAAGTGTGACAGAAAACCAGTTTGGCTTAGCAAGGAACTCTTCTGTTAAGTAACAAAAAAGGAATCTTATAGGTGGAGACTTGCACAAACATTTAGGGAGGAGTATAAGAGTGTTGCTCGGGCATGCAGGGATGAAGTCAGGGAAGGCCAAAGCGCATTAGGAGTTGCAGCTAGCAAGAGATATGAAGGGTAACAAGAAGGGTTTCTACAAGTTTGTCAGTAACAGGAGGAAGATCAGTGAAAGTGTGTGTCCCTTACTGAATGGGGAGTCAACCTAGTGACAGAGGATGCAGAAAAGGCTGAAGTACTTAATGCCTTTTTCACCTCAGTCTTCACAGGCAATGTCAGCTCCCAGTCTCTCTGGATCTACCTATGGCTGCTCTCTAGCTGGATGTCAGACCAGTGATTTAAATGCTGGTAGGCACTGGCTTTGCATGCGCCGCAGGCTTTGCTCTTCCCCAAGTCTGCTTCCCACTCCTCCCAGCTTTTAAGTCACCATCCCCACTGCTCATCTGGGTGGCAGGGATGGTAATCTAAAGCTGAGGAGGTGCAAGGAAGCTGTACCTCTGTTTCTCAGGCTGGGGTTCCTCAGGTTGGGGAGCAGACTGTGGGGTTTTGCTCCACGGTGATAGGAAGGAGTAGACTAGCTGCTGTTCTTCATACCTTCCCCAGGTAGGGATCACTGTGGTCTGGGAAGTTTGTAGAAAGCAGGGGAGAGGAGGTGGTGTAGGCTGAATTCCTGTAAGCTCCCTCACCCAGAAAGATCTCTAGTGGTGAGAATGTATCGGAAATTTCTCCTGCTAGAAATTAACACCTGTTGGAAGCCCATGAGATTTTAAATGGTAAACACTTAAAAAAAAACCCAAAACACTTTAACCTTTGGGGATCTTATTTCCATTTTTTGCTTCATTACTAGGTATGTTAAATTAAATGTTGATATTGTCTCAAACCACAGATTGAGGAAGTGGGTATTTAAGCATCAAATATTGCAAAAATTGTGATAACATTATATGGGATGGCAGCTTGTGCTAGATTCTGTGTATGCTTAAGTAGGAGTCCTTTCCACAGAGACCATTCTAAACATTTTTCTAGTTTAGAATTAAAACTGGTAAAGCTCATGGGTTGTATTTTACATACAATGAAAGTCCCTAACACTTTTGATAAGGAAGTATAGTGTGATTTTAAAGGTCACCTTTGTTTAAGAGGAGTACATTTCCAGGGAAGCAGGCCTTTGGAGGACCAGTTTTTTTATACCAGTCAAAGAGCAATTTGTAAATTTGGAAATGACCTTCGTTTTTCTCCCAAATCTAAAAAAAAATAGAAATTGTAAACATCACTCTTCAAAACCCATTTGTAATGAAGTCAGTTTTTCTGTTAATACTAAATCCAATTTTGTTTTTCTTCATGAGAAAACATAACCTAGGTCAATATATAAAGGATGCCTCTGAGTTAGGGCTTTTCTGGTTTTACATCTTTAATTACTAAATTATTTAGTGGTTTATACAAGCTTGTATTTAACTGAACAAACAGATTAATTATGATGAAAAGTAGTGTTGGGAATTATGTTATCTTCTTAGAGTAAGAAGTTAGCATTAAATGTAGTTATAGAAGCCTTGTGAATTTGAGTTATGAAGGCGTTCAGTCTAAATCTAAGGGTTTACTTATACAGGAAAAATACTTGTGATTTAATTCTGTGCATGCTTTTCTTCCACAGTAAAACTGCCTTAATATATTGATGCAGAACCAAAGTGAATTGAACTAATTTGGAATGGAGTATTATTATTCCAAAATATGGGCTTCCACATTGGCTACTAAAGTGAAATCACTGTTCCTGATTGAACTCATTCTTTCTTAATCTACATTAACTCTCACATGTGGGCAAATTCTCTTAATTTATATTGGGATTAACTCCTTTTCTAGAATCAGACTCATCATGTGTACTAAACATTTTTGTTTTTACGTAAGATTAATTACAAGACTAAAACTTCTTTTCTCCATTGTGCTCTGATACTCATTTTTCTTGGTGTGGTATAATGTGTCTAATCTCCTTACAACAAAACCCCCCTGAAGCCATAGTTCACTACATCGTTTATAATATTAGTTACAAAAGTAGCATATTTTCCTCTGCTGTTTTGCAGACAATTTGCATATATTGTAACCAATATATTTATCTGAATGTTGCAGTTTTTATGAAGTGCCAAATTCAATAAAAATGTGTTGTTTCAGTAAAGTTTGAACATTTTAGATATTGTGCTTTAGGGTAGAAATTTTAAGTCTTTGTTTTCTTTACAGGCTTACTTTAAGTTCTTGATTATTTTGAGGAACATATGGTTTCTCAATCAATTTTAAGAGCTATTAAAAGGAGTATGCATTTATTTTAATGAAATAAGCATTGAAAAGATATGATGGTAAGTAGCGCTGCAAATTGACATAATAATACTTTCTGATTGTAAACAGATGTCTCATTTGACCCATGATTGACTGTCCTCATATTTGGCTCATATTAAAACTGATGCAGCACAGTCCTGTATACACATCACCCTTCCAACCTCCATTGCTTTTCTATCATTAGTAGGTGGCCAGCAAATTCTCCCAGACTGACAGGCTTGTTACTGGAATGAATATCAGTAATGGTACAGAGGTACAACAGGGTGTCCTAGGAAAAGGTGTTAGTGCATTTAATCCAGCATACTTTAGAGGAATTTGAAGCAAGATAATGGATGTGTACGTTTGTACGATTCTGGGACAAAAGGGTTTCTCTCAGAACAAATGTGACATCTGTTTGTTCCCTTCAAGAAGTAACAGGTACAGCAATTGCCACTGATAAAATCTTCATGAATTATTCAGATACCACTATCTTTCTAGATAGTCTCTAATCCACTGTTTCATCATTTTATCTTGGACTTTAACCTACTATGAGTAAAAATATTTTGAAATCACTGTGCCCTCGTTCCCATTCCTGAATGGGGTTTGGCTTTTTAGAGTAATGGTGTGTGCTTAAGAGTATGGACAAAGAAGGAAAAAAGGGGTAAATGAGCCCCATTGAATGAGGAGAAGTGGTGACTGGGTTTAAAATCCCAAGCAGAACTAACATACATAGGTGCTGTTTCTAGTTTGCAACTTATCACCCATAATTTCAGTGACTGTGTTATGGTAGGAAGTTGTATTTTCACATTCATTCACCAGAGAGTTGTTGAGAGAATTATTTCCCCATAACTAAGGCAATGGGGGTGATCAGGGCAGCATTTGGGAGGGTGGGGTTTTTTTTGCAGCTGCTGTGCAGACATGTTTCCCATCAATATCGCATATGCATATATTCTGTTTCTTCTCAGCACTACTTTTTGGAAAGCTTTGCTATGGCTGATAGAAGTGTAATCCAGTTCTGAATTAATGACTGCATGCGTCTTTTAGAGAATGTCAGAATAGTATATGGTAAATTTGTTCCATAATGATTTCCTTTTTGTTTTTATTAAAAGGAGTAGTTTTCAAGAGCTGCTTTGAAAGTGGTGCAGCTTGTATCTAGCAATGGCACATAACTTGGTTGGGGAAGAGGGAAAAGTATAAGGGGGCTCAAAGAGAGTAGATAGATGAGGCTTAGAGACCTTGGGCCTCCATCATGTATTCTTCTTCCAATAATCACAGTATACAGATACCAACAACACTAGGGTTATGATTTTCTGTCTTGTTATCCCGTTTGTCTTAGGTTTTTGCAAGTCAAGTTGAATTAAGTGTCTGTTAAGCTGTTTGGAAAAATCTTGTCATTCTTAGGATTTTGATTTTATTTTCATATTGACGTGGTTAATAAAAATCTACTAAAATTGGAGTTTTCTGCCTGACATGAATGCAGTTTCTAAAAATTGTAGGCTGAATGATTTTGCAGCTGTAAGGGAGATCTGGGCTTTGAGAGTGTTTCAGTTTTTCTTACTCAGAATCCTAATAGTCTGGTATCTAAGCAGTTTAGGGAACTTGTGGACATTTGATGGGCTGCTCTTGTGAACAGGGAAGGATGCGCATTCCATTTTCCACGCATCAGGGAGCATTGGCTAGAGTTACAGCTTAAGGTTTTACTCTTGAATTCTTTTGGATGGATTTTTCTTACTATATGGTATAAACAGAACTTGAATTCTTTTACTAGTTAGTTTGGCAGGTGTCTGTTGTCTTACTGCTGCTGAAGTAACAGATCTAAGTGCCTCAGAACAAATGTCCTCCTTTGCCAATCTTTTATTTGCCTTTACTTTACAATTTAAATATTATATTAACCCATTAAAAAGACTAACTACACCAAAAGGGGAAAGAAGAAATCATTCAATTTACACAGTTTATAAGAATCCGGGCATATGATCTGTAAAATCATTTTACAACAGTACTTATAAAGACGAGTGCTGCATCCATTACATTTGTAGGGAGTGTAACATATTAAGTATAAGACATTAATTTTAGATGCTCATTTTCTCCCTGGAGAGTATCTGCTGCCCCAGTAGAAACCAAGCTACTTACAGATGTTTCAAAAAAAAAAAAGAAAAGAAAAATTCTTTACCAGTAGCAGCGTGTTAGTTTGACCCAGCTCTGCAGCATCTGTATAGATCAGGAGCTTCAGTGGGACTTCTTGGCGATTTTATCTAAAGCTGATTCAGTCAGCTCTCAGGTCTATAGAGATGCTGAGAAAGCTGGGTCCAACTAACACAATGCCTCTTCTGGGCATGCACTGGATTTGGCACGGGAGTGCACTGAGTTTAAAGTAAAGCACCTTTTTTGGATTTTTTTATAAACGTCTGTAAGCAGCCCCTCAGTGTATAGATGCTCATAATTTTTCTTCCAGAGTAAAAATGGCCACTCTGGGAGAAAAATAACCCAGGAACAACTAGAATTAAATCACTTCTGGGAACATTTCCCCTGGGAGGATGAATGTCCATGCATATTTTCTTCTGAAAGAGCCCACAACACAGCCGTCCAGCTTTGCTCCTGGGCCCTTTCCCCACAGGGAAGAATACCTCACTTGCTCTTGTTTCCTAAGTGCCTGGCTGTGTCCCTACACTGCTACCTCAGCATACCTGACTGTAAGGGAAGAGCATATTTACATATGCAGTAGCCCCAGGAGCCCACTTGGGAGGGAGGGGGGGTTTGCAGCTGCTGTCCAGACATGTTACCTAACAATACTAACAGCGATAAAAGAAGAATTTATTTTGTCTTTTACCTCTTCTAAACAAGAATTGCTAATGGCTGGTTATTGTTTAAAATTTAGATCTGTATAGGGATATTAGAATCTTATTGGTAGCAATGCTTTGCCATATAGCTTTATTTTAATTGAACTGTATTCATTTGTGTTTTTTCTTAGAATGAGAATTTTGGGTAGATACGGAATCGTATTAGCCTGTAGGATAGGCTTTCATAGCAGAAAGATTAAACATGTTTAACTAAGTTGTAAGGCAGGAGCAGGCAATTCTTTTGGGTAGAGGGCTGCTTACCATGTTTTGACAAGCTGTTGAGGGCCACATATTTGGGACCAGAAGTCCTGCCCTAACTTCTGACCTTTGGCACTGGAAGTTCCTTCCCTTGCCCCTGGAAGTACTCCTTTGGGGAAGAGAGCTTGCCATCTTAGAAGGGGGGGAAAGGGGAACCCCCCCACAATTATATACTAAAAATCAAACACCCATAATAATACATTTACATTTAATAAAAAAATATATTTTTGTTCTGATTTGTCTGTGTTTGTGCTGTATTAGCAGAAGTGATTGTGTAATAGCTCAAAATGCAGTCTTATTCTTGTACAGTGTGTGGGGTGTGCAGGAGTGTCGGAGGGACGTGAGTATAATGGGTAGATGTAGAGTATATGGGGATGTGTGGAGTGTTTTGCCCACTCCTGTCTTAAGGCAGAAATCACACTGGTATGTAGAAAAGAAACAGGATAAAATATTCATAATCACTTTGTCAGTGTAGTTTGTCAGTCAATTATGACAGAAAGAGAATTACAGCAGAACAAACAATAGAAGAACTATTGCATAGGAATTGAAAAGTGTTCCCAGTGGTAGCACAGATGTGTACAACAAGTGTCCTGCTAACTAGGTCTGTATCCACAGAATGAAAAGACTTACTTCTTCAATAGAAGCATAAAATAAAATGGACAAGCAAATCTTAAGGATCTGTCTGTTGTATTCCATTTTTCTTCTCTCATAGAAAGTATGCCACAATCTTGTTAATATTCAATTAATAAGCAACAGCATGAGAGCAGTAAAACAGTAAATCAATTTATTATAATTACACTTCCTGTTAAGATTTAGCAAACTGTCATGAGGAATATTCTTGTAATTATATGATATATTTTAGAAAGATTTACTTGGTGATATTCTGTCAACAGATCCTCCTAGAGCAGTGTCAGAAAATTGTAGACTCATCTTGTAAGCATTAAATGGAAAAATTACAAATAAATGTTTCAAAACTTGAACAGAGGCAAAAATGAAGGGGGGAAACAGTTTTTGTCAAAAATGTATATAGAAAAAATGACATTTAAGTTAAAAGTTGAAATATTTTGGTTTCAAACACAAAAATGTATAGTTAGAAATACCGCCTCATAGGAGTTGTAGTTTTGGCAACTCAGGATCCCATTCTTGGGCTAGTCTCCCTTGTTATTTTAATGTATCTCCATGAAGCGTCATGGCTTCCTCCCTTCTTAAACAAACAGAATGCGTCATGAAAATATAATCTGCCTGTAGATAAGTGATCAGCAGGGATCCTGGTTTTCTCTGTTTAAAAATCCCAAATTTAATGATTAAACCCCCCAAATTGTGCATTTTTTTCCACAGTTAAAACAAAAGGCTATTATATAAAGGTATCCATTAAACAAATGTTTTATTGGCATATTTTCAGAACCCTACCAGTGCCTTAATCATTATACTAAACTAAATTCTAAATGCCTGTATACTTTGGTGTTTGATTTTGGTTTTGTTTTTTTTGTCAGAGAAAATCAGAGCTCTCCCCACCCTCTTTGCTCATCAGGATGTGGGTCCAGAAGCGACTGTCCCCCCTTCTGTTTTATGGCACTGAGCAGTCCTGATAAACCATTGCCCTGTCCGTGCCCATGCTGTTGCCCCTCACTCCTGAGCCACAGCCCCCACCCTGCACAAGTCCTGCTGGTGCCCCTCCCAACCTGCAGCCCCCTGGCCCTGCCAGTGCCCCTCACTCCCAACCTGTAGTCCTCCATCTCTGCTGGTGCCCCTCACTCCCAACCCATTGTCCTCCACCCCGAAGCCCTGTTTGTGCCTCTCACATCCTACTCACAGTCTCTTGCCCTTCCCCAGCCCAGCTGGAGGGGGCTCCCAGCTGCCAGGGCTTTGGGACCGGGGCCAGAGCCTGCAGCCCCCTGCCCCCTCCATTCCCCCCCCACTGCAGCATCTGAGCCCTGACTGCAGCATATGGGAGGCAGCAGCTGCTGCAGCCTGAGTGGAGTGCAGAGCCCACCCCTACCCCCAACATGGGCAGCACAGCTGAAGCAAAACTGAGCTGAGCCTACAGTGGGGGATGATGTGGGTTGCCTCTGGGTGGGGCGTGGCTTCCTGTCCTGCTGCCCTGCCCTTGGGGGCCCCTAGAGCCCAGTGGGCAGTGTGGGAGGGCAGAGAGGCTCAGCACTGCCACTTCTGCCACCATTGCTGGGAGTCCTGCGCCAGCTGTGAAGGAGTCCCTGCCCACTTAAGATCTGCTGCTGCCAGGCAGGCAGGGGGTGCTTCACTATGGCAGCCAGGCTGGTGCTGGGCTACTGGTGATAGTGGTGGCAGCACTGAGTCTCTTCACCTTCCTGTGCTGGATCCTGCCTGCTGGGCCACTGAGGCTCCCAAGGAGAGGTTAGCAGGGCAGTAGGTAGCCTGCATCCTCCCCCACCCGACCTACAAATCTGGGGAGTGGCACATGGCCCCCATTCCCTTTTCCCCAGGAGTGCATGCAGCAGTGGGGACTGCCACCCCCCACCCCTGGCTACCTGCTGGATGACCCACGCTTGGTTCCATCCTGTTCCCTGGCTGGATCCTGCAGCCATGCATTCCTGCCCTAGGCACTGCCTCGGCTGGGCTATGCCCCCAATCCCCAACTTTGCCCCACTCCCTCCCTCGCCATGGGGGCCTCAATCTGCTCCCCCCCAACCCTGCCACCTGCCCCAAGTGGACTTATCTGCAGGCAGATTGGAGATCTACTTTCCACCATTTCTTGGTTGTCCTGATTCCCACTCCCTCCCCCTAGCCCCAGGCAGCCCCCTGCAGGCTGGAATTCCCCTGCGGGCTGGAATTCCACCAGCTTGCAAGGGGAAACCCATTGTTTCCCATATTTACCTTCTTTTTAAGGGAAAAAGTCCGTGATTTTTTTCCTTTAAAGTAGAAAATCTTCATTTTCTTCTTTAAAGGAGAAAATCCATCTTTTTCTGCAGTGAATGGAAAACCCAGGTCCCTGGTGATCAGTTAGGTGATGATATTTGCAGGTTACACAAAATTATTTAATAAATATTAAAGGATTGAGCACTAACTGCATAAACAGTGCAATGCTCTGTTTTGAAAAAATTTAAGGTCACACATATTGGAAAGGAAAGTGAAAAATATCTCATTTGTGCCATTATGGAAAATCTTGAGGCTATTATTTTGTCCAGTTTGGTGATAGGAAGGAAGACTAAACTAAAAATAACTGAGAATATGTTGTTTTATAAGTCATTCATTATAAGATATAAACTATTCTATAACTTTTGGGGGGTTGGTTTTGGATGGGGTAGTGGGGAAGGTTGTTGTATCCAACAAAATAAACAATTAGTCATACAAGCATCTTTCACATAAAGAAAAAGAACTGTAAAGATTTGTGCTGTTTTGTTTAAACAATGACTGAAGAAACATAGAAATGATCGTGCTGGCTCTGATTAGTTCTCTGTATTGTCTAGTGTCTTGTGGACAGGAGAGGATCAGAAACTTCAGAGGCAAGTGAAAGAACCTAACAGATGTGGAAAAGTTCTTGACCTCAGTGGCTGTCTTTCACAATGAATTTCAAAGCCTAATTATATATTGTGTGAAACAATCACTTTTGAATTTCCCATCTTTTAATTTAATAGACTTCCCGTTCTGATGTCATGGGACAGAGAGAAGAGAAAACTCTAGTCAGTCTTCTCTGTGTCAGTCAACTCATTCTATTGTCATGGACTTTGTCTCATCCTTTCTAAGGAATCTCCTCGTATTTTTAATCTCTTGCTAAATTTTATTCTTGACTACTGATCGCTATCATTGCTCTGATTAAAGGCATACAAAATAATGAATGCTATTGCATAGTACAGTAAGCGCTTCTATTTATTCTATTCAATAAAACAATATTAAGGAAATATGTAACTGAGAAACAACAAATTGAAACCTGATGCAGGTTTCAAAACTTTTCCGCAGTTTTACATAGAAGTCACTTGCGCGTGTCAATGAACCCATGAATTTAGAGAGATTATAAAAAAAATTATATATTCATATGGATAAAAAACACCCATTACATTTTAGCACTTTTTTTTTTTCTAGAAGGAAATAAGCTTCTGCTTTAAAGCACCAGTATCATTTACTTTTGAAAGGTAACTTAGAAAGAAACATTTTCTATGAAAATATTATTTCAAGGCTGTTCACAGTAACATTTCTTGGAGCATCTTGTGAAGCATTTGGCAATATCTAGATGAGGATTGCTGATTTGATTCGTGTTCCATATGGCATCTTCACATTCCTTGGTGAGCATACAAGGTCACAAACTTGCATGAAAAACTTAAATTATGTTACAAATAAGGTGATACCATGGAAGTGTTGACTGTATTCTCTCTAAATGCCAGTTAGTGGTGTAGTACTTGCCAATTCTATTATTACACTACAGTAATTCTGCTATTGCATCTCCTCTGGCCTGGATTGAGAGTGGAGTAGATGCTCCTTGCCACCCTGCCAAGTCCCCAGACCAGGGTGCTTGGTCTGGGCAGTGGACAGCAGTTTGCCTGCTGCTTAAGGAGAAGAGCAGAGGAGCCACTTCTCCCACTCCTCCTCAGATTGGGGTCCTCAGTCTGTGGAGTGAGTTGGGAGTTTGCCCCACTAATATAGTCCCAGAAGCTGGAGCCTCTGATGCTCCCTTCCCACTTTCTAGACTGGGGATCCCTATTCTAGGCAACTCATTTGGTGGGAACCTTTTCCTTTCTCCAGACCCCTCCTGAACTCTTCTGGGAGGAGACTGGAGCAACCGGTGCTCTCCGTACCTGCCCTAAACTGGGGTTACCTTGGAGACTAGCTGGCAGGTGCAGGCTGAATGCATGTACTGCTCCCTCTCCCAGAAAGCTTTCTCGCAGTGGGCATCTCTCAGAAATGTCCACCACTAGAAATGAATATCTGTCCAATACCAATATGGGCAACCAGGCTTTTCATCAAAAATCCTGTAGAAATGGGTGGAGAGAAGGAGCTTGCCCAGCTGCCTCTGCTATCAGAGAAATAGTGGCCAGTAGCTGCCAATGGAAAAAGAGTCATCAGGTACCTGTAAAAACAAGAGTATTAGCAAAGTGAAAGGTAACCCCTAGTAATGATTTCAGAGTCACGAAACTTCTCTCTGATACTGCATGTGGGACTGAGATAAAGGGCAGGAAACTAGAAAGGTTTGATTTTTACTGTAAATTGGGTATGTATATATAGATGATCACGACTGGCAGTTTCGAGAAGGTGGGTTATTCACAAAGCAATGTTTCCTGAAGAATAGTCAAAACTGTGTTAAAGAAAACAGTTTGTGTACTTAATTTTAGGGTTTTTTTTACGTGGTCTTCTACCTGGTTAGATGCCATAGGTAGGCTAGATTTGTCCTATTGCAAAGAAGCCTACATAGGCTATATAATTTTCCTTAAATTCAGATTTCTTTCTCTGAGCTGTACATCTCATGGTGACATTTCCTTTACTGTTCTCATGTTAGGCAGCTTCTCTCTTCCAGGGAGAATGAGAAAGTGGGTGTTTATTGCAGCAAATTGCTAAGAATTATTTTTTCTGATGGAATTAGTAAACATAATTCAGGAAACATAAAAATGGCTTAATAGTTGTTGTTTATATAGAGATATACCATGGTGAAACTGCAGCCATTAATCCATTTGCAGCAATAGATGTATATTTGGAAGAGCATGCTGAATCTGAAGAAGTGCCCCACCTTTCTGTACTGTTATTGTTTGTACTTGCTAGAACTCTTTCCTTTTACTTGTGAGAGGTGCTTAAATGCCAGTCTTTTTGTTCAGTACATATATTAGAGCAGGAATGTCAAACATGACCTGTGGGCCAGATCTGGTCTGTGAAGTCCTACGATCTAGCCAGTGGGTCTGGGACTGACCCAGTACATGGGTTTGGCTTGAGGTTTGGACTTGGCACGACATGTGACACTGAGGGTAGGTCTGGGGCATGCACTGCGTGCCAGACTGGCTCTAAGTACTGGCCCCAGGGCCAGTCCAGAACGAGCTGCACTGAAGCCAGCATACAGGACTGATCTAGTGGGATGCCCCATGCAGTGTGCACCCCAGACCATGCTTTAGTGCCATGTACAGCATCTGCCTCCGCTCCCTGGGGCTCACTCTCCATGCAGTACATGGGGCTGGCTGCTGTATGAGGTACTCTGCCAGACTGGCCCTGAATGTTTGGTGTCACTAATTTTTATTTGTGACCATATTTTCTCTTTAAATAGAAAAATGCAATGAAAAAAAACCCTCTCCAGTGCAGCTATAAAGTTTTTATTTTGACCAGAGTGGCTTATATACAACACATGGACAAATCTTGTACAGAATCTTGTTCTTTATCAGTCAAACTGACCTCCTCTTTTCAAAATGCCTGTTTCTTTTTAGCCTGGTGTCTCCAAGGCAGTGTGTATTCTCATTAAACCAAACATTTTCAGTGGGGCATTTAGTGGAGGGCTGCCTTGCCACTTAGCTACATTACATGAAAATCTCTTTTCTACAACTTATTTAAAAATTTATGGAAGAGAAAAAGGCTAAGGTATGGGGTTTTTTTCTGTTTATTGGTGTTTTCATGCTATATGCAACAAAAATAGGAAAAACTGTCTCAGAGGTTAGCTTATTATCTCATGTAATAATAATTTGTATATTTGGTAGCTTCCTGCTGATTCACTTGCCAAACATGCATTGTGTCTGATCTCAACTCTTCATGACATTTACTGACTCTAAATGCTCAAAACTGTAAAGTTGCTCAGCAGAATGGGAAAACATCTGCCTTAATTTGCTGTTTTATGAAGAATTTTAGAAGTCCAGAAATGTTTAAAATGTTTATTTAGCTTTGGATTTGGGGATTTTTGTTTACTTAGAAATGCCAAGTCTTTTCTGTCTCTCACACACACTCACTTTCTTTGTGATTTGGGGACTAATAAGATTGAGATCATCAGAGAGAGGTACCTTTTTAATAAGATCGTTTATTTAAACACTTAAAAATTAACACCTAATGGATTCAAATGCTTCTGAAATAATTGAGACACTAACTCATCAATTTACTTAAGCATGTGTCTAGGCTGAGGCAGTATGGTTATTTCATTGACTTGATATGACTATTCATTTGCTTAAAATTAGATATTCACATATCTACCTCAGTTAACTAGGGCTTCAGAAAAAGAAGTTCTGTGTTGAAAACTTGGCATTTTCCCCTTTCAAATTGAATAGGTAATCCTCAGTTCTTTCATCATCCAAGGAGTCCTTCATTAATTTTGGTGAGAGAAAATTTCATGTAGCTTTAGTCTAAGGTTTTAGTTAAAATAACTATAGGCAAGAAAAAGTGCATTTTAAAACATCATTTTTCAGGCCTTTGTTACCAATCATAGAGATGTAAACCTTTCTCTCTTACCCCTAGCTAGCCCTACACTGAATTTCCTTTTCAGATGACCACCTTTCTCTTATAAGGAAAATTATTCAAGTAAAAAATTTGAGGTAAAGTGTATATGAATTACACATGAACTATGAATTAGGTACATGTCTGTCTCAATAAGTAATAAAGGAAAAAAGAAAAAAAACAGGAAAGAAAAGTAGAGCAGGGAGGTAGAGGTAGAAGAAAAGAGCAGTATACAGGGATGAATATTTTTAAACTCATAATTCTTTCTAAATGATAGTACATTTTTCAAACCAGTTAAACCTGAAAAATCCCTCTTTCCATAGATGCCAGCTGTGCCATCTTATTACACCAGATTTTGGCCTTTGAAGATTCCTTGCTCTTCCAACGCAGCTATATAAACCTGCCTGTCACTAACAAGGCCCACTGTAAGAGTGCAATCTGGGAAAGATTAAGTTTGAATTCCATAGGGATTATACCCAAGAACACACACATTTGCCAAAGGTATCACTGTTGTGTTCAAAACCATGTTATCTTTAGTTATAATTTCTTTCCAAAAGGAATTGAAAATAGGGCATGACCAAAACATTTAACCAAGCAATGCCTGCAGTACATCACATCTCCAACATGTAGTCTGGCAGTATATTTCATTTTTCAAGTTTAGAGTGCCAATGAAAAAAGATCTTTTGTTGCATATGACAAAGTTTAAAATCAGTTGCCAGTGTTTGTTTGAATATTGTCAGTTGTCAATTGCCGCTGGGAATCTGTCATCTGAATACCTAGGTCTTCATTCCACTGCAGTCATAAATAATGTCAGGTCTATTATATGAAATTATATATTCATAGAGTCATGGCACAGAATAGGGAAAAGAAGCAGGTATCAAGGAAAATAATAATATAACTGGAGTAGTTTTATTAACACCTACTTGACTCAAAGCAAAGCCACAGGTTCAGCCTGATTTTCTGTTGCGACTGCATATATTGCCATTCAGTTGTGTTTGGAAGATCAAATTCATCACACAACTCAGAAAAGGATTTCATATGATTTCTTACTAGAAGCTATTCTACATGTACAATACCCTTGATCCAGTCAGTTTCTCCACATCAGGTTGTGGGATTCAAGTAAAGGGCTTCTGATGTATCAAAAGAGGAAATTTACAAAGTTTGCCAAATGTATCAAGCTCATTGGGCTGTAAAAACTGTAGGGATTAAAGAGTTAGAAAAACAGTGATAACTAGAGTTTATGGTGGTTGCCAGTGGAAAGGAAAACACAAATGCTGGTTTAATTTCCAACCATGCAAGGGAATTATCAGTTGCATCAGTCATCCAGTACAAAGCTTGATTTATTAAGAAGACATTATTATATTGCCCAAGGTTTGGAAGATGAAAGTCATCCATTTCATTTGGTGGTTGCATCTTTTTGATGAAAGTCAATCCCTTTTATCCTCACCCCACAGAAACCTGTTGACCATTCAGTTCATTTTAACAAAATCAAATTGGGCGATTACAATTGATAGATTACATAACAGGTAAACTAGATGTGGTAAAGAAGTTTGTTTTTAAAATATTAAGATGCCCCCGAAAAGGATATTGCTAAACTGCTCTATTTATTCAGATGCTGTAAGATAATGTAACATCAAGAATCCTCTGAACATTTTATCAGATAATAACATTGATTTTTTTAGATATATTTATACTTAAATAAGTTGTGTTTTGATTGCCATTGAAATAGCCAAATGCTACACTTGGCCCCTGTGGTATAATTATTTTAATCCAAGTAACTCAGATTTAGTTCAATTAATTCTATAACCAAATAGATGGCTCATATTCTTAATTAGTGATAAGAGGGAAGGAACTTGGCTCTCAGGGTATGATTCAAGTATATCATCTTCTTACAACAAGATCTTGTGTTCACTGTCTCCCACCTCAATGCTTTTAATATCGCCTTTATTCCTTAGAGGTCTGGCCAATGGTTCCAGTGCTAAGTGAAATAGAAGCCAGGGTAATAGACAACTTTCCCCCTTTGCAAAATAAATAGATCAGGTACGATATTACTGGTCATAATTCCTGTAGTGGGCATTTGTATTTTTCAGCTGTGTCTACCTTATTAATTCTTTACCAAAGCTCATATTGTATAATATATCAAAAAGGTATTTCTAAGAAATGCAGTCAACAGTCCTCTCTGCATTAAGTGCTAAAATAGCCATAGGGACTCTGGAATTTTGTTCTGCTGCTATTGTATCAATAATCTGCCATTATCTGAAGCATGCATTTTTTAAATCCATCTTACTTGATTTTTGTGAATTAACTTCTGGAGGACCTGTTCCAATCTGTGACATAAGGTTTTGGCTAGAATGTTGATGTCTACATTCATTAAAGTAATAGGTCTATAGTTAGAACAATTCATAGAATCCTTGCCTGGTTTAGGAATTACAGAAATAATAGCTTCACTTAAAGTTATTGGTAGCATACCTTGGTTTTTATGATCTTTATATACATGCAGTAATTGAGGTGTACTATATCTTTACGTAACTTATAAACCAGGAAATCATCACTACCCAAAGACTTATTATTGTTCATATCATTAAAGGCCAAAGTTATTCCATCTAACAATAAAGGAGCTTCTAAAATTTCTTTCTCCATATGTGAACTTTGTTGCATGGATATAAAATTCAGAAACATATTTATTTTCTCACAAGTACCATTCACAGTCTCAGTGTACAAATTTACAGTAGAATTGACTGAATTGTTGCTCGATTTGTCTCTGTGTCATATGCGTATTCCCCAGTGACCCTTAGAGCTAAAATGTTATTATGGTTGGATTTACTTTTTAGTCTATATGCTAGTAACATTCCTCCACGTTCCTTCAATTTCCAGTATTCTTGGTGTTATCTTTATAAAGCAGGGGCAGGAAGTTAAGTTATTTTGGGTGGAGGGCCACTTACCCAGTTTTGGCAAACTGTTGAGGGCTTCATGGTTAGCCCTACCCCATGACGGATGCCTCACTCCCTGGTCGTCATCTTGTGACTAACCCCTGATCTTTGCCACCAGAAGTCCCTCCCCTTGCCCCCGGAAGAACTTCTTTCAACAAGGAGCTTTGCCATCTCGGAACCAGAAAAATGCCAAATTATATTCTAAAAAGCAAACATCAAAAACATTCATTAATTTAATTCCAAAAAATATTTTTGTCCTGGTTTACATGTGTTTGTATAGTATACATTAGAGCTATGTAAAGCTTCAGGTGCTGGTCTGATTTGGCGGCCAAATCTGAATCAAATCAGGAGGCCAATAAAAAGGTTTGAATTGATTCAGCAAAGATTTGGAGAGTTTTGGAGTTTCAGGCAGTTCCCACTCACCACCGTAGGGAGCTGGACCCAGACTCTGTGCCAGTAAGTAGGGGGCAGGGGGAGAGGCTGGACGAGGGGGAAGGGGACCATGGGGGGAACTCCACCAGGCCCCATAACCTGAGTGCCCCCTGACCCCCACCCACTCTCCCAGCTGCATCAATGGCTGCCCTACCTGGCCTCAGCATCCTGGCACTTAAAAAAAAAAAAAAAAGCCCTGAAAAACCTTGCACTCACAGACTCCTGCCAGGTGGGCAGGGTGATCCCTGCTGCCCCGCACTGCCCTCCGCTGTGTGGGAGGCTCTACCATGAGCTCCCATCGCCCTCCCACTTTCCCAGTCCCATCAATGGCTGCCCTGCCTGGCCCCAGCTCCCAGTTGTTAAAAACAAAAAAATCCACACAGGCTGCTGCAGTGGCCATCAGGACTTCTGGATGCTCATGACAGAGCCCCCCTCATGCAGCACAATGCACAGGGATGCAGGGGGGATTGTCCCCCACACCTGACAGGAGCCGGTGTGTGTGAGTCTTTTTTTAAAGATCTGGGATGCTGGGGCCAGGTGGGGCAGCCATGTGGTGGAGGGGGGAGGGCTGAGAGAGCAGGTGGGGGATGGGGCCTGCTTGATTCGGAGATTCGGCCAATCCTGTGGTGGCCAAATCTCCAAATCAGATTCGATCAAATCGATTCAGGACAATGATTTGAATCACCAAATTGAATCGCTGTCCTCTGAACATCCGAATCTGAAGCAACACTAGACGCTTTGCACAGGCCTATTGTACATAGAGGTGATTGTATATAATAGCTTAAAATGAAGTCTCAGTCTTTTATATTTTTTAGGGTGGGGAACATGGAAGGTAGTTCTAGGCTTCTTGGGGACACTAGGTATGTGGGGTGTGGATGTGTGTGGGTGTGTCTGTGGGGGTGGATAGGTGTGGATATGTGGGGTGTGGGTGGGTATGGGCTTGTTGGGGGCTGTGTGGGGGGAGGGTGGCTGGGGTTTATGTGAGGTCTGCATCTGCGGTAGTGCAAGGGGGTGTGTGGGTGCATGTGGCAGGAAGGCAGGGAAGAAATGGCTGGGGGTGAGGCAGGGATGGGCTACTGCCTCCTGCTGAGGCTCCCCCTGGGTCATCTTTAACAGGCAGCCCAGAACAGATTAATATTAATCTTCTAAATTTTTAGGGGCCTAGCAGGTTGAACAGAATGGCCCAGCAGGCCAGATCCTGCCCACAGACCTTATTTTGCCCACCCCTAATATAAAACATACTCTGGCTTCTGAGGCAGTAATTTACGCAGTTCATAGCTTGTTTGGTAAGAATGCATAGTTTATCAGAAAAAGAATTTATGGCCACATCCAAAGACTTAATTTTTCATATTAAAGTATCTATTTCTGTATCCAATTTTTTCTTTTTTGCAGAAGCATATGATATTATATGTCCTTGTAAGATAACTTTAGTAGTTTCCCATAATACTGAAGTGGAGAGAACAGTAGGTTAATTAATCCCCAGAAAAGTTTGAATTCCTTTAGAATTTTTCAAATTTCTAATCATTTAACAGAAAGGTGTTCAGTCACTAGTAATTATTTACAACTGGTCTATCTGAGAGGAAGGTCTGAAGTAGCAGGGTCCAAAACCTCTACTCAAATTCAAAAATTCCTCCTCCACTCAAAATTAAAACCTACTGGGTAGGGGTGGAGAGGGGGACCGGTGGAGCAGCATTACTATTCAGGCAGTACTGAGAGAGTTGATTGACTTTATAGTTCATTATCATCTCCCTGGTTCCTGCTAATTTCTCTCCTCTCCACATGTGTTAATGACCTTCTACCCTTTTTAATTGTCTTGATGTTCCACTATTCAAATGATCCTTTCCTCTAAAATTTTGCTGTCTATTAGCCATTCCCGGTAAAGTCTCTATCTCCTGTTTCATAGCCCTAGAGACTGGCTAGCTCTAAATACCTTAACTTAGATTTTACTTACTATTAACTCTGGTGTAGAAATGACTGATGCTGAAGCATTTGAGGCACTCTCGAGATACTCAAGAAGGCTATATTTTGCTTTAGGAACCTGAATAAGAGATGTACATTTAACTATAAAAACTATGGTTTTAATGGCACAATATGTTTTGAATATTTTGATTATATTTTGCCTAGTTGTGTTTTTTAACTTTATTTATAATCTTACAAATGAGTGCAGATTCCGGTAATTTGTTTCAGTTTTGATTTTAAACTGAAAAAAATAGGGCTAGCCCCCTAGCATATTGGTAAAGCATCTAGCTTCACTTTAACTAGAGACAAATGTGTTGTGATGTGCCACACTGCTGACACCCGCTTTTCAAAATCCTAGATCTGCCCATGAGTTTTATAGAGCCAATAGAGTCTCTGACCACAGAGTCAATTATGCTTTGATAAATTAAAAAGTAGTGAATTCTAGAATACACTGAATGAGGCATTGGGGGAAACCCCCCAATATTCCATACATATTCTGTTGTATTCACTATTCACCAAAATATTTACTCAAACCAGGTCACATATTTCACTTTTACTAACTTCACTTGGAATAGATTTTGTAGATGGAGGGATACGTGACCTGTCCATGAGGGGGTCTAATAATTAATTCCAGTTTTCCTTCAAAATATAAAGGCATTTCCCAAATTCAGGGTGCTTTACAAAACAATAAAAGATACAATGTTGAATTGTCTGTATTGGGACCATAGGCACGGTCGTAAGTAAAAACAGAATCCATAGTTTTAACAGTTGCAAGAACAAATATGTATCATTAGCTATGTCAATTAAATGGGGGTGCTGAAATAGAAACTCCATATGACTTTTTATGTTATGCACACTAGAGATTGCTAACCCATCCCAACCAAGCTCTGTTTTTTGAGATTACTTGAAAGTTAGTTTTGTGGAACTATATCAGCCCTTCATTTTTTAAAGAAAATATAGTATTTTCTTCTTTTTAGTAGGGCTTTCAAGGCCCTTAAGAGTTCAAGATACACACTTAATAGGATTGGCCATTCTCAATGACTTTTATCACCTGCTATATTCAGCTTTGTAGATAGCTGGCAATTTGCCAGTTTGCTTAAATCAAATGTATAACATCTGTCTGTATGCTGCCACAGTTCGTAATATTGGCATTCTCCCATATATTTAGAGCTCATAACAGCATACACTGTCAAGCACACTTTTGAAGAAATCATGAGGGGACACCTAACAGACAGACAGACAAAGAGCAAATTTACTATATTACACACTATGTCTGCCAGGAAGATTTGGGCAAATGTAACTCAACATTTTCTACGACTTCGCAACTATTAAGACAAAGTCATTGACAAAAATCTTAAACAGTCTGCCATTCATTGATAAAGTGTTCATCTAAAAAACCCTGTTTTTTCTTTTTTTTCTTTTTTTGTACAGCTCTCATTATTGCATTAATTCACCCTCTCCAGTTGATATTCATGAGATAAAGATTTTTTAGCTTCCTTAGCTAAAAAAAATATAATTTTTCCTTGGTAAATGAGCTTCAGAATGGCAGCATACCCCATGAATCACCTCAGCTGCTTGTGTCCGGCTGACTGAAGAGTGGAGAGCTTGTAGTGCTGAAACTGAACAGCTGTGGTAGGGAGGGGTGGATGACAGAACGGGGGGCAGAAACCGGACACATCTCAGCATGGTCTGCAAACTTCCTTAGTCTACCTGGTGGTGTTTGGCAGCAGAGTATAGGCAGCCTTGATTGGTGGATCCAGACTGTTCATGGTCATCCTGTGTTTTCCTGTAGCATAGTGTGGAGATGGTAAAGGGGGCATATTCTACTCCCTTCTGGAGTAAAGATGTACAGTGAGCAACACATTCTTTCTGAGGGGGAAAGGGGGAATGCTTTAGGATGCTGTTCCCTTCTAAGATGAGCCACAATCACAGAAACTTTCCTGAGAGTGATTTAACTCTGGCTGTTTCCAGGTTTTCTCCTGGAGCAGCCATGTTTACTGTGTGAAAAAAAGTTTGAACATATGTATAGTTGTGGTTTCTCCCAGGAGAAACTGAATATTAATATGAGGCCTGTTTCCTTATGTAGAAATGCTATGATGTGAGTTTCAGCTACTCTGAGAAATAGCAACTAATACTGCTAAATCCAGTACATGTTTTGCTGTGTTTCAAAAGGAATGTGGCTTATTGAGGTCATTCCCCCGATCCTTTTCCTGAGATATCTAAGAGCCAGCAAGATGGGAGACATAGTACAATAATTATGTTACTGCATAACCACATTTTCTTATCCCTGTGTCTCATCCAGCACATTTTCTGCAGGCTTGCCATCCACAGCACAGAGTAATGCATCTTCCTAGAGATTGCAAGCTAGTGTGCTATTAATGGAAAATCTGAGTCCTTTTCACCTTAAATCAGTAATTAATAGAGCTTTTAAAAAAATTCTAATGGAAGGAGGGAGAAAAAAGTATAGAGTCAACATAAAAAAATGTGGGAAACTAACTTTGTAGTGTATGAGTGTGTATATATATAATTTAAAAGCTAGTAATGAAAAAGTGCATTGGTTTAAAGAATAACAATGAAATGCTAGGACACTAGAAGGCCAGCCAGTAAAAGTAATGAGGATCTTATTGAGGTACTCTGGAAAAAAGAATTCCCTAATTGTTAGAATAAGTGCATAGGATAATTTTCCTTCACACACGGTACTTGTGAGAACTGCATATGGACTTTATAACTACCCCTTTTTGTAACTGAATGTGAACCAAACATGTTAACTTAAACGGGCATCTCAGTATTGTGACTAGGGATGGGTGAGAGGGGCACCCATCCTGAGCACCAAATTAGAAGGGGGTCCCAGAATCACCTTTCACGTGTACAAACTCTGTGCCCTACTGGTGTTGCCACATCAGGATTCCAAATAGTTCCTAGCAGCTGTTGCCTTAAGAGCAGTAGAGCTTGGGCAGGAAGAGCATGCATGGCAACAGTAAGTAGATTGTGGTTATTTTTGGAATCCCAGCATAGTAATGCTATGGGACGTGGACTTCATGGAAGTAAGGGGTTAATGTGGTACTGCTCTAGAGTAACCTACTTCAGCATTTTGAGATTTTTGTTCACTGGTGTGAGTAAAGCAACTACCCTCCCATATGCCCGCTATCAGAACCCAAATCCCTGTTCCCCCTTCTACTGTCAAAACCACATGCTTCTTCCCCCACTCTCCCATTGCTGTCCTGCACGGTTTGCCTCAGGCACCAATTTGGCTTGGTACACCATTTATTTTTCTCTTATTCAAGCTTTATGAGTAGAACAGAGCAGAACAATGATTTTAACTATCAAGAAATTTTTACTGATGAAATTTCTATGCTTTTGATATTGTATTTTACTTAAGAAACTTACCAGAGAGAGGAAAGCCTGGGGAAATTAAACTTGTGGTCGAGTGCTTCCTTGAAACTAGTTAACACATCAATAGAAGATTTTCTTAATTTTTTGATTGATTTAATTCAATTTATAGTTTATATTTTTTATTTGCAGTATGTGGTGTACCATAGGTTGAAGCTTAGTTTAGATTCTTTAATACTACTCTTTTCCTCATTGTTTCTTAATCCGTTGCCATACAATTGCTGCAGCAAGACTATAGTTCTGATAATGGGCCATCCCCATCACAGCAGATACCAGATTATAGAGTGAAGGCATAAAGCAGCAACACATGCTTATCAGTGGCAGCCCTCTTCTGTTTAAAAGAGCTGTTATTAGTGAATCTAAAAATTCATGTGATGCCAGAATTTAATAACAAGTAAAGCTAGATCAACACAGATCTCTTTGTTCTGGCCTCCTGGCAAGGGACAGACATTCAAAAAGCCAGAGCCTGAATTCATTCAATCTTTGCAGGTTAGTCTAACCTGGCTAAGCTAAACCAGTTTGTAACAGTACAGAGATCCTACACATGTGGGCACATGCCTGCAGTGGCTCAGATTAAAAGATGGGGGACATTAGAACAGCCCTCCCTCCCTTCCACAGTGCTGACTGAGGGGGTCATGGCTAGGCCAGGTCCTGGCAGGATGTTCTGACTAGAGAGGTCTTCCTGCACCATCCCAGGCTTTTCCCCACTTGATGCTCAGGGAGTGGGAGTGTTACCGGACCCTATCATCAAGCTAGCACTCTGAGGCAAGTGGGGGTATGCAGTGCATGCATCTGCTGATGATATGGAGCTTTTCAATCTCCCTCTTCCTGCTTCTGTATACTGTCTGCAGCAAACGTACAGGTGAGCAAGCCAGCAGGGAGCTGATAACGATGTTTATCACCCCATCATCAAAACAATAGCCTCTCAGCTGTTCTTAAACAGCTTTATCCAAGGAAGGAAGGAGGGACCTTACCAGTTGACCTGTTGATTAGCTCCAAAAAGCCCTAAGTGAACACTGTCCTTTCTACCTATCCCAGTGAAATTTGAGACACACACAGACACCTCTCAGCAGTAGCTAGCATGCCTGTGGTCTATAAGGCTGGGGTCTGCTGTGGGAGCAGGGGGATCCCTGCTTGAGCAGTGAGGCAGGGTGGGGCAGGGAGAAGCCAGGCAGACCCTGCTATGTCTGCAGTCTGCTAGAGCTTTGGCCAGGGAGCAAAGGGTCTGGGACAGCTCTGCTGTGCAGCAGAGAGCCCTGCCCAGCCCTGAGAGTATGCCAAGATGCTGGGGGAGTCTTGTTTAACTTAAACCAGCAAGGGGTCTGGGACAGACATTGCATAAAGTAGTTTGACCCAAATCTATTAAGTCTGATACTACATTCAACTAGGTTTATCTTAAACTATTTTCAGCCATTTTGAAATTGGTTTATGTGCACTAAACATCTGTTCTGTTACAGGTTTAAACCAGTTTCTGATCACTTAAACCTGTTTATATGTAATATCTGTCTGTAGCCTCTGTGGCAACACTCATCTTACCTTTTGGTTATATTTAAAACTATTGTTTCTGTTAATACTTCGCAAATATTGACCAGCTTTGGATAATCATGAAATGATTGGGCTTTGCAGGGAGAAAATATCTAGGATACAAGAATGAATAGTAATCTTTCAGTAAATTTGTTTTTAATCAAAGGATTTGTTTTTAATCACAGGATTGTTTCTTGCTGCTTTACTGGTATGTCACATTCCTTTGAGAAGCCTTAAGCATATTTGGCTGAGTAGGTTTAGCACCAAGCCACTTTCTGGCTAAAAAAATTTGGTCCACAGAGCACGACTCTCTGGCAGGTTTATTTTTAACCAGTTTTAGCCATTTTGAAACTGGCTAATGTACAATGAACTTCTGTCCTTTTACAAGTTTAAGCCAGTTTCTGATCACTTAAACCAGTTTGTGTGTAACTTCTGTCCTTTGCCTTAGAGTTTGAGTAGGTTGGGGTGAGGACTGGATATTGATAATTGATGATTCTGAGTTTGTTGGCTCTATGCGTATCCTTCTACAGACAAGGTGGCTTTTAAATGGTATTGTGTCTTGCTTTGTTATAGATGTTATTCAACTGTGTTTATTTGGCCAAATATACTGTTGTATTGGTCATTCTTGGCTGCTACCATTTGTAAGAACATTCTGGCTTGATGTAATAATTTGTATAATAAGTAGTATGGGCACAGACATGCTCAAATGGTCATTGTTTATTTTCTGCTCTGTCTCCCCTCCCCACTCTTCCCCGAGATGTTTTCATTGAGGCATGCTAAGTGAATACTTTCCTGAATTCTCTTGGAAATACTGAATTTTCTGAATTTAATTTACTTTATTCCTTTGGAAGTACCATGATAACTACTTTCTCAGACCATATCCACTGTTCTATTAAAAAGGGATATATGGCAATATTTTTTTTTCTGTCATATAAAATAAATGTGAGAACTAGTCTGAAATCCATCTTACCCAATTTACTTTCTAATGTAACAAGAAATGTCTTGAATAAAGAAAAATCTTGGAGGTTGTCTTTTATGTTATTTTTAGAAGATTTTTGTCTGTGCTTCTTATCCTTTGGAATATAAAAGTTTTTTTTTTAAATCTTCAAGCAATGCCATTTTTTAACTATTAGTCTTTAGGTATAAGCAGAGAATTTGCTAAAGTGGAATGGCTGTGGGCTTTTCTTCTTTTTGTTAAGGCTACAATTTTTCCTAGGTTAAGCTTCTTTAAAAGCTGAAATGCTTTTTCTTTCAAGTTAAGAAAGAGAAAGTTTGGTATCATAGAATCATAGAAAATTAGGAGGGTCATGTAATCCAATCTCTTGCTCAAAGCAGGACCATCCCCAACTATATCATCCCAGCTAAGGCTTTGTCTTCCTAGGTCTTAAAAACCTCCAAGGATAGAGATTCTGCACCTTTCTGGCTATCCTGTTGCAGTGCTTTACTACTCTCCTCGAAAGGAAGTTTTTCACAGGACTATACTTGTGTCTTCATGTTGGCTAATTAAAAAACTACCAAACTCACAAAGTATAATTTTCTATGGTTACATGGTATTTCAGATCTATATATACTACTGAATTTAACAGAAATCACAGCAAAATATTGTTGATTTCTTTACAGATGTAGAGTTTATGATAGCAGTATTTTGCAGTATCTTAAAATAAACATAGATGCTGAATGTTTTCCTGTAGAACACATTTCCTGGACTATGTTTTCAGAACTTAATAAGCAGGAATGTGATGGAGACTATTTTGTCTCTATATACACCATATTTACTTGATTCTAAGATGTTTCTCTCCCCCCCATTTATCACGTGACAGAAAGCCCCTCATCAAGGACAAGAGTAATTGAGGTGGAGGGTTAGGGGGAGGTGGTTCCTGTGGCTCAGGCAATGCCTGCTGCCTGTTCTCCTTCCCCAACACCACCTATGCACCTTACTGTCTCCCTCTGACAGCCTCTTTTCCCCATGTCCCTCCTCACGAAGCCTCTGTTTCCTTGCCTGCCCCTCTCCCTCCCCTGCTTCCCCTTCCTCTGTGCCAGCAGGCTCCACACATGCTACAGTCTGGAGCACTGAGCATAGTCTCAGCCTGGCCTTGCCCTGTAGCAGCAATGTGCAGCCTGTGGGTGGATGGGGTTTGGCTGGGCTGAGAATAGAGCCTGCTAGCACAGAGCAGAGGCTAGATAGAGGGTGGCAGAGGCTGGGGGAAATGGGGTGCAGAGGCTGGGGGAGGTAGGTAGAGGGCAGAGGTGATAAGATGCAGGTGCAAGCAGGTACCAAGCTGTTTGACCTCCCCATACCACCTGTCTCTCCACTGCCTGCCACCCTCCCCCATACAATCCTGTCAGGGATGAATTAGAGACAGCTGTCCTGTATTTAGATTCTAAGTGTAGAAAATTATAACAAATGTATATATTTTGCATCTATAGAAACTAATTATTGGGGCTGTCTTAAATTCAACGTCATCTTAGATTTGAGTAAATATGGTAGATTTTATTTACTTTAAAGAGCATGGTAAGACCATAAAATATGAAAAAATATCAGTCAGGACTTGCAGTAGAGATGATATCTTTTATTAGACCAACAAGTTTTTTGGGGGGAAAAAGTTTTAATTGAAGTTTTTGGGCATGAACACTCTTCAAAGGCATTGGAAAAAAGATTGTAAACGTTCCACTAGGTAGAAATGAAAGTTTGTATTTTAAAGGATTTCACAGAGGAGTCAATAGATGGAAAACTTCTCTGAGCAGTCAGTTCATAGCTGGTATGGAGCATCTCACTTCCTGTGAGGATCTGTGATGATGCAAATTACCTTGAAGCATTGCCTGATGAGGGGTGTTTACCCAAAAGCTTGCAACTAAAGAATTTTTTTTGCAAAAATCTTGTTGGTCTAATTAAAGCTATCATCTCTAGTACAAGTTCTGATTGCCTTGTCCTCTGGACCAGTACAGCTAAAACCTGCATACCTAATCTATGAAAAAAAAATATAATTCTGTGTTTAGATTTGGGTTTGGATGTTGTGTGGATAATAAGCCATGGGACTACATAATGAATATAAAATAAAATATTGAATAACGATGCATTAATTGAGCATCATCTATCCTGCAGACCAAATGAAGTAGGGTCCTCTGTAAAAAGTTGTATGTGATCATGTAATTAAAGATTATATTATAATTGTGGGTGCATCAATCGAGATTTTTGGGGTTGATATACTGCTAGCTGATATTTAAGGAGGCATATTTCGCAATACCGATCTGATACCCTATACAACTGCCATCAGGTGGTAAGTCTGATGTGGTGGAAGGGGAGCAGGGAGGAAAGGGGCATGGTAGGGCAGATCAACCCCCCACCATGGTGAGGAAGGAGACAGGTGCAGGTGCTGCCCAGCTGGGGTGGGAGGATGTGGGATGGAGGCGTGGCTCTTGGGCTGAGGGCAGCTCCCGCCACTGCTTGCACCCCAGGAGGCGGGGGGTGCCCCCCAGATCTGTGCATTGCAAGGTGGGCTGAAGCTGAGAGCTGGAGCTGGGACAGCACAGGGCTTTTCTTGCTTCTTTTTTTTCTTGCCCCCACCCCATGAGCCATGCCTCCAACCCATGCCCACCCACCCCAGCGGGGCAGCACCTGCCCCTGCCTCCTCCCTCACCACAGAGGGGGGGGCATATCAATGCCTCCCATCCCTTTCCTTCTCCCTCCCCTTCAGATTTACCAGCTGCAGGCAGTCTATTATCGGCTCTGCTTCATGCTGTGCTGCAGCTGCACACAGCATGGACATTTATTGGCCGAATTATCAGTCCCATCAGGCCAATATCCAATTTGGACCATTTACTTTATGTAGAAAAGAAAGTTTTTATACAGACCGTTTTCTTTCAATATTGGGCTGATGAATTGGTGCACCTCTAATTATAATGCATACATACAAGGTAAGGGGTATTGCATGTTCAGTGTACATTTTACCATTTCCTTTTGAGTTTCTGACTTTACAATGAAAACCACAGTTGAGTTGCAGTTTTTCTGTATGCATTTTTTACCTTTTAAAGGAAGCAAAGTTAAAAACCCAGACATTTCATCCTGTTGAATCATACCAACTCCCTCATGGGTCATCAGTGTGACTAAAAACTTTAAAAGTGCAGGATAGGTTTCTGTAACTTGAGCTAGCAGAATAGCTAATTCTCTATCTGAACCAACCAGTAGAGGGAGACAAGGTGTACATTTTGCTAGTGGTTTTCAGTAACCACAGAAGAAGAATGTTGAGACTTGGGAGTTCTGAATTCTGCTTTAAGTTCTGAGGGGAGTGTGACCTCTTGATCAAAGATCACTCTGCTTCTGTCTTTACAGAACTGTACCAGGGTAAATGTCAGACAATATTAACTCTGCACTCTGCTCCAACTGTAGTATTGCTTGCACAAATAATCTAGAAAAGTATTAGCTGTAAATGATTAAATTAAACAAGGCTGTTAAAGGACCTTGTTTAATATCAAATAAGGTCTTACTTCTGAAGTGGATTGAGGAGATATAGCAAGCTTCAATTCTTGGTGAATTATATATAAATTTTTAATATTTTTTAAAGCCTGATTTTTCTCTGTAGTTGTAATTATCCCTGAATTCGTTCAGAAAAATTTTATCGCATACCAATATAGGGTATACTGTTTGAAATAGAAACTTACCATCCTTAGCAGTTTAAATGTAGAGTTTATTTAGAGGAAATACTAAAGGAAATACTATAATAAACATAAATAATAGTGATTAGTAAAAAAAAATATTTTGATCAACACTCTTCAAATAAAATCTATATAGTACTATAAAGACAAGGGATTCAGTTTTAGTGGTCATAATTTAGAAGGAAGTCCATCTAGGGTGGTGAGGGATATGTGATTGGTGCTGCAGGGATGGCTGCAAGCAGGTGGACCATGCTATGGCAACAGCTGCTATGGATGCTTTTCAATCCTCAAATTTGGTGCAACTTCCCCAGTGCCCGCTGCTCTGGGCACCCTCTCCCCTCTGGTGCTCAATGGCACCTTTCCTCCTTTTCCTATTCCCCCCTCTCTATTCCTGCAGGGGTTGCCCAGGGGTTGTCTTTGGCAGGTGGTCCACTCTTCCAATGTCTGCTTCCTGCCTGGTCACCCTGGGTGTCCCTTGCCGGCTGGGTGCAGGCACTTTAAAGGAGGACTGCCTGCCACTACTACTCACTGTCTCTGGTGAGCCCAGTATCCCACATAGCTGGAGCCCTATGGCCTCCTATGGGAAACCTGGGGGAGGAGGAGGCAAGAAGGAAGGACAGCCTGCTGCTGCTGCATGGAAGGCTAGCATCCCATGCAGCCACTCCCAGCAGCCTCCAACTGGCATGAATGGCCTGGAGTTACCACTGCTCCCCAGTTCTGCCAGCTGTCTCCCATTAGCCTGGGTCTCCAATGGTGGCTTGGACTCTGCAGGGGACTCAGAATTTACAGCTGCAGGAAATAAGCCACCAGTAGGTGAGCTATGCTGTTGAAAGGAGGTGTGATTACTGCTGCATCCCCCTCTCCCCAACCTCCTCCACACACACAGATCCTTCTTTGATTGTGATGTGCAAGTGTGACCACAGGGTGCCCTTCATGTCACTCTGGACACACAAACATTAAGTCTGCTATCATTGTTCTGTTATAGTCTATACTTAAGTGCAAAGAGACTTCTGTAAGGAGTATTATCTTTTTGTCTGATGCATTTTAAAACATGTACTTCCCTCTTAATTTTGTTCAACATTTGAAATGCAGCTGGAAGGCCTGCTTATGAAATATTTATAATTACTGTTTTACCAGAAGATAAATTTTAATACATTTGACACAATGCGAAAGAGGACATTTCTTACCCAAACATATTTTGTTCTATTTAACTACATAAGCATTACTGCTTTCATTTTATCTTACTTTTTCTGTCATTCAGATTTCTTTTAATATATCATTGTTCTGAGCATTCTTGGTTTGAAATAGTTAGATGTCTAGATAGCTAAGTACAAGAATAAAACTTGTATTGTGGGTGGGTATAAATGAGTATATTAAAGAACGGTATTTTAATTTTGCTGTTCTGGTGATTGCCAAGAATCAAGTTCACAGCTTCATTGGTTGGAATTCTCCAGCAACAGAGGAATTCATTTTTTAATCCTAGGCCATAACACTAAATGAGAGATCTTGCTTTTTTAAAATGCCACTTTTCCTGTGGGAAACCAAAAAAAATAAAAAAGACAATGATATTACTAAATTCCTTTTATGTTACCTGAAAACTAGCATGACTTGATGTTTTATATAAATATTTAAGAGGTAGAGATCTATTTCAGAAATCCTGCAATATTTTTTTCAGCCTGCAAAATTGTCATTTATATATAGTTCGTTGTATTTGCTAATGCAAAAAAGATGTAGGTGAACTTTGTAGATAGACTAATAGGAGTTACAAAGTTAATTCTAATGATATTTTTAGATTTTGGGGACTGATGAGAGTCCTGGAGATATGTTTAGTGTTTGTAGCTCTTGTCAGTCTCTGTCTTTTGTTCTTCCACTCTTTCAACCCAATTTTCTTGGGCTACTTTATATGGTGGAATAGATTATGATGGGATAATGCAGTACTACATTTTCCCATAAACTTAAAATGACCACTTTTTCAAGTATATACATTTGCAAATATAGATTTGAGATGCATAGACAAAACACATGCACTTACGTTAGACATGCACATGATCCAAAGGTTCCTGTGCCTCTTTAGACAAATTATTAAACCTTTGCATACCTTTTTACTGATTTTAATGTTGGAGAAAGTATCTGGCTACTTGCCAATGATGATGTCAGGCTAAAATTAATGTTTGTAAAGTGGTTTGAGTTCCTCAAAGGGATGATGCAGTATCTTTGGATTTAAACTTATCTAAATAGATTTGTAATGTTTCTACTGTCAGTAATGGTTAATGTATTACTGTAGTATTATACCTACCATTGATATGGTATGAAATAAATCAATTTAAAAGGCTTTCTGGAAGATTTGGGTACTGAGTTTTGGCCTTGGAGAGGAGGAAGTAAAACTGCACTGTTGGTTGCTGGAAACAAAAGTATTGCATGTCTCAAGATCATAATTAAATCATATTCTCATTTGTGTAGGGAGAGAATCAGAAATCTGATTTTATCATTCATGTCAAGTTGTGCTGCAGCATGGCTGATTTCATGGCCAACTGGTGCCTCCTGAGTGGGGGAGGGGTGGCACTTGCCTCCCCAGGGGCCAGTCAGCATTTTCTCTAAGCTGGTTCTAAGAGGATGTGCCCGTAAATGCAATGCCAGTGGCACTTCTGGTGCCTTCACTCCCCAGCTAGTGCTCTCGGGGGAGGGAGGGCACCAGTGGTCTCGCCTGCCGCACCTGCTCACTGCCTAAGCAAGGGACGCTGTCTGTGAGGGGGGTGCACCAGTGCTCTCAGGGGGTTCACCCCCCTACATGTCACCACTGGCTGATTTATTAAAAAGAAACTGACTTCTCTATAAATCTAACCAAGTTTTTGTTTCTAAGAGTGGAACTGTAGAAAGAACAGATATTGTCAGATGAGGGCTAAGTATAGACAGTCAAAAAGCCGGAGCTGATTTGATTAATTCTTTGCAGGTTGGGCTAAACTGGGTAGACTGAACCAATAATCACATGAACAAACATTCACTTTGATTCTGGAACTGAGGGAGGAGTGGGGGAACACACTAGAGCAGAAGCAGGCAATTATTTCAGGCAAAGGGTTGCTTACCAAGTTTTGGCAAGCTGTCAAGGTCTGCATGAGTAGCCCTGCCCCTTAACAGGTGCCCTGCCCCCTGGTTACCATCTTGTGACTGGAAGTCCTGCCCCCTAGCCCCTGACTTTTGCCACCAGAAGTACCTTCCCTTTGCCCCCAGAAGTACTCCTTTCTGCAAGGGGTTTTGGTATCTTGGAACCAGAAAAATACCAAATTATATTCTAAAAAATGAACATCTAAAACATTCATTAATTTGATTTCAAAAAATATTTTTGTCCTGGTTTACATGTGTTTGTGTAGTGTACATAGAGGTGATTATATATAATAGCTTAAAATGAAGTCTTACTCTTGTATATTGTGTGGGAAGGAGGGAGTATAGATTTGTATGGTGGGGTGCGCATGTGGGATGCACCCTATGAACACACATGCACACAGTTCCTCACTACATGAAGTCCCTCCCTATACACACACGTGAGTGCACAAAACAGGTGCACATGTGCATGCACACACACATGCACCCACACAGAATCCCTCCCTATACACACACACAGGGTCTCTCCTTCCTTACCCACCCCCATATACCCCACAGTACCAGCTTGGGCCCATGCTCCCATGCTCTGATGATGTAGCTGGGAGCCACATGGTGCTAGTGTGGTGCGGGGGCAGGAAGGCAGAGAAATTGCTGGGGGTGGGATGGGGATGGGCTGCTGCATCCTGCTGATGGCTCACCCTGGGTCCTACTGCCCATGTCTCCTGCCATCTTTGACAGGTAGCCAGGATCAGATAAATATTTTGTAAACTTTTTAGGGGTCCCATGGGGCAGATAGAATGGCTTGATGGGCCGGATGTAGCCCTTGGGCCATATTGTAGCCACCCCTGCACTATAGCATACCTCCCTGCTCAGCTGGAGCAGACAGCTTGGGCCAAGGGCTAGCCCACCCACCTTGGAAGAGGGTGTTTGTAGGGGAGGTGAAAAGCAACCTGGGATGCTGGGGAATTGAAAGTTAACTTGAATCTAGAGAGGATCTGGGACAGAAGTTCAGTAAACTAATTTGATCTAAATCAGTGAAGTCTGATATTACATCCATCCAGGTTTATGTTAAACTAGTTTTGGCCATTTTGAAAGTGGTTTATGTGCACTGAACTTCTGCTGTTACAATCTTGAACCAGTTTCCTTTCACTTATACCATTTTATGTGTAATTTCTGTCCCTAGCCTTTATGATAGGCTTCTTATAACATAATGCAGGAAAATGGTTTGAGCTGACATGTGATTTTTTGTTGTTATAATCTTAATCCTCCAATTCTGTCTGTCATGTCTATAAATTAGTCTGAATTTTTAGATTATTCTATAAAACATGACCTTTTCATCTCCTGAACTACATCAGACCTGTAGTTTACATTTTTAACAAAAAGTAGGAAGGTAGAACTGGATAAAATTTCTGCAAAAAAAACCCATTAGTATATAATATTGTGTTATCTTACAGTCAGTTAATTGAGTTATTGGGCACTGTCTTAGGAAGCTAAGTCCAATGAGAAAATAATTCAACATCTTGCAATTTAAGGGTCTAATTCATAAAATGTTACATTAGGCATTTTGTTTTAGAAGAATGTTTCTAAGATTATGTAATTAAGAAATCACATTAACTTGAACAATGTTTATATACAATTTGAAAATCAAAGGTATTACTAATTTTTACCAACAAAATGAATGGTACCTTGTTATTGGAAAATAATTAAATCTTTACAGACCTAACACTGTTGGCAGGATGGATTTCTTTTACTTTTTCAGGGTCTCATTGTTAACTCAGTCCTTTCAGATAAAAAAGGGCTTACTTGCCTGCTGACCTCTTTTATATTTTTTCTCTCTCTTTTTGATAAGACTGTTCTCGATTTTCTCTTGCTTCTTCCATGACTCAAATTCAATTCTGGCCCCTTCTTGCACTATTAAACTTTTATAAGACATAGGCCAGTTGTCACTAGTCACTTTTTCCTGGGCCAACTCTTTAGCTCAACCTGTTGATCTCAACATTCCCTGTTCTAGTCATTAGAATGTTAGGCAGGTGAAAGAGTTGCAAAGTTATTAAGAGACAGCTTTTTTTTTTTTAATCTGATTTTAGCAATGGGTTGCTTTCTTCTGTGTTCTGATATGTAGGTATCTACTCTGTATCCTCTGCTTTCTCTTCCACAGGCTGAAAGGCCTCCCCTTTTTTTGGAAGATGGGAAGCACATGATGGGGATTCTGGATATCATGGTATCTTGATGTTGTCAATTGTTCAGTAATGTTACCTTGAACCTTAGCATCAAGGAACCCTGGAGGAGGAGATGGTAAATTCAAGGAATACCTATGATGAGGCCTGAGAATTCAGATTTTGGCTAGCCCTTGGTTTTGTACTTTATTATAGTTTCTACACCAGATTTAACAGCATAATATTTGAGTGTCTATCTTCTGTGAATTTCAACAAGCACATTATTTGTAATGTAGAGCCTTGTACACTTGGAGAGAACTAACATGTTTTACCAAAAAGGCAGTAAATAACTCTTCAGGATCCAACCTATAACATTTATTGTAAATTGCTCCATTGAACTCTAGGAGTGCCAGTTTATATCAAACGAGAATACGCTGCCTACATACATCTGCCCCTCCGCCCCTCTTTCCCTTTCATCCTTCAATCAGGAATTGAAACAAGTGCATGAAGGTAAATACTTCTTTTATTATCATGCCATTCAGTGCCCTGAATTAATCTGTAGTTGCATTGAATGTCATTTTCACAATCTACATTTTTATTTCTAAAGCAAAGATTAGCCTCCATCCCTTTTGTGTAAAATGCAGAATTGAGTTTAATGTTAGTACTGATATAGACGATCTTAAATTTCAATTGCTACGATAGCAGAAAGGATAAATAATCACTTTCATAGTGGCTACAGGGTTTTTATTGTTTCCAAACAAAATGCAGTTTAGACCTCAAAGTACAGCTATACAGCACATTTATATATGCAGTAAATACATTTAGGCCTTCAACTTGTTGCAGTTTAGTATTAATATCTGGAAGGATTTCTTAGCTAGGGACAGACATTAAAAAGCCAGCCTGAATTGATTCAATCTTTGCAGGTTAATCTAACCTGACTAGATTGAACCAGTTTGCAAGTGAATAGACATTCACTTTTAACTTAGGAAATGCAGGCACATGCCTGTAGTGGCTCAGGCCTGAAGCTGGGGGGTGCTAGAGCACACCCTCAGCTACAAGGAAGCTGTGGGGTGGAGAAAGGGTATTGCCAGCCCTGGCAGTAGCCGCAAGTGAACTGGCCAGGGAGGGGGTTTAATTTCCCCTTCTCTGTCCCACTGGCACAGACCTGAACTGGGGTCCACCTTGCACTCCCCCTTGTTGCTGTAGCAGCAGGGATAGGACATGGCCAGATGCCAGCTGGCATGGCTCCCTGAAGCAGAGTGGGCAGGGAGGGGTTTTGTTCCCCCCTCTGCTCCCAGGGGGCCACAGATAGGGTCTGCCTACTACTGAATACCGCCACTGCCAATATCTTCCTGCACAGGGTGAGTGGCAGAATAAGCTCCCTCCCTGTTCTCTCCACCAGACATTGGAGGGAGGGGGGAAATAACCCCTCCATGCCCTGGCATGTAACGGGGCCATGCCAGCCAACATCTGGCCATGCCCCTGCCCCTGCTTCTGGAGCAGTGAGGGGCAGGGACCATGAGAGGGGCAGTAGCCCCTCTCATTGTTTCCTGAGAGGGCAAGCCTCTTCTCAGTGTGGGAGGAGGGAGGCTGTGCTGTGGGTGGGAGGAAGATGGGGAGAGCAGGCTATGTGGGGTGAGCAGTGACAATGTGCTGGGAGAGGTTTGGGAGCTAAGGCCACCCCGCTGAGCCCCAGTGCTGCCACTTGCCCCACGCAGTCTGTGGAAGCTCTGACCACCCTGCCCTGCTCCCACTTGCAGTGCAGCCCCCCCAAGTGAGGGGGCAATGGGGATGGGGAAATGGCCCCAGGTGAGGGCTTCCCATCCCTATGCCAGGCACAATCTGGCTGGGGTCTGTGGCAGGGCATTGTTTGTGCCTGCCACTTCAAGGGCCTGGAGCTAGCACCTGCCAAGTGCTGGATGAGGGCAGTTATTTTGAACCTAGGGCTGCCCATATAAACAGGGCAGTTTTGCTGCTGGAGGCCAGGCAACAACACTGCCTGGCCAGAGAGCTGCTGGTATTATCTGGAGGTAAGGGCAGGAGCTGTAGAGGATGGTCAGGAGGCTCCTGGTTCTGGGCATGACCTAAAACTGCACCCTGCTGGTAGTGGGTGGCCTAGTGGGACTCCCAGTGGTGTGGGAGCTTCCAGGAAATGCCAGGCTAGTTACCACCCCGGTGAAAGGCAGGTCGGGACACCTTAAGCCCTAGCCCTCACAACCGGGTCGGTTGCCCCTTTGTAGGGTCTGGAGGGTGGACCCCCAGAGAAAGTGAGTGAGACCATAGACCCATGCCTGTCTGGAACTTCCCCTGACTGGTCAATGCTGGGGCCAGGACCAGAATGGTCAAAGGGCCTGGGGTTCCAACTGGCCTGGAGATGGGCCAGGGCTAGTGAGCCAAAGGTCCCGGGGGATCCACACCCAAAGGGGAAGCAATTCAGGGAGCTATGCTGTGCAGTATGAAGGTGGAATAGACTGCCTGAGGAGAGGAATCTAAGTGGGGTTTAATTAGGAGGATTCTGGGGCCCAGTGTTGGGGCCAGTAATTGTGAGAACTATGGATGCCATCTGTGAGGCTTGGGCTGCAGTGTAGGGGAGGAACAGAGCCACAGATAGAACTCCCTGGCATTGGGGCAAGAAATGGGCAGTCTCCTGCTTTATTAACAAGAATTAATCTATTACCAACAGGGCCCGGCGGGCAAGAAGGTGGGTGGATAGCTCAGAAACAGGTGGGTGGACCACAGAGAAGTTGGCCCCGAGCAGGACCCCTGTTACAGGGTCTAAAGCTGGGTGTGTTTTTTTCCCCCCCACACTCCCTTTTCAGCTGGCCTACTGGCTGAGCAGGGAGCATGTCCAGGTGACCAGCCTGGCTCACAGCTGCAGAGAAGCCTGCAGTGGGTGCTTTACTCTACTGCCTAAAGTGGGCCAATCACCTCACCACAACTCCTGGTCAGCCAACGGGCCAGCTAAGGAGGAAGTGGAGGGGAAAATGCGCCCCCTCCCCCCCCCGGTGTGCCCAGCACAGGGTCTGGGAAGCCCTCAGCAGGGACCATTCCCCCACCCCCTCAACCAGCCTATCAGGTGATCAGCCTGGCTCCTGGCTCAGTTGGGAAGCTTTCCTGCAGCTGGAAGGTGAGTGGATTACCTCATGAGATGTTCTTCCCAGCTAACAGGCCAGCTGAGAAGGGAATACAGCCTCCTCACCACCACCCCACTGAAGACCCCTACTGTGTCCCAGGAGTGGCAGCAGGGTGAACAAAGCCCCTGATGCCACCAGTTCTCTGGAGCCAGCCTGAGGGGGTCAGAGCACTGGGGCTGCCTGGCATCTCTTGGGGAGAGCTGCAGCACAGTGCCTCATTCCTGCCCCTGTTGGGGAGCCAGGCAAACAAGCTCCCTGTGGGTGATGGGTGACTCATCTCTCCCTGCATGTCCGGAGCTAGCCCCACTACCTGTCAGCCCTGCCTGGCACAGCCTCTGCTCCCAGCCTACTGCACCTGCCAGACTGTAGCAGGGCTGCAGTGGGGCTGACACTGAAGGAGGGAGGGGGCTTGCATCCCAGGCTGCAGCTGCCCCCCCCCATCCGACTATGCTCTAGTGCAGGGCTTTCCAGTTAGTGTGACCTGCAGCCTGGTAGGTCCTGTGGGACAGCTGAAGAGGGAGTGGGGTGGGGGGAAATGCCCACCCCATGACCAGCAGAGGGGGGAAGCCAGCAGTGATGGCTTTACTCCCTGGCCTCAGCTGGGAGATGGGTCGATTCCCTGACAGAGGAGGGGTTGAGGCAGGAGAACCCATCTTGTTCCTGGCTGCTGGGGGTGGAAAAGTCCTTGCTGGCAACTGGTGGCAGGGCCAGCCCTGCTCCATTGGAGCAGAGGGCACAGCCCAGGGCTGAAAAGCATGCCAGGATACTGGAGGACTCTGATTTAACTTAAACCAGGAAAGGGGCTGGGACAGAAGTTGCATAAACCAGTTTGACCCATGTCAGTTAAGACTGATATTACATTCAGCCAGGTTTAACTTTGTACCCGCCTCCGCTGCCTTTGCCCAGGCCCAAGATTTCATGTACCCTGGGTTCGCAGGTACACCCCAGACTTTACCCGTGCTGGTATCAGAGGGACCCCTGAACTCACCTGCCATGACTGATTGTACCTTTAGTGGGGGGGTCTTTCCTTGAGGTATCCCCTGGCATTGGCACATTCCTCAGCAAGTAATCTCAGGGCTCCATCCTCCCCTACACCCTGGCCACTTGCCACCTTAGAACCTACGTCCTATGGCCTCAACGTTGTCCTTGGCTTGCCTCCCTCTCACCCCCAGTGTGCCGGCCATCAATAACGGTCTTCGGTCTGGGCGTACTGCCTACTGGGACGCCAGCCTGGCCCTTCTGACCCGATACTTGCTTCACTTCAGCGGTCCATGAGGTAGCCGTATCTACCAGTGGCTCCCCTCTGTATGGTGCATCTGGTTATCTCACTGATGCTCCCTCTTCCGACGTGGCTGGCTCCTCTGCTGCTCCTGCCGCTTACAGAGCAGCTGACTCCTCCACCAGCTCTGTGGTCAGGGATCCAGTCAGCTCCTTCCCCGCTTCTATTGCTGGTGCTGCAGCTGGTTCCTTCCCCAGCTAGGCTGCCTGGGGCCCCGTCAGCCCATCCTCCGGCTCTGTTGCCAGCGTAGCTGGTTTCTTCACCAGCTACGCTGACCGGGATCCCATCAGCTCCTCTTCCTGCCTTGCTACCGGTGTTGCCACTGGTTTCCCCACCGGCTGTGCCGATAGTTGCAGCGCTGACTCCTTCACCAGCACTGCTGCTGGTGGCTCCACTCCTTCTCTCGGAGCCGGGTCTGGCTCCGCCTCTTCCTCTCCCAGACTCTGCGGGTGGCAACTGATCCCCCACTTCCTGAGGCTTGTCCTTCCAGCCTCCTCCACTCAGCCACCCTGTTGCCTCAGCGGGGCTGCCTTTTGTTCCTCCTGGAAGGCGTCCCCTACCCCCCATCCCCACTGCTTTGCCGCAGCCAAATAAATGCCCAGCTGATAAACCGTGACAGTGTTCTCGGCGCGTGTGCCTCCTTCGGCTCTTCTAGCTCTGCAGGAGGTAAGCGGGACCCTTTACTGTGCTGGGGGCCTTCTGGTGTCCCAGCTCCCCTGGGGCAAACTTAAACCAGTTTCAGCCATTTTGAAACTCATTTACGTGCATTGAACTTGCATTCTGTTACAGGTGTAAACCAGTTTCTGATCACTTAAACCAGTATATGTGTAACTTCTGTCCCTAGCCCATATGCTTAGATATGATATTACATTTTGCTTTTAAAAGTGTATTGTCCTAACCGATACAAATTACATTTTTTTCCACTTTGAACACTTTTTAGCAACTTTGTCTGTCTTCATGAATTCTGAAATCCTAAAGAAAGAAGGGAAGAAACTAGCTCTGGGTGATATCATGTAGGATAGTGTACTCTTGACAGACCAAATGAACTTTGCAGTATAATCCTGCATTGCATACCTGGTCTGTTGTGGCTTTTTAGACTCTACTTAACAGAAGAACGTATGGACCATGGAGCTTCTGTAATGAATGCATTTCGTGAGAAGATAAATCAACAGGATTTTTATTTGGCCTATGTGCGAGCAATTTTTATACAGCTGAATATATTAAAATAAAGAATTAATATAACTAAATAGTACAATCGTTTACAAGTTCTAGTTAGATATTAAATAACTCTACTTGCTCAAGAGTTGATAGAACTAAAAACTAGTTATATTACATTTCCTCTTGTCCCGGGCAATAATTTATCACTTAATGATGTCTTCAGCAGGGCTGTTTTGAATTACTGTTGAAAAAATATTTTGTATACCTTCTCTGGTATGATTGCTAATGTCTTTTCTTTAATGCTGGTAGATTTAAATAAACTTATTCATCATTTTAGTAATAAAACTTCAGTCATAGCTAGGCAGAATGTTATCATAGATTCATAGATGCAGGGTTGGAAAGGACCTTGTCCGACCCCCTGCCCTGGGCAGGAGCGAAAACCAGGCTTAAATGACCCCAGCCAGGTACTTATCAAGCCTCCTCTTAAAGACCCCCAGGGTAGGAGCCATCACCACTTCCCTTGGAAGTTGCTTCCAGTTCCTAGCCATCCAGACAGTGAAGTAGTGCCTTCAGATGTCTAGTCTAAACCTGCTCTAACAATTTGTGGCTGCTATTCCTTGTTACCCTGGGGGGTGCTAGGGGGAACAGGGTCTCTCTCAAACCCTGCTGGTCCCCCCTGGTGAGTTTATAGACAGCCACCAGGTTCCCCCTCAGCCTTCTCTTGTGAAGGCTGAACAGGTTAAGGTCCCACAGCCTTTCTCCGTAGGGTTTGCCCTGCTGTCCCCGGATCATACAGGTGGCCCTCCTCTGGACCCTCTCAATGCTGTCCACATTTCTCCTGAAGTGCAATGCCCAGAACTGGACGCAGTACTCCAGCTGCAGTCTGACCAGTGTTGCATAGAGGGGGAGGATCACCTCCTTGACCCTGCTTGAGATGCATCTGTGGATGCATGACAAGGTATGGTTGGCCCTACTGACCGTGACCTCACATTATTGACCCATGTTCATCTTGGAATCAATAATGACTCCAAGATCTTTCTGCCACCGTGCTTTCAAGAAGGGGGTGTGCTGCTGGTTCCCACTGCCCAAATGCATCCCCCTGCACTTGTCAGTATTGAAACTCATCCTATTTTCATTAGCCCATCCCTGTAACCTGTAACATGTCCAGGTTCTGCTGTAATCTGGCCTTTCCTACTAGCATGCCCACCTCACCTATGGGTGCCAGTTGAAGGTGTATATGTAAGAAAGATGTACACTTCTTTAATACTGAAATAGTTAGCTGGTCTCAAGGCAACTAAATTAAATTTGCTGACAATAGGATTGTATAGTATTAATGAAATATAGCTTCTGATACTATCTGAAAATGCATTTAATGTGGCTACAGTCAGATGTCTCACACATTTCAACACTTTCCTGTTGGTAGAACAACCAAAAAGGATGGTGAGTAGTAGTACAGGAAGAATTATGTTAGAAATATTTTGTTAACTCAAATATAAAATGACTGGATTATTAACAAGTGAAGTATGTAGGTTGTGTCAAATGAGAGCATCTTCCTTCCCCATTCTTTCTGTGCTCTACCTCTGCAGTCTTTGCTCTTTTTCACCATTGTAAGATTATTCTGTCACCTCCCAGTAAGGATGGACCTAAATTTTCAAGAGTCACAATGAGAAAGAGCTCACAGTATGAACAAGTATTCTTGGAAAGGAACATGCTACTTTTAGGTATGCTGCAGTCTTGAAAGCTTAGTTGGAGCCTCAGTGTTAGGAGAGCAGTGGTCAGTGATAACTTTGAAAGGATCTAAATTTCAGAGATGAGATAAAATGTATAGTTTCATAGAGAAATGGTGCTGTAAACACCGGTGATGGAGCCCTGTGTTTTTAATTGTCAATTGATTCAGTTTATTGATTTTTTTTTTTTTCTTCTCCCTCAGGTAACTTATTAAAAACCAGTAATAAGCCCAAACCTAGCCTTGTGTTATTTGTTACATATATAATGGTCTAAAGTCGATAACTGGAAATCTGAAGAATGTTTGTAATGATTCAGTACAGCTGGTTATTGATTTTATTTAGAATTGCAAGTAAACATACATGCTAAGTACAGACAGTCAGAAAACCCAAGGCTGAATCAATTCAATCTTTGCAGATTAATCTCAACTGCATAGACTGAACCGAGAAGCAAGTGAACAGACATTCACTTTTGATTCCAGAAATACAGCCACATGACTGCAGTGGCTCAGGCCAGAAGCTGGGGGGTGCTAGAGCATGCTTCGCAGCCTGCTGCCCACTGCCAAAGGGAACCTGGGAGAGAAGCCTGCTCAGTCTTCTTCTCCCCCCACCCACCCAGTGAAGTGGAGAGGAAGGGTGGTGTAGCCAGGTCCTGGCTGGCCTGCTAAGTATATGGTGGCCATCATAGAGAACATTCTGGTTTTCTGCTACTCTGTTCTTTGTCCTCTATTGATACAAATCCCTACACCTTTATGTCCTCTATTTTTCTCCTGAAGAAAAAAATAGGAGATATAAAGAATCCAATTTTGTGTCAATAGAGGACAGAGGACAATCAGACTGTCCTCTATGATGGCCACTCTAGCTGAGTATGATGGAGGGGAGTTAAAACCCCCACTCTGGCCTGAACCATTCCAGCTGAGGTCTGCCTGGCTGGAGGGAGGCAACCCTTTCTAGGCTTTTCCTTGCTCCTCACTTGAGCTGACAGCAGGAGGGTATGGCCAAGCCCTGACCTGATGCTGGCATGCTGAGGTAGAGGAGAGGGGAGAGGGTGTTTAAACCCCCTCCTTGGCTAGCACAGGACCCCAGTCAGGCTCTGCCTGGGGTGGAGAGCAGGAGTGAAAGCCTGGGAGGGGCTGCTCCTCCCCACCCCAGCAGACTCTGGCTGGGGTCCCATGTGCACCTGGGAGGGGTTTAAGCCCCCTTCCCTTCACCTCCGTGTGCCAGGGCCTGGTCATCCTCCCTCGCCCCTGCTCTATGCTTGAGCAGCGAAAGGTTGCCTCCCCCTAGCCAGGCAGACCCTGACTGTGGTCTGGAGCCAGATTTTCTCTCCCCCAGCAACTTCAGTGATGGTGCACCAGCTAGAGAGTAGAGGGGTAGGGTCAACTCTACTCTGCTGCAGCAGACAGCACAGCCTAGGGCTGCAAAACATCCTGGGATGCTGGAGGACTGTGTATATCAAGCTTGTCCAACATACGGCCCGCGGGCTGCCATCTGGCCTGCCAAGCTGTTTTCTGTCGCCTTAGGTGCTGCGATAGGAAACGAAAGTAAACACTGTTTACTTTCGTTCCCACCCCTTGTCCCTTCCCTCACCCCTCGGCAACTTCCTAATGTCTGTTGAAGGTCTGGGGAAGGGACAAGGTTCCCACACACACTGCATCGGCAACATCAATCTTGACATTGCCCATGTGATGCGTGTGGGAAGAGGAGTAGCCTCTTGGGACAGGATGAGCCCAGCCAGAGCAGCAGAGGCTCAGCTGCACTTTCCCCCTACCTATGGTCAGTCCTGAGCGGCACACAGCTCCACCTCTGCTTCTGCTGGCTGGTGCCGACCTGGGCAGGTCTGTCCCATCCGGAGCAGCACGCAGCTGAAGCTGGATTCCCATGTGCTGCTGGGACCTTAAGGAGCCCAGCTGGGCTGGCACTGGCCAGCAGAAGTGGCGGTGGAGCCATATGCCACTCGGGACTGACTGGTGCAGGCAGGGGGAAAACGCAGCTGAGCCCCTGCCGCTCCGGCTGGGCTCGTTCTGTCCCCAGCAGCACATGGCTCCCCTGCTGCTTCTGCTGGCTGGTGCAGACCTGGCTGGGTTCCTCCCAGCCCCAGCAGCTCGTGGGAAGCTGGCTTGAGCCGCATGCTGTTCCAGATGGGTCAGCACTGGTCAGGAAAATCGGCATGCAGCTGAAGCTGGCTTCCCACGTGCTACTGCGGATGGGAGGATCCCGGCCAGGTCGGCATTGGCCAGCAGGAGCGGTGGTGGAGCCATATGCCGCTCGGGATGGGATGAGCCTGGCCAGAGTGGCAGGGGCTCAGCTGCATTTTCCCCCTGCCTGCGCCCGTCAGTCCCGAGTGGCACACGGCTCTACTGCTACCTCTGCTGGCTGGTGCTAACCTAGCTGGTCTCCTCCCATCCCCAGCAGCACGTGGGAAGCCAGCTTTAGCTGCATGCTGCTCTGAATGGGACAGACACGCCCGGATCAGCACCAGCCAGCAAAATTGGCAGCAGAGCTGTGTGCCTCTCGGGACTGACGAGCACAGGTAGGGGGGAAGTGCAGCTGAGCCCCTGCTCCTCATCCTGAGATTCATTTCATGTTTGTAAAATGCTTGGAGAGCCCCGCATAGATGCACTGCATAGAAATGCAAAATATATTTTGACTTACTTTGGTTGGCACCTTGGACTCAGATTTTCAAAGCTGAGTCAAAAGGCCAACTTCCATTAAAATGAATGGGAATTAGAGGGCTCCAAATCTTTTATGACAACTTTGTAACTTGCCTATCTATTCCTTTTTGCAAATCTCAGCCATCATTTGGAAGCTCAGCCAAAGAACATGAGAGTTTCTGAACATAAGAGCATAAAAAGTACCATGCTTGGTCAGCCCCATGGTCCATCTAGATCAGTATCCTGTCCTGAACAGTGGCAGAGGTAGATGCTATAGAGGGAGAGTTTTGAACTGGTTATTTAGACCCATTTCATTGTCACTTCCTGCAAATTCATTGGTGTCAAAGGTTACGTGACATCACTTCCTGATGTGATACCACTTCCTCTGAGGTCTTTGAATGTGGCTCGCTGGCCCACTGGGTGATACAAAGTTTGTGATCTGGCCCCACATTCAAAAAGGTTGGACACTCCTGGTGTATATGGTATAACTTGAAATGGGAAGGAGTCTGGGACAGAAGTTCCATAAACCGGTTTGATTTAAATTAGTTCAGTCTGATACTACATCCAAGCAGGTTTAACTTAAAACCCTGTTTTGGCTATTTGGAAAGCAGTTTAAGTGCACTGAATTTCTGTTCTTTTGCAGGTTTAAACTGGTTTCTGATCACTTAAACCAGTTTATGTATAAGTTCTGTCCCTAGCCACATAGTTTTGCTGGGAATTAATAACAGTATTGTGGTCGCACAGTTAGTAAGGAATGCTGCTGCTACAAACCAAGCTTACGTTTGTAAATGTTGTGTTAACTGCATTTCTCTTATTATGTTGCCTATATATTCACATTGTTTTCTGTTGAAATAGAATGCTTTCATTCATTAAAGCAGTGTTTTGATTTGTAGATGAAGTAACAAAGAATTTTAGCAACTGTCAGACACCCGGTGTTTCACTGGAAATCTAGCACTCCCTGGCATATTGATGATGCTTTGGGGGTGCACGCGGATGCACATGCACCCCCTGAGATTGGCTGTGTGCCCCCTGGATGCATGACCCATGAAACTGGAAGTGCCAGTGGAAGTGCACTTCCGGTTTTGCTCTGCTAGCTCGGTGATTGGCTGCTGGGGGACCCCCCCACCCCGCCCTCCAATCAGTGTTTGGCTGCTGGGGGATCCTCCATTGATGATCTGGTGCCCCCCAAACCTGAGAGCCACCAGTTGCCCATCCCCTGGCAGATCCTGAATGGGATCTAGTTGCAGTGTTATGCCAGTTAACGTACTGCCACAGTCTTAAACATCACAGGTTTGTTTTTTGTTTGTTTCAATGACTGTTAAATTATTCCAAATAGACATCTAATTTTGTTAAAACTACATTCGTATTCCTATACCCTAAGGACTGTTTTTTTGCCCCGGGCACATTGGAGTTTCATGGTACTCCTGGATTAAATGGGGGGAAAATGTGCTACAAACTGATAAAAACCCAAACTTCAGACATGCATTTTTGTCTCTTTGTTGTAATGGAGTGGTCATATCATCTCTACAAGTAATACTTTGTCTCAGCACTGGAGAACTTAAAATAAATGTTCATTTTAAAACTTTAATTATACCATTAAAGCACATCTGTATTTTATTCATATTTCAATTTAATTGAGCTTATATTGCATTTCACTGAATTTTATTAGTATACTCTTTAGATAATTAACCATAACATATATGAGACTGTCTAATATTAAATTAAATTAAAATATCTTCTAATTATATGTTAAAAGGTTACGGTTACCAGTAGCTTTTGGAACAATAACTTCTCAGAAGAATGTTTGTCATGCAGAAAATTCTGGTATACATTCATAGTAAGAGCAAAACAGATATGTAGGTACTGTCTAATAAATACAGATTTTGGAAGCAGTTAAAAAAATAAAAGGAAATCATAAATTTTATAACTGTAGTATCCTGTCTGTACAGATGTTTTTGGCATTATTGAGAATGTTTGTTTAATTACAGAGGTTACACTTGTTTGTTTGCCTTTTTTTAAACTAACCATTGTGTTGTTAAGAAATATCAGAAAGTAAATTACATGTTAATATTCCAGTATGATGGTAATACTGTTAACTGTGATTTACTAAAGGAGTTGTCCTTCAGTGTAATAAGTGAACTTGATTATTATATTTTTTAACATGGTTCATAGAGAGGTGGAAAATCTCCACTAATTATTTCTGGGACAGAATATGCATGCACTACTGCTGATACAGTTTGGTAAGAGCTTTAAATGATTATATCATAACCTTGGCTCATTTTTCAATGAGACCCCACACACCATGTCATTAAAACAGACTCAAGATAACATTCATGACATTGCATGAACATCCCCAAACATTGCAGTTTTCATGACCTGTCTGTTCCAGAATACTCTTCTTACTAGTTAATTTCAGCATGCTGCCACCCATACCAAGTATGTTGGCATGTAATAAGGATACTATGCAAAACAAAAACACTCTTCTAGCTATACATTGATAGTATGCCCTAGTGATTCTCAACCAGAGTGTTATGAGATCTTTTTAAGGGTGATTGTCAATATTAGGTCTGTTAGGTGTGCAAACACCTACCTACAATTCACAAGATAAACCCAAAGATTTCAACTACTAAACCATAATACCAACATTTTTCTGACTTGTTGTGGTCTTCCTGAGTACTGTGCAACAGAAGAATCACTCTATTCTTCCATAGTCAAAACATAAGTGAAAGATAAGAGCTAGCCTTGCATCTAACAAGGGGTGCATTGAATCTTAATACAGTTGAGAACACTGTCACAGTTCTTAAGCAGCATTTTTTTCTGATATGTCTTATGAGTGCAAGTATAGAAAATACAAAAATGCCATATATTTATAAGTAATATTTATTAAGTTAGCTGTTGTTGCAGAGGAGGAAACTATAAAAAGTATTTGCACATATACACAAAACACAGGAATAAAATTCATTCCCTTCAATTTAAAAAAAGGAACAAAGTGTTAGAAAAATACATTTGTTTAAAACCTCAAAGAAAATTATTATCCTGTAGTTATAAAAAAAAAGAGTTCAGACCTTGATCTGAACTAAAAATAAAATGGATAAAAATAAAATCTAAATCTTAATTGTATGCAATTTGTGTGCCTTTTTTTCCTTTTTAACTGATCATACTAAGCCCCTGTTTCAGCAGAACACTTATGTATTTGTTTAATTTTAAATGATTGGGATTTAAACACATGTTCAAACTAAGCATGTGATTAAGTACTTAGCTGCATCAGAACCTGAATCTTTTGCATGGCATTCAAAATGATTACATTATTTCATTCAGAATCATTGGCAGATTTATATACCACTAAAGCATAATAAATGCACTTAGCAGGTTTATTTTATTTGCATGCAGATGATGCAAAAAATGTTTGGTTTTGATGTAGTACATAGTATATAGCTGTAGCTATATATGTCACTTTGATTTAAGTGCTTATACAACCACTTTGTGAGCAGTAAGCAAATGGAATAAACATAGTATGCAAATAGAATAAAACCTTAAAGGAGGAATTTTTAGGCTGTTTTCTGCAGTTGCGTATCAAAATTACATTAGCAATAATAGGACTTCTATGCATTATTCCTTGAATAGTATTTTTTTAAAATGTAAGTCCTAAGTGATTGCTTTCTGAATCAAATCATTTTATAATGGAAAAGCCATTGTAAACAACTTGCATTAACCTTCTTCACATAGTATTTGAGGAATAGAAGACTTAATTGAGAATAGAGGATAAAAACGGAAGTAATGATTTAAGTATTGCTTGTGCTTCTGTTTTGACTTCTTGATGTAGACCAAGGCTATCCAGACTGGTGGCCTGTGGGCTTCATGTAATCCTTGAGGAGTTAATATGCAGTCCTCTGGCCATCACCTGTCTAGTGCTTCTCTCAGCACTTTGGCTGCAAGAGTAACTGGAGTTTTCATGTTCATCCTTTCCTTTGGCTGTCACTGCCTGCTTTTATTTCAGGGGATGGGTAGTGTAGAAGCACATGGGGCTGAGGCTGAGTCCATTACCCTGCTGATGGTGTGATCAGGACTACATGTATGTATTAGGGAAATATTTCCATAGGGTTGGGGGTTGGGAAAATAATTGCACTCATGCACAGCATAGCAGTGGGGGGAGTTCTGATATGGGTGTGCAGTGCAAGGAGGGGTAAGTGAATGGGAGCATCCACACAGCATGCCCCATGTGCCCTCCAGGGCATGTGACACCCAGGAGCTTAGAAGTCGGACAGCTCTGAAGTAGACAGTTGAATATTCTGGTGTCCTGCTCCCAGAAAAAGAGCTGCTGACCTGTATGCCAGTGTTGTTCTAAAGTGTAATTTCTCTAGTCTGCTGTGCATAATGATGTGTATTTCCCATAGACAGATGTGTGTCTGAGAAACACATTTCACCCTTCATTAAGGTGCACTATTTGATCCATCATTTACAGGATTTTTTGCCTTTGGTCATCAACAGGAATCCTGGTTTTCCCTGATTTAAAAAAAATTGCAAATTCTCTCATAAAATATTGCAAATTCTCTGATTAAACACTCAAAATCTGTGATTAAAATGAAAGGCCACAATATATATAGGTATCAGTTGAGCACAATACTTTAAAGCAGTCTCAGTGCCTAAATCACTATAATAAAAATAAATTCTAAATATTTATAAATTTTGGTATTTAATTTTGGGTTTTGTGTCATGGAAAATCAAAGCTTCCTCCACCCCTTGAGCTCACAGAACACAAATGCAGGTCCCTCACCAGCATATACAGGTACATGGTACCCCCTGCCTGATTGCCCTCTTCCTGCTGCCCTCCAGCCCTTCGCAGGCTGGAAATCTGCCATGAGCTGCAGACAGCTCTTTGCAAACGTGCAAAACCTGTGGGTTTCTCCATTTTTCTTTGGGTAAAAGGGGAAATTGGCATTTTTCTTCATTTTTTTTTTCTTGTGGGAAATGAAAAACCCGGCTCCCTGGTGATAAATATTGGCTCCATGTGCCTATTCTTATTCTTTTTTCCTGAATTATAAATGCCAATATGTAGTTTCTGAATATTATGAAACATAAAAACACATTCAGAAAGAAGTGGAATTCAAAGACAAATGCGTAAATTTAGAATTACATTAAAGGAACCTATTACAGAGTCTGTTAAATGACAAAAAGTTAAATGTGACAAAAAGTTAAATGAATAAAAATAGATGGGAAGATTAAACCGTTTAACAGACATTGATTCTAAGGGAAGAAATAAAGCTCAGAAAATACTCCATATGGACAGATATATATGATGAGAATAAAAACAGAGCAAGAGAATTAAAAGAAAATAGTTTCTAAAAATAAAAACAAAGGACATATTTCTGGCCGTGGCACCCTCAAATATGCTTTGTTGCTCTACATACACCTCTTAAATGGTGTAGCAGTCCCTGTATAGGACTTCAGTCACAGTAATTAGCACATCTGAGTGTTAGGACCCTAACAGACATTAAAATAAAAGAGCAATGGGATCTGATGTTAGATCCCAACAATTGCTTTTCCTGCCATGTCTCACATGCATGGAAGGAGGAACGATTTTGGGATCCCATCTCGGATCCCATTACTCCATATTGTCAGCATAGGGGAGCCTGATCCCATGCTGCTACTGCACAGGCAAATAGCAAGCTTGGCTCCCAGCCAGGGAAATGCACCATGCGGTCCGGTGGCTGGGAGCCCATCAGTTGATTGGAATTTCCAGCTGGGGAAGTTCACCATACACTTCTGTGGCTAGGAGCTTCTGTCCTCTGACTGGAGCTTCTAGCAGGGGGAAGCATGTGCTGTGGCTCCCTTGACTGGATGCTTTGATCATTTGCCTGGGGCTCCAAGGTGGGATAGCCCCATTCAGCTGATCATGGCTCCCAGCCATGGGAGCATTTGGTACTGGGAGCCCCAAACAGCTGAAGGACCTCCCAGCCTCTGGAGCACATGAGAGTGACCCAGAGGTTGGGCAATGGCGTATTAAAGACATGATAAGAACCAACCACAAAGTTATTACATGTTTTGTGTAATAACTCTGTGGCTTATTCATTTTATTATGCCATTAAATGATTGACTGTGTGGCCAGGTCACTACTTAAGATGAGATTAACCAGTTAATCAGGCTTTAAGTGTAACATCTGTCTGGGTTCTTGGTGCCATGTAGTCCTCCCTTGAGGTAATTAATACACCCATATAACCAGGGCTACATTTTTTGTGGTTAGGAGGCAGCCTGTTAGGAGTGGCACAGTATGTTAGAGGTGGTGGCTGTTGCTGCTGGAGACGGTAAAATTTCTGTATGCATGTAGCTAGAGAGAGCAATATAAGTAGAGAAAATAGCAACTGGTAAGAAATAAGGAAACCTAATTTAAAAAAGAGAAGAAATGCAATAAATGCAGGATAAGCTAGCAGAAAATGAAAGTGCATTATACAGATGATTAGAATAAGTTCTGTTTGGATACATTTATTTTGTTTTTTATTATAAGCCATCCTAGACACTTTTGGGGAAGGGTGCAATATGAATCTAATACATATATAAATAGGTTATGCTGGAAGATGCAGTTCCCTGTATATGAAACTGCTCCCAAGACTCTGCACTGCTACCAAGATAGCTTTCCTATCTGTCAGAAGAGCTTTTTTTTTCTTCCTGCAGGAAGTTCAGATTCTCTGTCTGGACTAAAAGACAATCTGATTGTTCACTGCTCCAGTTAGCTGCTCCATAAGGGGGTGCAGCTCTCATACAAAGGGCTTAGATTGGAGGGAATGAGGTGTTTAGAGACATAGGCTTTTCTATAACAGTGGAGTCATAAATATAGCTTGAGCTCAGCAAAAATGGGTGCAGTGCCAGTCTGGAATTTGGAATACCAATGTTCAATTCCTTGCCCTTCCCATAGTTGTGTGACCTAGAACTAGTTACTCGGACTCTTCGGCTAATACCCATCTATAAAGGGGACCAATGCCATATTCTGTTTCATGTGAGTATTGGTAGGGTAAGTACATAAAGACTGTGAGGCACTCAGACACCATAGTAATGAGGCAACCAAAATACCTCACTAGAAACATAACGGTAAAAAATAAATCCACACTTGTTGTAAAATATGTACAAAATCCAAACATGATAGTTTTGTAATTGTACCGTTTTCCCATCAGTTTCCCTGAAAGGGTTATACAGTTCAGAGATTGAGCGTTGAAATGTTTTACTGATCTTTATAATTGTATAAACATCATCAAGATTCCAGCTGAAAGTCGTTCCAAAAAATCAATTAAATCTCCATTTTCTAAAGGTAATGAAACATTCATCTTTTAAATTACACCAGCCAAAGCTAGAATACAGAGGTCATCTTTTTTGACAGCTTACTGATGTGTTTAGGTTTTACTTATTTATACTAAATATTAAAATGTGCTTCTGGTCCCTAGGAGTTGAAGAAAAGATTGTAGCATGTGTTAGTACTGCCTAATTATAGACTTCCCAACTTATTGTTAAAGCTTTCCAGATATTTTAGATAAATATCTTTTCTAATTTTTTATAGCCGTAGGATCACACTTTCAAATAACCTTTATATAATTAAGCATATACAGTATCTACTGTATAATCAAAGATGTGATAGCAACTCATCCAAACATACCTGTACTAGATTTCACCCAGCTCTCTTGGGCACCAAAAAACGATAACAACCAAAATACATAATAAAAAGATTTGGAGGGGAAAACAAAGAATTTCTAAGAGGTAAATCTCACTTTGAGCAAATTGTGTTGTTCCTTGATGTGCAGTGGGCTTAAGACTTTATTTTGTGATTATATCTATCTTTCAATAGATCCGTGTCCAGGTACAACATATTAGGTATAGTATTCTATAGGGTAAATTTTTTGTACATACATTCGGTCTGATGTGGCATTTAAACATGATCCAAACCCAACAATTCTAACTTTAGAACTCACTTCCTTTGCTAGATCACCAGTAGCCCAGAATTGTTATCTTTGTATGTTGCAAGTCCCAGTTTTGGCCCTTTGTCTGTGAGAAGGTAAACAAGGAGAGCTGTGGTGGGAAGATTATGTCAAAGAACCTAATTTCATTTCTGGTCTTTAACTTCACACAGGTGCATTAATTGGCATATGTTCTATTCCAAAACCTGTGATTTTCAGCAATTATATACCTCATATATACCTCAGATGGAAAAAAATTAGACCAATATCCCTGGGTTATTTGGGTGACAAAGTGCATAAAGAGTTTGTTGGTTTATTATTAAACTGATGATGGTGTTGTCCATACTTGGATCCAGTTCCAGCCTAGTCCCATCTCTGCCTGGTTATACAGAGATCCAAGTTGTCAGTTATTTTCTATGTTTCAGAATAGTAATACTAAATATCAGCATTAGGTTTGTTTTATTACAAAGTATGCCAACAGATTACCATTCTTTTCTTGAATTGACATAATATCATAAATGTATTAATATTTTAAATGCCTATAGCAAGTCCACATATCATGTACTTACTTTTCTTAATTCACACTTAAATAGTTTATCTTTACAGTTGCAATTAATTGCATAGTGTCAAATCATTGATATATATAATTTGACAGGGTTAATGTATTCTGATCCTAGGAAAAGTAAAAAAAAAAAAAATATATATTTTTTTATTATTTAGTTTTAGATTGTTCATTTGTGGACCAAACTTTAAGACTTATAAATAAAGTTCTTATAGATCTGTACCATAATTTATTGAAATATTTTTCATAAACTTCATCAGTAAAAGAAAGAAGGAAAATCTGCCTAGGGTATAAACATAATCTGTAGTCTAATCAGTCATCGGGAAAATGGTTTTGTGAAAGCAGTTCACTCATTTATTAATGTTGCTACACCATTATATGGAGCATCATGCTTTGTGTAAGGATGGCCAAGTATAAGAAATGTATTGTTGTAGCAATTTGGATAGCCACTATGACAGACTGTAGTAACTAAGAGCTTATTAGATATGCCAGATTGATATCATATACACCTATCTATTAACCAGATGCAAACCAGACATAAGTTTAATATTTTTTTCTTGTTTACTTGGTAACCCATAAGGGATAAGTTTGGGGCCACCAGGCTTCCATCTGTCTTTTGCTTCCCCCATTGCTTCAGCTGCAACAGCAGCAGTTGGTGATTCCAGGCTCCCCCTTTGTAGGTTCTGATTCCTACCTCCCACAGGGGTGGGACAGAGCAATGTGCCAGGGAAAGTCATGGTGTAGGTTGCCAACCAAGCATGGCTTGCTTAGTATAGCAAAGGAGCCCACACCCAAAGAGCAGAAGATAGAACTGCAGAAGCGTCTCGTGTGTGCCCATGGTGCAGCATGGGTGAAGTGTCTGTTTCAGGTGCAGGGGGCAGAGTGGTAGAAAGCACCTATGTGTTCAGTGTAGTGGGGAGGGTGCCTGGGGAGCTCTGTGGTCATGCTGGTGCGGTCTGTGGCTGCTAACAAGCGGGACTGCTCTAGGCTAAAGTATAACTTCCAAACAAGGCATCCAGGTTTGAAGAAAAGGAAAAAAAGTTTATTTTTCCTTGGTAATTTATTCCACAGTTTAATCACCCACACTGGTACATCTGAACCAAGTTTCTGATTTGATTTTTTTGTCTGGTTTTATACTAACTCTTTTTTATTATTACCCTTTTCTGTGCTATGAGCTCTTTAGTACCTGATATCCTTTTCTCACAGAGGTACTTTATGTTCTGTTGTTAAGTAACTTCTATTTTTGATAAGCCAGACAACTTTTTTTACAAGCTAAACAGATAAAGCTCTTTAATTCTACAATTGTAAAGCAATTTCTTCAGCCCTTAAATCATTTTCTGTATTCACTCCAATTTTTCAAAATCGTTTTTTAAATGTACAACTGGCTGTAGGAATCCAGTCTCAGTTTCATTAGTGCTATCTATGTACAAAAGTAAAATTGCCTCCGCTACTCCCCTTCTCTGCATACAAGGATCACGTACTTTACCCACCCCACCCCACATTGCACCAAATACTTGTTTACTATCCTGTCCTATCCTGTCTCACCACCAGGGATTTCTCTTGATTTTATTCTGACCACATTCTACTTCTGGAACTCCGATTTGCAACTTTGATCCTGTCAATGTTACCACCTCTTCATTTGCAATGAGTTTCTAAAGAAAGAGTTCATATTCTCACCAAGTTTTCAATCACGATTTTTGTGCTGGCAGTGCTTTGGGTGATAGCTGTGTTATGGTTTTCTCTTTTTCTATTAAAGCATTTATTTGCTCTCTGTCTTTCCCATTTAGCCAAAACAAAGCAGCTAGCATCCCCATCAGTTTCAGAACATCTCTAGTTGCCCATAGACTAGACACACTCTTGATGGTAGCTGATAGTATCTTTCAGCAGAACAATAAAATTGAAGATGATCAATTGGAAGATGAGTTTAGTTATGGGATATTTCTTTTGCTTTTATGCATTAGTAGCTCGGTGCAAAAACCTCTAAAAATAAATTGATAAATTTATATATTTAACTAAGAGAGAGAAGTGTATGTGCTCCTATATTTATGTCTATTATTACATTTGTAAAAGTGAGATATTTTATAGATTTTTTTTTTTACTGTTGATCAGATATAATTTTCATAAAATTGTTTTATTGATATACATTACTGCGTTCATGGAAACTCAGTAGGGTATATTTTTTAAATATATGTTTTATTTCTTTATTCGGATTTGGATTTCAGAGAAAAATCAAACACAAAGGAAGGCCAACTAAAACTCAGAGATTTTTAAAACATTTAAAACAATATAATTATACAAGTTCTGAAATAAACTTTCGTAAGTAATATAACTTTTTCATTTTGAGCTTATCATATATTGAATCAAACATCATAGCGATAGTATTAGTATTACTGGTGGAAATCATTATGAGTATAACAGGAATGATTTTTTTTCTCAGGCTCATACAAATCGGAGAAAAAACGGGCCTCTTAAATCATCCAATTAATGTCTTTGACAGTGTAGGACTATTTTTTCGTCGCTACATTTTTGGGTGCTTTGTCAGGTCTAGTTTTAAAAATCTCCACTGATATATCTTGCACAGTGTCTCCTGGGAAACTTTTTCATAGCTTAATATATCTCATTGTTAGCTTCTTTTTTTTAAAGAAACCAAGCTAAATTTTCCCTTTACTAAATTCAGCCTACCACTGATGCTTATGCCACACTAAATAATTTCTTTCCATTCTTGCTCAATTTTGGTACATTTTTTGTACATTTTGTCATTCCCCACCTATATTGTTTATATGCTTCTTGATACATTATTCTACCCCAGCTAACAACCACTCCAATAAACTGTAGGGCAGACCTTAAAACGAACATGAAAATATTGATATATATGCACTTTCATTTGTGTGCACACATACTTAGTGCTGCAGGCACATTTTTGCCAAAGAAATCAATTGTAATTAGTCATTTAAACAAAAAGAACACATTTTTTCTGTGTGACAAATAAAAAAATCTTAAAACATTTTGTCAAGTGTTGTCTTCGACTTGTTGTCATAATGTTCTTATAAATATGTACCCTATACAGTGTTTTGTGATGTTTGTGCCTATCTTCTGCACATCTGGCTAAATGTCTCATCAGCTCAGGTCAGTTTTTTAAGTCTGCCATGTCTGTAAACAGAGTGTAAAGTGACTGGAATTGGCCAATGAAGAAATGCTTTTTGTATAGCATAATTCTCCACTGGCAGCCCTCTGTCGGCCAAAATCTTCCTACTCGATTCAAGGGAAAGTTCTAAGGTAGTAATATCAGAAAATCGATTTATACCCACTCTTCCATTTGGTATAGGTTCCCAGTGGTCTATATTACAATTGCTTCCTTTGCATTCTAATTTGCCAAAGTCAAATTGGAGACTCTCTGGGTCAAAATCCATGGTATACAAGGCACAGGGGACACAATGATGGGAGTCTACTACAGACCTCCTGGCCAGGATCAAGAGCTTGACCAGGAATTCGCCAGGGAACTAGCTGATGCTGCACACTCCTGGTGCATGATTTTCATGAGAGATTTCAGCTACCCTGATATCTCATGGGAAGAGTACTCGGCCGCATCTGAACAGTTGCAAAGCTTACTCATGTGTGGGATGAGCTCTATCTGACTCAAGGTGTCTATGGCCGTGGTGAGGCCTCAGCTGGAGTACTGTATCCAATTCTGGGCTCCACAATTGAAGAAGGATGTGGAGAATCTTGAGAGAGTCCAGAGGACAGCCACGTGAATGAGCAGAGGGCAGGAAAATAGGCCTTATGATGAGAAGCTGAGAGCTATGGGACTCTTCAGCCTGGAAAAGCTCAGGCTCAGGGGGGACCTGGTGGCTGCCTATAAGTATATAAGGGATGTAGGTCAGCATCTGGGGGAACAGCTGTTCACCAGAGCACCCCATGGGATGACAAGGTCAAATGGTCACAAACGTCTCCAAGACCATTTCAGACTGGACATAAAGAAGAACTTCTTTACAGTCTGAGCCCCTAAGGCCTGGAACAGACTGCCACCAGAGGTGGTGCAAGCACCTACTCTGGACTTCTTTAAATTCTTTAAAAATCAATTGGACATTTATCTTGCTGGGATCCTGTGGCCCCACCTGACTTCCTGCCCCTTGGGCGGGGGGCTGGACCTGATGATCTTCCGAGGTCCCTTCCAGCTCTAATGTCTGTGAATTTATTAGTCTTTCGGTCATAGAGCTGAAACAGCCTGTGTAGCATTCCCCCCCACCCTTCCATCACTTAGACTTGAGGTCTGAGCCTTGCAATTGTCCCTGAAGCAAAACCTGTGATGCTTAATTATGCAGAAGTGCTGCTCTAAAAAGAGAGAAAATACTGTGTTATCTGAGTAAATTAAATATTGCTGTTCTGTGTCAGAAATTCATGTTGTATTTCATTGAGTGGATCTTTACTGTCCCAGTGTTAGGTATCTAACTTAAAATTATTTTTAAACTATACAGGAAATTTGGAGTAAAACCACCTCAACTCTTGCTAAAATTAAAAGCAAGAGATACTCGATTCATAAAGCAATAGCATAGGACTTGTAATATTTCCTTGTGGATCTCCATCCACAAACCAGTGCTTCTTTTTGTAAGAAAATATTGATGTGAAATCTAAAATGACAGGGCACAAAATGGTTTGTGACCTTTTATTCTGCAAACACAAGAGTTTGCTTTTTAGTTAATAAATCAATGTATTGCTTTCATTTGTTTCTGTCTTTTAAAATGCCTGTGATGCCAAGCTGCTCAATCTCAGCGATACATCAAGAAAATATACAATAGGATTCTAGTGCACACTGCTGATTTGAAGGAAATAATTGTGTTCTCTCATAAGGAGGGGAGAAAGGTTTCTTTTCCTGAAAGAGGACATTTAAAAAGCATTGATTTAATTAAAAAAAAAAAAAATTTGGAAAGATTTATACTAGAAGGTTCCCAGCAGGAGGACAAGATAAACAAACGAACAAACAACTAATATCAAAGGAATAGGACAGAAATTGTTTGCACTGTTCTGCCTCGTCTTACAAAGTACATAGAAAGGCTCCTTCAGAGGTCCTCAGCGTCAGAGGTCAAGTTGTATAAAGTGGGAGATTATTCTCCCTGTCTATGATTGCAACCTCCCATGGGAATGTCACCTCTTTTCATATCCAATTTGTGCAGCTATCATATTCAGAGCTGGATTATCTACGTCAGAGTTCCCAAGGGAACCCTTGGCACAGCTTTATGAGCACTTGTGGTGCTCTGGCAAGGTGCCAGAGGACTGGAAAAGGGACAATGTGGTTCCCATTTTCAAAAAAGGGAGGAAAGAGGACTCGGGAAACTATAGGCCCATTAGTCTTATCTCAGTCCTGGGGAAGCTCTTTGAGAAAATTATCCCGGAGCACATCTGTAAGGGAACTGCTGCCAGTGGGGGAGATTATGCTTAGGGGCAATAAACATTGGTTCATGTTTGATCCCAGCATCCTTTCCTGCCCATGGCAGGGGGTTGGGCTTGATAACCTGCTTAGGTCCCTTCTGACGCTACCAATTATGAAACTATGAAAGTTTTTATGCCACGACCTGGCAAACTGCAGTTCAGCAGTCACGGCTGACCATGGCTGAAAGATAGGTAAGGATACCCCCATCCCCGGGCAGGGGGTGGGCCAAACCCTATGCTGCCACAAACCCTGCAAAAGGAGCCGCAACCTCTCTGCCTGGCTCTGGGGGATACAGTTTGCTTGTCCACAGCCACTTCTGGTCCGGCACCTGACAACGCTGCAGACCAGCATCCAGGCCATGGCCTGGGGATTGAAAACCCCTCATTTAGGTTACAAGTGCATGCCAAAGCAAAACCAAGGTCTGATGGAATTTAACCAAACTCTATTAAAGGACATTGTGAAGTAGAGAGGTTTATCCTAAAATGAATAAGTGATGCTGGTGTGGGCGGTATGTAACCCTCTACAGGCAAATCAAGGAATACAGTGATCCTTCTCTATTTACATTTGACATTGCTAACCCCTTTGGTAGATATTTAATTTCGCTGTTCCTCCCCATTGCTCTTTCTCATTCCTGTTATTGAGGTGATGATGGACAGAGGGGTAAGTTCAGTTTTTAAAAAAACTAACAGAATTGTGCAGAGCTGAACAATCTCAACTAAATATTGGTCCTGCTGATCTCTACTGTCTGTCCAAGCCTGACCCTTCAGAGTAGAAATCTCTAGATCATAACATATTCTAGCTGTTCCGAGTGAAATTAGCTGTTCTATCAAGGCTCATATGGGAATGAATTAATTAAACTGTGGAGACCAGCTTCCTGCAGTAGAAAATTGTTCCATACCTTTATAGGATGGTATTTATGAAATGCTGTAGAGAGAAAATCTATGTTATCAGTGACCCATCTCTATTCAGAATGCATAGCCATGATCACGTGTTAAATATTGTTTTGCATAAGGTATGTAGCATTATGAATTTTTGCATGGAATAGATTTTTATAGACACATTACATTCCTGACAGTCAGAGTATAGTAAGTATCAACTCTGAACCCTACGTGAGATGAATACTGCCTCTGTAATTTGATATGCAAGTGTCTCCTTATCCATTACAGTAATGGGAGCTGTTGGTGCTAGAGACACTTCATCCTTGTGTGGAGCTAGATAATAGCAACATAAGAGTGATTTGTCATTGATTCCACTTCAGCTATGTTTGATCCTAAATACGGAACGTAGCGCCTGTTCCCTTTACATGAGGTGTGGGCAAACCCTTGGTGGGTCCCTTAGTCCCACCTGGCCCAGGAACTTTACAGCTATGGAGCTTCCTGCTGCCCCCTGGGCATACAGTGGGACTGGGGTGGCTCCGCAGCTGGACTGCCTGTCTAGGCAGCCCAGGTGGCAGGTGGTTCTTTCTGACTGCTGCCATCACCAGGCCCAGCTGTGCAGTACTGGTGGGAACCTGCTCTGCACAGCCCCAACCCCACATGCCCCACACCTGCTTTGGGTTTGCCTACGCAGGCTTAGCAGCAGCGGTGTAGAATAAAAGCTATTGTTCAATGTTGGGGGAATGCTGTCCCTCCCCCTCTCTCTCCTCCTCCTGTTGACAGCAGTTCCCTGCTAGGGCTGCCCTGAATCTCTATTGCTATCAGTGCTGCTTCTGGGCTGCCCCAGGACTCCCAGTCTGCACACACTCCCACATCCTCCCCCACAATCCATATTCACATACATGCCACCCCTCCATATCCCACACCTCCACAATCCCCCCACCCCAATTTACCTAATTTTGAGCTTTTATGCAATCACCTCTACATACACCACAAAACACACACATCGGGACAACAATATTTTTTAAAACAAAATTAATATAAGTTATTGTCAGTGTTTGATTTTTAGTGTATAATTTTTTTTTCTGGTTCCAGGAAGGCAAACCCCCTTTTCAAAACAAGTACTTCTGGGGGCAAGGGGAGGGACTTCTGGTGGCAAAGGTCAGGGGATAGCAGGCGGGACTTCAGGTCCCAAGATGGCAACCAGGGGACAGAGCTACTCTTGCAGCCCTCAACAGTTTGCCAGAACTTGTTAAGCAGCCTTTCACCTGAAATAATTGCCTGCCCCTGCTTTACACAGTGGTCAAGCAAGGCTCCTCTGTCTATTGCTTACAATAATGTGAATGAGGGCAATAGGGGCAAGTGAAGGTCAAAGGATTTACTGTTGCTTTGAAAGTTCATTTAGAATTCATTCCTTTAAAAGTTCTGTTAGAAAATGATTCTAAGGCATCACTATTCTACCATCCTTAACAAAATTGCCGTAGGTAAAAGCTGCATTTCAGTCTTAGTATATGTGACTGGAATTCTAAAAGATGTGTTGCAGGTTTATTAATAGCAACTTAAGCGTTTTCCTATAATAGCTTGCCAAAAAAGACAAAGCATATTTGATAGAAAGAGTCTAAAATCCTTCTTAGTCTCTCTAAATGGTTACAGTAAAAAATAAAAGTATATTGAATGCAGAGCTAGTCTAATTTTTTAGAATGTACTTCAGTCAGATTAGTTTAAAACTTGTTTTTTCCTGGGAAAATATCTCCCATAATAACCTGTCTCATTTTTGAGAGTGCCCTGGAGCTCTTACTTTTTTATGCTGTAAATTGCCTGTTGATATCTGTAGAAAGGGCAAAATTTATATCAGGTTTTATTAGCTATGCCAAGTGAAAGAAAGTAAAGAATCTCTCTATGTTGAAGTGATTTTATTTTGTTTTGTGGTTAAAGAAATTATAATTTGCAGTGGTATTTTTTCTGTTTTCTGCCAAAAGAGACCTTTTGTTATTGCATACCCAAACCCAATCTTCTCCATGCTTTCTCTTTCATGATCTGTTCTTCATGGAATAGTCTTCTTAAGGTAATTTGCAATGACACTGTCCTCGTCTTATAGATTGTTTCTAAAGACACTCACTTACTTTAGAATGCCTGCAATAAACCAGTGGACTAAGCTGGTTATGTATTTATTTACCTTGTGAGTGATCTGCTTATTTATTTAGTTGAATCCTAAGATGGAGAGACAATGGAGCATGAAACTAAAGCTGTGGGCTGTTATGAACAAGGAATGGGAAAGCGATGGAGCTTAACAGTGGGGAAGGGAAAATTCTGCAAAGAGAAATAGCATGCTAACAGTATTTACGTAACTAGTGAACTGTGTGTCAGTCATCTTCCAATTTGCTTGTATATTGTATACCTTTGCTTGATTTGGGGAGTGTGAGGGTAGATGCCAGGGGCAGACTATCTTCCTTTCTGTGTGGAAATTCCATACCACAATTTTAGATGCTATGGCCACATAGGGAGAGATGGTAATATACTATAAAAATGCTGGTGTATCTGTTTTTGAACAGTTCCAAAACTATTTGAAATATCTTCACAAAGGATGTTTATAGTTCTTTATTTTGAGTAGCAGCTTTCTTTGTTTAATAGTTGTGTGTGTGTCTGTGTGTGTGTGCGCACGCTAGGCCTGTGGAAACGGAAATATTTTTTTCGGATTCAGAAGATTTGGTGCCGATTCGGAGAGATTCAATGATTTGGATAGGCCGGGGAGAGGCAGGCACAGGAAGGTGGCTGCAGGTTCTCCCGTGGCTCCTCTGGCTGTGCCTGCCTGTCCTCGGGTGGGGGGGGAGCCACAAGAGAAGCCCCCATGGCTGCCCTGCCTGGCCCCAGACTAGTCCCAGCACTTAAAAAAACAAAAACCAAAAAAACTCACCAACTCTGGCAGCGGCCATCGGAGACCTCTGAGGGCTCATGGCAGAGCCACCCTGTGAAGCACAGGCCAGTGGGGGACAATGGGGATGCCTCCCCCAACCTGGCACCCACGTGGCAGCTGCCCCATGGCATGGGTGCCGCATGGCTTGGCAGAGCATTGCATGCTACCTGAGAGCTGTGGCCACTGGGGCTGAGCGCCGCCAGGCTCCAGGTGACACATGTGGAGTCACCCATCTCCTAGAAAGCGTGCAGTGCCCTGCTGAGCCACACTGCACCTGCACCATGGGGCAGCTGCTGCATGGATGCCAAGCAAAGAGGGGGGTAAAATCCACAGTGCCCCATGCTGCACAGGGGGGCTCTGCCTAATTGCCATTCTGCAGTCAGTGAGTGCAGAGATTAAAAAAAAAAAAAAAAAGCCCATCATTCATCAGCTGCAGCAGTGGTGATTGGGACCTCTGGGCACTCATGGCAGAGGCCCCCATGCAGCGCAGGGCTGTGGGGAACAGCGGGCATTGTCCCCCACGCTTGGCACCCACGCGGCAAGTGTTGCATCGCTTAGGTGCAGCACGGCTTGACAGGGTGCTGCATGCTGCCTGGGAGCTGGGGCCTCTGGGGCTCAGTGCTTCCAGGCTCCAGCTGTCGGGTGGAGCTTGTCCCAGCTCTCAGAAAGTGCACAGGGCCCTGCTGTGCTGTGCTGTACCCATGCCATGGGGTACCTGCTGTGGGGTGCTAAGCAGGGGAGGAGGGTGGCACAATCCCCACTACACCACTCTGCATGTGGGGACTCTGCCATGAGCCCTTAGAGGTCTCCGATTGCTGCTGCCAGGGCCAGTGAGTGCAGGGCTATTTTCTCTCTCTCTTTTTTTTTTTTAAATGCTGGGAGGCTGGGCCACGCAGGGGATGGGGCCAGACAGGACAGCCATGGGGGTTTCTCCCGCGACTCCTCTGCCAGTGCCTGTCTCTGCCCCAGCAGGGGGAGCCATGGGGGTAATGCCCTGCTGCTGCTTGCCCAGGCAGCAGGACACAGAGAGCCCGCAGACCACCTCTGCCCCACGCACAAATCTGGGGGCCATATGCTCCTTGTCCCTTCCCTGGGGGTGTGTGCAGCCAGCAGGATCTGCACACCCTCCCTCCCCCACACTCCTAGATGCACCACCCATGGCTCTGTCCCATGATCCACCCCAGCCCTAGGGCCCCATTTGCTCCTCCCTCCCTTCCTCCCTCATGCCGTTCTCCCCCACAGACTTACCTGCTGGGTGGTGCTCTATGCACCCCCAGCTGCATTCCTGGCTGTGTGTAGGCTGTGGCTACTCATCTGTGTCTGTGTGCACCCTTCCCCCCTGCAGTAGTCCGGAGCCTGTACCCAAGCTTCCCTGCAGACATCTGTGCTGCCACTGGTGCCCCACTGGGCAACCTGAAGGGGGCAGTGACGGCAGCGGAGCAGAGCCCAGGCGTGGTTTCCGTAACCAAGTGTATGATTAACTTGTTAAAAAAAATTAATGCAAACAACTATTAATGCATACATTGTGTGCATTATCTATGATTGACAGCTGTGATATATATCTATAGATATAGATGTATATTAGGGCTGTCAATTAATCTTGGTTAACGCACACAATTAAGGCATTAATCGTTCATGTTATTTTTTTATAGAGACATATATATATATAAAACAATACCTGACTCAAGGCTCTTATTTTAATCTGCTTCCAACGATGTGTACTAGTTCCAACAATACGTAGCAGTTCAGCTCTAAGTGTATTCAAACTTGGTTTTACATAAATGTAACTAAATCCATTTAAAATGGCAATTTAAAATGAGTGAAGTTAGCTTGTATAAACAATACCCAGTTTTTTTGTCTGTCTATTTCTTTTCTTTTTTTAATGATACATCCAGAGTACAGAATCCGAATGCCTCCTGAGGGCAGATAAATGCACGTAGCCAAGACCAGTTATCTTACAGTAAGAATCCCATTGGAAAAGGGAAGATAATTCCTTTTTAAAGCCAAGATCCAATGACCAGGGCGAGGACACACTAGATACAGTGATATGTATCTATCTAGTGTATGTTTCATATGTTTGAAATGTCAAGAAGGGGGAGAGTGTTTTTAAAAAATGTCCCGCATTTCTTATAATATTCACATAAGAAAAGCTCCACGTCCTGGAATACAAAGGTAACCATCTTCTACTAAGGAACATTTTACCTTTGGCACTTAAGGATTCCATACTTTTCCTTTTCAAAATAAAAAACAAATGATTTCCCTTTTTAAATAGTTCTGTTCACTTGTTTAGGTCTGTGTTTTCACTTGAATAGCAAGATTTATAAATCTGCCTGTTTGCCCATTTAAAATATTTATTGAAAAGCCAGTGTTTGTAATAAGGTTTTAAGATTGTTGATTCAGTACAGAAAAGATGCAGTCTAGGATTTCTGCTCTAAACTTACCTTGTCAACCTAAATGATGAATGGTCTCCTGGCTTCACATCCCACGGCCATCTGTTTGGCTAGCAAGGTGCTCACTCACACATTGGCTGGATGTTTGCCCTCTGGTTTAGATTCCAGGCATCAGTGGTCTTAGATGAGCAGTCTACACAGCATCCTTACAGATTCTCTTCAAACTTGCATTTCTTCACGGAAATGAATTTTAAAAATGAAGCCAATCTGGAGACTGGAATATTTTACATTACATCCTTTCCATAAGAGAGCATGTGCAGAGCAAACTTGCTGTACAATGTAGTATTCCCTACAGTAGCCCTGAAAAGATATAGACAAGGTCTGAATGGAGATATGGCGTTAGTATGCTTGTATTTGTGAGACAGGAAGAAAGGAATGAGAGAGGTTAGAAACAAAAACACAAAACAAATCCACGATTCCAAGGATGAGAAAAAGAAAGGAGGGAGAAAATGTAAATGGGCTGGAAAAGAGAGCGAACACAATTTTGTGGAAAAAAAAGAAGTGGGGGCAGTGGACAGATATGCCATCTCAGAAGAAAATGCATTCAAAGAAAAAGTGAGTTAAGCCAGATGTAGAAAGGAGAGAGAGACACAGTAAATTTAAAAATCTTACTAAGCAAGCAGTTGATTGTATATTAGAAAAGCCTTTGAGGCCTAGTACAATGTATACAACTTTTACGATGCTAGGGGTGCATCGTTATGGATTGTAGGGTGACTGCTTTTTTTTTTTCAATCCAACTAGTAAACTTAATCTTTGGGAGGGTGAGAAGGTATATCTCATGTAACGACATAGTGGAGATCCCACCCCTAGGATGATGTTTAAAACAAAGCTGCTTCTTCATAGTCATGAAAAGATAGCTGTTGTCATGGGCAAATTTCATCTTCGGCAATTATGTTTTACCTATTGGAGTTTCCCATGAGTGCCCATAGTATACTTTATGTTATTAATGAACTCTTAGGTTTTTGGTTAAGCACATTAAATAGTTGGTGCATTCTACCCTACAGTAAGCTGTGTTTTTAATGATATGTCAATGGCAGCTGGATTTACTAAGCTTGCACTATAGAAAAAGAAACAGTCTGTTCCAGTGCTTTGACAGACTCACCCTGGGCACTTGTGGGTGTAAAACAAAGAATTACTTTGTGAATGGAGTAAATTTTCAAGAGTGAAACACTATAATGTAGGATAAGAAATTTAGAAGTAAGATGCTTTCTCTGGACTTTTTTTTTTAAAGCCTTTCTTAGCTTTTTTCTCAAGCATTATCCTGTCTGTCTTTTTCCATTCCTCTTCCCCCAATGTGTGCATTCTTTTCTTAAGGGGGATACTCCTACCCTTGTCACTTCTTTATGTTTTGCCACACCTTTTGTTCCATAGTTTTACAGCGTGTTCCATGCCATTTTTCTTTCTCCAACCCTTCCTTGTCCTCTGTGCCTCTCATTCATGTTTCCCCATCTCCTATTTTTTTTAATCTTGTTCACTCTCCCCATTTCAGAGAGACATACTTATGATAGGGTTCTTTGTATCATCTTCTTGGTTTCAGCTTGATGCTGGCTCTCCTCAGAAACGTTGGGTACCAGATAGATGTGCTGCTGCAGCCTCTGTACAAAGGAGACAAACAAGCTGCTTTTGTACATACATGTAGAAGGAAAGAAGTAAAAACAGCAACTTTTTCTCTTTTCACCTGTTTTTCCCCCTTTATGGTTTTTATATTTTTAGTTTTCAGAAGCCACAGGACCTTGTTGTGCCTCTGCTGCTCAGAGCCTTAAGGGCACCTATACATGTTCAGTGAGGCTGCTCTGATCCCTTGCAACTACAGTCTGTTGGAGCACACTTAATTAATCGAGCCTGCTAGATTGTGGTAATTACCACTTTCCTGTAGACTCCAGCATCGTGAAAAATGGCAGCGGGGGGACTTTAAAGCTCATTTGATAAGCTTTAGTTAAGCGCCCCACTGGCATTTTTCAGTGTGGGGACACTAATACATGTGGCATTCCAGGCCCTTTAATTAGAGTGACTTTCAGAGCCACTCTAATTAAAGCGCCCCTCCCACCCACCGCGAGCATGTGTATGTATGCCCTATGTGTCTATACAGATTCTTCATAATTTAACATCCATCATGACTTCTTTCAAAGGCAAATTTGAATATGGTCTTTCCTCTATTAAAGTTATTCCATTTATTCCTTTTGTCATAATCACATATTCTGAAAAGCCGTTGGCTCTACTCCATATACAGGTGAACATACAAATGAGTTGAGTAGGACAGATTGTACTTTGTGCTGGAGTATGTCTATCTTGGCAAATAACTACAACTATTTTATAAACCTTTTAGAAGATGATCGTGGAGAGATGTACTTTATCTCCTTTCACACCTTTTGATAGAAGTAAAATAGTTATGCAGGATGGATATGGACAAAGAAAACATGTATTGCAAGGTGAGCAAAAGGAGGCACTTTTAATTTATACAATTTAAAGTTATGTTCTAATTTCACAATCTAAAGAATAATTTATAAGTTTGCTTGCTTTAATGGTTGTCACTTATTAAACATTTGATGCATCAAATGGATTTTGAAATGTGTAAAATCATAGATTCTGTGGAGCTAGAAGATATACACCTTTTCTTTCGCAATACTAAATATTACCCACAGTGTGCAAAGAAGTATTTTTTCACCCAAAAAATTAAATGACTGTAAAAGTAGGTGACTAACTACCATATTTTTGCTTTACCAGTGTTCACATGCATAACCAGCTGATATAGTCACACTGTGAGTTTGTTTCAAAATGAAAGTTGCAGTGTGTGAAACTTCACTTGAATTTAATTTGGTGACAAACTAAGTTGGTGGTATTTGTAGAGCAAATATGTCTTTTTGTTTAAAAAATAAAATCTCTTCCTGCCAGTGAAGAGACACTGTTTACTTTGTTTAAAAAAATTGTAGTAAAAGAAAAAATCCAGACCAAAACAACTCACCCTAACTTTTCCTCACCATACATGATTACTAGCTAGTTTCGTATGGACATTTTTTTCACGTAGCTCTCGTATTGATGTTTGCTTTTAATTAACTGTTGCAGGGAGAGCTACCACTGGCAATATAGGGGCTTCTACCAGTATCATACCTGAAAACCATTGTTAGAACTGGATATGAGATGGCTCTCTTCTTGCCTTGCCTTCAGTAGCCCAATTTGTAAACCTGTAACTGAAATGTTCTTCACTTGAAGCTATTGAGCAGAATCAGAATTACGTTAATGGTGCTGAAATGCTTTTGTCTTCTTTGGGAAGAAGTTGACTTTCTTTTCCTTAATTGTGATTGTCATAACCTGACTACTTTCCTTAAGTAATTAGGAGGTATTCAGTAAAAAGAGTGAACAGGGTAGCACTTACAACTCTAAGATATATTGCTTATAGCATCTGCTGGTCGTCTGTGTGGAGTTTCCTGCCAAAATGAGTGAGATTGTGAAGGAGAATTGGGAGCAACAGATGCTTGAAAGGCAGTGTGACAGTAGGATTACATCAGCATAATTAAGCAGGCCCAGTCCTGTGGCATATATTTGGCAGATTCATATGACTAGTGGCACAGATACATTGCAGGCTTCCAGGATGGAAGGATGTTACATGCTGGTTAAATCACATTAGCAATACATGAGAATTTCCTTCCCTTCCAGCCAAACTAACTCTTCTAACAGCAGAGAACAAAAATTAGCTGTTAATAAGCAATACCTTATTTTCTGCAAAATGAGTGATCTAAGACAACTGCATTTCCCACACTTATTTATATGATTCTTATCTTTGTTACTGGAGTCTGTGTCCTTCAGATGATTTATAGGCATAACAGTTCATTTTCTCATAGGTATCAAATATGAACTAGATTTTGTTGTGTATTTGTTTGACAGCAAGCAGTCCTGCTTGTGTTTCATAGTGTTTCAGAACCTAAAATCTAAGCAATGCAGAAAAGCATGTTTTTATGTAAGGATTAGATTCTTTTGAAACAAATGTGGGTTAGATGGCCATGCCAGTGGCTTTGTTTGGAATAGACTTGTTAAATAAATGGTGCAGACATATAAAATATACCATGGGAGACTTTGCACTTACTTGGCAGTGGGTCCTCTATGCTATACAAGAAAACCATTTGCCTTCCATCCTTGATGGATGTTGATACCACTCGATGCTAGCAACAATCATATATCTTATTTATAAAGCTAAGAAGATTTATCTGAAACTCTGGACAGAGGCAACATTTGTTGAAAAAAATTAGGCAGATGTTGCCATAGGTACTTGTTTGTTTATTATATGCTCATGAATAAATAAGATAAATCAAGAACCAAATGTTTGCCTTTAATCCAGAAAGCTGACTTTGAAATAGAGATAAATAATTCATGTGTGCAAGTACATTTTTTACCTTGTGAGACAGTAGAGATAATCTTTATGAAAAGCTCTTGTTTATGCTGCAAATATAGTAACTTGAGATCTATTTTACTGTTATTTAAGTTTGTTTAGGTAAAATATTTTGCAGAGGCAGTATTGCTAATCATCCTAATAGTCTTCTGTCCTCTTACCTTCTTTTCCAGCCAGTCTTTTTATGTACACTTTCTTTTTTTAATCTTTAATTTGCCTGTTTGCTCAGCTCCTCAATCTCTTCCTATTATCTTATTGCACTACAACTCTAATCTTCCTTTTTATTATAGTGAATACATTCAATGCCAAAGAATTGAAAAGCAGTCTTCAAATTGTGTAGGAAGCAATTTTAAACTGTTGCTGGGCCAAACAAAAATATACAGGCCTGCATTTTCAAAAATGACTTGTGATTTTTGGGTATACTCCAATTTGATGCATCTTAAAGGGTATGTGCAGACTTTACACTTAGGTTGACCTAACTAGGGTTAAGTCCATGTGTGTTGAGCTGTACATATGTTCAGGGAGTTTAGATTAGGCAGAGAATGGCTGGCCCAATGTAACTCAGTTCACCTGAATAGGTGCACAAAGTTAGATTGGAAACAAGTTAGTCTGCTCTACCAAAAATACATATGCATATGGAGCCCAGCTGCTTGCCTCAGTGCCAGGACTATGCTTTTCCTACCCCTGCTCACCTTAGCCCTAGGCCTACTCTTTTCCTTTCTTTACCTTAACCAAGCTATTTTTAGCCCTCTGACCCCAACCCAACAAACCTGCTAGCACCCCCAGTCTTGCTTACACCTCCACTCACCCCAGCTTATTTAGATTGCTAGCTCTTAAATGGTGCATACATTCCTTCTAAATTTCAAGTTCAGACCTGTTGCCATTTTTATATAAAGCTTCATAGTTTTAATATAATTTTAATATAAAGAACCCTCCCCCTACATTTAGCATGACTTTCTTCCTTCAACTGTTTTATGAAACAAGCACCAGTTATAGTTAAACAGCATTCAAATTGCAAATAAGATGTTGATTAGTTTTCAGACCATTTATATTTGACTGTAAGGCACCTGACTACAGGGAAAAATGGAGCTCTTACATTACTATTTGTTCAGTAAGGCATGAACATAACAGGTAAATGAAGTCCTTTTAGCTAAAGATTTCACGACAGCATATGATCACAGTACTGGGCTTCAGCTGAGATTTCAAGCACTTTTTTCTGAGCTATGATGTCATCTGCTAATAGGATTTATAACTGTGAAATTACGTAATTTACTGTAAAAGCAGAGCTAGAATGTTTGCTTTCTTGGCTGCTGGCCTTCAATGGGTTATATTCAGAGTAATCTTTGTTCAGCTTGGAGTTTTAACTGCTGCAGTCTGCAAAATGTATATTACTGCGTCTTAGTTCCTGTCATTTATTCATTATTATCAACCAAAACTTGTGTCTTATCATAGGCTGGGACCATTTCATTATACTTAATGAAATCATTCTCATATTTAGCCAATTGTACCTCTTCTTCATATTGCCATATTGATGTTAGTTTGATTTATCTTTAGTACATAGCCATAGAAACATACTGATGCCCTCTGAGAACTTCCTCATACTGTTTTCAATTTGTATTTCTGGTGGAAGAGAAATATTAAAATAAGAGTAGGGATGAAGAAAGGTCATATTGTTATCACTGGGCATAAATCTATGGAATCTTTCTGCAATATAAGAAATAAAATACAGACACGCACCTAAAGTACTTAATCATCATCAAAATATCTAATTATGCACATTTTGTGTAAGGTACCTAATTGTCCTTACAAAGATATTTGTTCCAAAATATAGTATACTTTTGTTTTATATAGTGTGATGTGTCCTGGAATAGAATAACATTGCTTATTTGCCTACGCAAACATTCTTATGCAGATGGCATCTATCAACTAGTAAGGCAAGATCACAGAGGAGAAGCATAGTGAGGTTTCAAGGATAATAAATAAATAGAATAGAATAGGGAATGTTAGGGAAGTAAGATTCAATCATGGTACTTTTTGTTTGTTTTGTAGCCAATGGCTAGAAAAACAGATGAATATTTTGATCTAGTATTTGAATACTATAAGAAGTCATTAAAGCAGAGAAATGGTGAGAGGAAGGTAAGCAACACGGAAGAAAAGAAAAGAGCCTAATGTTTGAGTAATGTAATAACTGGACTATAGAAGATAATAAAAAACTGTTTTACTAGTAGTTCAAAGGCTCTTATCACTGTCAGATTAAATTTACCATTGGGAAGAGAGGGTTTGAAAAAAGAAGGAAAAGAAAGGATCAATCCCAGAAAGATCAAGAATCTCCAGAGTTTTGTTTAGTACATAAATGTTACTAGGTAACATTTTTCTATATTGAATTTTTCTATACTGTTTTTACATTATGGCAGTGTCAGAAATGGGTGATATTTTGGGAAGGAGATGTGTAGGAAAAGGTGAAAAATGATTAATTGTGTATAATCTGTATCAAAATGCCACTAAATGTTCAAGTAGGGCAGACAATGACAAAAGAAAAAACATAGAGAGGAGGAAGCAGCCAGAGGCTGAACTCAGCATGTGAAATGGTATAAAGATTGTAGCTTGCCATTCTTGGCGTAGGTATGGGTCATTGCTTCATTGCTAACAACAAAGTTGTAATATTTTGCCTACTGTTTCTGTTTGGCCAGAGTAGAGTTGTTTTGCATTAAGTATATGTTATACACCTGAACTCTGCACATCTGGAGCTCCAAATGGGCAAACTTCCCACTCCCCCTTCTTTAGGGACTCCTGTAACCACACCTGGGATGCAGACAAAAATGACAATTCTGTCCAATCTGGCCCCAGAAAACAGTTTATAGCTGTGACCACAGACAACTGCTCGGCTGCAGACAGCTTAAAAAATGGTCCATTGGGTGAAAATCTGAACCCTCACTGCATGACATTTCAAAACAGAGTATCTTCTGTAACTTCTGTGTGTGCTGCCTGCCAGTTTTGATATGTTTTCATAATGGGAGGGGGGAAAGGGAGCAGAGGAAGTTCGCTCTGTGGGTTTTTTTTCGGCCCCCACAGGAGGGTGGAGTGGGTGTATTGGAGCCTCCGTGATGTGGGGGACTCCAATTCACGCCCTCCCCTCCCTTCAGGGCTGGCCGGGGAACCCTTAGAATGAGCTCCCTCTCCTCCCTTTCCCTCCCTCCCATTTTGAAACATTGCTAGGGGAAACCAGCTTGAAGCTTGCAGCCTTCAACTAGATTTCCATCCCCCCTGGAACCAGCAGTGAACTTGTTTGGTCTGGGGAATCATTGTAACTTAGAACACCTCCTGCAAACTGTTATCAGTTACAGCCAGGAGCGGCACTTCTGTCTGCACCCAGCACAAACAACTACCTAAACATCTTAAACCCAAGATTTCTCTGGGGGATTTTATTTTATTTGGAGAAATACAAAAGGAGTCAAAGGAAGCTCATCTGAACTATACACCAGTTTATTGGAATATTATCAATCGGACAACATTACCAAGAGTAGCTAAATACATGGAATGCCTTCAGTGAATTGATTGCCCATACTGCTACCTTATCTCACTTCAGATTTCTTCTTAGTCTCTCCTTTGTCTTACCTGTAAGAAATTACCAATTAATGATGCGTTGAGCAGCCAAGAGGAAAATTATGTCCACCTCCCCCATTTGTCCCCTTGATTCCAGTTCTGAGAACTTAAAATATATGGTTTTATATGAGTTTTTGTAGTGCCTAGAGCAGTATGGCCCTGCCATCAATTAATCTTTCAGTTTTGAACAATTATTTGCCTGAGAAAATGAAGTTTGTTTCCCCATTAACACTATGAAAATATTAATACCTAATAAACCCAAAGGATAACTGTGAAAATTATATTCACTTTTTCAGAAAATTAAAAATAAATTGCACTGCTAACAAATAATCCCTTTGTTGAAATTAGTTCTCAGTGCCTCTGATATTATACTGGATGGATATTTTGTGAATATTAAATATTGACTGACTCTCTTAGTCCTCAAAATACTGCTTCTTATAAATGTAAAAGCAGACAGAAAATTTATCTACCATAAATACTGGGCTAAGCAAAGCAGGAAAAACAAAAGATTAGAAAAAGATGAACTATACATACACATGAATGTACACACAGAAATATATAATGATGCACACTTTCTTCATAAAGGAAATATCCTGATACTCTTGGCACGATTTCTTCACTGTTTTACAATACATTCTGTTAGTCCAACATAGTTATAAGTCACTACATAAACATATTTAAGACCAGATTTACCAGAAGAGTGCATGCTAAAACTTCTCTGGAAATAAAGTCTAGTTCTCAAATGCCTTTCAGATCACATTTTTAGTAATTTCTGCTTGCAGTCTTTAAATATATATTTAGGGAGAATAGTTTAAAATGCAGAGAACTTAAATCCAGCAGACAAAGGCATAACAAGATCCAAGATAAAAACTGAAAATAGACAACTTTAGACTGAAAAAGCAGAAGATTTTTAATACTAGAAGTAATTAACCATTTGAATAATTTAGAGGTAGGATGTACTTGAAATATTTTAAATTTAAGCAGACTACCTTTCTAGAAGTTATAGTTTGGATGCAGAAATTACTTGCAAAATTCTTATTTAACTGTATTTACTCAATCCCAAAAGGAAGATTTCCACACCTGTCCACGTTTAACAGGGCGGGGGAGATGACCCCTCATCTTGGAATTGAATATGAGGCAGCTGGGGGACAAGCAGCTACTGCAACTCCAGCTCTAGCCTTGACTCCAGCTGCTGTGGCTCCTGCTTTAGCCCCAACTCCAGCACTCCCTGCCTCGGGCCTCCACCTCAGCTCTCCCTCTTCCCCCAACACACACTGCTTCTCTCTTTGACTTACCCTTGCTCCATGCCAACTGGCTCTGCTCCTGTTCCAACCTGAGACATGAAGGTAGGAGATGTTGGCAGGGGCCTGAGGCTACCAAGAGGGCAGGCACAAGACAGAGTAAGTGGTGGATGTCAGACAGAAGGGTGAAAGCTTTCTTCCCCCACCAACCTCTCCTCCCATCATCTGCCCCCCTTCCCTCCCCCTATGCCTGCCCTACCACATGCCTCCCCACCACCCTGCTGTAGCATGCCTTGTTACTGCCACCCCTACCTGCATGCCTACCACTGCTTTCCCTGCTGCAGTTGTTGTAGGGATGAACTTAATATGATCCTCCAACGATTAGATTCTATGCATGGAAAATTATAACAAATGCATAAATTATAATCCTAATTATTAGGGGGTCATCTTTGGTTTGGGTAAATACAGTATGCAGGATGTGAGACTACATTATTATTGCCCTTCTCGCCTAAAAATGAATGACTTCTTGAATTCTCATGAAGGAAAGTTTTAGCTTAACTTCCTAATATGTATTAGGCAGTTCAGGATGGAGTAGCTTAACATTTTCCATACACTTAGTGATCAAAAATCAATCAAATGCCCTTTAGATGATACTTTCAGTTCCCAAATTAAACATGAAAGCAGTTAAAACTTGGATTATTCATGTAGGACACATGCTTTCATGTGCTTCCTTTGACAGACCCCATGGATGTATCAAAAGATTTTGAAATATCTGATTGGGACCTTTTGATACCACACTCTTCATGCTTTATTTGCAATCATTCTAACAATGATCACCATTGTATGGTAGTTTCAACAGTTTTCTTGAATAGTGATATAGTTGTCTGTTTATAGCACTTCACAAATGATGGAGAGGTATAGCAGAGTTTCATTACACAGTCACTGAAAAATAAATTCTGCCAGGCTGAGGTAGTAACAACATTTATACTCAGCAGTGTGAACAACCTCAACTGTAGTTTGAAGAATGCAACGTTTGCGGTATACTGAACTGGAGTTTTACACAACTCTATGGTCTAAAGACTTGTTTTATACTGCCGGTGATAACTGACAGGATTTCTATGCTCTTAAACAAGACATTTATTGACATGCTTCAAGTTATTTCTAATTATTTATCTAAAGTCCTGCAAATTTGATGGAATAATTTAGCCTCTGGTGTTAAAGGTGTTAATAGGATCCAGTCACTGTAAAGTATCAAACTGAAATCACAAACTTTATTAACAATTACAGGCATCTCTCTCTGCCTTGTACCAGGGCAAGCAACCAGCATTAAAACTTTTTAATTCTTTGTGGGTACATTTTTTTTAGGACGTGCTTCATATTGTTGCAGTATTGTGGTCGGGAAACAACAGGAAGACCATTTATGTTTACAAATTTCAAATAGTTAGCTATACTTGCCTATGGTTACAACAAAGACATTTTTAATCTACACAGTGACAAACAGGTGGTGCTTTTGTGACTTAAAATATCATAAGTTTTTGGCAGTGCTGTAGCACTTGTTAATTTAGGCAGTCAAAAACTTAATTTTGAAACCAGAAGGGGTTTAACATCAGACCTGTTAAGTAGTGCATAGTCAGTTCAAAGCAAATAAAAGACCAAACCAGTCTAGATCAGTTTGAGGGAAGCAGAAGCCCAGTAGAAATTATGATACAATGTGCTAACACAACAGTAGTGTCGTATTCTAGCAAGAACCCTACAGCCGCAAGATATTCCCCAATGGAAACTTCAGTTTAGTGTTTCTTAAGTTGGTTTGGCGCACAATTTAAATGTCTTCCAGAATACTGTGGAATGAGCTAACTGCAAGCAGCTGCCTTATAGTCTATTTTTTTTTTAATGAGAAATTCATTATTTGAAGTTCCAGAATCACACACACACACACATATTGAAGCAACTCTCTTTATATTTATGTCTGGCTCCTCTGAGAATGAAATGGTATTCCACAATTCAGTTATTCTACATAATTTATTTAAAATTACATTTTTCTTTTCTGAGCTTCTTGATGCTGCCAGTCTCATGGATTCAAACATACGATAGACTATTACATTTATTTTGGTTGGTTGGTTGGTTGGTTTTTATATAAAACTCTTGGATTACTTTCCTTTCTGGAAAAGTTTTGTAGAATTAATAAAAATAATCACTATATTGAATTAGTAAGTTAGCCAAGGGAAACTCATGCTAACTTTCCTGACAAGTGTGTTGACGTATATAAACAGGGATGAAGTGGTAATGTTACACATTTTATTGACTACACTGAGAGGCATTAGTGGTAATGAGACTTGACATGTTAATATATCCAGTAAAAAATACTAACATTCTTACTTCTCAAAAGCCACCACCTAGCTTTTTAGTGCTGTTGACAAGGTACATGCTCCCTGATGGGTTACATTAGTGTTACATGTTCTAGCAGTTTTATACAGACTATTAAAATCACCACCCCATTTTTATTTTAATTTCTCTATAATCGTGAAGTAATTTACAAAGGTGTAATTTGTAAAGTTGTACATTTACATTGTATTTACAAAGTTGAATGTCAGTAGAAGTTTTTAATCCATGATAACTAACGAAAGAACCAAGATAATTTGCCCTTCCTGGTTCTGTGAGTTTGCTATGGCATTTCATACCATGTATAAAAATTGTCTCAGCTGAACTAGCAAATTGCTCATCAAGAATGACGGGGGGCACTGAGGATGGAGCCCCACATCCAGCCCCATGCCTCAGGCGCCACTTTATCTCCACACCCTTCCCAGTGCTTCAGGTCTGACCCCACTCTCCCTCTGCCCCACCGCTTCAGGTCTGATCCCCCTTCCCACTCTGCTTTGGGTCCAGCACCACTCCCCACAACTCCCCCCTACTGCTCTGTGTCTGCTTGGCTTGGTCTGCCTCCTCACTCCTCTCCCTCCCTCCCTGCCTGCCACCTCCCCTCCCTGCCAGCTGTTCTGGGGACATACAGGCCAGCTGGCGGGGAAGCGCAGCCACCGGCATTTTTCCCCACCACCAAACTTTCCCAGCAGTGATGCAAACTTGGCCCACCCAGCCCGGGCTGCACAGTCAATTGCTGCCTGTCCTCTTGGTGGTGCATGTGCAGTTGGCCAGAAGTGGTATGGACACACAGACAGGCAAATTAAGCCTTTTATTATATTAGAATTATTTCTCGAAAATTAATGCAAGTAAATAATAACACTAATCCCATAAAGATGCTATATTGGCCCTTTGTCTCAAATGAATATTCATATAGTGTGTATATATATATATATCCAAAAAGTGATTTAAAGACAGAGCGGCTGCGTCGTCTTCTTTCCTTGTATAAACATGCTCCTAATTCTGGTAGTGACCACAATTCCACTGCACTTGGGTCATCAAAATTATGTACTCTTATGCACAATAAAGTAGCCACAGTACAGTAATCCAACATCCCAGGCTGTTTTGCTTCTACCATCCTGCCATTGGCGGGGGGTCAGACTAGATGGCCTGCTCTAGGCCCCTTGTGACCCTAGATATTATGATACTATGATCCTCCCCACCCCTCAGAGAGACAGTGTCACTTATTAGATTCTACACACCTGCTTCACAATCTCCACACTGTGCTACAGGAAGACATGGATAGTTTGGGTCAGCCTTTGCACTGCTGCCATTCTGTCTCTGGGCAGAACATGCTGAAGTATAGGTATAGGGTCCCTTTGGCTGTACAGCATCAGTACTGTACGTTCTCTGCTCTTCAAGGGCTAAGCATTCAAATGTCTGCTCAGGCATCTCTGGATAAGTATTTCTACCAGGAGAACAAACCTGGGAGAATATCCCAAATTATTTGAAAGTGTATGCAGCCACGTTCACCATGCAGCACTGTAAAAGAGGTGTGAGCACGGACTGTAACTAAGTGGAATCTCTAACCAATATCCTGCTTTGTGAAAAGGGGTACAGTAGCCACAACAGCTTTGACAAATTCTTTGTACTATCATGTCATGCTCTTAGTGGGTAACCACCATGCTTCGGTTCTTCTTGGAGATCTTTTCCAAAAGGAATTCTGTGTGTGGCCATGTAGAAATAAATGCAACTGTTCATCTCTGCAGAATATAAAATTTAAGAAAGCTTTGAAACTGCTTCAGTCTCAGCATAAAGCCTCCCAGCAACAGCTTGCTTCCTTATAGCATGCTCTAAATGTACCTAAGTCTTTCCTATCTACCACACATTTGATTAAAGAATAATATTTTATGGTTCATTGCATTATTATGCACTGGTCTGGTCCTGCAGGGAGCAGACCAGGAAAGCTAGGGCTGCAACTGAACTCCAACTAGCTTTGAGCATCAAGGACAATAGAAAGTCCTTTTTCAGGTATGTGGGGAGCCGGAGGAAAAGCAGGGACAACATTGGACGCCTGCTGAACCAGATGGGGCAACTGACGCCCAGGAAAAAGCCAACCTGTTAAATAGGTACTTTGCGTCGGTCTTTCATCAGTCCCATGGGATGCCCACACCTGCTACGGGACAGGGAAGTCCGGGTGAGGGTGATCCCCTGCCCTCCATTAATGCTGACTTCATGAAGGAACATCTTGAGAAGCTGGATACCTTCAAG
>JAGPOW010003395.1:60906974-60926069 GCA_030014935.1 Caiman crocodilus
CTTATCTTGCTGGGATCCTATGACCCCAACTGACTTCCTGCCCTTTGGGCAGGGGGCTGGACTCGATGATCTTCCGAGGTCCCTTCCAGCCCTAATGTCAATGAAATCTATGAATCTTTGAATAATCCATCTGCTGCTTTTGGTTACTCTATTTGTACGTACATAGTGCCTCATATTTAGTTCCAATACTTTACTGGACTTAAAATATGAGACCATTTGCTATGCACAGGATCATAACTGAAGACAAGCAATTTCTTTTTAGCAAGCTTTACTCTTTAGAATAAGATGATTTTCTGATGCCCCTAGAAACAATGGATAGCAGTTCATTTCTAACAGTGTTGCAATGCAGTTTTTTACTATGACACGTGAATTCCTGTCTAGGGACAATCGGATCTATAGCAAGAATAGAGAAGCATTTACACTTCAACTTCAGTGTTCTGGAGACAAAAGGGAGAGTGAAAACACAAGCCAATTCTTTTTATTTTCTCTTGTAGCATGAGGATACACAATCTGTTTAGTCTCAAAGCAAGACTGTTAACAGTGAGTAGGGAGAAAACTATGGGATTCAAAGAACAGACATACCTTTATAAAAATGTCAAAAATGTCATGTCACATTGTGCCTACCAGTACTCTAGATTTTTCAAGACGTAAGTGTTATTTGAAAGTGGCTCAAGATGGATGATAAAATTTTATCATTGCCATAATATTCAAATGAGAGTTATAAAAAGAAGCCCACACCACATTAAAGTACAGGCAATTCTTTCAGAAACTCTTTCAATAGTGTTCAAGTGGCCCTGTTTACACATTGCAAATGGGACAAGTATCAGAAATAACTGTTGTGAAAACAACAGTGCAATTAGCTTACTCATAATACAGTTCTTGTAATGCAATTAACATTAATGTTTAGCAAATACATAGTGCTTTCCTCAGATTAACTTAAAACGCTTCATTAAAGATGGACAGTTTTCCCATAATTACTGTTTCCCACCATTTCAATCTTTTATTGATGAAAAGCTTGGGCTTTTATCCAAGTCTTCCTCCCCTCCTCCTCCTCCCAAAAAAAACATTTCTACTCCCTTTGAAACAATTATTTTTGTTAGAAAGCTGAAAATAAATCCTTAAGCAATCTAAACAAATTTTGAGAAGTCAACATTTTCTAGTGGAAAGAATATTGTCTTACCAACTGTAGCAAATATCATTAGAACAAAAGTAAATCATAAATGATTTGCCCAAGGTCACACAGTGACTTCATTAAAAATATAGAAATAAAAATCAGATTCCCTGAATCGAACCCAGCCAATGGTCTATGCTGCTTGCTAACTGTACTCCTTTAATATTAAGATTACTTATCTCTCAATATGAGCTACCATTAGAATTGTCCTTCCATGGAGAAATCCTGGATAGGAGTGGTCCATTCCCTGTATGTGGAAGGGACTTCTTGAGATAGAGTGGGAAGAATACATATACATACATACATACATGGAGCCTCTTACATGTATGGATTTGTTGAGAGGCCAAATACACAGAAGAGGGGTCTGCAGAAGGAACCAATACCTTTAATACCACAATAGAACTTGTTTGAAGGTGAAAATCTAATGCTGCCTTTGTGTCTCCTTAGTGCAAACTTGGTTGCAGAGGAGACTGTGTGTAATAGAACAAAAGATTAATATCCTCACCAACGTTGTGGTGGGCCACTAGGGGCTGGTCCTGCACTGAGCCACCCACCTCACTGTGCCTGACCACCTTCCAGGCTCTGAGTGCTTCCCTGGGGGTGTCTCATGTCTAGCCGACCCCTTTCCTGAACCACACTCCCTAGTTTGGGGGTAATACCACCACCACCCAGGGTCTGGACTCATCCTGGTTCTGTGCCCCCTGGGAAACAGACCTAATAGTCCTTGAGGGTACTCAACTCATTCCAAGAAGTTGGGGTGCTTCCCTCAGTCTGAAGCACAAATAGTCAGCTGAACCAAGGGGGCCCCAAGGCATAATCTAGACCCACTCCCAATAAGTTTCCCATGCTAGGTACAAAGGAGAACTTTACTAGTTACAAGGTGTAGGTTTGGAATAGGGTACAGGGTAGAGCAATATCAAAGAAATCCCATAGAGCAAACAAGGTGGCTGGGTAGCCTTTGATCATGCATCTGAATTAGTGCAAGCTATATATTTAGTTAGATCCTAGGTAGCTTACTCATGAATATCATCCAGAGGCAGGTGGAGGCAAGCAGTTTATTGATCATGAGTTTCAAGATGGAGAGCAAATTTCAGATGGTCCATCTTCTCTTTGAATTTTCATCATGACTAGTGCCCCTTCTCCTCCTGGCCAGTCCTTAACTTATATAGCCCTTATGACCTCATTTACCTGGTCCAATGGAGGCCAGCACCTGTTGGTTGCCAGCCAACCAATTTGAAATGCATCACTGGTTGCCAGCTAAACTGGCATTGCTTATAACAGTAGGGAGCCTAAGCCCCACACCTAGGAGTGCAATGCCAGTCACATAGGCAGGGAGAACAGGTTTCCCCCCTCCCTCAGGAATATCCAACTCGGGTTACAAATCAGGGTTACCTAAAGAAGTGGGATGTCTGCCCTCTACAGTGACGATGTTAACCAAATTGTCACATAGCAGATTTTTTGGGGGGAGAGACAGAGGTGACATTCTGCCATGTAAGTGACAATTGTATTTCTAACAGAATGGAGCACAGCACTTTACAAGGTTCAACCATAATTTTAGTATTAAAATGGCTGATTCAGAAGGTGAGGAAGCCATCTGATTGGCATCACTATGTTTATTTAGTCTTTGGGTATCATGATTTTTAATTAGCATAAGACTAATACAGTATACATTCAAGCTAAACGCAGTATAAAGCCCACCCTCTTTGAAGTACCAAGCAGTTAAACCATTGCAATACTACTGTTTCTCAGTATTCTAATTATTGGTACTTCTCTACTATAGATTACATATTTAACTTTTTGCTAATGCTTAAAAGAATGCAAACAAAAGACCAACTGAATAATAAATATGAGAAAGCATTCATTTTTAATTGCCGTAGCTCCACAAGGCATTGTTCATAAAAGAAACCAGCTAATTTAGTGTCATAGTGTGTGATAAAATGTATATAAATGTATATTTTTTGAAAATATCCTTTTTGTCCGATTAAATGCTAACTACTTTTTATCAGGTGAGGTTCATGGGTCATTAAACAAGAACATCTTTTCATATCAACAATAAAGACTCGCCTAAAGGCTCATAAAATGTAAAGATACACATTAAAGAGAAATCAGATTGCTCTTTAGAAACATAGATGTAAGGAGATGGGCACAAGTGCAAGAAGCAACTTGGCAGCAGTATCAGCAGCCTAAATTGTGTGTGCTTTATTACACATGCTTTTTAATTGTAAGGCTTGATCAATGTGATATCTGTGAGTCTGTACTCAGATACCCCAGAGGCCCTGTCCACAATAGCTGAATTAGTTGTAAAAAGTTGAGCCCTCAACTCATAGAAATGGAGGATGACAGATCTATTTGACACTTGTTTTCAAAGTCAGGGGAAGTGTTAATGTAGACACAGCCTAACATGAGGACGACAGACAGAAGGTAGGGCACGGTGGCATTTTAGAAACCAACTAGTCCAGAGATACTAAGTAGGTTCATGCCCATGAAAGCTCATGCCTCTCTTGTACCAGCTAGCCTTTAAGTTGTCACTGTGCCTGGAAAGCAGGGGAGAAGGGGAGGGGGAGGTGGGGGAAGAGAAAGCGAGAGAGAGGAGGAGGGAGGGGGAGAGAGTGAGAGTGTGTAGAGGCAGGTCTCTCCAGTGAAGAGTACAGGGTAAGAACTAACCCTGGCTGCTGGGTATTCCTTGTGGACTGTTTGTATTTTGTTGCGCTCTGTGGTACAGATCAACCCAGGCCAGTCTAGCTAGGCATCCTGCTGCACATGGCTAGCCACCCCTGTGAGAATGTTAATCAACTTGTTGTGGTATAACAGTCAACAGCGTAGATCAAATTAAGCACTTACACTTTGTAGCTGGTGAATATACTTGTCCCTTCTTATTAATCTGAAAGTATTACAGGAGTACTCCTGCAAACTTTGAATATGCAGATAGTCAAAAACAAACAAAAAAACAACAGAAGGCATTAACTTTTTCATTTGATTGGGATAATTAAAGTGTTTACCACAGTTGTGAAAAGTTAGGGTAAAATATTTACACCTGTAGATAATGATTTTACCTAAACATGGAGAATCTTGTGATGAAGCTTAGGGGATCGTGTGAGATGATATGCATTTGTTTTAGGAGTTATCTTCAATTACTGATAATCCAGTCTGTCATGTTGCTAATTAAATCTCTGTAGCTGAGGTATTGTTTCACAATATCCTCTCCCTCACACAAGTTAATTTAGGCCTGGTCTACACTACCTACCTTTTTGGCAGAACTCGGGAGTTCAAACACCCACTCTTAGCTTTCTTGTGGTGGCAAAATCTCTTCTTTCTGCTGGAAGAATACTATTAGCTCTGCAGAGAAAGAAAAAGAAGGCCTGTGTGAGTGGATGCTAAAAGGAGTGTATAGCTCCTGCTGACACAGCTTCTGTAGTGGAGCTGTTTAATTCCAACAGCAGCCACCAGAAGTTGCTTGGCTGTGAATGCACTCTGACAGCTTTCCTGCCATGTCTACAAATGATGGCTGGGAGATGCCTTGAAATGTGGACAAGCCCTTAGATTGATTAGAGTGAAGTGAGTATAACAATTAAAGCTAACTATTGGAGTTAAGCCATGCTCCTAGTTTAGCAGCAACAAAGTTGAATGAGTTTGTTACTTATTTCTGAGTACCAGTGACTTATGGCAAAAACACCTGGGTCCAGTCATGAGTTGGGGTGCTGGTTAGCACATAGATCCTTTCCATTGGGGTTTGTGGAATACACACGCATACTGAGCAGGGTCATCATAGCTTGAAACATGGTTGTCTTTGCTGGGCCCCATCCCAGTGAACTATATGATAAATTACGAACCATTTGGCTTTGGACTAACATCATGCATAGTTTGTGTTCTCAATAAGTAGATACAAAAGTGCTACTCAAAGTGTATTTATGGAGTACCTGTGCTAAAACTTGCAGCAGTTTCAAGAGATGTAAACTGCATCAATTCTGGATTACCCAAATCTTTGGTAACTTGCAATAGTTTTCTTATATTTAAGTTATTTCAGCTAGGTTTTATCAAGGTCAGTGTTTTCAATTTGTTCCTCACTTCCATGTGCTCAGGGAGAGCAGGGTCTGGTAGAACGGAGGGGCAAGGTGGGGGAGCTGCAGGGGGAAGAAGCTGGAGAGGCAGAAGGTAATAAATCTGACCCTTCAGATTTATTTTTCGTGCTGTAGCAGTGGGAAGGGGAAAAAAAAATCAAGGCAAGCCTCCAATTCTATACCAGGAAAATTAGAAAAGATGTTTGAAGTGTCTATATGTAGAATCTACTTATTGGCAGGGGTCTTCTTATAGTCAGGGTCATCTTATATTTGAGTAAATACAGTATATTTCTTCCCTCCATAGAACTAAGTTCTTCTGAACCTGTTAACAAATAAGTAAATCTAACAGTTATAGTTGACAGATAATTTTTATAAGAGTTTCACATTATTGTAAAATTCCAGCACTCTTCTGTGAAAAAATTCTACTGTTCTCTTCTTATTATTAACACATTATTGTGGACACTGCCAGATGACTTGTAAACACATGGTTTGGCATAAATCCCATTTTATATCAGCAAGTTAAAAAGATAGATGTATTCATAAAGGATTCTTGAGATTGGAAGGATATAAACATTTGCTTCTGGATGAAATCTCATTGCCCTACTACAAGCTTTGTATATTCAATATTCAAAGCAGCATTTTTGCACATTGATTAATGTAATTTTAGAGAGATACCATTGTTATTTCTTAGCAGCTGCTCTAAGATAATAAGAAAGAAATCTGATTTATGAGTTGGAGTGATAAATGACTGTTATATTGGACACCCATTTGATCAAAAGCTTCATGTACAGAAAAATCAAGTTAGAAACATTATTTGATTCAAAGAAAACTGAAGCAGCCATGTTAGTTAAGTCATCAATTTAAACATGGCTTACGGAGGTAGCTTTGTTGCCTTCTAAAGCTTCCTATATCCACATATTAGAGCTCTAATTTATGAAAAGTAGATGAAATTGGCCTTAATTTTACCTTATTTGTCTTCGTGATTAAACCAGTGATTCCCAAAGGTTGTACCGTAGTATACTAGTATGCTATGAGAGTGATGGAAGTGTGCTGCAGAAAATGGGCTGGATGGAGCTCCAGCTGGGCTGGCCCTGTGCAGCTAAATCAGGCCCCACAAAGGGATTTAGCTCTGGCTAGGCTGATCCCACATGGCTGGATCTGGCCCAGCCTCTCACGGAGGGATTAGGTTGTGATTGGGCCAGCCCCGGATGGCTAGATTGGAAGGTAGCCCTGTGTGGCAGGATTGGGCCCCAGCTGGCCTGTATGGAAAGATTGGGCCCAAAGACTGCATGCAGCCCACAGACTGGTGAGTAAAGTGTGTGGCTTATTTTAATCTGGAAAAAGTGTGCCCAGAGGTTTGGAAAGCGCTGTCTTAAACACTACACCACTTCTAATGTATAGAAGGCAAGGTAGAGATGCGCTTTATAGGCTAACTAAATCATAGCATCTAATGTAGTGAGCTGTGATATACGAAAGCATGTACACCTCTGATTCAGTTTGTCTATAAAAAGCACCTGCTTTGTCTTCTGCTCGAATTCAGGCTAACGTAGCTAACTAATCTCTCTCTACTTTTCCTCATGGTTCAGATAAAACTGTTTATAAGGTGAACCAACTTCATTACATGAAATCACAAAGAGTGGGAGCAGCAGCTAGGGTTTTTACTAAGAGGCAGAATCCTACTGAAGGCTCTACTACCTATGTTAAATATTCCAGGAAAGTGCAGGATTTGGTCTTTGATTTTTTTTTTAGATTTGAGTGATAGTATTTTAGATGTGCTTAAGGTAGGCTGCAGAGTTGCAGAACCCATTGTAATAAGGTTCTAGGTAAAGGGTATTCAAAATTACATGAAAACCAAACATCTTGCTCTTGTAAATTGATTTTTTGCTGTATCAACAAAACTGTTCTCTTGCAATTAGCCGATGAAGCACACAGAATAGTAAGGTAAACTGCAGTTGTGGTACCATCTTCAATCTCTCCAGCTTGTTTAGTTGTATTTATGATGACACATCCCCTTTCTGTTAAGTCTTTACAAGACGTATCATCATTTTCATGGGGAAAATTAAGTTATTTAAATTCCTCACCATGTGTAGTAATTAAATTCATGTAGGGGGATAGCTCACTAAAACAAAATAAACCAGTGATTAAAATGCACAGATGGAATAGAGATCATTAAGATATATATGTATGAAATAGTTTTTATAAGCTGTAAAAAAGAATTCCAGCTGTTTTAAAAGCAATATAACCAAGTGTAAAATCAGCATGGCTTGTAATTTTTTTCATAGCCCTGGAACATCTGTGTAAACTGCTTTGCTACTTGAAGTGATGCTATTTTTGCATTTACCAGAAACGACAGTCATTCATAATAATTAAAGTGTCTTTATTCAATACATTTATTCCATATATCCCGAGTCATGTCTTAAATTAATACCTATCTCTAGGCATGAGGGTTGAAAGGTGTGTCCATAGTAACATCCTAGTTCTTGTCTAGGATTTACTAGTTCATTCTTGTTCTTGTGTGAACTCCCAACAAAAAGGGCTGACAAATGCTGTAATGCATTTGGGAGCACATGCTAGTGATCCCTGGAGCAAAATCAGAAGCATGATGGAGGAACTACTGCAAGGAAATTGATTACATGAAACAGTTTGTACCATTACCTTTTTTTCAGTTGTACAACATATCCATGCAAAAATATTTTGGACAATAACAGTTTAGTAAGCACATTTCTAGCACTTCAGTATATTGTAGGACTCTTGAAGTACTTAGCTTGATAGTGCCCAGTACTGTGGGTAGAGTGAGGGTTTTACAGTAATTTCCAAACATGAAATACTGCATTGTTGGATGTTGTTAACAACAGTAGCTAAACTGGTACAGCCACAAAGCTTGCTGTGGCTTACTGTCTGCACTGTAATGAAAGGTGCATTTGTAGTGTTCATCACACCCAACCTAGCTTTAACGTACCTACCTTAAATGGTATGGATTTCACCAGGGGCTACACAGCCTAGGACTCAGAGTTTTACTTGAGCTGGTATAACCTAAATGGAAGCCTGCACTGCTTTGCCTTCTCTCCTGTTGGCTATAGTTAGCTTGAGTATACAGGGATAGAAATGAGATGTTCAGCTGTAGTATATATATGACACCTGTTACCTGCACTAGGTCAGCTAGACCTAGTTCCATCTGGGAAATTGAGCATTTGTAGAACATTGTGATGTTGTTTTATGTGGGTTGGGCAGGGCAGTGATCTGTGGGGCTCGGGGAGTGGGTGGGGGATGGGGCCAGCGGAGGTCTCCCCATGGTCCCCTCCCCCCTCCTCCAGCTCCCCCCATCCCCTACTTACTGGCATGAAGTCCAGGTCCAGATCCCTGCAGCTGACATGCCTGCTTCAGCACTGGGGTGAGGGCCAGACAGAAGTGCCCTGGCTGGCTACCAGAGTGTCCATATGGAGGACCAAGCCTCCAGTTGCCTGCCCCCTTTTTTGTCCAGGGTATTTTTTGACCCCTGGATATGCAACGGTCTAATTTTGCCCTTGTGCTGTACATTTTCAGTGCAGGAAACACTCTTCTGTTCCCACACATTCCTCTTGTAACATCTCAAAGGTCTCAAAGGCTGCAAGAGGCACATGTGCTCTTATCTGGGCACTCCCAAGGAGTTTTGCGTGAGATGCAAGCTAGAGTCACTCTAGACAATGATTTCTTGTCTTGCACATTTGTTTCCACATACAAATATTTCCGCATAAGCTCAAATATGTGTGTATGCCTCCAGTTTGATTTGCACTGAAACTGTAGTGGTGTACTTTTAGGCTCCTTAGATAAATATTTTGTTGCCTAATTTGTAGAAAGAAGGTATTACTTAGTTATTGTTGTCATAAAATCAGAAATGACGGTCTCCCACAAAACTTTATCAATCATTTTTATGATCCATATCACCACTAACAGGCAGTTAAATAAATAAAATGAGAAACTCTTCAACAAAGGCATTTTAAAGATGAGTAAATTTCAGGACTCGTTTTTTCTTCCTTAGAGCAACTGATACAACTGGTCTTTCTAGAAAACTAACTGCCATTTCAGTGGCCTTGCACTTGAAAATAACTTTTGCTGAAAAGTAACCTTAAAAATGATAAGAGAACGTAAAAAATCTTAGGGCTTTCATACGTGTGCTCTGGAGGGGAGGTGGTGGGGAATGCTCCAAGAGCCACTCTAATTAAAACTCTCAGGTATTAGCATCCCTGTGCTGAAAAATGTTGGTAGGGGCACTTTAACTAAAGCTTGTCAAACAAGTCTGCTCTGACGCACTGTAATTACAATGTGTCGGAGGAGCCTCGTTGCTCATGCATAGGTGCCCTTGGGTTTGAGATTGGATTGGGCAAATTTAGGCTTGGAATTGTTGGGAGAATATGGATCCTGCCTTTTTGTGCAGCCAAAGAGTCAAAAATGGTCCCAGCACAGGTTACTTGGCTATGGTTCAAAGACCTAGATTCTCTTCTATTCCAACATTAGATAGCTAGCTACTTTCACTTTGCCATGCCTCAGTTTCCCTTTCTTTAAAACAGGGTAATGATATTTCCCTCCAATTAAACACTTTCTGACACCTACGTATTGTTCATCTGTAACAGCTGTGTAGGATCTCTAATTGTAGTTGAAGAGAGTAATGTGGTTGCCATCCTTGAGGTCCTCCAACTCTGTCCCTCCCCTTCCCGACTGTGAGAAAATGTAGATGAGTGGCAGACAAGGAGCTGTTCTGGTTTTATACCAATTTGACGGTGATTTGACCCAACTCGGTGGCTGAATCTCTGAATCTTAATCAAATCAGGAGACCTGTTAATTTCTCCAAATCAAATCGGAACCATTCAAATCAATTTGGAGAGATTCAGAAAGATTTGATGATTCGGACATAGACACAGCTTTAAATGTTTTTTCTACATACTTCGGGGTACCAGGCAGGTCGTACATACTGAGATGCTGGGGCAGATGGAGCATCCCATGGGAGTGCAGGGGGGTCCCCAGCACTCTCAGGAGCAGACCCAGAAGTGGACTGGAAGCACTGGTTGGTGACTGGTGCCTTCTGGGTCTGGGGGGGCACCTGGGATCCCCCATGGCTGATCCCCCTGTTGCTGTCCCCCCATGTGCTTGGCAACAGACCCGAAAATGGACTGGAAGTACTTCCAATCCACTTCCGGGTTCACCACCGAGCACATGGGGGGGACCCCCCCCCATGCTCATGTCGGATGCTCCATCCACCCCATCATTGCAGCGTTCATGAGCCACACCTGGTACCTCGAGGTAAGTAGAAAAAACATATAAAGCTGTGTGTATGGCTGAATCACTGATTCTCTGACTCAGCCTCGAATCTTCAGATTCAGATTCAGCCTAATTGAATCAGGATAGTGATACGAATCAACTAATCAAATCACTATCCCTGATTCGGGCCAAATCCAAATCAAATGTGGCCCATTTCATACACCCCTAATATACAGCTACCTGTTGCACTCACTGACTTGAATGACATGCAGTAGTGTGCTCTCTAGCCAGGGGGCCCAGCAGAAGAGATATTATGTCTGCTCTCATTCTGAGGTGAGTAGGGCAACCAGAGATTTCCCAGACTCTAAGGACAAGCACTACATATTGTCTTAAACTTACACTTACAAAAGCCAGATTCAGAGACAATATGAAGAGTTCCCTGATTGCTTTTCCTTTTCCTCTCTTGTACATTGATCCACCTGAAAGGCAGTACTTGGGGGACCATGCCAGGGCCCTGATTTGGTCACAGTCTTGGAGAGAAAAGTACTAGGTTTTGAATAGCTAGTACCCCTTCATGTAGTTTCTGCCCTTTCCTTTGACATTTCTGAGTCAAGTTGTGACTCAAGCTAACCCTGTTTAGCATGTGAAATCTAATGGGATCACAAAGTGACTTCTGTCTGATTTTTATGAAAAAAATCCCAGTGCCCCATTGCAATAAAAATACTTTAGTGGAATGAAAAAGAATTATAGATTTCATAAACTTGCAATCAGTGTGAATAAGTCAACATGAATATGCGAAGGCCAGCAATAGTGTCTGCTGTTTTATAGAACTATAATCTGTGGAATTGATGATTTAATCAAGACAATACCGAGCAACACTAAGACCTTTACTTGCCCTTCCCTGACCTGACTAAGGCCTCTGACTCAATCAACAGAGACCCTTTAGAAAATCCTGATGAGATTTGTATGCCTATCAAAACCAATTACCATTTTCAGACTTCTTCTCAACAGCATGACAGCAACCATCCTAAGCAATGGGTAGGAAATGGACCTGTATTGGAATTGGAGTCAAGCAAGGACGTGTAATTGTACCAACACTCTTTTCCATCTATATTATAGGTATTCTGCATCTTATTGTTGATGGGCTTCCATCAAGAATTATAATCTACTATCACATGAACAGGAATGTCTTTGACATCAACCACTTGCCTTCCAAATCCAAGATAACTAACACCTCTTTAAGATAAACACTGTTGATCAATGTTGTACATTGGTAACTGAAATCACGTATGCCTGTTCAATTATAGAGCTCCAAGTCACTTTTGATTGCTTCTGTATATATAGGAAATGCTTGGCCTCCCTGTTAACTTCACAAAAACCAAGCTACTTTACCAACCCAATGCAAACCAACTAGCTCCCCTACATATTACACTTAGAGAGCAGTCTTTAGAGCATGTAGAATATTTTCCCTACCCAGGTAGCCACCTTTCCTAAAAAGTAAGCATAAATGATGATATTCGCTACTGAATAAAATCTGCCAGTGCTGCCTTTGCATGTATCCAAAATTGTTTTCAATAATCATGACTTCCTGTCTGCCAGGGTACTATCATCCCTGCCCAGTTTTATAAGCATACAACTTAGAAGACATATCAGAAACACGTGAAAGCTTTGGAGTGTTACCAAAAGCAATGTCTTTGGAAAATCTTTGATGTCAGTTGGAGAGACAGATGAACCAATGCCAGAAGACCCAGCATTCTGGCCCAAGAAAACACCACCATCATTGAAACCATGTTAATATGACATCAAGTCTGTTGGGCAGGACAATCATAAGGATGCCTGACAACTGGCTACCAAAATAAGTCCTATACTCACAACTTACTGATGGCCACAACTCTAGAGGTCAGTGGCAATGCACAGAAGGTGCACAGGGGTCAGCACTGGTGCACCCCCTGTCAGGCCACACTTCCTGTTTAGGCAATGGGCAGGGGGCAGATGGGAACACTGGTGTCCCCCCTGTGAGTGCTGCCTGGAGAGTGGGGCTTCCGGCAAAAGCAGTCACGGCTGCTTCTGGAAGTGGCTGTGGGACTTATGGAAGCAGTACAGCAGCTTTTTGGTGAGTGCGATCAGCTGCCTGGGGACCCTCCCCTAACAGTGCAATTGGCTGCGGGGACCCCCCTCCTGGACAGTGCGTTTGGCTGTCGACCCCTCCATCAGTGAAATCAGCTGCAAGCCACCCCATTGCACCTCCCTGTCACTGATTGCTGTTGTGGGGAGGGGAGGCACATACACCCCTGACTCAAGAGGCACCAGTCACCCATGCTAGAGGTGGACAAAATAAGAGATTCAAGGGTACCTTGAAGGCTAATCTGAAGAAATACAATGTTAGCATCGATGCCTGGAAGCATTGAATGATGCCGCACCAGTCATTTTGAGCACTCACCTCACTATGGAGGCAGATAAATGAGAGAGACAAAAGGAAAGATCTATGACCTGATATCACCAGGATCTACTCCTTCCTTCTGGAACTATTAACTGTGTCTGCAGTCAGACATGTGGATCTCAGATCAGCCTTCTCATTCATTTACAGATCCATCAATAATTTCCCTGTTTACTGGAAGACTATCATCCTCACTTCAAGGGGCTGCCTCTGCCACTACTGAATCTATACAGGCATCAATGACTAATCAAGAAATGGTCAGTAGAGAATAGTTGCTTCTTCTCCTTCCTTACTGTTGTTGCCTGTACTACATTCCTTTTTTAGAGCTGGGTGGTAATATGCTGATCCAAGTAGCTTTTTAGCAAAAAATGTCAATTTGTGGAAATTAACAGTATAATGGAAGCATAATAGATATAATCCACCTTTCACTGGGAGAAGTTTCTGATGTTCAGAATGGAATTTCAGTGAACCATTCATTCCTCAGGAGAATTTGAAAAACTTTTTAGAATGTTAACAATATATAATCTTCTTACTATTGTTTATGCTATTATTTTTTACTAATTAGCTGTTAGATCATATTTGATACCAAACTTGTTACCCCTTCCCATTCTGAAAACAGTGGCATGCTGAGAGCTCTGCAGACACAAGTTACAAAACGTGCTCAATTTTGGAGTGTGTACATCTGAACCCTCATACAATGAGGATTCAGATTTTTGTGGGATCAGGCCCTTTTAAAGTCTGCAACCTTGGATTTCTGTTTGGTCACAGCTGTAAACCACTTTCTGGGACAAGATTAGATGAAAATTGTCACTTCTGTCTACACTTCTTGTTACATTTTCAGGAGGGCTTGAGTTGTAATAAGAACCTGGATTACATTTTATGTGAGTAATTTACGTTTAGACACGTGTAAGTGGCTGACTGACTATATCATGGGAGCAATTTCCATTGTAGCTGTTAGCAAGGGGGAAGGCATCCAAGTGCTATCTGCAGCCTATGTTGAGAGGAAGTGCTGTTTTGTTAAATGTTAGTGGAGAAGTTCAGGAAAGAATGCATCAGTGGCACAGATAAGTCTCACATGTTAGATAGTTGTACCAGCCAAAACTAGAAATAGAACTGAATATAATTGTTTAAAGTAAGAAAAGATGTTTTCTTGCATTGTTGACAATGCATCTGTTCTAGGGAAATTATATCTATACCAAGCCTACCCCTATACTTACATATATTTAGATATGGAATGAATCAAAGGGATCCAAAGTGAACTCATCTTCCTCTTAGAGGGAAAAAACTCTACTTTTAACAGGAATTATTAAAATAAGCACACAAATTAAATGATAAAATAAGACATCAAAATAGATAAAAGAATGAAAAATTACAATATTTTTAAATCTAAGGGATGTCTCCTAAAAGTGATGAAAGGAAATGCAGAGAACTCTGTGAATCTTGTGCAAGTGAACTGCTTGGGATCTCATGGAATTAGACTGCTTTATTTAATGTAGATATGATGGTGATGCCATAGAAAATACCATATTTAAGGTTGTTTGTCCAATTTAAATCACTTCCTAAATAACTACAGCTATTCTGTGTAAGTTAAGAAAACTGAATGCCACCCTGGAGAACTTGATTCTATTCCTGCCTCTGCCATAGAGTTGTACATGATGTGAAGCAAGTCATATACCAGAATTTTCAGAGTCAGTTGCTATTTGTGTTTTACTTTCTCTCTCTCTCTCTTCGGTAACCAAAACAAAACACACAGCAGTCAGGTTTACAGATGTGCTGGTTGCTCACAGATGCTTTCAAGTTCTGTAAAATTCTAAGTACTCTGAAAACTAGGTACTATCAAGTTGGGCACCAAAAACTACTAGATACTTGACAGTTTTGGCCTTGATCACTTGTGGTTTTTTCCTAAGTGTAGCATAATACTGTAATTAGTTCAGGGTTTGACAAATAAGGTTTTGGGCTACACAAATATGGCAGTAAAAGAAATTTTAAAATATGGTAAACTACTTGGTCACAGAATGATTCAGAGTTCATACGGAAAAAAAATAAGAAATAATGCATATACAGGAACACAGTACACATTAAGATTGCATAGATAAACTTAATTCTGACATTTCCTAATCTTTGCAACTTTAAGATACATAAAAAAATAATTATTTTTAAAAGAACATTAGCATTTAAGCTACATTTCTGTTTTCTAGAAAATACATTTGAGCTACATTTATGTTTCAAATACATTAGCTAGGATTCTACATCTTTAATTACTTCTGTATAGTTTATTTCACTTAGGGAAGTTAAACCTAATGTGTCTGTTATTGTAGTATAGAAGATAAACACTTATGTGCTAAAAAAGGATTTTGATCTCTGATGACAGACTGGATTCTGTCTATTTTTATTTATGTAAGTAGTCTATACGACAGACTCTGAACTCTTGAACTTTGGAACCACTTCTGCAAATACTAAGATAGAAAGTAAAAAAAAACAACAACCCATAAACATAATCTTTATTTGAAAAAACACAAAGAAGAATAATAAGCAGTATATGGATTCTGGCCCACCAGTTTTTCTGTATTCACTGTACAATGTACAGTAGATGTGCAAGAAGCATCCTGTAAAGAATTTGATTAAGACATTACATTAAAACACTGCATTTTACTGCTAGCTCTATTTTGAGGGTTTTTTTCCTTTCCCTTTAATTCAAAGACAAAATTATCTTGTATTTTATTCAGCATACTGTAGCTGCCATACTATTATTGTTACTGGGCTATTTAATAACAGGAAGATGTAGCATAGAATAAATGAGCAATTTAAATTCACACACTAACATTCAAATAATGGAAAAAAGGATTACTCACGTTGTAAAAACAGTTAGTTGATTTAAAGAAAAAAATAGCAAACTATAACTTTGTTGCCAATGTAATCATATTTTAAATCACCCTTTAACATCTGTTATAATCCTGATTGGTAGATATTTGTCATTGTTCATACGCCTGTCATCTTTTTTGTTTTGACTGATTTTTTTTTCCCAGATAAAGTTTATCATTTATTAGAACTAAGTAATATTCATTCTCCCTCCGTTTCTCTGGATATTAACATTTCTTGAAAAAATCATCCTCGCTCTCTGAATATGCATTCTGCTGTTATATCTAATCTTTCTAAAACTGAAGCGTTTTCCAAATGCATATGCTAACAGATGCCGTTCTGCTATAGAAACTCTTTCCAGATGGTTTTGGTTACATATTCTTGAGGCCTAAAAAGCCAGAGGCTTGTAACTCACGAAGTTAACAAAAGTCATTTTGCGGCAGCTTTGCAGGGAATATTAAGCAATTTCTTATGAATTCTGTTAAGACAGCAGCACAGAGTGGTGTGCAAGCATTTGCATGTATTTGAAGATGCCAAAATGGAGCTGCTCTGGCTTCATCAGAAGCAGTGTGTAGTAGAAGGCCATAGGCAGTGTTATGGTTGTTTTTGCCCTTTGAGGGTTTTTTTCCCATGCTGGTAATCTAAGCCACTTACATTAAATTAATAGCTAGAGCTGGAAGGTAAAAAAAAAAATCTCTTGCATCAAAAATTGTATTGTGTTAGAAGAGCCATATCCATTAATCATAATCAATCTCCGAACACTGCTTACTGTTTATCTGTGATGCCATTAAGTTCTACTAGTCATATTGAATATTCTGAAAGAAGAATTTGGAAGGAAGCCTGCAGTGTTTGTTTTTTTTTAAATTATGATGATTATAGCTTAGAATTGTAATTTTGTCTGAAAAACAGTTGAATCAGCTTCCTCCATGGGTGCTTTATTTTTCAGAAAACTCAGGTTAGCAACATGGTCATCTTCTTGTGAGGGAGTGAGAAAACTGGTCAATTGGAATGGAGAGACTTTTCCTTGCTGACTTCAATAAGAAAAGCAAGTAAAAACCAAGTAACCGGTAAAAGTTAAAAGTAACTATTAATGTTAAACCAGGGGTGCTTAACCCCTGGCCTAAAGGCCAGTTGTGGTCCATGGAACCATGTCATCTGGCCCCTGTGAGTCTCCCCATGGATCCAGAAATTTGGTAATTGGGGAGCAGCAGTACTGCCGAATTTCCAGGTCTATGGGGAGGCCCAGACCTTGCATGCTGGACATGTACCTCATCCAGCCCTCATCCAGCCTGTAGGGCTGGATGAGGACAGCATCAGGCCCAGGGCCCCAATTACAACATGTTGAAGATGAGAAGAGGCAAAGCCTCTACACAAGAACCCAATCCCAGCACAAAGGGGACAGGGTGGGGACAGTGCTAAGGCCCCACCACCCAATCCTGGCATGTAGAGGATAGAAGGGGCAGCACAGGGCACCCATTGTCCAATACTAGTACACGGAGCAGGGAGAAGGTGGTGCCAGGCCCAGAGCCATCTCTGGATTGTGGACTGACCTCCTGCTACCTATCTGACCCAAAAGTTTGAGTACCACTGTGTTTAACTACTACATGTAACTGTTAATGCCTGTGAAAATTGTGTTTTAAAAATGCTTTAACAAAGGAATCAATGATTTGTTCATGAATATATATTGTACCTTTGCCTGAGGAAGCTCATTGGAAGTATTTCCCTCATGCCTGCAGACAGTGGCTCTCTCTCTCTATTCCTCTGTACTACTTTCAAAACATTACATTACTGGTACTTAAACGTAAGCATAGTTATTACTTGAAAGGGTAGAAGATTCTAGAGTAAAAGTTATGTGAAGGAGGCAAAGGAAGTGTTGATATCTCATTAGAAATATTTTAAAACTTTTCTTAAATGCTTTCTATGTGACTATCAGGTATGAGTTCTAATTTTAATATTTTTAAATCAATGAATGATCAAGCACCCATCTCTACATATGCAAACATCCCAAGTCTAAAAGAATAAAAATGTTTTTTTCTGTTTCTGAGCTAAAGGAATAAGAAAATCAATATAAATTCCCAAACATATAAGTGGTAGGTTTGTCAGTTAGAAATAGGTATAGAAGTGGCAAAATTTCCATGCTTCATAATTTAGGCAAGTGAGAAAACTTTAAGTGCTCACTTGTGGGGGATTGTATGTCTCCATTGATTGTTAATGAGTTATTAAGCAGTCTTAGGTCATCAGTGTGACTATAATTCTGGTTGGTAATGATTGAAAACCATTAACGTATAACAGATTCTTAATAGCTACCAAATGTGGAAATGCATAAATCAAAAGTAGCAGAGGTTCTTCTTTTTTCTTTTACAAATTAACTACATGCAACAACAGTGGTTGCTGTATTAGTATTTACTCAAATATAAGTTGATATCCCCCCCCATCATAACAGGTGGGGGAAAGCATCGCATCTTATATTCCCATACAAAGCTGGGGGTACATGGCTCCTGTAGCTCTGATGCTGGCCCTGAGCCCAGGTTGGAGTCAGACCCATAGCAGCTCCCCATAGTGGGAGGCCTGCTTGTCTTCTGCAACTTCTATCTCCCTGCCCACCCTCCCCCTGCTTAGTATCAGGGACAGCCCAGTTCCTGCTTAGACTGGACTGAACTTCTATGTACTCTGGGATGGAGCAGCTGGAGAAGCATCTGACAGTAAGGGGGGCATAGGGGAAGAAGCAGACTGGAGATTTGGGCTGGGGGTGGAGGAAGGCAGTGACTGGGAAGTTGGGGGGAAGGCAGAAACTGGGGAACAAGGGGGAAGAGGAAAAGGCTGGAGGGGTGGAGGGAGGGGGCAGAGGCTATGGGGAGCTAGGGGGCTACGGGGGAAGAAGAAGTGGGCAAGGCAAAGGGCAAGAGGGCTATTCCCTCCTCCCCCCCCCCCAGCTATTACTTTCCCTGCTGTAGCAGTGTGTTTGAGGGTGGGGAGGGAGGTTCAAGGCAAGCCTCCAATACTTAGATTCTATACCTGGAAAATTATAATAAATTTATACATTTTCTGTATATAGAATCTGTTCATTAGGGGGTTGTCATATATTCAGGTCATCTTATTTTTGAGTAAATACAGAACTATCTTAGCTGTGGAACTTTAGAAGCATGTGTTACTGGAAGATAAAGGGCACAGAACTTTCATATTCTTGGTATTTTAAGAAATTATTGCTATGCTAAGTATTGCCATTCCCAAGCATGCATAATCCTTTAATGTAAAGCTTTCAAAAGAAACTACTGCTGCTAGTGTTTATTAGAAAAAAATGTACATGGCAAATGAATTGACTGCAGAGAGAGAGA
>JAGPOW010003395.1:60934542-60952722 GCA_030014935.1 Caiman crocodilus
TTATACTTATCTATAGGGAATAGAGAGGGAGAGAAAAAGTCAGAAATGGTTGGGGAAGGGGAGGGAATGCATTTTAAAATAAATTAAAAAAAGAAAAACTGGAGGTTTTGCTACAGAATCAGTTCAGCCTTTGGCTTTTGACTGCCTGCATTTAGTCTTAGCAACTGCAGTTTGGGTGCCTCATGTCCTCTTTTTTTCTTTGCAGACTAGGCTTCCCAGCTCAGTGTTATCTTTTAAAAGGTACCACCAGCTCCACTTTATTTGAACAACTCTAGCAGATTGGTGGTTAGTTTTGCTAGGCAGAAGAGAGGGCAGAGTGACACCTTAAAAATTAACTGCTTTAGAGGCATGAACATTCATAGGCAATATTCTACTTCATCAGCTGTTTTAATGAAGCAGATTTTAGCCTCCCTGAACTAGCTAGTCTCTAAGCTGCTACTCCATTCTACCTTTTGCTTTTTGATCAGCATTGCACAGATGTTTTAATTAGCCAAGTTGTAAGTTCTTGGAATTAATTTGCGACCTTATTGAAGCATGAGAGTAATCCACATGATTCCTTCTAGTTTCTAGTGCCCTTTATTTGTTAATATAGAATTCTACCTGGCATCCCATGTACATTCATCTTCCCTTCCTATGCATCCCTGAAATTCCTCAGTGTTCTTTTGTTTGACCGTATTTAACCAAATCCAAGATGACCCTGACTTTAACATGGGCGCCCAAATTATTAGATTCTAGACTAGCAAAATTATAAGTATGTTTTAATGTTCCATGTGTAGAATCTAGTTATTGGAGCGTCCTCTTAAATCCATCCCCCCGCCATTACCACAAGGAAAGTAGGGTTAAGGAAAACAGTGGCTGAGGAGCGGGCAGCCTGCCCCATTCCCCTTACCCACCGCTTGCCACTTGTCCCATCCCCCTGTGCCTGTCCCCCTCTGGTGCCTATCTCTGCCCCTGCCTTCTTACCTTCACAGCTGCTTTGATTTGTCTCCTCCGGAGCCAAGCAGTAGTGGTGACTACAGCTCCAGACTCCTGTTTGGGTCAGGGTCAGGGCTAGAGCAACAGCAGCTCCCTCTGCCACTTCAGTGTTCTCTTTCTCCACATACCACATGCTCCCCTTCCCCCATGCCCTTCTGCTACATTCCATGTGTCCCTTTTCTCTAGGCCTTTTCTCCTTGCTTGCTTTGCTCTAATGCTTCCTACTACATCATGTGCCCTTTTGCCCACTCTCCCCACTGTACCTCATGCTCCCTTCCCCATACTCCTTTCCTGCTCTCCCCTTGCTCTATGCTCCCCTTCCCCTAGTGCTCTTTCTTCATGCTGAATGTTGTTGAAAATACTGAATTTCACTTTCAGTGAAACTTAGGCTTTGAAACTCAGATGACAGAACAGAGATGCAGATGATGTTTCTGCATCTCTGTTCTGCATCATAAACCCCTCTCTGGCCAGTTCAGTCTGATTTGGCCAGCCCTGCCAGTACTGCTTCCCTGAATCTGAGGGCCTGCTCTAGCGTCCCCTGCACCTGGCCTGAGTAACTGCAGACATGTGCCCACATTGGCCCAGTCCAGAGAGCATGTTTTTCCTATTAGAAATGGTTCAACCTAGGCAAGTTAGACTAACCTGCAAAGGTTGAATCAGTTCAGACTCTGGCTTTTTGAATGCCTGTCCCTAGCCAAGATGTCTGTATTACCAACAGTATGGTGAGGAAGGCAGATCCACAAACTTTTGTGCAGTAACCTGGTAGCTAGGACACTTGCTCAAGTGGGAGATCTTGCTTATTTTACCTAGTGCAAAAATGTTATACAAAATGTATTAACATCATAGGAGCTGGGAACAGAAAGCAGGGCTCCTTTCCTTCTGAAGGATGTCCTGACATACTTGGTTACAGAGTCATGTTTGCTTTAGCTTGCTGTCCTTCTGTCTCCGTGGGAGGTGAGGTGTGGGTTCAGGCATTCACTATGGGTCTACAAGCCAGACTGTCCACTTCCTGAGTGTATGTTCTAGTGAACAATGTGGGTGAGTTGTTGTCCTCCTCTGTCACTCATGTAAGCATCTCCTAAGAAGCAGGAAGGGATCCTCTGATGGCGGAGGTACATAATGTGCAACCCCATATCAGGTACAATGCATGATGGTTCCCATTGTCTGCCTGTAAGCAACTCCCACCATGCTTTTTTGTTGCACAAGTGTGCCTGTTATCAGAATGAGTGATCCATGTGCTTCCACAGATTGGAATAGGATCAGCCTCTGGAGGTGCCCTAGGCTTGGAAATCAATGCTAGAACAGAGATTCTTTATCTTTTAGTTAATTATGCAACCCTTATATTGAATTTTTCTCTCGATAGTTAAATTGTTCTATTATGGGTTTCTTTTAAGGAGTGGAACAGCTGTTTTTTCAAAGCATATTTTGTGGTGGTAAGCTAGAAGCTTTTTAACTTGCAAAAGAATATCACAGCTGTTGAACGGTAAAGAAAGCAAAACTTTGTGTATCTGTGTGCCTCTAGAGAAATCAAAATTTAGATGTTTATTAATCGTTATGGATTTTATTCAAATATTAATGAGTTAGAGTGTTTTTGCAGCCAGTTCCATTTCTCAAAAAATCATTTCCATTTCAGTATTTATTACTGATTTTACCAGTTAAATAATTGCCAATTGAAAGCATTTTATGTTTCTTTTTATTTCTATTTTTCTATATAACTAAGGAAAAAACCACCCACAGAATAATCAGAATATTGGCAAGGACAAAGTACTAATTTATTTGATATATTTATTCTTACCTGACTGTCAGTAAGTAGAATAGATGCGATCAAACTCCCTGTTTGGAGACTTAACAGACTTGCATAATTTCAGTCTCATTTTATTGGACCTAGTGTTCTTGGTGCCTCCAGTACAGGAGCAGAGATCAGGCACCAATTGTTGCTTAGATGCCTAGGCACTCTTGGGATATACAGATCCTCTGTCTAGCATTCCTCCTGATGGCTGAAACCCTTCTTGTTCCCAATGGCCCAACTTTGATTCTCAGACTCTCTTGCACCTTAAACATCTGCTTCCCCAGATTTCCAGCCATGCAAGTATTCTTGCTAAGTTTCCTACTTCATGATATGTGATATCTGTAAACAGATGCATGTACCAATATAGGTTGTGCACATGACTTGTGTAAGTACCATTAAACTTTACTTAATGCTACCAGTAATTCATAGATATATATGAAAATAATAAACCCTACATGTATTACCTTGCCTTTGTTTCCTTACCAGTCAGAATCATTATTTGGGCTAGAGTCAGGTCTTCTGGGGTCATGCAGGATTTTTCTGAGAAGCTCATGTTTTATTTTCTATGTTATCCAGGCCTTTCAGTTTTGGCTTCTTTCCTTGGACATTGCCACTCTCTCCCCCTACTATGAAAGTATGTTCATTTCACCTTTTTTTCTACCTTTTGTTTCTATGTAGCTTCTCCTGTTCTCCTTCTGTGAGTAAAACCCTGCTTCATTACCTCTTTTCCTTTGTCCTGCTTGGGGAATTTCCACTCTGTCCTTTACCAGCTCCTTTTAAAGAATCTGTGGGTGAGATTACACATTAGATTTAACAGGCACTAAGTCTAAGGAAAGTTAGTCTGTGTTAAGTTTAACAAGTGCTCAGCATCTGTTACATGTTTGGGGTTAATACCCTCTCTACTGTGCACTGCTCAGATGTGCTGCTAGAGGTGTAGCTAGGGGCTGCAAATTTGTGCCAGGCCTGCCCTGCTCACTAGTTCTGTAGCTATGGTATAGGTCAGGGAGTGGGGGAAGGGGCTCGCTGTGCTGCTTGGATTGCTCCCTCTGAATCCCAAATTGCCCTGTTGCCCCCATTGGCTCCGGGATCCTCCCTCAACCCCCTAATTGGCCCTCCTAACCTCAGTTTGCTCCCCCGCACCCAAATTGCAACCCTGCCACCCCAAAAAGCCTGAGAGCAGCAGTGGCAATGGCAGCAGGGGAAAAGAGGAGACAGGAATCTCCCTCCCTGCATGGTCCCAAGCTTCTTGCAGCCTATGCCATCCCTCTATTCAGCTCCTACTGGGCCCTGAAGCTGCCCAGCAGTTCCTTCCTCTACCCCCTTCTCCCCCAAACCCTTCTTTAGGTGTGTGGCCCAGCAGGGACTGGACCAGGGCATGTAGGATTGGCATAGTTTGCAGAGACTCAAGAAGCAGGGACAAAGGAGGAACCCTCCTCCAGTGACTCCACTGATTTTGGGCTGTTCAGGGTAGCAGGACAGTGATCTGGGGCTAGAGAGGCTGATGGGGGTCAGAGGGGCAAATGGGGTGGCAGGGGACCAATATGGGGGTGGAGGGGGTGACTTGGATGTCAGGAGGCAATTTGGGGGGCAGAGGGAGCAGCAGTTCCAGGGTTCCTAATTCACCCACTCTCCTCTCTTCTTCTTACCCCTCTACTTTTCCTCTTCCCCTCTCCAATTCTGTCTCCTTCTCCCTTCTCCTCAGCCCCCTGCCCCTCTTAACTCCTTTTTCCTCTGTCCCCACTCCCCCATCCACAGCCACCTGTTGGCTGGCTGTTCCCAGCTGGATGACAGCTAGTTCAGATAAAAGCAATGCATCCTGAGATACTGGAGGACCACAAATCGGTGATTTTTGTCTCAGGTGAACACCTAAAAATTAAGTTAATTTGAGCTAGGTAGTCCAGCTCAAGGATAATCTTCACCTGAACTGGTATAACCTTAGGATGCCTAGAGGGCACCTGGCACTTGTTAATGAGCCTTAATGTGTTATCATCATTTAAGTTTTAAGTGCTCTTAATGTGGTCTAACTGTAATGTGAACTCTCATCCTATATCAAATTGGTCTCCTACTTAGGCAGTTTCTTAGTTTGCACATTGTTCAACCAAAGCATGGACACTGCAGGTAATACTCTTGATTGTACCCTGACCTGTGTACAGGCCAAAGGTTTTCTCAGCAAAGATGAATTCACATTGAAAAAAATACATTTCATAATTCAGTAATTTTCAACTACATACTATCTTCATAAAATTAATCAGAATTCATAAGTCATGCATACATTCATTGGCTGTTATTGGTTTGATTATTTCTAACTTCCTATCTACGAGGCCCTGATGGTTTCCTTGAACCTAGCAAGAAGGGCTTGTTCTTTCATACAAGATGATTAATTTTCTTCTCCACATGGTGTGTAATGGATATTTTCACCTAGATTGATACCAATGCTATATAGTTTTAGATCTACTGGCATTGACATTCAGAAAAAAGTTTTAATGTTTAAGGTTTTAAAAGTGCTTGGTTGACTGAGAACGAAGGTATTGTAGAAGCTTTAATAGATTAAGGAGGAGAGCACAATAATTTTTCCTTAGACCTTATTATTTGCTAAAGGGGGAAGAATAAATGAAGCAAAGAAAGGAGGAGGAGGAAAGGAAAGAAAAACCCCTAAAACCTAGAAATCTCTAAGGTTGTCTATTTTGAATTAAGTGAAATGGCAGAATATTGTTTGGTAATTGATTTGCGTAGAAAAAAATGTGTAATGTCTCATATATTTTCATCTCTGAGATGTATTTTTTCCCAAATGCATAGTATATCAAGGAAGTGACTGTTACTGTAACATACCTTATATAAACACTTTGATTGGTCTAATGTGCTCTGGTTTTCATGGCCTCCCAAGCAAGTTGAAAAAGATGCATTTGACAGAGTGTTTGGTAAAATCCCTAAGAAACTTTTCCAATCACAAAAAGACTGTAGAAATTTCTGTGTGTGGTTACTTGACTTGAGTTCCCATTCAAATGAATACCATAAGGCTGTTAAGATGTTACTGTATTAATTTTGTGTTAGAGTGTCTGAGGCTCTTGAATGGCATCCTTTTATAATTATTTTAAATGCAATAAATAAACATGACACTGTCTACACTGATTAATAGAAATTTCTTAAACATAGCTAACTGTATAAACTTTTCAAATAAAGAGAGAGACTTTCTGAAAGCTAAAGGAAGGCCATTTCATTTCTTCCTTGTTAAATTTTATGCAAATATAACCCTAAATTACATTTTTATCTTACATTATCAAAAGTGGTTTTCATTTTGTGTGAAGATCATCTTATTCATATGGGGCAAGCCAAAAGCAAAGTGTTATTAAGATTGAGAATTTTAAGTTTGACCAGAATTTTTCACTGAAAGATTAATATATATTCAAATGCCTAGACAGACTTGCTGACCCTTAATTTTACAATCAGAAGAGTTCTAGCTAAGCAGTTGTTTGTTCTAATAATTAATTCCATTGACGTATAATACCTTAGAGTTTTTCCTTGTTATATGACCAGTGATTAGTAGTTGATTACTGCTAAATACAAAAAATGCCTTTATTTAATTTTCTTTTTTCTTGTTCCAAACTAGTTTCAATCTTTCCCTATTAATTGTGTAGAAAAGAGTTATTAATGTAAAATAGTTCAGCTTACTGTATAGTTGTCTCTCAGTTGTGAAGAAGTTATTTTGCATTCCAGTGCCATGAATTAGAAATAGTAATAGGTATACTCATTTTTCTCCACATTTGAATTATCATATCAGTTGTACAAAAATCGAGATTTATGACTAAAGTCAGTTAAGGAAGAAATCTACTGAATATATTGCATCATTACAGGGTAACACTGAGATGTAAATCTATTTGACAAAGTAGTTCATGTACAACACAGATTAAAATTTTAATTAGATTTTACTTTTCAACCTAAAGAAATTAATAGTTAGGACTCTATGTATAGTGCTTAAATAGTATGTACAGACAAAACTCTCAATACTGTAAATCGCAAAATATGACCTGTGATAAGTCTATGTATTTTTTAGAGCCACTACTGTAAAACAAGGTGTTGGTGTTTCTCAGTGCCAAATAAAAGTGTTTTCTTCCTGTCTTTTTAAACATTTCCCTTTGCAGTATTTAAATATACAAACTATGGAAAGAATGGTGATGGTAGTTGGTGGTCGCTGTTCATCATATAAGCATAAAGAAAAACGAATTTGTGAAATTCGTTTCACAAATTCGTGAATTTGTGAAAGCCATTTGTATTGAAGTAATAATGGCTTTGAGTTCTAATCAGAGATATGAGACACGATTGGGCTTTGCACTGCAGTATGGCCATATTGTAAATAAAACTCTGTTTTCTAGCTGAACATTGAAATCTTCTGTGGAAGCTAATATTTTTACATTAATAAATTAAATCTAAAATATGGGGGTTGGGATGAGTGAAGGAAGGAAGGAATACCCATGTTTCAGGTATGACGAGAATATGTCTGAGCCATAAAATAGGATATTCTGCTATCCAAACTGTAACTATACTGATATAATGCTTGACATATCAAGTTTCTTTCACATATTAAATACTAGAAATGCAAAATTATTTCGTGCTATTAATGAACATATGGAGTTGACATTTATGGAGCTGGTACCTGTAATCAGCTCTGCAGATGTAGACCTACACATTTCCTTGTAAAAAGTACCACAAAACAATTGCACTTCCTTCTTTCACAAGCTACATTGACAGGTATTCAGCATTTAAGGGAATAATTGAGCCTTAATTTCAAAAATTTCATTTTTTTCCTTAGTCTGAGACCGGGTATAGACGTTACACTTAGATTGGTCTAAAAATGGTGGAACACCATCTAGGATAGACCTGGTTTGATGTGCACTTAAATCTTATTGATTTAGGTTAGACCAGTGAATTGAACATCTGTACCAGATCCCCTATCAAATCAAGTTAGATCACTGTCCTCTGGTATCTGAGCCTCCTTTGTGTCCCCTGCTACCCCTGATCACAGGGAGGTGTGATAGACTTGGCCCATACCTGGCTGCTCCAGCTGAGCACCCAGCAGACCCCGTCCCTGAGCTCTCTGAGCCAAGCCTGCACAGATTCTCTCCCAGCCCCTCCTCCTACTTCCATCCATTTGTCAGCTTCAGGCAGTACTGGGGTGGGGGGAGAAGAGGAAGGCATCTATATCCCCTGCATGGGCACCAGGACCTGGACACTTGAGTCCCTCAGCTGTGCCCTCACACTCTATCATAAAGTACCCAATGATCTACCCACAGACATGATGCTGAGCCAAGAAGAACCCCTATGTTGTCAGGCAAGGCTCCATGAAACCTGACCCAAGAATCCCCTTGGGTCTTGCACACAGCATCTCAGTGACCAGAGACAGGTACCCTGCCACCTGGGCCCCAGCTTACCCCTCCCCCAAGCAGGAGCTAGTGTGGGTGGCTTTCCTCTGGTGGGTTGGAACGGCTGGGGCAGAACATTGGGATTAGGCTGCACAAAGGCAACCCTGTGACCTCTGTGGCTCAGCCATTGCTGTCAAGTACACAGCCAACTGGTAGGGGGGCTTGGGGAGGCACGTGTCGTCTCCCCCCGAGATTGGCCCCTGGCTCAGCACCTCTCAGAGCAGGGTAGAGGCAACTGGAAATTTCCAGGCCAGTGTAGAACATTGCCAGAATCATGGGATGTCTGCTGGCAGCCCCTAAAAAGTTCAAGATTGTGGGGGTGGCCTGACCAGTGGAGTACTGGTCACACTGGAGCAGGGGCTGTACCCAGCTGTATCATTATTGGCTATCCCTCAATATGAGGACGATGTCTCCAGATGGGGATTACTGATGAGTTTTAAAGTGCCTGAGGACTCCAGTCTGTTTTCTGCAAGTTTTTCCATGAATGTGACAAGTGGTGCTGGGGCAGAGCACAACTGTTGGCCAGGATGTTGTGTGCTTTCCTTCCTCCTCTGCCATTTCTTAGTTTTCTTAGCCAAACAGTTCTCTTCTAAGTGAGATGTACCTTGATATATGATAGAGCACTATTGAGACCTGTTACCAGCTAGCACTTCCCAATTTGTAGGGTTGATGCTACACTTTTTAAGGTATGCTTTCAGGGTGTCCTTGTAGCACTTCCTTTATCCTCTGCAGATGTGCTTACCATGACTAAGTTGAGAGAAGAGGACTTGCTTCGGGAGATGAGCGTCAGCCATCCACACAGTGGCTAGCCCAGTGGAGTTTGTTTCATGATCTTTGCTTTAACGCTGGTTATGTTAGTTGCAGAGAGGATGCTGGCGTTGGTGCAGTGGTCTTCACATCTAATGGAAAGGATTTTCCTGAAGTAGTGCTGATGGAAACATTCCAGATGCTTAAGATGACTGTAATATGTCACTCACATTTCACACCAGTAGAGGAGTGTGGGGATAACCACTGAATTGTAGACCAGGATCTTAGTTTCCATCTGCAGATCTCGGTCAGTAAAGACAGAGTGAAGCAGCTTTGCAAAGGATATGCTGGCAGAGCAAATCCTGTGTTCAGTTTCTAAATCAAGACTGACAGCTGGGAGAGGTAACTGCCAAGGTATGGGAAATGCTTGACATTTTCCAGGGGTTCTCCAGCAACGGTAGTTTGTGGAGAGATGGGGGGTAGCTTGTGCTGGGGCAGGCGGATGGAGCATCTTGGTTTTCCCAATGTTAAGGGAGAGTCCTGGGCTGTTATAAGCAGTGGACTGCAGCTCAGTCTCAGTGTGCTCAAGGATAACACAGCTGTCAGCATACTGAAGGTCAGTGATGGTCAGTCTTGGTAACTGGTAACTTTCATCTTGCTGTGAAGGTGCTGCAGTTTGAAAAGCTAATTGTCCATTCAATACTCAACCCCAGTTCTGGCAGGAAAGCATTCACAAATGATAATCACAGCAAGATAGATGGGAAAAAGGGTTGGGGCAATGATGCGGCCCTGCTTGACACCAGTATGGATGATAAATGAGTCTGTCTCAAATCCATTGTGAAGGATTGTGACGGTCATCCCATTATGGAGTAGCCTAAGGACACTGATGAACTTCAGTGAACAACCAAAGCTAGTCAGCACCTTCCATAAGGTTTCACAATTGATGGAGTCGAAGGCCTTGGTTAGGTCAATGAATGCCATAAACGGCTCTTGGCATTGCTCTCTACACTTCTCCTGGATCTGTCACACCACAAAAATCATGTCAGCCATACTCCAATATTGTCTAAAGCTATGCTGGGATTTTGGAAAGTCATCTTCAGCCAGGTGTAAGAGGTGATTCAGAAGGATGTGTGTAAGAATCTTCCTGGCAACAGAGAGGAGTGCAGTGCCTCAGTAGTTCTCACACACTGACTTCTCCCCTTTCTTGAAGATGGTCACAATGTTGGCCTTCTTTGTGAGGTGGAGATTCCTTATTAACCTAATGAGATGTTGGTAAAAAATTTGCACTAGTGCTTTTCCACCAGCTTTGAAGACCTCTGGGGATGCCATCTGTGCCTGGTGTCTTATTGTTTTTTGGTCAGTGATGACACACCAAACTTCCTTGAAGGATGGAGGATCAGCAAGAGGTTCTATTACTAGGTGTTGAGGGATGGACTCAATAGTGGCAGCTAAGACATCGGATTTACAGTTGAATAGAGTCTTGAAGTGCTTCTTCTAGCATTGATTGATGGATACATTGTCCATGAGACTGTGATCCCAGGATGGCTTCACCAGAGGGGTTGGACTGTTGGAGTGTGGCCTGTGGATGGCTTTTATTGCTTGAAAGAAGCTTCTCCTGTCATGTTGGTCAGAGCTGGATCTCCATGGCCTTTGCTTGCTACCACTGGTTCTTGGAAGCCCCAAGAAAGTTCAGATTTTGTGGGGGTGGCCTGATCACTGAAGCAGGGGCAGCACCCAGCTATAGTGAGAGGAACAGCCATGTGGGGGGATCCTCACCTTCATGCATCCACCACTCCTTCTACCCATCCACCCTTCCAGCCTTCCTCCCAACCTGCCTTCCATACTTCCATCCACCATCTTGCAACCTGACCCTCACCCATCCATGGATGCTAAGACCCCATAGGAACCACTGCAGACCATGGATGACCCTGTCCTGTCCTCCTCCAGTAACCAACCCTGGTCATGCAACTGTGACTGCAGGGAGATGAAAGATCTCATCTCCATCTTGGATAAGGAGAAGACCCAGCACCACCTCCACAAAGGGCACCAGAGCAGGGATGTCTTCAACCACATCACTCAACATATGCAATCATAAGAACACAAACACTATTCAAAGCAGTGCTGAGCCAAGGCTAAATGGATAAAGATGCAGTGTAGGTGCATGCATGATACCAACAAAAAGTCTGGGGCCCAGGGACAGGCTATGAGCTGTCTGACTTCCTTGTCAAGGACAGGGCCATTGAGACTTTGCATGTTTATGCCCACTGAGGGATGGGAAGGGTCATTTATTGGGACCCTACCAGAAGAACAGGTGCATGGAGGCCCCAGAACAATGAGATGACTGGGTGCCCAGGAGGAGGTTCCTAGGGGCCAAATGGCAAGAAGGCAGGTGCTGGAGCTAGTCCATGAAGAGTGTACCCCATTGGTTCTGGTCCGTGCATCATCACAGTACGTGAAAGCCGAAGCATACCTGCAGCTGCACCTGAGTGTCCTTGACATCTTCTCAGGTGTGGCCCAGAGCAGGAGTCAAGGTTGTGTGGCCGGCAAGCAAGAGTGGGGAGGAAAGCTCCAATACCATGAGAATTGGGAATCAGGACCTGAAGGCCCATGCCCTCCACCTTGCAGGAGGAACTCTGATCCTGGACCTTGACCCTGCAAACTGTGGCCCAGCATGTGGGTGCTAGGACATCATTCCCCATACTGCTGCTACTGGTGTTCTAGACCCACTCCTCCAACACCTTCACTGCCATGCTTCCAGATGTACGGCATGCCCCCATCTCCCTGCAGTGGCTGCTGCTGCAGCACAACTCTCCCTCCCCCCCCCGCCCCCATCTGATCCCTGGGAAAAGTCCATGGTTACTCTCAGTTTCATGGTGCAGATGGTCTGTACCATCCCCTCAAGGAAACCCCTATCCTCGTCCTCCTGCAATTAGAGCCCCAGACCAGCTCCCTACCCCAACCCCTGAAGGCAAAGCAATCTCTACCCTACTGCACCCACTCCCAAAGTAGACAAAGTAGAAGAATGGTGCTAGAAGGGCAAGGGCATAGAAGTGTTGGGAGTGAAGTACCACTTCTGTAGTATAGTGCTGAAATGCTTCCTGTACAGGAAAGATTGGGGGGGGAGGGGGTGAGAGCTTCACCATCATAACCGAGATTCACCAGGGCAACATCGGGACTTAAGTGCCATTCCTGCAGGGACACAGTGCTGAAACACCTCCCTTGTAAGAGAAGGATGAAGGGGAGAGACAGTGTAAAAGCTTTGCTGGCATTCCCTGGAGTGCTCGGTCCCTGTCTGTTCTGGGGTTGCTCTAAGTTCCCATGGGACCCAGGGGCCCTAAACCCTGTGAGGGAGTGGACGAATTCCCAATTCAGTACATTCAGAGGGAACCATCCCCTTCCTCTGTGGTAACACATCCCAGAACTAGTGCAAGGACCTGCTGCCCACCCACAGCACTGAAGAGACCCTGGTCTCTGTTATGCCAGGAGGAGAGCTGGGGTAGGGCTCCTGGCCCAAGGTAGGGAAAGGGTCCAGACAGGAGGCTAACCATAGCAAGTGCTGAGAGGGCCCCTTGTACCTCATTTTTATTAGCAAAAGCTGCAATTTCACACAAAGCCTCCGTGTCCCCTATCTAACTGCAGAGATACCACCTGTATGAGGAAAGATGGTGTGGGGAGGATGTCATGCTGGCCCATGGCCAGGGGACTGCACAGCTGCAGACTTCATGAGGGATATCTGTAGGAGGCATCAAAGAAGCAAGGAAGAAATGTTACAGGCCTTGGTACCACCTCTCAGTGCCAGGTTCACACAGCTGACTCCTGGTGCCAGGGAGCAGTCCAGGGAGAGACTCCAGATGTAGACGGTGTACATGGTCAAGCACCTGGGCTGCCAAGATACCATCACAACCCTCCCCTCCTCCACCATTCCTGCTATCTGCTGTTTCAAGGAGGCTGCCTCCTCTTCTGGAGAGCTGTCAGAATCGCAGCTCCTGGAAAGGGAGTTTATAGACAGGGTCACAGGTTGCTTTGCATCTACCTGTAACACCTCTGACTGCTTCCAGCCATGGAGAGACCATATCCTTCCTTGCCAGAACTAGTGAGAGAGGCTGCCACACAGCCCCCCACAGCATGCTGTCCCCTGCTCCAGGACTCTTCCTGGGGTGACAGAAATGGAGGTCACACAGGAAGGAACCCTGGATAATTGCTGGGAAGGAATGCTCCCCATTGCACCCTGACTGTCAGCTGCTTAGGTGGGAGGGGGACCTGGGACAGGAGGAGTGGTGCAAGAGAGCCAGTGATCCATGTTCTAGGGAAGGAGAAAGGTACCAGGCAGAGCCCACTCCACAGGACAGCAGTGAATGAGGGGAGCAGAACTGGGGTGCCTGGGTAGGGCTGTCAGGGGCACTCCCTCTCCCAGAACTGATCCATTCCCCTCCAGTCCTGATGGTCTCCACATGTATACAGTGGTTCTAGGGCAGGAGGAATGCAGGAGTGATCAAAGGAGTGCAGGAGTGCTTAGAGCCAGGGTGGAGAGCACAGCTCACCAGCCCATCATCCACTTCCCACCCCACAGCTCTCTCAGATGAACAGTAGGTCTGGTATTACCCACCAATCCAGCTCCTACACAGAGAAATCCCTGCTCTTCAATCCTGAGTCTGGAAATCAGTGTACCAGGTCTAAAGCCCCCATACCCTGTGCCTCCCCTCCAAGGTTTTATGTTTTTGAGTTTGACCTATCCCTCTTCCCTGTCCTAACTACCCCTTCCACATTATTTCACCCCTTTCACAAACCTCTCTCCTCTCCAAATGTTTACTGGCTTATGTCAGTGGAAAGAAGGCCCAAACAGAAGGCCCAAGCTAAAACATGGGTAATGTTCAATAGGTTTTCTTTATTAAAAACAAAAAAAAATTTGGGATCACCAACATTTTAACCTGAGCCACATCTTTTCCTCCTACCTCATTTCCTCCATTCAATGTGTGCACCTGGGGGGAATTGGAGGGAGTAGAGAGGGGAAGTGGAATGATGTCCAGGCAGCCTGGGTTGTGAGCAACACTGCCTAGGATGCAGGAGCCTGAGGCAAGAGATTATGGCCCAGAGCCAGAGCACAGGTACTTGAAGCCCTTTGGCCCTCTTCATGTGGGGAGGACTCTCCTCATCCACCTCAGGGTATGCCCTGAGAGCCTGCTAGTGTGCCTTGAGGCAGCTGAAGGCATACTCCACTGTCATGTGGCACCCGATTGGGCAGTAGTTGAAGTGTTCCTACGCATGGTTTAGCTGCACTCCATAGGGTTTCATCAGCCATGGCAGGAGGGGGTAAGCCAGGTCCTCAACAATGGAGGGGGTTGATGTCATCACTGATGGTGAAATCAGGGACCCTGGGAGTATAGTGCCTGCTCCCCTTCAGCTCAGGGACTGAGGAGTTGTGGAAAATACAAACAAATGTTGGCACTGCTTACCCAGCCAGTGAAGATATGAGTGAAGTGCTTTTTGTGGCTGACAGTGCCCTGCAGGATAATGGAGAAGTAGCCCTTAAAGTTGATAAATACCTAGGCAGCCTAGGCTGGGCAAGTGATGGGAATGTGGGTGCCATCCACAGCCCCTACACAGTTGAAGAAACCCATGCAGTAGAAGCTAGCACCCACCTCCTGAAGGTTGATGAGGCAAGCTGAGACATGAAGGCACAATGTAGGGTGCTTGCTCTGGGGCTCTTCTGGAAGCCTAGGGCTGGGTGTGGGGGAGGATCTGGGATGATGTGGCAAGGGGTTGGGAGTTTGCTTGCCTGTGCCCGGCAGCAAATCAGGGGTGGCCCCAGCACTTGGTTGTGCTTGCCAGTCTCTGGCAGCCTGGGATGTCTATGGGATGTGCTGGGAGGTGTGCAGAAGCACCCCCAATCTGCTGGCTTCAGTCACTGCAAGCAGCCTACGTGCCTCCCTACGTTGCCTCCCCACCAAAGAGCAAACGTGTGTTATGTTCACTACTAATCTAACTTAAGCCACTTACAGAAAACCATGTACATTAGATCAATTCCTCCTCAAGCTTTCTGAATGTCTGTACTTAGGCTTAATAAAAAATATAGCCTTCAAAGTATCAATAATGTTTTTCAGTTTTTCTGCTGATGTTCTAAATAAATACTTTGATATATTTTTAATGTTAAAGTGACTAGTTAGTGAATTTTCTCCTTTCTGTGGTTGCTCTCATCCCACATGCAGTTAACACTGAAAGTCATGTAAGTTCAGCTCCCTAGGTAATTCTCAACCAGGGTGGCTTGAGATCCTTTCAAGGGTGCCACAGAACAGGCTTGTGCGAAGCAGCAAGTACTTGCTTCAGATTCAGCCGATTTGGAGGGACAGATTTGAATCACTGTCCCGATTTGATTCAGCCAATTCAGATTTGGAGATTTGGCCATAGACTATACAGGCAGTCCTCGACAACGCTGGACACAGTTGCCTCCATGTGGTAAGTCTGCTGTGGTGGACAGAGGAAAGAAGGAAAGAGGTGTGGGGGATTTGAGCAGATCAATACCCCCACAATGAGGGAGGGATTGGGACTGGGGCCGAAACAATCTGCCCAACCAAGCGGGGGTGGGGGTGAGATTCAGGGATGGGGGCTCCTGCCACTGCGCACTGCCATGCACTGCTGGTCTTGGAGTTTTCTTCTGGTGGCTCCTCCAGCAGCTCTTGCTGCCAGTCCAGGAGGGCATGGGAATGGGCATGTGTCCCTGGATCTGTGTGGGGCGGGCTGAGCCAGGCTGCACTCTAAGAGACTAGCCCCAGTCATGCACCACCAGGTTGTGCTCCACTGGCTGGACAGACCCAGCGCTGTGCTTTGGGCAGCAAGCCCCTGCTGCCAGGCTGCACTCTGGAGGGTGGGTGGAGTCAGGGCTGTGCTTTGGGCTGAGGCTAGCGCCCCGGAGCACAGCCCTAGCTCCACCTGCTCTGTGAAGTGCAGGCGAGTGGTGGGGCTAGCCTCCTGGAGTGCAGGAGGAGCCATCGAAGAGCAGCTTCTGGACTGGTGACACGGAGTGGTGGAAGCACCCCTCCCTGAGTCCCAAACCTTCCCACCCCAGCTGGACAGCTTGTCACAGCACCGGCTCTAGCCCCAGCCCCAGTCCCTCCCTCACTGTGGGGGCATTGATCTGCTTGTCCCCACACCTCTTCCATTCCCCTCTTTGCCACAACAGACTTACCAGCTGGAGGCAGCTGTGTCCAACATCATAGAGGACTGCCTGTATAGTCTATGGCCCAATCTCTAAATCAGTTTGGAGGCTTCCGATTTGATTAGGACTTTTTAATGGGTCTTCTGATTCAATTTGGATTCAGAGATTTGGCAGCCGAATTGAGCCAAATCTTCTCCAAATCAAATCTGCTACCAAAGCTTCGCATGGCCCTACCACAGAGTGCTGCACAATGTTAATGCTGCTAGGTGTCCAAGCATAATTCCAAAGAAAAACCCGGAGATTTCAAATAGGAATCCATAGTGTTAAATACATTCTAAACTGTTGTGAGTTTTCTTAACTTTTTGCAACATAAGAATCACTATAATATTTTTCCATAGTCAAAAAAATAGGCAAAAGCTAAGAGCTAGCATTTTCTGAGTGGAGAACCACTGCCCTAAGTATTTCCTAGATATGGAGTAGGCAACCTTTTTTTGACCAGAATGCCGAAAAAAACACAGTGTCTACCTTGGAAGATGCCTGAGTGCTGACGTGCCAGAGCCTGGAGCACCTGTTTGCAGCTTCCTGGCTACAGCTGGCCTAAGGAGCCTTGTCTGTTTGCAGTGGTGCTTGCAGCCTCCCAGCCACCTGCTGGGAGTAGCCTGGGCTCTGTGACTGGCAGCAGCTGCTTAGAGCAAGGGCTGGCAGTGCCGTGCCGAGCAAAATGGCCTTGCATGCCATGCTGGGCATGCGTGCCGGGGATTGCTGACCCCTGTCTTAAACAGTCTTCTAAGTTCAGCTTAATGCCTGCACTACCTGCATTAGAAATGTGTACTGTTGAAAACATATTAGATGCATTTATTTACCAGAGGAATAAATCACAACATAATTGATATTTATGTTCTTAGCTTATTACCTCTAATTGGATGCATTTAAATTGGAAAGGTTGGATCATCAGGCTCAATGAGTAGTCATCAGTGGCTCTGCCTAGTTCAAAGTAGGTATAAAGTGGAATTCCCAAGGAAGCTAAGTCTGTGCTAAGTCTGGTACTATTTAACATCTTTATTAATGATGTGGATGATGGGACTGATTGCACTTAGCACTAAACTAGCTGAAGTTGCAGATGCTTTAAAGGATAGGGCTATGATTTCCGAGCTTACTGAGATTCGTCTTCAGAGATCCCAGATTCAGGTCTGAGTGAGTGGGGAAACCCTAATTTTCCCCATTTACTCAGACCCAGCCTGAGGTTCCCAGGGGCATATCTGGGTAAGAGGGGAATGTTGGACAGATGCTCACAGGGGCCTGATCTTGCCTGGGAATTCCCAGGGTTCACAAAAGAAGGCCCTTCAAGCCCTGAGAAAATACATCATTCCTTTTTCTGTACCATCAGTGCAGAGGCACTTGGAGGAACTGGATGCATTTAAGTCGGTGGGCCCGGATGTGCTCCATCCGAGGTTACTGAAGGCACTGGTTGATGTCATTGCACAACACTGGCGGGAATATTTGAACACTCGTGGCGCATAGATCAGGTCCCAGAGGACTGGGAAAGGGCCAATGTGGTCCCCATTTTCAAGAAGAGGAGGAAGGAGGACCCAGGCAACTATAGGCCAGTCAGTCTCACCTCCATCCTTGGCAAAGTTTTTGAAAAAATTGTCAAGGCTCACATTTGCGAGAGTCTAGGAAAAATTAAGCTGAGGGGAAACCAGCACGGGTTCGTACCAGGCAGATCATGCATGACTAATCTAGTCTCTTTTTATGACCAGGTTACAAAACACCTGGACGCAGGAGTAGGGGTTGATGTTGTTTACTTAGACTTCAGGAAGGCCTTCAATATGGTATCCCATCCCATACTGGTGAACAAGTTAAGAGGCTGTAACTTGGATGACTACACGGTCCGGTGGGTGGCAAATTGGCTAGAGGATCATACCCAGAGAGTCGTAGTGGGTGGGTTGGTATTGACCTGGAAGGACGTGGGCAGTGGGGTCTCACAGGGCTCAGTCCTAGGACCGATACTCTTCAATGTCTTCATCAGTGACTTGGATGAGGGAGTGAAGTGTACTCTGTCCAAGTTTGCGGATGACACAAAACTGTGGGGAGAAGTG
>JAGPOW010003395.1:60961993-60978167 GCA_030014935.1 Caiman crocodilus
TTCCTTACACTGGCAAGAGGATGTTCACATTACTGCCCCTGAGAGCATTAGCAAAATGGGTCAGGAATGCAATGGGCAAGGAGAGGTTGCAGGGAGTTAGGTGAATGGGGTTGGGATAGGTGGGGGGGGGGGAGAGGTACCTGGGGATCTGCCCCCGCAGCTGATCTGCCCCCCATCTCCTTACACTAATTTCAGGGTTCCTGCTAGTTCTGGTATTCTGGGACTTGATGAACAAAAATTCCCTGTTCACTTGGTCCCACATCCTTCATGATTTTATTAGACCTCTATCATATCCCCCCTCAGCATTCTCTTTTCAGACTGAAGACTCCTAGATTTTGTAGTCTTTCCTGGTATGATCATACCCTGATCACTCTGGTTGCCTTCTCTGTATATTTACTAATTCTACTGGATCCTTTTTGAGATGGAGACCTGCATCTCACAACTGCACGTAATATTGAAGATGTCAGTACACCATGGATTTTGTGTAATGTCATGATGCTATTCTTGATTTTGTTTTCAGTTTTCTTCTTAATGATGCCCAATATTTTATTGGCTTTTTGGATGCCTCTGCACATTGTGCTTATGTTTTCAGAGAACTGTCTACAATGATTTCAAGGTGTCACTCCTGAATTGTAACAGATAATTTGCAATATAACATTGTGTAACTCGAGTTCAGGTTATTTTTCCCTATGTTCATTACCTTGCACTTGTCAACATTGACGTTGAACTGCCATTTTTTGGCCCACTAACTTAACTTGGTGAGATCTTTCTGCAGCTCTTTTTTTGTCAGTGTGGGACTAGACTACCCAGAATAATTTGGTATCATTTGCAAACTTGGCGATTTCATTGTGCACCCCCATTTCTAGGTCATTAATGAAAATGCTGAGTAAAACTGAGCCCAGCACAGATTCCTGTGGGACCCCATTTTTTACTTCTCTCTATCCTGAAAAGTGACCATCTATTTCTTCCCTCTGCTTCCTATCTTTTAACCAGCTCTCAATCTGGGAAAGAACTGTCCCTCCAATCCCATGGCAACACAATTTTGTTTAAATCCTTTGGTGATAGACCTTGTCAAAAACTTTTTGAAAGTCCAAATGTATTATGTCAACTAGATCCCCCTTATCCACATGCCTATTGACACCCTCAAAAAACTCAGGCAGATTGGTGAGACAGGATTTCCCTTTATAAAAACCATGCTGACTTTTCCCCAGCAGATCATATTTGTCCATATGAGTGCTGATTTCATTATTTATTATGGATTCTACCAACTTGCCAGTGATAGGGATGGAAGTGAGACTTACTGATCCATAGTTCCCAGGATCACGTCTGGAGTTCTTTTTTGAAGATGGGCTTTATGTTGGCAACACTCTATTCCTCTAGCGCAGAAGCTGTCATGATAGGTTACATACTATTGCCAACAATTCCCTTGAGCCACTTCTTTAGCCATTTAACAACCCAAATCTGCAACAGAAGATCTGCATTGAAGTCAACATTGAAGTCGACAGGAGTATTGGAAACCTAAATTTTAACTATGTTTATGTGTGAAAAGAGGACAGCAATGGGTACACTTTTGTTGTACTCTTATTGCTTTATGTGTGAAAAGCGAAGTCATTTTTAGAGGTAAACAAGACATTGGGTGTTTAATAGTATCTTTAAAAAGGAGGGGATCTGAGGAGTGCATTAAGCTTCATGCCTTCTCAGGTTCTCTCTGAAGCATGCCTTCATCCTTTCTCTGTGGGAGAAATCATTTTAAACAAATGTTCAAAGAAAAATAGTGTTTAATTAAAGAAACTACCATTTATGTTCAGTCTTAATATTATTCTTTCATAATAAAATAAGGTTGATTTGGGCATTTGCATTATATATAAAAGTCTTTTCAGTTATATTACATTACTAAATCAGAAGGATTAAGATGAGTTTGAAAGTTTACAGTACAAATTACATTATGCTTACATATTAACTATTCTGTTTCTCTGCCGTTTGCAAGGAAGCTTTGTGTTCGCTCTTACTTAATTCACCATATATTTTTTCTGCCAGTTGCAGCTAAGAGCTACTTAGAGCACAATTAATGTACTCAGCTCTCTCACCAGCTTCTAGTTGCAGCCAGCATGAAGAGACTCCAGCAGAAATTCCCGTCAACTGTGGTGCTAGTTGTGCTGGGAGAATTATTCAAAAGGCAATCTACTCATTAAAAAGCTTAGTGATGGCATGTAAAAATTAACATATTGAACCTCTATTAAGATCACATGGAAGCTGACCAGTCACTGATTTCAGTAAGATTAGGATAGAGAAACATTAGGTCAACTTCACCTGGTATAGACTGGCTTAGTTTATTAATTTTAATATAACGAGTCTACACCAATTTAAATTGACTTAGGATCTCTACTACTCTGTAGTGAATTTGTAAAACACTAAGACTTACCCAGCTATACCATTGAATGACTCTTTGACAACAAATAAACAATACACTTAGCAATAGCTACTTATTGCATGTTTGCTGGAATCTTTTAATGGAATTCTGAAATTCTACATCCATATCTTGCTTATAGAAGATTCAGAAAGGGCTGAAATACCAATTACAGATGTCAGGGTTAGCAGCAGGTTTTCTAATATATTTTTCAATACCACCATCACCTCTCTTAATTTCTCATAAAGTGTTCTTTCACTAGAATTTATCAGTAGAAAAATGAATTGCCTGATTCCAAAAACTGAATCAGGACAAAATCTTTACAACCCAAATCTGCAAAGAATTTTGCATCAGATCCTAGGCTTCTATTTTCCTATGCTCCTAAGATCTGATCCAGAATTCTTTGCAGATTTGTTTGTTCAGTTGACATATTTGTTTTATTTAGGTTAAATATTCATATCAGTTGAAACATTTCATTCTTATCATTTTTAAATCCATTTAAAAGTTGAATTTTTAGGTTCTTTAAGTTTTAGTTGAAATTTTTAAAAATTAAAACACTTCAAATCAAAAAAGATTGTGAAACTAGCTAAGTGTATTTCAACAATCTTCATACTTCTTTCTGAAAAAATGAAAGATTTTGACTGTCAAATTGATTGATTTTGTCAAATTAGAATTTTCTAGTGAACATGTTTTAAAAATTCTGAGTATAACAAAATATACTATTTTTCAATAAAGATTAAGTCAATATTTTAGAAAATGGAGACCTAGTTAGATGCTAAAATCTGGTTTTAAACACCTAATTTAAACTAACGAAGTTGGACACATTTGTCTTAGTTGCCTCCAAATTCTATTATAAGTAGAATTATGAAGTAGATACAAATATGGTAGCTCCCCTTAACAAAAAAAAAAAATCTTTCTGTTTTGCCTCATTTTTTATTTCTGTGTCATTCAAGGTTTTGGAGGAGAGTTTGCAGGAAAAACAACTATAAACCTAGAAAAATAGATTCATTTTCTTCCAGTTAATGATATAGCATTCATTTTAAGATTTCTTTTTATGGGAAATAGGGTTTTTTGGTCACAAAACAAAACTAAAATTGTAATTCTTGGTTATATGAACAACAGGAGTATAGGAAATTGATATCACATTGAGAAAATGAATTGCACTATCCTAAATGAAAAGGAAGGATGAGGGAGTTCAGCTTATAAGAAGAAAGAAGGAACTGTGCAGTGATCCAGCTAGTCTTTTCAAAAGATAAAACCTAATTTGTACCTCAAAGTTTTCATAGTTTAATGTAACTTTTTAAACAGACATTAAAAAGAGGCATAGGAAGTGATGTGCTTGACTCAGGAAAGGTGATTTAGGAGTCAAGGTACCCAGAATGTTTTCTGTAACCTCAGACAAATCGTTTACTTTCTTTCTCTGTGCATTTCAATTCAAAGTGAATACAGGCGGTCCCCGGTCAACAAACGTCGGAGTTACGGACATCCGTACATACGAACAAGCTGCCACAAGGTCTATTTATTTAGAAGTCCAAGTTACAGACAACCGTAGTAACGAACACAGGAACTAGTTTGTTACGCTCATTAAAACATTCCGCGGCATCGGTGATTCGTCAGCTCGAGCATACCCACGCCATTCTGTTCTGGATCATGTGCCGTTAGCATTGCATTCCGTTACTTCCTATTTGGTTTTGCTTTTTTTTCTGTGTTTTTATCCTTATAATCATGGCTCCAAGATGTAAACCCGATGCAAGTGCTGGTGATGCATCAAAGAAAAGGAAAGCAATCATGATCGAAACTAAAGTGAAAATAATAAAGCGATCGGAAAGAGGTGAAATGCCATCGGTCATTGGGAAAGCATTAGGCTTCAGTCAATCAACGATCAAAACAATTTTAAAGGATAAAGTGAGAATAATCGAGCATGTGAAAGGCTCTGCCCTGATGAAAGCTACAATTATTACTAAGCAATGCAGTGGTTTAATTATAGAAATGGAATGGCTATTGGTGATTTGGTTAGAGGATCAAAATCAATGTAATGTGCCGATTAGCCTAGCATTAGTGCAAGAAAAGGCTTGAAGCATTTTCAGTGATTTAAAAGCTAAACGTATAGAATGTGAAGGTGAATGTGATGAAGAATTTGGTGCTAGTCGGGGTTGGTTTAATCCCAACCCCGACTAGCACCAAATTTACATGATATTAAAGTGCAAGGTGAAGCAGCGAGTGCCAATGTGAATGCAGCAAAGGAATATCCCAAAATGTTAAAGAAAATTATTGAGGAGGGGGGTTATTTGCCAGAACAAATATTTAATGTAGACGATACTGGTCTGTATTGGAAAAAAATGCCTGAAAGGACCTACATCTCGAAAGAGGAAAAAAGTGCACCAGGGCATAAGGCAGCGAAGGATAGGCTAACGTTATTGCTTGGGGATAACGCGTCCGGAGATTTCAAGCTGAAGCCCTTGCTTGTGTATCTCTCCCTAAATCTGAGGGCACTTTCAGGGCTTTACAACTGATGACATCGCTGAAGCCAGGCAAGCTGTAGTTGATTTTGACAGTGCACTGGAATTGGACATCAATGAAGAAGATGTGATTGAGTTACTCAAGTCCCATTCTGAAGAATTGTCCAATAAAGACCTTAAGAAGATACAGGCACAGTTGAAAGAACATGAGGAAGAAGACCAGGACAGAATCTCCAGAACCAAAGCAGTTTTTGACGAAAGAGTTAGCTGAAGCCTTTCGTCTCATTAAAGGAGGGACAGCAAAGTTGGAGGAGCAAGATCCTAACACTGAGAGGTTCACAAAGGTTTACCGTACAGTTACCGAGGCCCTCAGCTGCTACAAGGCCATTCATGAAGAGAAAAAGAAAAGGGCTGTACAAACAACCCTTGATGTTGTCTTCAAGAAAGTGACTCCAGCAGCAGAATCAAACCCTGACTCTCCAACAGTGGTTCCATCCTCTAAGCCTAACTCTCCAGCAGCACTCCTATCTTCTCCATCATCCAATTAATGTTAGGCTTAATGAATACATACAGATTCTCTCTCCAGTACTTTATTATTATTATTATCATCATCATCATTATTATTATTGTGTTTAAGATTTTTTTGGTATTTGGAAGTGTTTCTGAAATGTTTTATGTGCATATGTCATGATGCACTTTGCTGCACCTCTCCTTGTTAGAGGAAAACTGCTGGGGAAAAACCTCAGCAGAGATAATGAAGGACGCCGACACTGCGACAGCATAGAAAGGTAAAATATATGACCAACTGATGCTAAAGACGAACTGTACATATGTGTTCCAACTTGCATACAAAATCGACTTAAAGACAGTCTCAGGAACGTAACTCGTTCGTAACCCGGAGACCGCCTGTATAATACCTTCCTCCAGGGATATTTTGTAACTTGCTTTGAGATCCTCAAACAAAATATGTTCTCGAAGTGCCAAATTGTTCGAGTATTATTAGCTACCATCACTTTTTCATTAGATGCCTTGCTCTGGATTGTTTGATCTATGTTAAAGACCAATTTGTCACAGCTTAAATGTGGCATTAAAAATAGTTTGAATATGGATTGATTTATGGGCAAAGATGCATGTTTATGTCACTGTTTCTCTGCTTCTCTTGTTTTCAGATTATGTTTACGTTATCAGAAATACAGGACACACCAACAATAATAGCATTCTTTATTTAAGCCAATTCATTTCGGGAAGAGAACAGAAACTTAACACAATCTTGACATTCTGTATGGAATAATATTTTGTCAAGTGTTGATTTAAGATTTGCATTTTTGGCTGTAAATTCTTCTGTAACAGGCCTTTTAAATGTTTTCCACCTTGGTTTTTAACCTTGTTGGGGTTTAGGGGATGCTTCTTTATGAGAATGCAACCTGACAGTATTCTTCAGGAATCATTTATTCTCTGTTTTAATAATATTTTGGGGTAGCAAAATATTTTAAGGGAATCTCTGATCTAGAAAGTTTTGTCATAAAACGAGTTTAAACATTTTTAAGTTGTGATATTGCTTATTCTATCAAATGTCACCTTTGTTGATTTATGCAGCTTAGAGAAGACAGACTTCAATACCAGTCTCAATTTGATTAGTGCTACAGTTCACCAACAATGCTCTGAGCAATGTTTTCTGTCTAATTAGCACTTTTCCCTTTTTATATAATGTAATTACAGACCAGTCTGTTTTTCATTAAGCATGTGAAGAAAAACAGCCTGCTTTTTCTTATATCTCAGTACTAGAAATTTGAATCCAACCCTTGGACAGTTAGCTAATGATTGTTATTATAGCAAAGAATGAAGCGTCTTAAATGCGTTTATGAAGGACTAATATTTTAATCTTTCATATTATTTCATATTTAAGAAAGTTGAAGCCAACACAAAAAAATTAAACAATATTTATAAAGTTCTCTGTACTATCTTCTTTGTACAATCACAAAGAAGGCACAAAAAGGTGAAGGTCAATAGCATATGTATGGTGCAGGTATCAGATATTCAAACTCCTGATCCTGTGCTTTAGCCACAAAATGAACCTCTCTCTCTGTGAGGTTAAGCTACAATTACTAATCTGACAATTAGAGTATCGGGGCTTATCTCAAAAATAAATAATAAAATTTACTGAAGGTAAATGTTACTCATGCTTGATTGGGCATGATTCTGTATATATATTTATTACTGCCAGTACTCATTATCCAAATGCTTATAATTAATTTGCTTAATTCTGCATGGTTATAGGACCAAACTGCTAAGTTTAACAGTTTAGTTAAATTAAGGTTAATTTGCTTAATCAGTATTAAAATCTGTTCATTTGTTTATTGGAGTAAGAAACATGAGCTACTCTTGGTACCTACTGACTTATATCCAGAATCCTGAAAAAAATGTCCTTAGCCCCTTGAGCCATGCAGTATAGATATGTACAAATATACTTTTCATGTGCTGCACGCATAGCAGCATCACATCCTCATTCCATCCACAAGCCTCGTCCTGCTTCTATGAAAATCAATGAGGGTTCTGATATCCTGTTGCTAATTACTGGGATGAGTCATGATCACGTACTTGTAAAACTTACTTTTCTGGTTTTGCAGTTATATGAAACAAAGTTCTATAAATTGTTATTCACTTAATTTAGGAAATCTTATTTGCTTTATATGGGTGCTACTGGACTTCATACAAATTATGTGAATAATACTTGTTGAATACCTTATCAAAGTACCTACAAGGATTTAATGGATACTAAATGTATGGTTTTTTTCAAATGTATATAAAAAGCCATTTAATGATACGGGTTTGTTTCCCTTCTTCTTAGATGCAGCAGTTATTCCATGAAAATTATGAACACAACCGGAAGGGTTACATCCAAGATCTTCACAACACTAAAATTCATACAGCCATAACACTTCATCCAAATAAAAGGCCAGCCTACCAATATAGGCTGCACAATTATATATTGAGCCGCAAAATTTCAGAATTGCGTTATCGCACCATTCAGCTCCATAGGGAAAGTGCTCTAATGAGCAAGCTCAGTAACAGTGAAATAAATAAAGAAGATCAGCAGCTTGGAATGATGCCTTCTTTCAATCGTTTCCAGCCACATGACAGGAATGAAGTCATTGAATGGGAATTCCTGACAGGGAAGCTCCTTTACTCAATGGCTGAGAACCAACCACCCCGACAAAGTATCAGCAGCGTTCTGCGAGCCGCATTGGATGACACAGTGATGCAGGTAATGGAAATGATAAATGAGAACTCTAAATCTAGAGGAAGACTCATTGACTTCAAGGAAATACAATATGGCTACCGTAGAGTTGATCCTTTGCATGGAGTGGAGTACATCCTGGATTTACTGCTTTTGTACAAAAGGCACAAAGGAAGAAAACTTACAGTTCCAGTAAGACGTCATGCCTATCTTCAGCAACTGTTTAGCAAGCCTTTCTTCAGAGAAGCAGAGGAGTTGGATGTAAGAACCCTTGTAGAAAATATCAACAGTGACACTCAGTCTTTGTCCTTTCTTTCAAATTCTTTAAAGATTTTCTCGTCATTTCAAGGCACCAAGGAAATGTGGGGACATTATGACAAGAAAATACATATTCTTGTCCCCCTCACTGGAAGATATGACATTTTCTTAAGATTTATGGAGAATTTTGAAAAAGTTTGTCTTATTCCAAGGCAGAATGTAAAGCTGGCAATAATCCTGTTCAGTTCTGACTCTGGCCAAGATTCCAGCAAACATATGAAGTTAATTAAAGACTATAATAATAAGTATCCAACAGCCGATATAACCTTGATTCCCGTGACAGGAGAGTTTTCCAGAGGTTTAGGTCTTGAAACAGCCTCCTCTCAATTTGACAATGATACTTTGCTGCTATTCTGTGACGTTGACCTGATATTCACCCCAGAATTTCTCCAGCGATGTAGAGATAATACTATTCAGGGACAACAGGTTTATTACCCTATCATCTTCAGTCAATATGATCCAAAAGTAACATATGGAGGAAACACTCCAGCTGATAGTAACTTTGTTTTTACAAAGAAAACTGGATTTTGGAGAGACTACGGATTTGGAATCACCTGTATTTACAAAAGTGACCTACTGACTGTTGGTGGATTTGATACCTCAATTCAAGGCTGGGGACTTGAGGATGTAGACCTCTTTAATAAAGTAATAATATCCGGGTTGAAGGCCTTTAGAAGTCAAGAAGTGGGAGTTGTGCATGTTTTTCATCCAGTTCAGTGTGACCCCAATTTAGATCCTAAACAATATAAAATGTGCTTAGGGTCCAAAGCAAGTACATTTGCATCTACCATGCAACTCGCTGAAATCTGGTTAGAAAAACACTTAGGTGTCAGGTATAATCGAACTCTCTCCTGACATTCCAGTTCAGCTTGCCTTTTTAGGGGAGTTTACCTCATTATTGTTTGTTTTATTTTGTTGTCATATTTTTAAACTTCTCTTTGTTGTCTTCCAAAGATTCTTTGTTGACCTCAAAGAAGACGAGTCTGCTGTTCACTGATATTTCCAGTTCCTACTGAACTGCTTAGTAGTTTTACTTTTGTACTCCCTTTAATTGAAACTGAGTTAACTCACAGCAATCAAATGATCCCACGGAGCACATCTGTTATAAGAGTCTGCATTAAAAGATTGTTCTCTTTGGGCTTTAGGATGCAATATCATCTTTGTGGCGTTTGTCAAACTTAATGTGATAAAAACTATTTACTGGTGAAGATAACACAAAAGTGCTTTATGCTTCCTCTGTGGAAGGGACTCTGTAACATAAACTTGAGTTTTATAATTTATATGAGGACTTATATATATAAACACTACTTTTCTTCGTCTTTAGAATTTTTTAAGTAAATGAATAACTATGATTGTACCTTTTATTTTTTAAAAAAAGGAAAAACTGAGGTGTTTCTTTCCAAATGCAACTGGTACTGGCTACCAACTCCTTAAGCATCTTATAATAATAATGAACTGATTGTCTGCTCTAAATGCAAATGAACTTTATTTTCTCAAGGAAACATGATTTAATCAAATATTTGTGAAAATTTAGAAGTTTTGTGAACCAATGTCCTTTGTTTGCTGGCAAGAAGAAACTATTGACAGAACATGGTTATTTATAATAAAGTACAGACATGCAGTACTCTTTTTTTTTTTTCCAAACACATAGAATAAGTTGCTTTGTCTCTTTTTAAATGAGTATCTAATATATAAAAAAAATTCTTTTACATTCTTTTCATGAAACTGCACTTAATGCAAAGGGTGATTAAAAGGATAGTTAAAATTGCTTTTCTGCATTGTGCATTAATATTGGTACTCTGAGACCAACCATTGTTAAAATTTAAAAAATGTAAAAAGTAATTATTTAAGATTGACAATTTACTCTTGCTGGTCAAAGTTCCTTGCCAATATATTTATATTAGTGGAGGTTATAGGACTGTGTTAAGATTTATCTCTCTGGACAGCCTGAAATGATCATATTATGGATTTGTGGAGTAAGATATTTAAAAATGAAGCCAACCTAAGTAAAATAAAGTAATTTTTTATATTTAGAGAGAAGTTTTGTTTTTTGGGGGGTTTTTTTGTATAGGAAGAATGTATAATCACGTTGAACATTGCTCATCCTTTCAATTGTACAGATGCTTTCTTGCAAAGGTTTTCTGTTTTATCATTCTTTTAGGCACGCATTTAAGATGTTTTACTATGAATCTGTGGTAAAATCAGACATATGCAAGAAACCATCAGAATTTAAACAAGCATGAATAAATTTTGATTGTATGTAATAACTTGATTTCAAACTATATCACAAGAAGAGCTGAGCAAATAATTCAAATAAAAAGTCCTGAGCTATTTATTCATATGGCTACACGGATTTGTTTTGGCTATGTCCAGCCCTTTTTCTGTTTGCTTTCCATGAAAATCCAAGTGATTGACTCTTACTAGTGCACAAATTCTAGTAGGTTTACAGACATACCAGGAAACTGCAAAAAAAACTCTGCACAGATCACACTTGGCTGTGGATCTGAGTTGTGAGGAGGCATCAGTTTCGGAGAGAGGGAAAGTAAAGTGGTAAAGGTCTGATAAATATGAAAACAAATTAATAACAATCACATAAGGTAACAAACACATGATCTGCTTTTTTGGTTTTCCAATTCTAATTTCACTGGAGAACTTACGGACTATGATGTATTTGCTCGGCTCAAACTAAAAGACAACTAGACAAATAAAAACTAAAGCTATTGATTTCAGTGGGAAGTTGGCTTGTATGCTTAGGGCTTGCAGGATCAGGCCCTGTATGATATAAACAAGATGTTGATGTTTAGCATTATAGATATTTATTTAGCATTTGACTGATTCATTTGTTTATACAATGAATTACTTTGTTATAAACCTGATTATAAATTTTCATTATAAAACATTGCATTGTGTTTGGAGTAATTGTCCTGAGATTATTTGAAAACTTGAGTTGTTTTATATAAGGGGATAATGCACCTGCCAATAAGATCATATTAAAAGAGCATAACAATGACATAGTAATGATATGGATGTTTAGATAAAAAGAAAAAAAAACCCTGGAGTGTCCATCAAGTTTCTTTGCTTTTATCCAGTCTTGATCACAATTTTGACTGTAAAATGAAGTACTCAGTGTGTATAATGTCCCTTTTGTTTATGTGTAGTCAATGTGTTAATAACACAATACACTGTAATAGACATTTTTTTCAAGACCTCCTGCAAATGGAAATAGATTCTTAACTCTAACTACTGATAAGTGGGCTGTTACTTTTATACTTCTGCCTTTGGGATGCAGAAAAAGCAAAAAATAATTTTAAAATTAGCAAATTTTATTCCTCCCAATCCAATATGCTATTCAAGAGCACTCCATCATAGCATTTAGGTTTTCACAAGAAGTTTCCCTCTGGGACAGTTGATCTGGTGTCCTGAAAAATGTATAGTGGTGCCATCAACCAGAATACTGCTAAGAAGCAATGGGACTTAAAAGGTTTGACACTTTAATGATGAATACAGCAGAGGACTAAGGTAAATTTTGGTAAATACCGTTAAAGAATCCAAGTACAGGTGAGGGTTGTGTGTTCAACCTAAAGGATGATACAGAACAACTGCAACTTGCAATGACTCTAACATGAATGCATAACAATCCTTTGAAACTTGAAGAGAAAATTCTTGCAAAGTAGGTGGTAGGATCATTTTCCTAAATTAAGTAATTCCATCACTTTTTAAAAAGATTTTAAGTATCATTTAAAAATAGGAAATAACTAGTATAAGGGTTGGTCATGTGGGCTAGGTACAGACAGTGAAAAAGCCCAAGGCTGAATCAATTCAGTCTTTGCAGGTTAGTTTAAGATGCACAGATTAAATTGAAACAGAAAGTGAACAGACATTTACCTTTGATTAAGGAAATGCAGCCTGCAGTGGCTCAGGCCAGAAACCAGGGAGCGCTAGATCATGACTTTCTGGCTATGTGTTCACTTCCTCTTACTACTGTTCCCGAGGTCTGTGGAATTTTCAATCTAGAATTACAGCATCAGAACTCTGCATGGTTGTTCATCATTTCCTCTTCCTGGTACCTCTGGGATTTGTAGTCCACACTTAAAACCAGCAGCATATTTGAGTGGGGGAAATTTAACCCCCCTCCCTGACCTCAAGTCATAGCTAGGGTTTACCTGGCTGGAGGGCAGTCCTCTCCTGCAGAATGGGCTGCATCCCCAGCAGGACTTGTCCCCCTCCCTTGTCAGCTAGCCCTCACTGCTTCAGCTAGGGAGCAGTGACAAAGCTATTTTTTAGATACAAGAGAAAAAATCACCAATCTGTGACTTTTTACTTTTGTGCAACTTGAGATTGGTTCATAATAAAGAAATATTTAAGAAAAGGCAGAGTAATTTTCTTTAAAGTTTTGGTTTTGGGTACTTTAAGCAAAGTAACAAGTTAAATTCAGGTTGTTTTTAATTCTTTTATTACTCCTTTGAAATTTCTCCTTTTTATGCCTTTTTTTTTTTGCACCCAGTTCCTATTTGCATGTCAGTTGAATTTAAAAGTAACCTGAATGTTATTACTTCATCTTTCTTCTAGTCTCCTTTAACCTGAAACCCTACCAAGGCAAGGAAATACAAAATCTTTCCAGTCTTCAAATTTAGGAGGATGAATAGTAGTTCAGAAAGTTTCTTGGTCCCTATTTCTGTCTGGAGTTTTTGCCTTGGTCCCTGTTATACCTGGGATTCCAGAATGGATATAACAGCTCTGAAGTATGTTAATACAATGATTATTAGTCACAAACAATGTATGAGAGTACACATTCACCATGTTGTCAAGATGATGCAAATGTTATTCATATGTGCCAGGAAAAACATTTGGACAGTTTCAAATCCAGTTGCCATGTACAAATTAGAACAAATTAAAACTGCTGTTACTATGTTTTTTCAGCATTTGCCAAAAGTTTAACCAAATGGGCAAAAATCAGTAGACCACACAGCCACAGACTGCAAAAAGGACTCTCTACAGAAAACTTCCTGTAAGGCATCAGAGTTCATATCTTAAGGACCAACAGCTAGGGAAACCCAGTGTCCTAATGCACAGATTACTTTCAGCTATTTTTAGATCAGCCTTTACCATTGGTCATCTTTTGCGGTTTTTCTATATGAAGTATTTCATTCAAAAATGCTATTACCACCACTTAGCAATGTTAGAACAAAAAAAGACTAAGCATAAGTCCAATCTATACTCAGTTCTGTGTGTAGCTGATATAAATGTACCATATAGGATAGATTTAAACTATCTGTTTTAGATACCTACAGGAGTATGGAACTCAGTGCAGGCCAGCTGCCTGTTTGTATAGATTCATGTGCAGACATGATAAAATAATTGACATAAAGACACATATATAAGTGTGTAAAATGACTTCTGGAGAAAGTCCTGTACTTCTAAATTTCAAGAGAATAAATTACAAAATAATATAAAAGACCTCCAAAATAAGTAAATTAGTTTAAAGGAGTAGATGCAGAGTCTTGTTATATGTTAGTTGGGATGCTGTCATAGAATCATAGAAAATTAGGGTTGGAAAGGACTTCAGGAAGTCATCTAGTCCAGCCCCCTGCTCAAAGCAGGATCAGCCCCAGTGATATCATCCCAGCCAAGACTTTGTCCAGCTGGATCTTAAAAACTTTCAAGGATGGAGATTTCACAACCTCTCTGGGTAACCTGTTCCAGTGTTTTACTACTCTCCTACTGAGAAAGTTTTTCCTAATATCTAACCCAAACTTCCCTTGCTTCAGCTTGAGACCATTGCTCCTTGTTCTGACATCTGCCACCACTGAGAACAGTCTAGTTCCATCCTCTTTGAAACCACCCTTCAGGTAGTTAAAGCTGCTAATAAATCCCTTCTAAGTGAATCTACATAAGATGTACATAATCTACATCTCTATAAATCCTATCTACATGAGATGCTTAATGCCCACTGGACTAATTCTACTGTACATTAACATGTCACACAAAAACTGTGCTAATGCACTGTGAGAGGGGAGTCAGGAGTCCCCATTCCCCCCTCCCCCGGCATGGCCTGGACCCTGATCAGTGTGCCTTGATACTTACCGCAGGAACAGAGATGGGCAGCAGCTGGGAAGAGACCTCAATGCCAATGCCAACACAGATGCAGGCTCAGCAGTTTCACAGCTGCTTGAGCCTGCATATCAGTGAGAGCTGGGGGCATGGCTCCCAAGCAGCGCAGACTGCTCAAAAGGCAGCTGAGGATCCAGCTGAGCCAGCGCCATGGAATGAGGAGCAGAACACCAGCTGGAAGATGCTGGCTGTGGATAGGCTTCAGCTCCAGCCACCACAAGAAGGAGCCAGGTGCCTGCCAAAAGACCCAGATGGGTGAGGCAGAGGGCAGCCTCAGGGGCCGATGGGGGCAAGGGAGCCTCACTGAGAGGCAGCAGCCTCAAGGGACGCTGCCAGGAAGCAGAGGGGCTCCAACCAGGAGTTAAGACACCAGGGCTAAGGATGGCTTCTCAGGCCCACAGGCATCCCCAGATACCCTTACGGCAGGGAGAGCATGTGGAATCACAAGCCCCCAGGAGGGGGAAGTAGATGTCACCAGCTGGAGGGACCAGAGTAACAGGACCACAGGTCAGCTGGCCCTCAAGGAGGTGATGCTAGAAGAGCTGGCAAAGGCTGGAAACAGGGCGGTTGCCTGTACACATGGCTATTAAGATAAAGGGGATAGACAAGTCTTCCCCAAGGAACTGAGAGCCCCGAGAGAGGAAATCTCAGGTGCCTGCCAACAGAAGCCGATCATTTTCAGTTGAGTTTCTCCAGTTACAATTTGACCACAGACAGGGCAAGTTTAGTTTCAAAGGAGAGGGGAAGCCGACTCAGAGATGCGGGACCCCTAAAGATTACTGGCCAGGAAGACACCAGCCCTATCAAGGCTGGCAGTGTGGGAAGATCTGTGGGGAACAGCATCTACCCAGGCTGAGGAGGTGGTAAGGCTGGGGTAAAGGGGAGGTTTGGAGCTCCATGAAGACATCCATAGGGTTGAGACCCCACCATGTCCTCCAACAGGGAACTGTCTCCTCAGTAATAACACCGAAGATGTGGCAGGAAAGAAAAGGAGCAGCGCCCAGACCATCTAGGGGGCACTGTAATAGAGTTTCACCCTGATGCTGCTGGGGGTAGGATGCCAATGAAGAGGTCCCCAAGGCCATACAACACCTACCAGTGACATGCGCAGATTAATCCAATGGATATTAACTGTCACCTAAAAGTGTTCATCTCTTCCAATGCATATTAGTGCCAATTACGGTGCATTTAGTACTTGTTAGTACATGTACTAAACAATGCAACATAATTACGGTGCATTAATGAATGTGTAGATATACCCAGTTTTCTCTTCTCCAGACTAAATGAGCCCAGTTCCCCTGGTCTTTTGTCATAAAGTATGTGCTGCAGCCCCCTAACCATTTTTGTTGCCCTCTGCTGGATTCCCTCCAATTTGTCTACATTATTTTGTAGTAAGGGACCTAAAACTGGACACAGTACTCCACATGTGGCCTCACCAGTACCAAATAAAGGGGAATGATCACTTCCTCCCATCTGCTGGCATCACCCTTGCAAATGCAGCGCAGTATGCTGTTAGCCTCAGTCATTTCAATTTTGAAAAGGAAGGAAATGGAAAATGGGTGACTGGTGCCGCCTTAGTTGGGGGAGCCATGTGCTCCCTCCCAGCAATCAGTCAGCAACTGAGGGGGAGGAGATCCCCCC
>JAGPOW010003395.1:60978267-60996441 GCA_030014935.1 Caiman crocodilus
CCCCCCATGGCAAAATTCACCAACTGGGAAGCAGCTGTGGCACTCCTGGAAGCAGCCACAGTGCTTCTGTAAGTGGCCACGACACTACATCCGGCGCTCCTGTTCCCCAGCCAGTGCTCACAGGGGGGCCACCAGCATTCCTGCCTGTCCCCCCTGCCCATCACCTAATCAAGGAATGCAGCCAGTGAGGGGGTGCACCAGGACTCTCAGGAGGTGCACGTGCACCCCTGCGCACCCTCGATGCATCATCAGTGAAATGGAAAGTATCTGATTGTGAGGGAAATAAAATAGGGCTATGTCCTTTCAGTTGTGAGACTGATGTTGACGCAGAGGTTTCTTCTAAAAGAACTTTAAATATAAAAGTCTCACCTTAAAGTATATATTTAGTTTTCCCTCTCCTGCAATTTTTTCTGTGCTATTGCATCGTATTCACGTAGCTAGTGGTGCTTTAAATATTGCGGCAATAGCAAAATCCTACATCTGATGCTACTGCTATACTTGCCTGCTCCAAACAACTGACCTTTAATACAGAGAAGGAAGTTGAAAATAGAAGGGACAATTATGGCTTTGTTTCTGTTTTTCATTTAAAAATGGTTTATTGTATTTGCTGTTGTTGAACTAGGTAACATGTTCTGGTTGTGCCCAAAATTCTAAAGTATTTCATAACAATCTTTATATGCTTTTTGGTATTGGGTAGCTTGTTACTGCTGTAAATGAAAGAGACTGTTGTAACAAAGAGTCTTTGGAAAGAGTCAGTTCATGTCTGCAGTAGCTTAGTAAATATAGCTACGTGGTTGAAATTAAGTGCGCTTGCCAATATTTTCTTACCACATTGATTCAGTGACTTTGATGAGAAATCCAGAATAAATGAGTTATTGCCATAAATATTTCCATGATTAAAGATGATCCAAATTCTTTTTCAAACAAATAGGGCCAAATGGAGCAGAGGTAGTAGAGCGATGAGCCCTGTATTAGAATTATATTGGAAAGGTAAGGAACTCAAGAAAATATAAACGTCTTTGATAAGACAAGTTATAGAAGTAATGTGTCCCTTTAGCAGGCTAACGGGAAAAGGGTTGCTGCCGATTGTACACACCACATTGCAGGAGTCTGCAGGCTTGCCAGGACTACAGCCAGCTGCAGGCAGTCAACCCTAATTACAGGTCTGCCTGGAGGACTAGGCCAGCTGAGGTGGACAGTTGGCTGGCCATAAGAAGTTAAAAGCTCCTCAACAAGGGAGCTACAGATGATCGAGATAGAAGAGAATTTAGGAGGAGTGAGGCTAGTGGTGGCAGAACAGAGCCATACTACTTCTCAGGGTCTGAAAAGAGACCCAAGGCTGGAAGCAGCTGCACTACTACAGGACAAGTCAGAGCCGGGTGGCGGAGGGAAGGCTGTGGTGCAGAGAGAGCAGGAATGAGCTGGCGTTATATTCTCAGCACTGGAGAAGACTTGGGTCTGTGAGCGCACTCTATCATAAGGTTGTGTTATTGAGATCTGATTTATGTTTGTAGTGTTCCCTGAGAGGCCAGTGGGCCTACAGATAAAGGACTGTATTCAGTTTAAAGACTGAGCTTAGGCAATAATCTTGAACCCATTAAAATGCCATCAATACAAGTGAATGAAAATATCTGTGTTTTCAGTATCATCTCCTCAGATTTTCTACTCCCAAGCTGGTTGTGGGTAATGGATAGCCAGTATCAGATTTTAGGACCAGTCCATGGATCTGGACCCCAGGTTGGAAAGATCCCAGCATCCACCAATCTTTAGACGGGCAATTGCGTTGAAAATGGACTCACTGCAAGAAAAGCATGGGGCCAGGATGAGGGAAGAGTAAGGCTTGCAAGCCGCTTCTGAGGTGATTCTTGTGTTTTCTGTCTGCTTGTTGACGTTTGCATCTGAGGGAGCCCCCTGCTATGCATCATGGAATATGAGCTAAAACAGCCTAAAGCAGTGCTCTACTGAAATGAGAGGAAGAAGTCAAAAGGGCAGGTGCAAGCTCACAAAGGAAATGACTGAGGCTGCCAAGATTTAGATCCAGAACTTCTCTCTTGGCAGAAAAAGCAAGTGAAGAAGTATTCCAATTCAGAACCCAGAAATGGATGCATGAGGGGGGATGGAGACCAGTGACCTCATTTATGAAAGATAACAACACTGGAGGGGAAGAGAGAAAACCATATATGTAGGAGATTACCTAGTACTGAGCAGATGAAGCATCAGTATTGTTTGCATGTGTGTGAGGAGAGGTAGTAGATCACAAAAAATAAACAGCAGAAGGTAGATCACTAAGGCAAAGTGAAATTGAATTGAGAAACTGTCAAAGATCATATGGAAAAGTAACACACAAAATGGAAGGAAAGAAATTAGTTGAGAATATAAAATAGTAATAAGCATCATGGATTCTTTATCATGGTCACTGTAGTAAACAATTTTAAAACACAAGAGAAACAGAAAGATGAGGTCAGGCTGAAAATATTAATTATTAAGCAGAGAGAGTATGCTACGCTTTGCAGTTCTATGCCCCATTAACCTACATTAAGGCATGGTAAAGGTCAAGAGCCTGGCTGAGCTTGAAGTTTCCTTCTTTTCATTGGTTTGTCTAAAACTTAAATTTCTCTGTCATTTTTCATATTGATTCACACACATTTTCTGTCAAGTGCACAATACAGAATGTGCAATATCAGGCTAAAATAGCCTGCATTAGAGGACAGCTGTCTTTAAAACAAACAGTAGGTGCTCAGCAGGAAAGAAATACCAGAGCCAGTGCTACGCTGCATTCTTTGAGTCAGACACTTCTTTTGAGAGATTATCACATCCCATAACTACAAACAACAGAAAGCAAGCTGTTATTTTCCAGGGAGTTTCTCTTTCCTTGTCCTGCATTTTTTGTTGTTGTTTTGGTTTTGGTTTTTTTCCACTTTCAAAGTTTCAGCCAAAGGTCCATTTACATCCTAAGAAGCTTCACAGTTTTATCTAGGATGGGGAATCAAATGTCTCCCCTTTTCCATCATCATCAGAAGAAATCAGCTTTTGGTTCAACTCTTCCCATGCAATACATTTTATTTATTACAGTCTTATATCACAGATAAAATTATTTGTCAGCACCAGAATAATTAATTTATAAAAGAATGATTGTGATGGACACCATAATGATGTCACTGCCTTGTAAAAATGCAGAATGAGCACTTTGCCAAATGACTTTCAAAGCTTCATAACAAAGTCTCCCTATGTCTATAACTTCACTTTAAAGTATCCTGAATGTTATTCCTTCATTCTTTGCTCTCTTCTCATGACAGCTTGAATTCCCAGCTGGGGAAAAAATACAAAGCCTTTTGTGGACCTTAAAATGTATCCACAAAGTAAGGATCTAGTTCTGCAAAATAATGTGATGCTAGATCCCCACTGACTTCACTTGTTGTAACATTTGATATAAAAATGAAAATTTCAGAGAAGCCTGATGAAGACGGGTGTCCAGCTTCCGCCAAAGTTGAAAATCCCACCAAAATGTGCATATGAACTTTAAAAATACTGTCTTATATAAGTTCCTATTTATTACTGAGCCTTTATACTTTTGAGTTGCTAAAACCCGAGTTTAATCATTATATTTTGAGTTGCTTAACCTTGTCCAAAAATAGCATACGTAGCATTTGTGGAACAAATCAAAATGTCCATGAAAGGAAAATTGCAACAGAACATGGCTAACCTGTAGTTTACTAGTACAAACACTGGGGCATTTGAACATACAAACTCCAACTTCTCCAGAGGCAAATGCAGGTTTTCCCAGCAGCTTTTTATATTGTAGTCACTCCTTTGTCACAGCTCTTGCTCTTAAATTTACAGGGTGACTATTGAAAAATAAATAAGTGATAATGCATGTCACAACGTTCCAGTACAGCAGGATCCAGTACAGCAGAGTACAAAAACACCTGCTTTTCTTTCTTTATTTTTTTAAGCAAAGCTAAGTATGTACGTTGTGAGAGAAAGTTGGCCATTCACCAGTTATATTCTACAGTATTCAAAATATCTTCTTCCTATAGATGGAATCTTTTCAAAATATCATCCTTTAAAAAAACTATTTGGAAAAAATCCTATATATTTTTGCCAAATTTTCCATGTTATCAAAATCAAAACATTTTACCAAAGCTGTTGGATTGTACTTAACTGCCAACAGAACTCAGGTGGCTCATTCAGCAGCCACTAATTTCAGTGGGTCTTGATTGCCTTAATACGTCTGCAGATTCAATCTTCACCTCTCAAATAAAGGTGGCGAGCTGTTAGCCTTGCAATCCTCTATCGATTAGTTAAACAGTTAAAGCATTGATGGAACACAGCGCTCTATATTGCTTCAGCAGTGTAGCTCTACCAGTCCTGGAATGATAAAGGTAGGACTTTCAGTGATAAGCTGACTTCAGTGGGAGCAGTGGCAAGCCAATTTTGTATGCTTCTGAAACTTCCCCCTGCCACTTAGAGACTGTAGAGGCAGGCTACATGCTCATTCATGGCTTCTTTCTTTGCTGATACTGCAAAGAAAAGTTTTAGTAATAGAAATCTATACACACAATTTTTCTGTGTCTTTGAATAATTGCTTAAAATGGTTAACATTTTAAAATGTAGTCAAGGCTATATGGAAAGTTGGGTTGTGTTTGACTTGCTGTACCTGGTTCCTGTAACATATAGTCCACAGGACCAAATGTCTAGAGTCTTAACTTGATTTAAGAGACATGTACTATTCACACTAGAAAGAAGAAGGGGCACTTAGACTGCTAGTCAATTTTTCCATCATCTTTTTCTTAAACATACTAAAGGTGGTGGTCATTTGCAGTGACAACAAGGGTATGCCAGAATGAATCCTCATGAGGCCATTGGTATGAATTCACCCACAGAATGGTGATGCCAAACATTTTGTGAAACTTGCTTCTAACCAATTGGAAGATTATCTCTGGTATTTTTACAGTTTTGTTAAACCTGGTTCTTATCTCAAAAAAGTCACATCTCTGAGAGCCTAGTATAAAAGGGTCCTAAATTTCCCATAACAAAAAAACCTCACAAAACCTGGTAACAGCATTCAATGTGGAATGGCAAACTGTAAATTTCACATATTTTATAACATGCACAATTCACTGTTAATGTTACTCTAGCAAAAGTTCAATTTCTGTAACTGGAGTAAATGCATCAGGAATTGGATGAGGTAACAAAATTTCTAAGCATCTGTGACCAACATTTTATCTCGTGGTGTAGGCATGCCTCTGTTTCAGTAAGGTAACTTTTGGGCATACCTCCATATACTATATTATATGTAGCAAAATGTACCTCATGTGTGTGTGATCTATCCTAAAGTAGCCTTACTGAAACTGAGAGGCATATACCTACCCCAGGAGATAAGATGTTAGTCACAGATTCTTCTTTTTCTTATATACTATATATAAATGCACAATTATTTAAAATAAAATGTTTAAGGAAAGAGAACTTGACTTACTGAGCAATTAGCTTTGCTTCAAATACTGTTTTAAAACTATGTTTGGATCTCTCAGCAGTATCCTTTGCTCAACATAGCTTAGCTGAGATTTTTCATTTCTAAAATCAGGCTTCATTTGTGATTTATTTTGGTTAAAGACAAAAAGCCCCTTCCTGCCATCCTGTTAGCAGCACATCAGATCTCTGATCTATATGAAGATCAGTGCCTTTTTTTTTACCTTGGAAAAGATAAATATTCTCTCTCCTGACCCCCTGAGATGTTCAAAACAACTAAACTAAGTATCCCACTGCCTCCTTTGATACCTGAGAACATGAAACATGGTCCTTCAAAACAGAGTTTGTTTATTCTGTTTCGCTACAGTAGTGAACTATTAAGGGTGATTTACAAGTGCTTCTTGCTGCCATAAAGCATTAATAAATCAGAATGATAGGGGAGCTTGCAGCAAGCCATATTCTATATAACCAGATTGTTTTATGAAGCAATATATCCGGAATTGTTAATAATTTAACTGCTAGTAGGGATTTTGTGAAATCTGTACAACTTTCATTTTGCTGTACAAGTGAATCATACTTGTCTCTTCATCTGCCCTCACTTCAAGACGAAGATGGAAGGAATTGCTGTTATTATTTCATGGCCCATTCACAGATGAGAAGGCTTTGATGTAGGATTTTTCAAGATTTCTGCAGGGAGTTTTTCATTAAAACCTAATTCTGTGGGGAAGAGGGATAGAGTAAAGGATGAATGTCATTTGGATGACATTAACTGGCAGATTAAAGTTACACAAGACATCATTTGAAACATGAATGTACTCCTAAGTTGTCCCAGAGGCCCTGCAACATCTTTGGTGTTTTGGTAAAGTATTTGGAACATTATAAGTGACAAAGATTACCTGTGGGGATAGAGCAGGTTGACCACTGCAAAGAATTAGGGACATTGGACAAAATGATCCTGAAAGGTTGACAGATACAATGAGATAACCAAGCATCTGCTACATCAGAACAGATTTGGTTTTTATTACTTTAAGCACTACTTAGAGTATACCAGAGTACTTTTACAATCAAGCCTAGTTCTCCTTTGCCTGATCAGCCTTTTATGCTTCCTCATCCCTGTAATTGGGGAAGGTTTAAAAAAAAAAAAGTGGCTGTGCCTGCATAGTCCTCCTAGCTTGGGGCTTTTCTGGATGGTGTAAAATCAGAATTGAAGCTGTACATCTCCACTGTACAGCAGTATAAAGGGCAGGGGGTGCTGATGTAGCTAGCACACTACTGTGGTGTTGCAACTATTCTGAGTTGCTGCAAGAACCCCAGGAGACAGTGAGCAGTGGACTTGTGACAGCCCTAAAACCGCTTTAAGTGTGGAATGAATTGAGATGAGGGTGGGGAAGTAAGAGTATGTCTAGTCCAAGAACAGAAAGAGAAACAGATGTAGTAGGCCATGATAGTTTCTGATTCAGCATCTATACTGAACATAGCAGAGAAGGGAGAACCAACTCCATTATTAGTCGATAAGATAGCACCAAAAAATTGCCAGAAGCCCTTTTGTGTGGATACTTTCTAGTCACATCTTCACATACAGCCAAGAAGTGCTTAGCGCATGTGAAGAGAAAAGAGCAAGCTGGTATTTTCTGCATGCTATACTGGTTTTCTCCAGTCACTAAATAGTGCCAGTTTTTTGTTTTTCTTCATAAGTCATGCTTCTCAAGCCTGTGATCATTTTTATAACTCTCTTCTGGGCTTTTTCCAATTTGTCAACATTTCTTTTAAAGAGTGGGGAACAAATGTGGACTTAATACTCGAGTTGAGGGCTCGCAGTGCCAAATAGTGTGAGAGAATCACTTCCCTTGAGTTACAAGATATGCTTCTACTGATACAACCCAGTATGTTGTTGGCTTTTGTTGCAACAAAAAAAAAGCATACTGTTGGCTTATATGCAGCTTGTGGTCCACTGTAACCCACAGGTCCTTCTCTTCAGTACTGCATCATAGTCACTCATTGCCCAGTTTGTGTTTGTGCATGCAGTTATTCTATCCCAGCTGCTGGCCTTTGCATTTGTCCTTGGTGAATTTCATTTGATTAATTTCAAACGATTTCTCCAGTTTATCCAGGTCATATTAACTAAGTGTATCAAGTTCAGAATGCCACAGTGGAGAGGAGCCTCAGATCTATGTGCTCTTGACTGCTAGGAATCAATCTATGAATATGTCTAAAATAGTCCTTAATGCATGTCTGTACTGTCACATCTGAAAATGAGTATTTTTTTTGGCGGGGGTGTATTTTGCCAACTTTCCTTGCAGAGTATCTGACCTTGAACAGAAGCAAAAAGAACTCAGGAGTGACTAGTAGTCTCAGCTAACACATTTCTGATCATAAGAACAAGAGGTTTTCAGCTCAAAGTTTAATCAAAGCAATATAATTTGACAGTCTGTTAAAAAGAACACCAGATCAAGATGTCTTTCATATAAATAGGATGCCATTAAAAATCATCATCATCACCCTCATTGTCTCTGTGGAAGTCTTTCCAAGTTTCAGCATTATCAATTTCAATTAACAGTAATGGTTTGCTGAGGGTAACTGTCTGGACTGAATAACCTTCAGCTGCTTAATAAGACATACCATTTTGCATAAGGCAATTTCCTTAACTTTACCTTAAGAGACTCTAACTCATGGAAAATGTGCATTTTTGACAAGGGCAATAATATTTGTTATGCGGGGGGAGGGGGAGTGACGACATTGCCCTTATTTTCAACATGTTTGGCAGCTCTAGTAAGTGCTGTGGAAATCCAAGCCTAGATGAAAACTCAGAATTTTAACAGAATCCAAACTAACATATGAGAATATGTTTGTTATGCTGCATTTTGATGCATGAATAAACAGTTGTTGGTTTCCACCAAATAATGCTCTTTCTGATCTTTGTAGGCAAGCTCCTGTCTGACCATAATCTGTTCTTATTCAACAGTGGAGGTCATCCATCTCACAACACATACCCTGTCACTTAGTCTTCTCATTATTCCCAGCCCAACAGAGCTATTAACTTCTCATCACAGAAGCTATCTGTTGTCTGTTCTCTCTCTCTCTCTCTCTCCTTTTTTATTTTATTTTTTTTTGCTTCCATTGGTAGCATTTGAGTCTGTCCAGGTTCTGATCGACCTGCTTCTCCATTCTTTTGCTTCACATTTCTTTGGAGACGTGTCCAACCAGCCCAGGCCCAGCTCAAGCCCTGTATCTGCTTTCCTTGTTGTTATTTCCACCTTACAGAGCATCTCTGGACGTACTGTGAGCAGACAGACTTCTTCCACTACAACTTTTCTTTATTCCTTTAGTTCTGCTATTTTTCCAGCAAAGCAGCTCAGCTTCTTCAACTTAAGTAAATTCTACCCTGGAATCCAACCTTAGACTCAGTCTTTAAAACCTCCCCTCCTCCTGCTTCCATTTTTCTGTCCAGGGAAAATGAAAAAATACAGTGACAGCTTCATTGTCCCCTCCCAAAAGTTTCTCTTCTCTCCTGCTCTCCTGCCACCATATGCCACAGTAATTCTATCCCATTTCCTGATTTTCTTTTGTACCTGCTTTCATTCCTTTCCTTTATTCTTCTTTAAGCTCCTCATTTCTCTCTGGTTCTTCACCCTAACGGTGCAATTACAGTTTAGTCTCTCCCATCTTCAATAACTAAGTTTCATCCTATGTTTCATTTCAGCTACTGCACCTTTTTATTTGATGTCCATTGAATTTGGAATTGTCGGGAATTCCTCTCCTCCATCCCCACCCTTGACATTCTGCAATCCAACTTCAAACGCTTGTGCTCAACTGAAGCCACTCTTGCCACAATCTTTTGTTGTTGTATATCAAAACAGTACTGCATCCTCCTCATCCTCCTTGACCTGTCAATTTCTTTCAATACAGTTGACCATGAACCTCCTTTTTAAAATCTTGTCCTCCCTTTTCTGTCTTGACTCTACTTCTCTCACTGTTTCTTTTAATATCCTTCGAAGGATGCTCCCCTTCCCTTTTCTACTCCATCTTTCTGCTGAGGTCCCACACAGTTCAGTTCCTGACCCCCTTATCTTCTTGCCTTTCTAAGTGTCTTCAGATAAGAGCAGAGATCACAAAGAACTACCATTTCTATGTGCACAATGCACAGATAAATTTCTCTCCCAAGGCCAGTCTCATTCTGTCCAAACTAACATCTCAGCCTTTTCTGTCTAGCATCTGGTTATGGGTATCTAACCATCATCTCAAAGTCGACACACCTCTTTGTCCCTGCCCTCCCAAGCACTTCTTTTGTTAATTACTCTGGGAAGCACTGCCATCCTTCCCACCTTTCAACCACATACTCTTGGCAGCATGTTCAGTTTTTACTTCTTTCTAGGTATTAACATCCAAAATATTCCTAAGTTTTGCTGGTTCTTTCTTCTTCACATTTCTAAGATACAGCCTTTTGTATCTAGTCACACAGCAAGAACCCTTGACATATGGCTCCAACCATAACCATGCAGAATCCTGCTGCCACACATACTACTTACCTAGTTTGCCACTTTTTTGGCTGTATCATCCTTCTTTTTACTCCACCAGTTTCTCCTCCTTCTCCTGCATCAAGTTTCCTGCCTCTCTTCCCTTCCAAACCCTGTCTCAGTTTAGCCCTATTATGCCTAGCATCTCTGAGGACTGAGGGGCCAACTTCCTGCCACTGATTAATGCCACAAAGCCTTCAATCACCCACTTGCTAATTTTTAAACAAGCACAGCATGTCAGAAAGCTTATCTCTCACCCAGGAAATGTGAAAACATCTGCAAACCCCTTCTTAAAAATTAATCTTTACTATAATGTCTTCCAAAAATGTGACAAGTTCCTGGTGTGTGTGTGCGCACTGAGATTTGTCTGTGGTGGTGGTCTACACTATTTTGTTTCTTTTGTGTGTACTTTCTGTCCATCTGTCTGTAATAATTGGGGTTGCCTCTTGTCTAAGCTTGCAAGCTGTCTAGACCCAGGCCATTTTTGTCTTTGTATAATGTACATTCTGGCCCATAATAAGGGCTTGTGTGTACTTCAGTAAGAGTAATATAAATAACCATATTTTTTGTCAGATACTGTAATCTACTAATAGATCTACATATGCATGCTGATTTAAAATTTAAAGGGGCAACTACAGGAAAAGCTATTAATTTTTAGCTTTAACCTTTAGAGAGTTGGCCATATTCCATTGCATGAAATTTCTATGCAGTTAACCCATAGAAACATAATGGCAACACCTTTGCTGTTCTTAATACAATACCTTACTATGGATCCAAAGCAGCAAGAGGAATTGATTGAGAAGCTGCCCATATTTCAAAGAAATGCATGGAATTTTAGCCATGTAATTCCCATTAAACTCAATGACTTCTGAAGCAAAATCCCCTTGCAACTTAAAGTTTAATTCTGAGTTCAGAAGCTTATAGCTACATCATTCAAAGGTTAGCTCTGCAAGTCCCAGAAAACTTTTCTCTCTGTCTGCCTACCAGAGATTTGCCCCCCCCACTGCTGGTTAGATCTCCCACTTTAACTACCACTGTCTCTCCTGGGGCCTCAGAGTTCAAGGCAAGGCCTTTATATAAACACTTTCTTCTCGCCTCTTTGATATCACTTGCATATAAAAGGAAGCAGAGTTTCTTAATGGATCAGCAAAAAAATCTGCTTTCAAAGATGAGATGTCTGGTGAACATAGCTTTTAGATAAAATTCTAGCATAAACAGCAGCTTTGGTAACTTCTGAAATTAGCATCGCTCATTGAAATCCATCTTTGGAGAAGTTTTCACAGTATTTGTCTGTATATTCACTTACAGCAGTCATTCTCAACTAGAGTTCTGCAGCATCCTTTTAAGTTTTTTTTGCAACAGAACTGCTATATTTTTCTGTAGTCAAGAAACAAGTGAAAGCTAAGAGCTGGCATTTCTGCCTCGAATCTAATGAGAGGCGCCTTGAATGTAAAAGGAATGAGAACCACTGACTTTCAGGTTAATACATTTTCTTTTCCATTACTAAGACTAAATATATTGTCCTTTTTACAATGAAAAGGAGAGAGCCTTTTCTGTTGTTTGTGTTGCAATTAAAAATCAATAAAAAACAAAAAAAGTGAGAATTCAGTCTATAAACTTCCTATTACTGGATTTTCAAATTCAGATTTTCAGTTACAAGTCAATACTTAGATATTAGGGCTGTGCGAAGCTTCGGTCCCTGATTTGATTTGGCTCAATTCAGTAGCCAAATCTCCGAATCGAATTAGAGGATCCAATCTCTCTGAATCAAATCATAACCCCCTGAATCAATTTGGATATAGACGGAGCTTTAAGTGTTTTTTTTCTAGGTAGCATGGGGCTCATCAACACTGCAATGCTGGGGTGGATGGAGTATCCCACAGAAGCTCAGGGGGCTGCCCAGTGTGCTTGGCAGTAAACCTGGAAGCAGACCAGAAGCACTTCCAGTCCACTGGGGACTCCCCAGGACCCCAGCTCAGCAACTGGTGCCTCCTGGGTTGGGGGGGCATCCAGTGTCCCCCAGCAGCTGATTGCTGAGCCAGGGGGTGCAGGGGGTCCCCCCACATGCTCCTCAGTGGACCTGGAAGTGGACAAGAAGTAGTTCTGGTCCACCTCCAGGTCTGCTGCTGAGCACACTAGAGAGCCCCCGTGCTTCTCCGGGATGCTCCATCCACCCCAGCATCACAGCATTTACAAGCCATGCCTGATACTTCAACATATGTAGAAAACCCTTTTAAAGCTGTGTCTGTGTCCGAATCGCTGATTCTCCAAATCAGCATCAAATCTTCAGATTCAGCTGAATTGAATCGGGGGCGGTGATCTGAATCAACGAATCAAATCACTGTTCCTGATTTGTGCCAAATAAAATAGAACCCACTCCTACTGGATACAGCTGTTAGAGAGCTATACAGTTATTCCTTTACTTTCTCCTTCAAATGCTGGACACTAGCTTTTTCAGATTGCCTGACGCCCTGTCTTCTATATAAAAAAACAATAAATCAACTAGAATATTTCCTACCTTCACTGCAGTGTTTATCTTCCCTTTGGATTACCGCTGCTTTCTATCCTGTGGCTGACATCACTTAGTTCAATGGAATGAAAATGTGAAGGAAAGATACCACATGGGTGTAGCAAAAGAACCACAGTAGAACTGAAATTATAGTAATCAGGAGTCATTGATGAAAGAATAAGTCAAAAGCTAAGGACAGCTTAATGGAAGAAGGCAGAGTTGAAAGCGCTGCCATAATTTTAAATGAGCTGACAATGGTGACAAAAGGAGAGAGGGAGGGGGAACCTGCTAATGAGCATGGCTCTCTGTTCTGTCAAGATTCCATTTTCCATGCCTTGTGAAGTAAAGAGGTCACAGTAACATGCAATAAGCACAGCACTGATATGCTGCAGTCCTTGACCACTGTAGTCAGAAGCGTTTTAGTAAATTTAGATTATGAGGATTGAACAATTATATTCTGGGGGGGGGTTGTTTTGTTTTTTCTTTTGTTTTTTAATGAATCAATAACCTTATGCTTGCTTTCTCAAACCCCTAGCAATAGTTGTCATTCATGTAGAACTGTAGGATTAGTATCATCTACTAATATTGCTGTCTGGGTTAACTCATTGTCTACCAGTGCCTGAATGTATCAATACATCTGCTTTTCTTTTGTCAAGTCATGTCTTCTGCTGAAAGTTCTCAGTTGACTGGCGTTTGTCCTCCCTGTCTGACACAGTAAAAGCATCTGTTTTAATTTACTTTAAACATTTGTGGATGTGAATCCTGATAGCAAGTGAGTATCCTCTTCTAAAACCAAGTCTGGTTATTAAGGGTGGGTTTGCTTCAGGGTTAGCACAGGGAAACATGGTTTGGGTGGGCTACAGGAGGCTTGGGACAGCACCTGGGCTGCCCCAGCAGCCTTACCATGTGTCCTGGGGACCTCCCATGGTTCCAGTGGTGGCGATTCAGGTGGGTGGAGCCTGACTGGCAGCTCAAGCATGGCTTTAGCGAGCCAGGCTCTGGTTTCTGGTGACCCACAATGCTGCCAAGTGCATCACCCTGCTTTTTTCTGATGTGGTTTTTTTTTTAACATTGGGTTCTCCTGGTGTCAACCCCCCCCCCCCCCCGAGCCATACAGGGTGCATCTACACATCAATTTGTTCCTGGAGCAGTTTACTCACAAGTAAAAGCAGGTATCTACGTGCACAGGGAATTGGGAACAGATTTGCTAACAGCAAACTGCTCCTATTTCCTAGGGCCACTGCCAGGGGGAACTGGAGACTGGGCACAGCTATCTGCAGCGGGAGGCCATTTTTTTTAAATTGGCATTTTTTTTAAATGGCAGCCCCATTCCCTGCTCCTTAGCTGGCTGCTTCTCTGGCCAGGAGCAGCACGCAAAGTACAGGAGCAGCAAGTGGCAGCTCTGATGTTGCAGCCTCTGCTGCCCTATGCTATTGCTGCTTCTGCCCCTGGAAGTAACACCAAGCACCCCGGTCTCCTGCTGGCCACTGTATTGGCCCTGCTGGCCTGTCATGTTGACCACCATCTGTCTGGGCCTTGCTGGTTCCTCTACGTCCAGCAACCACCTGGCCATCCTCGCTGTGCTATCCCAGGTCCCTGCCACTACACAGATGCCTCCTGGACCCTATTATACTGGCTGGACCCTAGCAGAGGCACCAACAATATGCTCCTGAATCCACCACCAGGGTTTCCCATTTCCTCCTGGGCCTTCAGCCCTGCTGTCTCTGGGCCCACTGGGCCATCCAGGATGGTGGCTGTATGTCGTCTAGCCCACTGGAGATGACAAACAATGGCTGGAGAAGTTCTGCATGGCCTAGGCCACCTTTCTGGACTTCTTGGAGCAGCTCTGCCTGCACCTGGAATGGCAGGACACCTCGATGTGGCAGCCCTTCTCCAAAGACACTCAGCTGGCCATTGGCCTACTGAAGATGGCCACGCCCACCAGTGTCTGATATGATGGCCGCCTCTGGCATGGGCAGTTCTCCAAAAGGCATTTTATTGCCCTCACATTTTATTTCCCTCCCTCCTCAATAACAGAGCCCCTTCAACACCCACCCCATCTGCCACAAATAAAATGCCGTCTTTCTACAAACTATTTTCAACAACATTGTGTATGTGCCCTCCTGGGGTAGGAGGGCCATGGGGTAGGGGCAGACCCCAGGGACAGGTAACCACCATCCTGTTGCAGACTGCTCTTGCTGTGTGGTCATGTGGAGTCAGGGCAAGTGGCAGGGCTTGGCCTAGGCAGGAGGCTGAGTGTCATGGGACCCATGGTGGGGGCTAGGGCAAGGGCTCCTGGCCAGTGGATTCAGTACTTGACATCCACCCAGGCCCACAAGGGGGCCTGCAACTGGGCAGTGGGCAGCTGTCACGGGACACACAGGGGCTGTGGCCAGGGACAGGGCAGTAGGCAGTATGAAGATGACCACTGGGGCCAGAACAGTGGCTATGTCTAACACCCAGTGGTTGTCCTCCATTGCCTCCACTACTCTTGCCATGAGCACAGCCTCCTTCTCCACATGCTACTCCTCTAGGGCCAGGAGCTTTGCTTTAACCTCCCAGTCTGCCTGGTCCCCTATCTCCTCACTCTGGTCCTGCACATCCTCATGGGTGATTTCTTCTACCTGCCACGTGTCCTGGCAAGTGATGTTCACTGTCCACCACACACGCACATCTTCCATCCAGTCCCCTGAGGCCATCACCAGCTGGTCCAGTAGAAGGGTCTGGTCTTGGGTCCTTCTCCTGAGGAGGTGGCACATCCACAGGGTCCTGACTGAGGCAGTGGCAACCCTGATGGTGCATGCTAGCTGCAGCTCTCCCCTGTGTGCAGCTGCAGGACCTGCAGCACCATAAGAAAGAAGCTGCTTGTGAGAGTTTGCAACACCTCTGAGATAAATTTCTGTGTACCAGGGGACCATGGCTGTCCAGTCTCAGAACGGGGATTGTACGTGCATGGATGCCCACAGACCATGGTAAGTTGGCTGGGCAGGCCTGGGCCCAGGCGGCCACCAGCCAAGCCCCTCCATCCTCTATTTCCCTAGGGCCTGAGGGGTGCTGTGCACTGGCTACAGGCAGCCTGCCTTCCCCATCCAATTCCCAGGTCAAGATGGAGCAGGCTTCTGGTAGCAGCTTTTGCCATGGCTCCAGACTCTCCTCCCCCACCTTTTTCCTCCTGCAGGCCAACCCTGCTCCTGTGCTGCCACCAAGCCCACACCATCTGGGCACAGGGGGAGCAGGGCTCCCAGATTACTGGGACAAGGAGCTGCTGGTGCTCCCACTTCCCTCACGGGTCCTCTTTGGGCAGATGCCTTGGGGCCAAGCCCCCCCCGCAACACTGACTCTTCACGCCACATATTCCAGGTACAGCATGAAGAGCTGTTTGCATGGGTCAAGGGCTATCAGACCTATGTCCTCCTGGGCCTCCAGCCCTGCCACCTCTAAGCCCTGCTACTGCTGATGGCCATGATGTCCTGGGTGCACCTTTGCACCTGGCATGGTAACCTGAACTTTGACAGTGTGTGCCTGCCTGGCCTTGAACATCCAGTCACGTGTGGCTCTGGCCCAGATGTTAGATGGTGTTCACCCTACCATCCCCAGTGGTCTGTTGAGTAGGTATTTACTTCCGGTGTGGTCTTCCCCAATCTCCCGTGCCATGACTTTGAGTATTATTTCAGTGGAGGGTGCAACCACTGGAAGTCTCAATGGCGGAACATCTGTCCAGCAGTCTTCTGCAAGGCTCCACCTCCCCTCAACCTCGCCCTTACATCCAGCCTCAACGGGTCATGGCTGTCCTCCTGGCCAGGTTCCCGACCGTTGAGCCCCTGATTACTTTCGCCAGGGTGGCCCTTCCTGGCTAAGCATAAGCAGCCTACAGTATCCTACCCAGGCCACGAGGCTGGCACCCTTTCCCTAAAGTTACCAACCAACCCTGAGGCTCAAGTAACAATCAGGCTCCCTGAGCTCTGACCCTCAAACACTTTAAAAGTGGGAAACACAAAATACAAAAGAAAATTACTGACGCACTCTGAGGGGCCCAGCTTTCCCCTTGGTAGGTTCCCTCTGCCTAATCGCTAACACCCGCTCTTCACAGTAGGAGTGTATATATATGCTGTATATGTGGTTGGGGTAGCTTGAGGACTCTGCCACAATTCTTCTCCCTTATTGACCAGTCTTTGGCTTCTTCAAACCAACCGTGGTCCTCCAGTGGACGCCTGTCCCCTCGTCACCAGCTGGGTCAGCACTATACCACTGAGGGCCGTGTTTTGCAGCCCCTCGCACTGCTCTTGCCTCCCATCTCCCACCTGGTGCGCCTCTTCAGTTCTCCTGGTGCCCTCAATGGTCCCACCTGGTCTAGTGCCATGAATTGTGTTGGCCTCTCCAGCCCCTCTGCTGGGGTCACTGGCGTTGGGGTCTTCCTGCATCCCTCTGCCCTTTTGCCTGGGTTCCTGGTCTTGAGGAGCCACCTCCAGCTCCCAGTTCCTTTCGCTGCAGCCAGCAGTCTCTGGCTTTCAGCATGCACTAAAGCATCCTTCCCTGCTGGGAGAAGAAGCTTCCAGCTCCTTTCACTCCTGCAGGAGCTTTGGGGAGACCCCTCCTGCCAGTGCTCCTGCTGGCATCAATCTGCCCCCTTCCTCTTTGCTGGCAGCCCATTTTATTTCCACCAGCTGGTAATCATGGCTGATGTCACTGGCTGACTGGAGCTGTATAAAGGTGCAGCTGACGAGCCGCACGGGTTCCTCCTCAGGTTCTGGCTTTGCTGTGGGTCCCGCTGCAGGTAAGTATCTCCCTCTATCTTTTCTTTTTCTTTCATTGCCCTCTGAGGGTTTCTGACCCCAGGGCTCCCCCCTGATATTTTGGGGTCCTCCTTTATGTTTCTCCTTGTGACACAGTGTGGTGGGCAAGTCTGCGCTGCTCCATAACCCTCCAAGTGGCAATGAAGGTTATCTGGTTGAACTACACATCCCTCTACCCTACAGCTGAGAAGGACATCGCTGCCAGCATTGACATGTTCCTCAGTATGTGAAAGGCCCATGCCTGCCTAGCTACAGGGGCACAGACTGCTCCTGTTTCCTGCATGCTGTTGTGCAGGAGGAATTTGGAGGCCAGGAAAGTACTTTCATGGCCCTCAGGTTGTCAGCCAGAGGGGCATAGAATGCAGCTGCCCTGGTAGGGCCCCCAGAGAGAAACTGGAACTGCTGGCCCCTGGCAGTGACATGGCTGGCTGGGCATCATGGCTGGGGCTGATGTTGTGGAGCTGGCGGACAGGCACTAGCCTGGGTTCCCCAAGCTGCTGGAGGATGCTGGAGGTGGAGTTCTCAGCAGAACAGGCTGCAAGTGAGCCAAGGGGCTGTCCCCTGGTGACATGTCACTGTGGGTGCCAGGCCATAAAAAGCATGGATCTGTGAGCACTCCCTGCCTGATTGGTTGTGATTGTGCCTGATGGTGACCCACTGTGCACACAAGGCCTTGACTGCCATGCTAAAAACTCTTGCCCATGCTCCTGCGTTCAGGGTGACAGCCCCTCATCATAGTATCATAGTATCTAGGGTCAGAAGGGGCCTAGAGCAGGCCATCTAGTCTAACCCCTCGCCAATGGCAGGAACGAGTGCCAGGGTCACAGGACCCCAGCCAAGTACCTATCTAATCTACTCTTAAAGATGCCCAAGGTAGGAGCAAGAACAA